>JALIRH010000064.1:0-662500 GCA_023055505.1 Callipepla californica brunnescens
ATGCAGGCGGCATTCTGCTCTGGAGCTGCCTCCACCTCCTGCCTCGGGCTGTGCTCCTGGCAGAATGAACTGGGGGAAGATGGGAAGGGACGGGCAAGGTGAGAAGAGCTGCGAGGAAGGCAGAGGAACAGGAAGGAGCCCCAGGCCTTGGCTGCCGCGTGGTGTCAGAATGGGCTGCTCACTTCCTCTGCTGCTATTGGCGGCACGGGTTGCAGGCTCACAGGAGAGGCCTGGCAGCCCTTACCTGTTACTGTCCAAAGTACTGGGTGACACATTCACCCTCCTGGGCACAGGGCAGATGGAAATGGTGCTCACAGCCCGTCTCCGCACAGGCGATGGTGGCCCCCCATTCTGCCGCAAATGGAGCAGTGCTGCAAGGAGCAGAGAGAGAGAGCAGCCCCATCAGGAGCAGGCTCAGGGCCTTTGTGGCCAGAACCCATGCCTTTGGGCAGGGCACGGGGATGCGGGATACAGGCAGTGGAGCTGCTTGGAAGAGGTGATTGCTTTCTCAGGAGCAGGCTAAGCTTGAGGAGCCTCTCCTGGTAGAAACCAGCCTCCTCCGGTCAGGTCCTCACCTTCTGCTCTGCCTCCTGGATTACGCGCCTGACATCTTCAGGGGCTTCCTCTTCAGATTCGTCCATGAACCTGGCTTGTTCTAACAGGCCAGTGGAAAACGCCTGGACAAGGGAAAAGAGCAGGATCTTGTGAGGACCGAGAGGAAAAAAAGGAAGCGTTGCTTGGAGGAAGGAGGATGGAGCCCAAGGGAAACTCACCATACAAAATACGTGCATACACATGCCCAAATTGGCATGCGTGGCCCCCACAGATTTCTGGGTCAGCATCTGTCCGGCCACACAGCACGCATGCTGGAGAGGAGAAAGCAAAAGCGTGAGCAGGGTGCAGGGCCAGATGTCCCTGAGGGCTGTCCCCAGGGGTCTGCTCTGCGCCTGCCCTGCTGGCACGAGCGTCAGGGCTGGATGCCGTGGAGGTGAAGGGGGTGCCATTGCAGGCCCATGGGTCCCAGCAGGTAGCCACTGCTGCCCAAGTGGGCCCCCCGCCTGGCCAAGGAGCAGAGGGGCCCTGCATCCCCTCTCAGCCACAGGCAGAGCCCCAGCACCCCACTGCCTGGCGATGGGGGAGCTGTGAGCAGTGATACTTTTGCTCTCACCTGGCCTCCCTCATGTTGGGAGTCCCCCTGACTCCGTGAGCACTCCGTGGTGCACCGTGGACAACAAGCACGTGCAGAGTTCTGCTCCGGCAACGCTGGGCTTTCTCCTCTGCACGCTCCTCTGCCAACTCTGAGGGAGAAGCAGAATGAGGGTGAGAATACAGCTCAGGGCTGCGAGGGCTGGGAGCCCTCCTCTTGCCACTGTCAGCCTCAGCCAGCCCCTTCCTCCCTGCCCCTCTCCGCACCTCACCAGATCGCACTGATGCAGGGCCTTTGCTTGGCAGCCTTTGTTCTGTTCCACCCACCACTGTTCTGGTGGGTCACAATGGCCACCCACAGTGACAGAATCGCCTTTGGAACCCGAGCAGGAAGGCGTTGGCTCTGTGCAGACTGAGGGGCTGGGTGCTGGCCATGCTGCAGGAGAAGGACCACTTCAGTCCACCTGCTGGCAAAGCTGCCCGTGCCAGAGGCCGAAGTGGAGCTGTCCTTTGGGCAGGGCTGCAGTCCTGGAGCCACCCAAGGGCAGCCTTGCTCTTGCACTCCGGCCCAACGCTCATGGGCAGCACAGGGCCAGGCCTGCCTGAGCGGTCCGTGGGTGGCCACAGCTCTTGCGGCCTCACATCTCAAGAGCCAGCAGAAGGACACCAACCCGAGTGGGCTCAACATCCCCACGTTGAGCATGTCCAAAGTAAACTGCTCCGTGTTTCTTCAGCGGAAGCACTGGAAGCAGAGACCACCAGTGCTCAGGGCCTGTCCCCTGCAGCAGAAACACAGTTACGGGTAGCAGGGCCTGGTGCTGCTGAGCGCTGCCACAGTGGAACCAGGCGTGTTTGGGCTGCTGCAGGAACTGTGTGACACACGCACCCTCCTGACGCAGCCTGAATGCTATAACAAAAATGATATAAAAATAAAAACATTGGTTTCCTCTGTCCCCTAACTTTATTGTGTAATCTATGTGCGGCCTAAGACAATTCTTCACAGACTCACAGAATCACAGAATTGATCAAAGAATGCGAAGGGGTTGGCAGGGAGCTGTAGAGATCATTGAATCCAACCCCCCTGCCAAGGCAGCTCCCTAGCCCATGTTGCACAGGTAGGCGTCCAGAGGGTCTGGAACGTTTCTAGAGAAGGAGGATCCACCACCTCTCTGTGCAGCCTGTGCCCGTGCTCCGTCAACGCACTGTGGAGAAGTTCCCACACACATTTGTGCGGTCCTTCCTACGCTTCCCTTTGTGGTCATTTCCCCTCATCCTGCTGCCCACTATCTGCTGGTACTTTCTTTTATTTGGCACTTTTTGAGTTCCTTTAAAGATATCTTTGAGATTATCATCACTGAATGTCATCTGGCACCCTTTTGATTGTTCCGTAACACCTTGTCAGCTAAATGGTAGCACAGAACGGGTTAAAAATCCGTGCGTCAAGGTGCTTTACACTAAGATCCTTAGTCATGGGTGTAGGATCTGAAGCGTTGTCGTGAAGTATCTGGCACTAGAATCCCTCAGTGAAGTGCAAATATGAACCGCCCAGGCTTATTGCAGAGGACTCCCATTTTCTGTGACAGGTCCTGGCTGTTAGATCGTAGTATTCACTTGGACAGCAAAGGAAAAAAGGAACGATATTTTGAAGAATAGTTGAACGTGATAGAGAAATAGAGAGCAGGCGATCAGAAAGGCCTGGGAGAGTTTTGATTCAGAGCTTTAAGATTTCAGCTGTGACACAAACATTGGTGTGCCATCAGTACGGGCTGGACTTTAACCGTGACTCGAGGAGGGCACAGTGTAGAGCTAACTCAGAATATGGCAAATCATTTTATGAATGTTGATACGCTGGATAAACACAGTCCCGTGAACGGCAATAGGAATGCACCTTTGCTTTCTGTTTCAATGATGGTGTCTGTGAATAGGTCCCTTGAGTGCCCCCAAATGATCGATTTGTTCAGTATATCTGTGACTCTCTCGTCAGTTGACATCAACACTTTTTCAAATGGAACGTGTAGAGTTGCGCTCAGATTTTCAACTCAAAAACCTGATCATGTCTCTTGACCAGATTCCTGTAAGCCCAATCCCACCAGAGAGAAATATCTGTGGCTTCACAATCACGCCTTGTTCATGTCATCACCGTCTGGCAGTGCGTACACTTGTGAACTGTTTTCACAAATGAAGCACGGGATGAGGAAAACGTCATGAAAAATCTCTGCCAAACTCCTTGAGCCCTCACAAATTATCACAGCTGTTTCCATCTAACCTGACTGATGCAGTAGTTTCAGAACAAGAAGGTTGTTGTATCCCACTACCTTTATATTTGTTGTTGTTCTCTTCTTTGAAAGTTTTTGATGAGAAAGAATTGTGAGAAAAATCTGCTGCCTGCACACATTAGCTATACTGTAGATATTACCTGTGGCCCCAAACAGTTCATCTTCCCTGAAGATGAAGAAATCACAGCCTGCGATGTACGTATCTGTTACCCTCCCTCAATGATACCGAAGCCTGGGGATCAACTGAACGAAGGCAGTATGTCAAACAGCAGAGCGCAAATCAGAACAGGAATGGCACGCTTTCTTAGATTATGTATGGCAGGATGGTGTGGATGAGGAATACCAAAACTACGGACTGATGGTGAAACCTTTGTGTGTTTAAGCTGTTAAAGGAGAAGGAGAGCTTTTGGAACGGAGCCCAGAATGGCAAACCGGCTTTATTCAATTGAAAGCTGCTCTAGCACTTGCCAACCTGGAGAAGACTTTTGAATTATACGTACACGAAAGGCATCACATTGCACGGCAAGTGTTAAAATCCTGGAAGAGGCCGGTGGGATATTCCTCTTGACAATGGGACCGAGTAAATGATGGGCGGTCATCGTGTGTACAAGCAGGGGGTGTTTCTGGGGCTGCCGACACAAGAAGGACATGGAGCTATTGGGGTGGGTCCAGGGGAGCGCCAGGAAGATGATCAGGGGGCTGGAGTACCACCCCACGGAGGACCAGATGAGAAAGCTGGGGCTCCTCATCCTGGAAAAGGCTCTTGGGACACCTTGTAGCAGCCTTCCAGTAGATGAAGCCTGCGGGCCTATGGGAAATCTGCAGAGAGACTCACAGAGAAGGCATAAAAACTGACTTTAAAACAGAAAGTAGTGGCTCAGGCACTCGATGCGCTGTGGCATTCCCAGATCAGAGCCACCACTAAGACCATCTGGCACTGCAGAAATGCAGGAGAGCCCAGGCAGGCCCTGGCACGTCCAACAGCAGTCTGCTGGGAGAAGCTGCCCGCGTGCCCAGAACATAGCGACAGTTCAGAGTCCAGAAACACCCCCAGAACAGGGCTGTCCCTGCTAGAAGGGGCTTGGGCTGTGGAAACTGGACATGCTGCGCCCCAATGGAGTCGGGGCCAGAATTCAGCACTGCCTAAAGCCAGCCATGGGAAGGAAGGTATGGAGGGATAGGTGATAGGGAGAAGACAACCACACGGTTCCGCTCCGTAACGCAGCCCAACTTGGGAAAGGCAGAGAAGAGCAAAACGGACAAATATCAATGGGAACTCCAAGTTTTATTGTGCTGGCCTCTGAGGACCAAAGACAACAGAAGGGGATTGAATATGGCAGGCATCATTGGAGCTGTCTTGGGGATTCTCTGCCCGACGTAGCTGGGAGCGGCTCTGCACGTGGTCTGGCCCTCATCGCCTGGACCGTCTCCTGCGGTGTCTCTGGGGCTGGCTCCGGGACTCTGCAGGCCGACGATCCACAGGGGAGCGGCTTCGTGTGCGAGTGCGCTCCCCCTGCCCGGAGCCGCGGCTGCCAACTGCCCGGGAAGATCTTGAGGACGCAGATGCCCTCTGTCTGGCAGATGTTGGGGTGCGTCTCTCAGCAGCAGCCCGCGGAGCTGCAGCATCTCCGCCCCTTTGTCCAGGGCCAGACTCGAAGCTCTGGCTGCCGCTCTCAGGCACGTGGGAAGAGTGAACAGGCCCTGACGCTGCCTGGCTGTCGGTGCTGGGGCTGGTGAGCTCCGAGTTGACACTGGAGGCTGTAAGGGGAGGCAGGAAGGTCAGAGTACAGGTCTCCCACTCTGATGCAGGACAGGCTCCCATCCCTCCTGGGCCAGAGAGACCATGGAAGGCTGCCCTGAGCAACCGCTGCCAGGCCGTGCCTGGCCCCAGCCTGGCTCTTTGCCTCTTACCGGTGCCCACGCCAGCACAGGTTTTGCACTCCCAAGCGTCGGTGGTGTTGCTCAAGTAGGAGCAGCGCCGGTGAGTGCCTTCCGCAGCACAGGAGCTGCACAGGAGCAGCTCCCAGGGCCTGGGGGAACAAACGTGTTGAGGCGGTGAGGACAAAGAGGCCAAGCCAGGGACCGCCCGGGGCCTGGTTCTCACAGCCTGTGGTGAGGCCGAGATCCCGTGAGTAGCCCCAGAGGGCTGCTGAGGTAACTCACCCCTCTCCTTCTGCCTGCTCCCTGCCGTGTGGGTAAAGGCACTCGCTGGCATCGCAGCGCCCGTGCCTCAGTCCCAGCGATGCGTACGCGTGGCCGTCCTCCCATGTGGGTCCGCTGACAAAGAATGGAGGGGTTGTGATGAGCCCCCACCGGCCCTGGACCAGGGCTGGTCCAGAGCAAGCCCGCTCTACCAACCCCATTTCCAGCTTCTCTGTGAAGCTGAGGCCGGTGCTTGTGGCCAGCAAAGGGCCAGGCCAGCTGAGGCAGTCCCCCGGCAGGCACAGCTCTTGTGCCCACGTGTGTTGAGAGCCGGCAGAAAAACACCCACCTGAGTGGGATTCGGATCCCCATGATGAGCATGTCTGGTAGAAAGACGTCCACGTCTCTACAGAGGGGGCACTGAAAGCAGCCAATGCCCGCGCGGGTGGCCTGTCCCTGGAGCAGAAACACAATCAGTGTCAGTGGGAGCAGGAGGAGGCTCTGGTGCCTCTGGTTGCCTGCCTTGCTGCTGGGTGGGGTAGGGCTCCTACCTGGATGCAGGAGCGGTGGAACCAGGCGTGTTTGCAGGCTGGGCACACCAGGGTGTGGTAAGACTTCCCGTCCCCCACAGGCTCCATGCAGATGATGCAGGCGGCATTCTGCTCTGGAGCTGCCTCCACCGCCTGCCTCGGGCTGTGCTCCTGGCAGAATGAACTGGGGGAAGATGGAAGGGACGGGCAAGGTGAGAAGAGCTGCGAGGAAGGCAGAGGAACAGGAAGGAGCCCCAGGCCTTGGCTCTGGCAGGCTGCCGCGCGGTGTCAGAATGGGCTGCTCACTTCCTCTGCCGCTATTGACGTGCCGCTATTGACGGGTTGCAGGCTCACAGGAGAGGCCTGGCAGCCCTTACCTGTACTGTCCAAAGTACTGGGTGACACATTCACCCTCCTGGGCACAGGGCAGATGGAAATGGTGCTCACAGCCCGTCTCCGCACAGGCGATGGTGGCCCCCATTCTGCCGCAAATGGAGCAGTGCTGCAAGGAGCAGAGAGAGAGCAGCCCCATCAGGAGCAGGCTCAGGGCCTTTGTGGCCAGAACCCATGCCTTTGGGCAGGGCACGGGATGCGGGATACAGGCAGTGGAGCTGCTTGGAAGAGGTGATTGCTTTCTCAGGAGCAGGCTAAGCTTGAGGAGCCTCTCCTGGTAGAAACCAGCCTCCTCCGGTCAGGTCCTCACCTTCTGCTCTGCCTCCTGGATTATGCGCCTGACATCTTCAGGGCGTACCTCTACAGTTGTGTTCACTAGCCTGGCATGTTGTAACAGGCCAGTGGAAAACGCCTGGACAAGGGAAAAGAGCAGGATCTTGTGAGGACCGAGAGGAAGGAAGGAAGCGTTGCTCGGAGGAAGGAGGATGGAGCCCAGGGGAACTCACCATACAAAATGCATGCGCACACATGCCAAAATCAACATGCTTGGGCCCACAGGTTTCTGGGTCAGCATCTGTCGTACCTGGGAGCGGCTCTGCACGTGGTCTGGCCCTCATCGCCTGGACCGTCTCCTGCGGTGTCTCTGGGGCTGGCTCCGGGACTCTGCAGGCCGACGATCCACAGGGGAGCGGCTTCGTGTGCGAGTGCGCTCCCCCTGCCCGGAGCCGCGGCTGCCAACTGCCCGGGAAGATCTTGAGGACGCAGATGCCCTCTGTCTGGCAGATGTTGGGGTGCGTCTCTCAGCAGCAGCCCGCGGAGCTTCAGCATCTCCGCCCCTTTGTCCAGGGCCAGACTCGAAGCTCTGGCTGCCGCTCTCAGGCACGTGGGAAGAGTGAACAGGCCCTGACGCTGCCTGGCTGTCGGTGCTGGGGCTGGTGAGCTCTGAGTTGACACTGGAGGCTGTAAGGGGAGGCAGGAAGGTCAGAGTACAGGTCTCCCACTGTGATGCAGGACAGGCTCCCATCCCTCCTGGGCCAGAGAGACCATGGAAGGCTGCCCTGAGCAACCGCTGCCAGGCCGTGCCTGGCCCCAGCCTGGCTCTTTGCCTCTTACCGGTGCCCACGCCAGCACAGGTTTTGCACTCCCAAGCGTCGGTGCTGTTGCTCAAGTAGGAGCAGCGCCGGTGAGTGCCTTCCGCAGCACAGGAGCTGCACAGGAGCAGCTCCCAGGGCCTGGGGGAACAAACGTGTTGAGGCGGTGAGGACAAAGAGGCCAAGCCAGGGATCGCCCGGGGCCTGGTTCTCACAGCCTGTGGTGAGGCCGAGATCCCATGAGTAGCCCCAGAGGGCTGCTGAGGTAACTCACCCCTCTCCTTCTGCCTGCTCCCTGCCGTGTGGGTAAAGGCACTCGCTGGCATCGCAGCGCCCGTGCCTCAGTCCCAGCGATGCGTACGCGTGGCCGTCCTCCCATGCGGGTCCGCTGACAAAGAATGGAGGGGTTGTGATGAGCCCCCACCGGCCCTGGACCAAGGCTGGTCCAGAGCAAGCCCGCTCTACCAACCCCATTTCCAGCTTCTCTGGGAAGCTGAGGCCGGTGCTTGTGGCCAGCAAAGGGCCAGGCCAGCTGAGGCAGTCCCCCGGCAGGCACAGCTCTTGTGCCCACGTGTGTTGAGAGCCGGCAGAAAAACACCCACCTGAGTGGGATTCGGATCCCCATGACGAGCATGTCTGGTAGAAAGACGTCCACGTCTCTACAGAGGGGGCACTGAAAGCAGTCAATGCCCGCGCAGGTGGCCTGTCCCTGGAGCAGAAACACAATCAGTGTCAGTGGGAGCAGGAGGAGGCTCTGGTGCCTCTGGTTGCCTGCCTTGCTGCTGGGTGGGGTAGGGCTCCTACCTGGATGCAGGAGCGGTGGAACCAGGCGTGTTTGCAGGCTGGGCACACCAGGGTGTGGTAAGACGTCCCGTCCCCCACAGGCTCCATGCAGATGATGCAGGCGGCATTCTGCTCTGGAGCTGCCTCCACCTCCTGCCTCGGGCTGTGCTCCTGGCAGAATGAACTGGGGGAAGATGGAAGGGACGGGCAAGGTGAGAAGAGCTGCGAGGAAGGCAGAGGAACAGGAAGGAGCCCCAGGCCTTGGCTGCCGCGTGGTGTCAGAATGGGCTGCTCACTTCCTCTGCTGCTATTGGCGGCACGGGTTGCAGGCTCACAGGAGAGGCCTGGCAGCCCTTACCTGTACTGTCCAAAGTACTGGGTGACACATTCACCCTCCTGGGCACAGGGCAGATGGAAATGGTGCTCACAGCCCGTCTCCGCACAGGCGATGGTGGCCCCCATTCTGCCGCAAATGGAGCAGTGCTGCAAGGAGCAGAGAGAGAGCAGCCCCATCAGGAGCAGGCTCAGGGCCTTTGTGGCCAGAACCCATGCCTTTGGGCAGGGCACGGGATGCGGGATACAGGCAGTGGAGCTGCTTGGAAGAGGTGATTGCTTTCTCAGGAGCAGGCTAAGCTTGAGGAGCCTCTCCTGGTAGAAACCAGCCTCCTCCGGTCAGGTCCTCACCTTCTGCTCTGCCTCCTGGATTACGCGCCTGACATCTTCAGGGGCTTCCTCTTCAGATTCGTCCATGAACCTGGCTTGTTCTAACAGGCCAGTGGAAAACGCCTGGACAAGGGAAAAGAGCAGGATCTTGTGAGGACCGAGAGGAAAAAAGGAAGCGTTGCTTGGAGGAAGGAGGATGGAGCCCAAGGGAACTCACCATACAAAATACGTGCATACACATGCCCAAATTGGCATGCGTGGCCCCACAGATTTCTGGGTCAGCATCTGTCCGGCCACACAGCACGCATGCTGGAGAGGAGAAAGCAAAAGCGGTGAGCAGGGTGCAGGGCCAGATGTCCCTGAGGGCTGTCCCCAGGGGTCTGCTCTGCGCCTGCCCTGCTGGACGAGCGTCAGGGCTGGATGCCGTGGAGGTGAAGGGGTGCCATTGCAGGCCCATGGGTCCCAGCAGGTAGCCACTGTGCCCAAGTGGGCCCCGCCTGGCCAAGGAGCAGAGGGGCCCTGCATCCCCTCTCAGCCACAGGCAGAGCCCCAGCACCCCACTGCCTGGCGATGGGGGAGCTGTGAGCAGTGATACTTTGCTCTCACCTGGCTCCCTCATGTTGGGAGTCCCCTGACTCCGTGAGCACTCCGTGGTGCACGTGGACAACAAGCACGTGCAGAGTTCTGCTCCGGCAACGCTGGGCTTTCTCCTCTGCACGCTCCTCTGCCAACTCTGAGGGAGAAGCAGAATGAGGGTGAGAATACAGCTCAGGGCTGCGAGGGCTGGGAGCCCTCCTCTTGCCACTGTCAGCCTCAGCCAGCCCCTTCCTCCCTGCCCTCTCCGCACCTCACCAGATCGCACTGATGCAGGGCCTTTGCTTGGCAGCCTTTGTTCTGTTCCACCCACCACTGTTCTGGTGGGTCACAATGGCCACCCACAGTGACAGAATCGCCTTTGGAACCCGAGCAGGAAGGCGTTGGCTCTGTGCAGACTGAGGGGCTGGGTGCTGGCCATGCTGCAGGAGAAGGACCACTTCAGTCCACCTGCTGGCAAAGCTGCCCGTGCCAGAGGCCGAAGTGGAGCTGTCCTTTGGGCAGGGCTGCAGTCCTGGAGCCACCCAAGGGCAGCCTTGCTCTTGCACTCCGGCCCAACGCTCATGGGCAGCACAGGGCCAGGCCTGCCTGAGCGGTCCGTGGGTGGCCACAGCTCTTGCGGCCTCACATCTCAAGAGCCAGCAGAAGGACACCAACCCGAGTGGGCTCAACATCCCCACGTTGAGCATGTCCAAAGTAAACTGCTCCGTGTTTCTTCAGCGGAAGCACTGGAAGCAGAGACCACCAGTGCTCAGGGCCTGTCCCTGCAGCAGAAACACAGTTACGGGTAGCAGGGCCTGGTGCTGCTGAGCGCTGCCACAGTGGAACCAGGCGTGTTTGGGCTGCTGCAGGAACTGTGTGACACACGCACCCTCCTGACGCAGCCTGAATGCTATAACAAAAATGATATAAAAATAAAAACATTGGTTTCCTCTGTCCCCTAACTTTATTGTGTAATCTATGTGCGGCCTAAGACAATTCTTCACAGACTCACAGAATCACAGAATTGATCAAAGAATGCGAAGGGTTGGCAGGGAGCTGTAGAGATCATTGAATCCAACCCCCCTGCCAAGGCAGCTCCCTAGCCCATGTTGCACAGGTAGGCGTCCAGAGGGTCTGGAACGTTTCTAGAGAAGGAGGATCCACCACCTCTCTGTGCAGCCTGTGCCCGTGCTCCGTCAACGCACTGTGGAGAAGTTCCCACACACATTTGTGCGGTCCTTCCTACGCTTCCCTTTGTGGTCATTTCCCCTCATCCTGCTGCCACTATCTGCTGGTACTTTCTTTTATTTGGCACTTTTTGAGTTCCTTTAAAGATATCTTTGAGATTATCATCACTGAATGTCATCTGGCACCCTTTTGATTGTTCCGTAACACCTTGTCAGCTAAATGGTAGCACAGAACGGGTTAAAAATCCGTGCGTCAAGGTGCTTTACACTAAGATCCTTAGTCATGGGTGTAGGATCTGAAGCGTTGTCGTGAAGTATCTGGCACTAAGAATCCCTCAGTGAAGTGCAAATATGAACGCCCAGGCTTATTGCAGAGGACTCCCATTTTCTGTGACAGGTCCTGGCTGTTAGATCGTAGTATTCACTTGGACAGCAAAGGAAAAAAGGAACGATATTTTGAAGAATAGTTGAACGTGATAGAGAAATAGAGAGCAGGCGATCAGAAAGGCCTGGGAGAGTTTTGATTCAGAGCTTTAAGATTTCAGCTGTGACCAAACATTGGTGTGCCATCAGTACGGGCTGGACTTTAACCGTGACTCGAGGAGGGCACAGTGTAGAGCTAACTCAGAATATGGCAAATCATTTTATGAATGTTGATACGCTGGATAAACACAGTCCCGTGAACGGCAATAGGAATGCACCTTTGCTTTCTGTTTCAATGATGGTGTCTGTGAATAGGTCCCTTGAGTGCCCCCAAATGATCGATTTGTTCAGTATATCTGTGACTCTCTCGTCAGTTGACATCAACACTTTTTCAAATGGAACGTGTAGAGTTGCGCTCAGATTTTCAACTCAAAAACCTGATCATGTCTCTTGACCAGATTCCTGTAAGCCCAATCCCACCAGAGAGAAATATCTGTGGCTTCACAATCACGCCTTGTTCATGTCATCACCGTCTGGCAGTGCGTACACTTGTGAACTGTTTTCACAAATGAAGCACGGGATGAGGAAAACGTCATGAAAAATCTCTGCCAAACTCCTTGAGCCCTCACAAATTATCACAGCTGTTTCCATCTAACCTGACTGATGCAGTAGTTTCAGAACAAGAAGGTTGTTGTATCCCACTACCTTTATATTTGTTGTTGTTCTCTTCTTTGAAAGTTTTTGATGAGAAAGAATTGTGAGAAAAATCTGCTGCCTGCACACATTAGCTATACTGTAGATATTACCTGTGGCCCCAAACAGTTCATCTTCCCTGAAGATGAAGAAATCACAGCCTGCGATGTACGTATCTGTTACCCTCCCTCAATGATACCGAAGCCTGGGGATCAACTGAACGAAGGCAGTATGTCAAACAGCAGAGCGCAAATCAGAACAGGAATGGCACGCTTTCTTAGATTATGTATGGCAGGATGGTGTGGATGAGGAATACCAAACTACGGACTGATGGTGAAACCTTTGTGTGTTTAAGCTGTTAAAGGAGAAGGAGAGCTTTTGGAACGGAGCCCAGAATGGCAAACCGGCTTTATTCAATTGAAAGCTGCTCTAGCACTTGCCAACCTGGAGAAGACTTTTGAATTATACGTACACGAAAGGCGTCACATTGCACGGCAAGTGTTAAAATCCTGGAAGAGGCCGGTGGGATATTCCTCTTGACAATGGGACCGAGTAAATGATGGGCGGTCATCGTGTGTACAAGCAGGGGGTGTTTCTGGGGCTGCCGACACAAGAAGGACATGGAGCTATTGGGGTGGGTCCAGGGGAGCGCCAGGAAGATGATCAGGGGGCTGGAGTACCACCCCACGGAGGACCAGATGAGAAAGCTGGGGCTCCTCATCCTGGAAAAGGCTCTTGGGACACCTTGTAGCAGCCTTCCAGTAGATGAAGCCTGCGGGCCTATGGGAAATCTGCAGAGAGACTCACAGAGAAGGCATAAAAACTGACTTTAAAACAGAAAGTAGTGGCTCAGGCAC
This sequence comes from Callipepla californica brunnescens, assembly GCA_023055505.1. Lineage (NCBI taxonomy): Eukaryota > Metazoa > Chordata > Aves > Galliformes > Odontophoridae > Callipepla > Callipepla californica. Next base: position 12,761 of record JALIRH010000064.1, read on the forward strand.
TCGATGCGCTGTGGCATTCCCAGATCAGAGCCACCACTAAGACCATCTGGCACTGCAGAAATGCAGGAGAGCCCAGGCAGGCCCTGGCACGTCCAACAGCAGTCTGCTGGGAGAAGCTGCCCGCGTGCCCAGAACATAGCGACAGTTCAGAGTCCAGAAACACCCCCAGAACAGGGCTGTCCCTGCTAGAAGGGGCTTGGGCTGTGGAAACTGGACATGCTGCGCCCCAATGGAGTCGGGGCCAGAATTCAGCACTGCCTAAAGCCAGCCATGGGAAGGAAGGTATGGAGGGATAGGTGATAGGGAGAAGACAACCACACGGTTCCGCTCCGTAACGCAGCCCAACTTGGGAAAGGCAGAGAAGAGCAAAACGGACAAATATCAATGGGAACTCCAAGTTTTATTGTGCTGGCCTCTGAGGACCAAAGACAACAGAAGGGGATTGAATATGGCAGGCATCATTGGAGCTGTCTTGGGGATTCTCTGCCCGACGTAGCTGGGAGCGGCTCTGCACGTGGTCTGGCCCTCATCGCCTGGACCGTCTCCTGCGGTGTCTCTGGGGCTGGCTCCGGGACTCTGCAGGCCGACGATCCACAGGGGAGCGGCTTCGTGTGCGAGTGCGCTCCCCCTGCCCGGAGCCGCGGCTGCCAACTGCCCGGGAAGATCTTGAGGACGCAGATGCCCTCTGTCTGGCAGATGTTGGGGTGCGTCTCTCAGCAGCAGCCCGCGGAGCTGCAGCATCTCCGCCCCTTTGTCCAGGGCCAGACTCGAAGCTCTGGCTGCCGCTCTCAGGCACGTGGGAAGAGTGAACAGGCCCTGACGCTGCCTGGCTGTCGGTGCTGGGGCTGGTGAGCTCCGAGTTGACACTGGAGGCTGTAAGGGGAGGCAGGAAGGTCAGAGTACAGGTCTCCCACTCTGATGCAGGACAGGCTCCCATCCCTCCTGGGCCAGAGAGACCATGGAAGGCTGCCCTGAGCAACCGCTGCCAGGCCGTGCCTGGCCCCAGCCTGGCTCTTTGCCTCTTACCGGTGCCCACGCCAGCACAGGTTTTGCACTCCCAAGCGTCGGTGGTGTTGCTCAAGTAGGAGCAGCGCCGGTGAGTGCCTTCCGCAGCACAGGAGCTGCACAGGAGCAGCTCCCAGGGCCTGGGGGAACAAACGTGTTGAGGCGGTGAGGACAAAGAGGCCAAGCCAGGGACCGCCCGGGGCCTGGTTCTCACAGCCTGTGGTGAGGCCGAGATCCCGTGAGTAGCCCCAGAGGGCTGCTGAGGTAACTCACCCCTCTCCTTCTGCCTGCTCCCTGCCGTGTGGGTAAAGGCACTCGCTGGCATCGCAGCGCCCGTGCCTCAGTCCCAGCGATGCGTACGCGTGGCCGTCCTCCCATGTGGGTCCGCTGACAAAGAATGGAGGGGTTGTGATGAGCCCCCACCGGCCCTGGACCAGGGCTGGTCCAGAGCAAGCCCGCTCTACCAACCCCATTTCCAGCTTCTCTGTGAAGCTGAGGCCGGTGCTTGTGGCCAGCAAAGGGCCAGGCCAGCTGAGGCAGTCCCCCGGCAGGCACAGCTCTTGTGCCCACGTGTGTTGAGAGCCGGCAGAAAAACACCCACCTGAGTGGGATTCGGATCCCCATGATGAGCATGTCTAATTGAAAGACGTCCACGTCTCTACAGAGGGGGCACTGAAAGCAGCCAATGCCCGCGCGGGTGGCCTGTCCCTGGAGCAGAAACACAATCAGTGTCAGTGGGAGCAGGAGGAGGCTCTGGTGCCTCTGGTTGCCTGCCTTGCTGCTGGGTGGGGTAGGGCTCCTACCTGGATGCAGGAGCGGTGGAACCAGGCGTGTTTGCAGGCTGGGCACACCAGGGTGTGGTAAGACTTCCCGTCCCCCACAGGCTCCATGCAGATGATGCAGGCGGCATTCTGCTCTGGAGCTGCCTCCACCGCCTGCCTCGGGCTGTGCTCCTGGCAGAATGAACTGGGGGAAGATGGAAGGGACGGGCAAGGTGAGAAGAGCTGCGAGGAAGGCAGAGGAACAGGAAGGAGCCCCAGGCCTTGGCTCTGGCAGGCTGCCGCGCGGTGTCAGAATGGGCTGCTCACTTCCTCTGCCGCTATTGACGTGCCGCTATTGACGGGTTGCAGGCTCACAGGAGAGGCCTGGCAGCCCTTACCTGTACTGTCCAAAGTACTGGGTGACACATTCACCCTCCTGGGCACAGGGCAGATGGAAATGGTGCTCACAGCCCGTCTCCGCACAGGCGATGGTGGCCCCCATTCTGCCGCAAATGGAGCAGTGCTGCAAGGAGCAGAGAGAGAGCAGCCCCATCAGGAGCAGGCTCAGGGCCTTTGTGGCCAGAACCCATGCCTTTGGGCAGGGCACGGGATGCGGGATACAGGCAGTGGAGCTGCTTGGAAGAGGTGATTGCTTTCTCAGGAGCAGGCTAAGCTTGAGGAGCCTCTCCTGGTAGAAACCAGCCTCCTCCGGTCAGGTCCTCACCTTCTGCTCTGCCTCCTGGATTATGCGCCTGACATCTTCAGGGCGTACCTCTACAGTTGTGTTCACTAGCCTGGCATGTTGTAACAGGCCAGTGGAAAACGCCTGGACAAGGGAAAAGAGCAGGATCTTGTGAGGACCGAGAGGAAGGAAGGAAGCGTTGCTCGGAGGAAGGAGGATGGAGCCCAGGGGAACTCACCATACAAAATGCATGCGCACACATGCCAAAATCAACATGCTTGGGCCCACAGGTTTCTGGGTCAGCATCTGTCGTACCTGGGAGCGGCTCTGCACGTGGTCTGGCCCTCATCGCCTGGACCGTCTCCTGCGGTGTCTCTGGGGCTGGCTCCGGGACTCTGCAGGCCGACGATCCACAGGGGAGCGGCTTCGTGTGCGAGTGCGCTCCCCCTGCCCGGAGCCGCGGCTGCCAACTGCCCGGGAAGATCTTGAGGACGCAGATGCCCTCTGTCTGGCAGATGTTGGGGTGCGTCTCTCAGCAGCAGCCCGCGGAGCTTCAGCATCTCCGCCCCTTTGTCCAGGGCCAGACTCGAAGCTCTGGCTGCCGCTCTCAGGCACGTGGGAAGAGTGAACAGGCCCTGACGCTGCCTGGCTGTCGGTGCTGGGGCTGGTGAGCTCTGAGTTGACACTGGAGGCTGTAAGGGGAGGCAGGAAGGTCAGAGTACAGGTCTCCCACTGTGATGCAGGACAGGCTCCCATCCCTCCTGGGCCAGAGAGACCATGGAAGGCTGCCCTGAGCAACCGCTGCCAGGCCGTGCCTGGCCCCAGCCTGGCTCTTTGCCTCTTACCGGTGCCCACGCCAGCACAGGTTTTGCACTCCCAAGCGTCGGTGCTGTTGCTCAAGTAGGAGCAGCGCCGGTGAGTGCCTTCCGCAGCACAGGAGCTGCACAGGAGCAGCTCCCAGGGCCTGGGGGAACAAACGTGTTGAGGCGGTGAGGACAAAGAGGCCAAGCCAGGGATCGCCCGGGGCCTGGTTCTCACAGCCTGTGGTGAGGCCGAGATCCCATGAGTAGCCCCAGAGGGCTGCTGAGGTAACTCACCCCTCTCCTTCTGCCTGCTCCCTGCCGTGTGGGTAAAGGCACTCGCTGGCATCGCAGCGCCCGTGCCTCAGTCCCAGCGATGCGTACGCGTGGCCGTCCTCCCATGCGGGTCCGCTGACAAAGAATGGAGGGGTTGTGATGAGCCCCCACCGGCCCTGGACCAAGGCTGGTCCAGAGCAAGCCCGCTCTACCAACCCCATTTCCAGCTTCTCTGGGAAGCTGAGGCCGGTGCTTGTGGCCAGCAAAGGGCCAGGCCAGCTGAGGCAGCCCCCCGGCAGGCACAGCTCTTGTGCCCACGTGTGTTGAGAGCCGGCAGAAAAACACCCACCTGAGTGGGATTCGGATCCCCATGACGAGCATGTCTGGTAGAAAGACGTCCACGTCTCTACAGAGTGGGCACTGAAAGCAGTCAATGCCCGCGCAGGTGGCCTGTCCCTGGAGCAGAAACACAATCAGTGTCAGTGGGAGCAGGAGGAGGCTCTGGTGCCTCTGGTTGCCTGCCTTGCTGCTGGGTGGGGTAGGGCTCCTACCTGGATGCAGGAGCGGTGGAACCAGGCGTGTTTGCAGGCTGGGCACACCAGGGTGTGGTAAGACGTCCCGTCCCCCACAGGCTCCATGCAGATGATGCAGGCGGCATTCTGCTCTGGAGCTGCCTCCACCTCCTGCCTCGGGCTGTGCTCCTGGCAGAATGAACTGGGGGAAGATGGAAGGGACGGGCAAGGTGAGAAGAGCTGCGAGGAAGGCAGAGGAACAGGAAGGAGCCCCAGGCCTTGGCTGCCGCGTGGTGTCAGAATGGGCTGCTCACTTCCTCTGCTGCTATTGACGGCACGGGTTGCAGGCTCACAGGAGAGGCCTGGCAGCCCTTACCTGTACTGTCCAAAGTACTGGGTGACACATTCACCCTCCTGGGCACAGGGCAGATGGAAATGGTGCTCACAGCCCGTCTCCGCACAGGCGATGGTGGCCCCCATTCTGCCGCAAATGGAGCAGTGCTGCAAGGAGCAGAGAGAGAGCAGCCCCATCAGGAGCAGGCTCAGGGCCTTTGTGGCCAGAACCCATGCCTTTGGGCAGGGCACGGGATGCGGGATACAGGCAGTGGAGCTGCTTGGAAGAGGTGATTGCTTTCTCAGGAGCAGGCTAAGCTTGAGGAGCCTCTCCTGGTAGAAACCAGCCTCCTCCGGTCAGGTCCTCACCTTCTGCTCTGCCTCCTGGATTACGCGCCTGACATCTTCAGGGGCTTCCTCTTCAGATTCGTCCATGAACCTGGCTTGTTCTAACAGGCCAGTGGAAAACGCCTGGACAAGGGAAAAGAGCAGGATCTTGTGAGGACCGAGAGGAAAAAAGGAAGCGTTGCTTGGAGGAAGGAGGATGGAGCCCAAGGGAACTCACCATACAAAATACGTGCATACACATGCCCAAATTGGCATGCGTGGCCCCACAGATTTCTGGGTCAGCATCTGTCCGGCCACACAGCACGCATGCTGGAGAGGAGAAAGCAAAAGCGGTGAGCAGGGTGCAGGGCCAGATGTCCCTGAGGGCTGTCCCCAGGGGTCTGCTCTGCGCCTGCCCTGCTGGACGAGCGTCAGGGCTGGATGCCGTGGAGGTGAAGGGGTGCCATTGCAGGCCCATGGGTCCCAGCAGGTAGCCACTGTGCCCAAGTGGGCCCCGCCTGGCCAAGGAGCAGAGGGGCCCTGCATCCCCTCTCAGCCACAGGCAGAGCCCCAGCACCCCACTGCCTGGCGATGGGGGAGCTGTGAGCAGTGATACTTTGCTCTCACCTGGCTCCCTCATGTTGGGAGTCCCCTGACTCCGTGAGCACTCCGTGGTGCACGTGGACAACAAGCACGTGCAGAGTTCTGCTCCGGCAACGCTGGGCTTTCTCCTCTGCACGCTCCTCTGCCAACTCTGAGGGAGAAGCAGAATGAGGGTGAGAATACAGCTCAGGGCTGCGAGGGCTGGGAGCCCTCCTCTTGCCACTGTCAGCCTCAGCCAGCCCCTTCCTCCCTGCCCTCTCCGCACCTCACCAGATCGCACTGATGCAGGGCCTTTGCTTGGCAGCCTTTGTTCTGTTCCACCCACCACTGTTCTGGTGGGTCACAATGGCCACCCACAGTGACAGAATCGCCTTTGGAACCCGAGCAGGAAGGCGTTGGCTCTGTGCAGACTGAGGGGCTGGGTGCTGGCCATGCTGCAGGAGAAGGACCACTTCAGTCCACCTGCTGGCAAAGCTGCCCGTGCCAGAGGCCGGAGTGGAGCTGTCCTTTGGGCAGGGCTGCAGTCCTGGAGCCACCCAAGGGCAGCCTTGCTCTTGCACTCCGGCCCAACGCTCATGGGCAGCACAGGGCCAGGCCTGCCTGAGCGGTCCGTGGGTGGCCACAGCTCTTGCGGCCTCACATCTCAAGAGCCAGCAGAAGGACACCAACCCGAGTGGGCTCAACATCCCCACGTTGAGCATGTCCAAAGTAAACTGCTCCGTGTTTCTTCAGCGGAAGCACTGGAAGCAGAGACCACCAGTGCTCAGGGCCTGTCCCTGCAGCAGAAACACAGTTACGGGTAGCAGGGCCTGGTGCTGCTGAGCGCTGCCACAGTGGAACCAGGCGTGTTTGGGCTGCTGCAGGAACTGTGTGACACACGCACCCTCCTGACGCAGCCTGAATGCTATAACAAAAATGATATAAAAATAAAAACATTGGTTTCCTCTGTCCCCTAACTTTATTGTGTAATCTATGTGCGGCCTAAGACAATTCTTCACAGACTCACAGAATCACAGAATTGATCAAAGAATGCGAAGGGTTGGCAGGGAGCTGTAGAGATCATTGAATCCAACCCCCCTGCCAAGGCAGCTCCCTAGCCCATGTTGCACAGGTAGGCGTCCAGAGGGTCTGGAACGTTTCTAGAGAAGGAGGATCCACCACCTCTCTGTGCAGCCTGTGCCCGTGCTCCGTCAACGCACTGTGGAGAAGTTCCCACGCACATTTGTGCGGTCCTTCCTACGCTTCCCTTTGTGGTCATTTCCCCTCATCCTGCTGCCACTATCTGCTGGTACTTTCTTTTATTTGGCACTTTTTGAGTTCCTTTAAAGATATCTTTGAGATTATCATCACTGAATGTCATCTGGCACCCTTTTGATTGTTCCGTAACACCTTGTCAGCTAAATGGTAGCACAGAACGGGTTAAAAATCCGTGCGTCAAGGTGCTTTACACTAAGATCCTTAGTCATGGGTGTAGGATCTGAAGCGTTGTCGTGAAGTATCTGGCACTAAGAATCCCTCAGTGAAGTGCAAATATGAACGCCCAGGCTTATTGCAGAGGACTCCCATTTTCTGTGACAGGTCCTGGCTGTTAGATCGTAGTATTCACTTGGACAGCAAAGGAAAAAAGGAACGATATTTTGAAGAATAGTTGAACGTGATAGAGAAATAGAGAGCAGGCGATCAGAAAGGCCTGGGAGAGTTTTGATTCAGAGCTTTAAGATTTCAGCTGTGACCAAACATTGGTGTGCCATCAGTACGGGCTGGACTTTAACCGTGACTCGAGGAGGGCACAGTGTAGAGCTAACTCAGAATATGGCAAATCATTTTATGAATGTTGATACGCTGGATAAACACAGTCCCGTGAACGGCAATAGGAATGCACCTTTGCTTTCTGTTTCAATGATGGTGTCTGTGAATAGGTCCCTTGAGTGCCCCCAAATGATCGATTTGTTCAGTATATCTGTGACTCTCTCGTCAGTTGACATCAACACTTTTTCAAATGGAACGTGTAGAGTTGCGCTCAGATTTTCAACTCAAAAACCTGATCATGTCTCTTGACCAGATTCCTGTAAGCCCAATCCCACCAGAGAGAAATATCTGTGGCTTCACAATCACGCCTTGTTCATGTCATCACCGTCTGGCAGTGCGTACACTTGTGAACTGTTTTCACAAATGAAGCACGGGATGAGGAAAACGTCATGAAAAATCTCTGCCAAACTCCTTGAGCCCTCACAAATTATCACAGCTGTTTCCATCTAACCTGACTGATGCAGTAGTTTCAGAACAAGAAGGTTGTTGTATCCCACTACCTTTATATTTGTTGTTGTTCTCTTCTTTGAAAGTTTTTGATGAGAAAGAATTGTGAGAAAAATCTGCTGCCTGCACACATTAGCTATACTGTAGATATTACCTGTGGCCCCAAACAGTTCATCTTCCCTGAAGATGAAGAAATCACAGCCTGCGATGTACGTATCTGTTACCCTCCCTCAATGATACCGAAGCCTGGGGATCAACTGAACGAAGGCAGTATGTCAAACAGCAGAGCGCAAATCAGAACAGGAATGGCACGCTTTCTTAGATTATGTATGGCAGGATGGTGTGGATGAGGAATACCAAACTACGGACTGATGGTGAAACCTTTGTGTGTTTAAGCTGTTAAAGGAGAAGGAGAGCTTTTGGAACGGAGCCCAGAATGGCAAACCGGCTTTATTCAATTGAAAGCTGCTCTAGCACTTGCCAACCTGGAGAAGACTTTTGAATTATACGTACACGAAAGGCATCACATTGCACGGCAAGTGTTAAAATCCTGGAAGAGGCCGGTGGGATATTCCTCTTGACAATGGGACTGAGTAAATGATGGGCGGTCATCGTGTGTACAAGCAGGGGGTGTTTCTGGGGCTGCCGACACAAAAAGGACATGGAGGTATTGGGGTGGGTCCAGGGGAGCGCCAGGAAGATGATCAGGGGGCTGGAGTACCACCCCACGGAGGACCAGATGAGAAAGCTGGGGCTCCTCATCCTGGAAAAGGCTCTTGGGACACCTTGTAGCAGCCTTCCAGTAGATGAAGCCTGCGGGCCTATGGGAAATCTGCAGAGAGACTCACAGAGAAGGCATAAAAACTGACTTTAAAACAGAAAGTAGTGGCTCAGGCACTCGATGCGCTGTGGCATTCCCAGATCAGAGCCACCACTAAGACCATCTGGCACTGCAGAAATGCAGGAGAGCCCAGGCAGGCCCTGGCACGTCCAACAGCAGTCTGCTGGGAGAAGCTGCCCGCGTGCCCAGAACATAGCGACAGTTCAGAGTCCAGAAACACCCCCAGAACAGGGCTGTCCCTGCTAGAAGGGGCTTGGGCTGTGGAAACTGGACATGCTGCGCCCCAATGGAGTTGGGGCCAGAATTCAGCACTGCCTAAAGCCAGCCATGGGAAGGAAGGTATGGAGGGATAGGTGATAGGGAGAAGACAACCACACGGTTCCGCTCCGTAACGCAGCCCAACTTGGGAAAGGCAGAGAAGAGCAAAACGGACAAATATCAATGGGAACTCCAAGTTTTATTGTGCTGGCCTCTGAGGACCAAAGACAACAGAAGGGGATTGAATATGGCAGGCATCATTGGAGCTGTCTTGGGGATTCTCTGCCCGATGTAGCTGGGAGCGGCTCTGCACGTGGTCTGGCCCTCATCGCCTGGACCGTCTCCTGCGGTGTCTCTGGGGCTGGCTCCGGGACTCTGCAGGCCGACGATCCACAGGGGAGCGGCTTCGTGTGCGAGTGCGCTCCCCCTGCCCGGAGCCGCGGCTGCCAACTGCCCGGGAAGATCTTGAGGACGCAGATGCCCTCTGTCTGGCAGATGTTGGGGTGCGTCTCTCAGCAGCAGCCCGCGGAGCTGCAGCATCTCCGCCCCTTTGTCCAGGGCCAGACTCGAAGCTCTGGCTGCCGCTCTCAGGCACGTGGGAAGAGTGAACAGGCCCTGACGCTGCCTGGCTGTCGGTGCTGGGGCTGGTGAGCTCCGAGTTGACACTGGAGGCTGTAAGGGGAGGCAGGAAGGTCAGAGTACAGGTCTCCCACTCTGATGCAGGACAGGCTCCCATCCCTCCTGGGCCAGAGAGACCATGGAAGGCTGCCCTGAGCAACCGCTGCCAGGCCGTGCCTGGCCCCAGCCTGGCTCTTTGCCTCTTACCGGTGCCCACGCCAGCACAGGTTTTGCACTCCCAAGCGTCGGTGGTGTTGCTCAAGTAGGAGCAGCGCCGGTGAGTGCCTTCCGCAGCACAGGAGCTGCACAGGAGCAGCTCCCAGGGCCTGGGGGAACAAACGTGTTGAGGCGGTGAGGACAAAGAGGCCAAGCCAGGGACCGCCCGGGGCCTGGTTCTCACAGCCTGTGGTGAGGCCGAGATCCCGTGAGTAGCCCCAGAGGGCTGCTGAGGTAACTCACCCCTCTCCTTCTGCCTGCTCCCTGCCGTGTGGGTAAAGGCACTCGCTGGCATCGCAGCGCCCGTGCCTCAGTCCCAGCGATGCGTACGCGTGGCCGTCCTCCCATGTGGGTCCGCTGACAAAGAAAATGGAGGGGTTGTGATGAGCCCCCACCGGCCCTGGACCAAGGCTGGTCCAGAGCAAGCCCGCTCTACCAACCCCATTTCCAGCTTCTCTGGGAAGCTGAGGCCGGTGCTCGTGGCCAGCAAAGGGCCAGGCCAGCTGAGGCAGTCCCCCGGCAGGCACAGCTCTTGTGCCCACGTGTGTTGAGAGCCGGCAGAAAAACACCCACCTGAGTGGGATTCGGATCCCCATGACGAGCATGTCTGGTAGAAAGACGTCCACGTCTCTACAGAGGGGGCACTGAAAGCAGTCAATGCCCGCGCAGGTGGCCTGTCCCTGGAGCAGAAACACAATCAGTGTCAGTGGGAGCAGGAGGAGGCTCTGGTGCCTCTGGTTGCCTGCCTTGCTGCTGGGTGGGGTAGGGCTCCTACCTGGATGCAGGAGCGGTGGAACCAGGCGTGTTTGCAGGCTGGGCACACCAGGGTGTGGTAAGACGTCCCGTCCCCCACAGGCTCCATGCAGATGATGCAGGCGGCATTCTGCTCTGGAGCTGCCTCCACCTCCTGCCTCGGGCTGTGCTCCTGGCAGAATGAACTGGGGGAAGATGGAAGGGACGGGCAAGGTGAGAAGAGCTGCGAGGAAGGCAGAGGAACAGGAAGGAGCCCCAGGCCTTGGCTGCCGCGTGGTGTCAGAATGGGCTGCTCACTTCCTCTGCTGCTATTGACGGCACGGGTTGCAGGCTCACAGGAGAGGCCTGGCAGCCCTTACCTGTACTGTCCAAAGTACTGGGTGACACATTCACCCTCCTGGGCACAGGGCAGATGGAAATGGTGCTCACAGCCCGTCTCCGCACAGGCGATGGTGGCCCCCATTCTGCCGCAAATGGAGCAGTGCTGCAAGGAGCAGAGAGAGAGCAGCCCCATCAGGAGCAGGCTCAGGGCCTTTGTGGCCAGAACCCATGCCTTTGGGCAGGGCACGGGATGCGGGATACAGGCAGTGGAGCTGCTTGGAAGAGGTGATTGCTTTCTCAGGAGCAGGCTAAGCTTGAGGAGCCTCTCCTGGTAGAAACCAGCCTCCTCCGGTCAGGTCCTCACCTTCTGCTCTGCCTCCTGGATTACGCGCCTGACATCTTCAGGGGCTTCCTCTTCAGATTCGTCCATGAACCTGGCTTGTTCTAACAGGCCAGTGGAAAACAGCTGTACAAGGGAAAAGAGCAGGATCTTGTGAGGACCGAGAGGAAAAAAGGAAGCGTTGCTTGGAGGAAGGAGGATGGAGCCCAAGGGAACTCACCATACAAAATACGTGCATACACATGCCCAAATTGGCATGCGTGGCCCCACAGATTTCTGGGTCAGCATCTGTCCGGCCACACAGCACGCATGCTGGAGAGGAGAAAGCAAAAGCGGTGAGCAGGGTGCAGGGCCAGATGTCCCTGAGGGCTGTCCCCAGGGGTCTGCTCTGCGCCTGCCCTGCTGGACGAGCGTCAGGGCTGGATGCCGTGGAGGTGAAGGGGTGCCATTGCAGGCCCATGGGTCCCAGCAGGTAGCCACTGTGCCCAAGTGGGCCCCGCCTGGCCAAGGAGCAGAGGGGCCCTGCATCCCCTCTCAGCCACAGGCAGAGCCCCAGCACCCCACTGCCTGGCGATGGGGGAGCTGTGAGCAGTGATACTTTGCTCTCACCTGGCTCCCTCATGTTGGGAGTCCCCTGACTCCGTGAGCACTCCGTGGTGCACGTGGACAACAAGCACGTGCAGAGTTCTGCTCCGGCAACGCTGGGCTTTCTCCTCTGCACGCTCCTCTGCCAACTCTGAGGGAGAAGCAGAATGAGGGTGAGAATACAGCTCAGGGCCGCGAGGGCTGGGAGCCCTCCTCTTGCCACTGTCAGCCTCAGCCAGCCCCTTCCTCCCTGCCCTCTCCGCACCTCACCAGATCGCACTGATGCAGGGCCTTTGCTTGGCAGCCTTTGTTCTGCTCACAGCCCGGTGGGTCACAATGGCCACCCACAGTGACAGAATCGCCTTTGGAACCCGAGCTGGAAGGCGTTGGCTCTGTGCAGACTGAGGGGCTGGGTGCTGGCCATGCTGCAGGAGAAGGACCGCTTCAGTCCACCTGCTGGCAATGCTGCCCGTGCCAGAGGCCGAAGTGGAGCTGTCCTTTGGGCAGGGCTGCAGTCCTGGAGCCACCCAAGGGCAGCCTTGCTCTTGCACTCCGGCCCAACGCTCATGGGCAGCACAGGGCCAGGCCTGCCTGAGCGGTCCGTGGGTGGCCACAGCTCTTGCGGCCTCACATCTCAAGAGCCAGCAGAAGGACACCAACCCGAGTTGGCTGAACGTCCCTATATGAAATAAAAACAATGTATGTTTTTTTCTTCTTTACCGTAACTATGTTGTGTGTTTAATTTGCGGCTTATGGCAATTCTTCACAGAATCACAGAATCACAAAATGCAAAGTGTTGGCAAGGACCTGTAGAGATCAAAGAGTCAACCCCGTTCCATAGTAGTCTCTCTATACGAGGTTGCTCAGGTAGGCATCCAGGTGGATTTCCAGAATGTCTCCAGAGTAGGAGATTCTATAATCTGCATGGGCAGCCTGTTCCTGTGCTCAATCTCTTGCAGTGTCAAGAATTCCCACGCTTTTTTTTTTTTTTTATCAGTACTTCCTTCGCTTGCCTTTGTGGTCATTTCCCCTTATCTTATTCAAATGCATTGCTGAGAAGAGTCCAGCCTCCTCCCTTTGCCTCTCATCTTAGATAGATATAGATTTGAATCAGATCCCCTTTGTGCGTTCTTTTTTCAAGGCTGGAGAGACCCAGGATTCTCTGCCTTTCCTCTTAAGAGACGTGGTCCAGGCCATTTATCATCTTTTTGGCCCTCCATTGTACTCTTCTGAGTATATCTCTTTCTTTTTGTACTGGGGTGTCCAGAGCTTGACACAATACTCAGATGAGGCCTCACCAGAGCAGATCATCTGCCTCGACCTGCTGTCCATGCTGTTTTTCATGTAACCCAGGGTGCCATTGGCCCTTTTGGCCACCTGGGCACACTGCAGGCTCATGGCCAATCTGTCATCCACCACGACCCCTACGTCCCTCTCCTTAGAGCTCCTCTCCAATTGGTCATCCCCCAGCATGTACCTGTTCATGTGATTATTCCTCCCTAGGAATAACCATGTTCCATGGGAATCTCTGTAATACAAGCAAATGTAGACCTTGCCTCGACTCATACCATATAACATCAATCTATATCTTAAAAGGATTAAAGTCTTTATTATTCTTTTCTTCCCAGTAAGTTTATTATTGCTGGGAATTGCCAGTTTTGATGGTTTGACTAATTAAATTTCCTAGTTGTTAAAGTCATTCTCAGAAGTGAATGGAAAGTGGTTATGTTCAGTTGTTTTTATTTGTTTGTTTGTTTACACCATTCTTTGTAGCAATTTCAATATTAGACTTCCCAGAAATACTATTTAATTCTGTCTTGTCAAGAAATATTAATTAACGAGTGGGATGTTTTTGGAATGGCATATATCACCTAAGTTGTTGATGTTTGCTATTAGGATATATTTATTTATAAATTGATTATCTGCATTTGACAGTATATCATCAGGCACCATCTGCATGTGTAGTTTTACCTTGTCAAATGGCCAGAATACTTCTCTAACAGATGGGTGGGATTTTGAGCATTCTCAAAGAACCACAAAATACAATAGTTGGGTCATTGGGTACGATCTTTATTTGTTTCTCTTCAAAACTTGATTTTGAGAGTGCCAACATAAATTATGCAAACTTGCATTAAAGATTTTTACTTCTTTTATCAGGATTGATCTGTACTGGGAAAGGTTAGTTGCAAGGATGTATTGTACAGTTATATTGTGGCTTGTGTGGGATGAGTAAAGCTCTGTTTAGTGCAGCACCCTGGTGATACACAGTTGTCTGTTTGCATGTTGCTGTGAAAACAGAACATGGTTCAGTTTACACTCCTGATCAGTCAGTTTTCTTTCATGGATTTCATATTATGCTACAGAAAGCAAAGCAAATTTTTAAGCTGCTAGTGAGAGATGTTTATTATACTGATATGTAATTCTTCCTCTGTGTAAAAACAGCAGGAAGATCTAGCTGTCTCTTACATCAATGATAGGGCTAGATTAGTGAAAATAAAGGTCAGGTCCAATCTGTTACCTTTTTTTGTTTGCCGGCTCTCCTGATTTAGAGCCAAAGCTGATGGGATCTGCCAGCACTTCTTTTGTTGCTGAATCACAGTGGGAGTGTAGAATGATGCTATCTCTGTATTTTTTTGGTTTTCTTATTCCAGTGGATTTATATGGGTAACAAAACACAGCATTTGCAGGATGACTTGCTTTGTCAAAGCGCAGAAGAATAAAAGAATGTGAATGGATGCCAGACTTCTGAAAAAAAAGCATCTCTTTTCCACTTCTTATTTACACTACCTTGAGGGTGGAAAGCATAAACATTTTTGAGGAAAAGTGAGTTAATGATTAATCACATCATTTGAACTAGACTTAAATTACAGCAAAAATGACGATAATGACATATATTGTTTTTTATGCCTACTTTTGTCCTCATTCTACAGACAGGGAAACAAAAACTCATATTGACATTTTTTTTTAGGACAAAAGTAGCTGTTGAGCCCTCAACTTAAAACAGTAGGCATGTCTCTGCATGCATGCAGCCATATAATTATCTGTCACAGATATGTCTGGTTTTCTTTTCCAAAGTTAATGACACAGGTGGTAAGTAAACCAGTTAATCCACATTAAGACATTATCAACATTTGTATGGAAATTGTTGAATCACCACCTGAACCACTGATTGATCACCTGAGGCAAGCACTGTGTCTGCCACAGGAGCACAGGTAAGGGCAATTCATCTGTGTGACCACCTCTCCTAGACCTCATGTAAGGGCTGACTGCTACCTGATCATGTTGTCACATAAAGCACTTATCTTTCATTAGTGACTCTTTTTTTTTTTAATCTGTTTTCACCTGTTTATTGCATTTATCAACTTTTCCAGATCAGATAATTTTCCCAAGGATAACATTGAAGTCAGAAGAGTAGAAGCATATAGCCTGCACATGTTTGCAGGTAGTTGGAGGTGTGCTAACAATGCTTCTTTGTCATGGTTATTGGTCCTATTATTTGAGAATGAAAAAGAACTGGGATATGATTGAATAAAATGCAGCACAGCAAATACTTGTTTGTGTAACAAGGCTGGGATTAGATGAGTGATAATTGCTTCCATTTTTACTGCTTCTTCAGAGTGAGAAGTATAAAAGCAGAAGGCTGGCCTGACTGGTGCTTTGCATGAGTTAAAGTATGATCCCAAGTCTTGAAACTCAACATAACTCCTTTTCAGTTCTCCCCTTGGTTAACCAGTTACCAGGATTGGTGGGAGAAAAACCTACTTGGAATGAAATAAATCTTAAGTTTTCTATGCTGTAATGTGTTTTCTGAGGGTTATTCCTTCTTTCAGTGGGGGAAGGAATAAAAAGGAAAAAAAACAGTCATTCTACTCGTCTTCTTTTTTCTATTGAAGTTGGAGAAAAATGACAATATGAAAATAGAAAAAGTAGGGAAATTAAAGTTTAGTAATAAATATTTATTGTCCAATAAAATAAACACTTGTATGAAGTTAGCTTTTGCTTTTCTTTCTTTGTAAGAATAAAGTTGGAAGGAACTCTTCAGTCAGCTCCATAAATTTCTGCCAAAAAAGTCTACAAGAAAAAGCTGTAGTCTCTAAGGAAGTGTTGTCTTTTTCCAACAGACAACTTAAGGTTTAGGAGAGAAGCATTTTGCCTGTCTGTAAGGTAGAATATATTATTCATTATTAAAAGATGATCTGAAAAGATGAGAAGTTGTGTACTGGGCTGTATGACTGTTCTGTTTGGATGACAGCATTCTGCCAGAATGATAACTTGACTTCTCAGAGTGTGGAAATGCAGCACTTTTTAGGGAAATACATTTATATGGGGGTAGTTATGTATATTTGTTTCATGCCTAGCTACACTTTTGATGACCATGAGTCCAATTATAAAAAAAGAAAAATTAGCAAACACAAAGTAACTGTAGAATTTATCTAGAAGTTACTATATATATACTATATATATATAGTAATGAAATAATTTTAACAGAGATATTTGCTCATAAAGTGGGTCCTGAATTTCAGTATCACCCTTTTCAAATAGACAGCATGTGTTTCTGATATGGAGGGCACATGAGATTTTCAAGTAGTATTGTGCGATACCAAGAGGCATAGGAGGAATCATTCCCTGTTAGGCAAATCAGTATTTTTTTGGTGAAAATGAGGGAAGGAGTAAGAAAAATATGGGTGATGAAATTTATACAGAATGTGTTTTTCTTCCTTTCTTCCACTGTTAAATTATGTAAAAAGCTTCTACATAAGGGATTTCTTTCTGTTAGTCACCTAATTACTTAGAAAGGTTAAGTGAAGGCAATGTCTATGTCGTTATTTTATTTTTTTCTTTATATACTGAAGAAATACTGTCAAGACCCAGAGCGCTTCGTATATGACTCATTATGAACTAGAATAATTTATTCTGTCTAGTCTTTATCTTGAGTGATTGTAGATATATACTTAAATCATTATTCTTCACTGAGTTGTTAGTTGTGCAGTAGAACACAGTATTTTATTCTTCTGAACTGCAAATAATCACTTTATTGATTATGGTCTTGTCCTACTCGTAAGGAAATGAAGAAAATATGAATGCCTTGAATATTCTGTAGTGTTTTGTACAAGCAGGAGGATATGTTGTATTGCTTCATCTCATTTTCCTGACATGAGAGCTGCAACAGCTCCTTGAATTTCTGACTAGAAAACAATTTTTTTCTGTTTAAGGATGTGAATGATCTCTATATACTAAAAATATGAATCTAAAGTTACAGGTAGCTTAGTTGTTTATCATCCAGCATTCAAGAATGTCCCATTTTTAACTATAAATGTGATGTGATACATTTTGAAATAGGATAGTTGGTGATAAGGCAAACTCTATTCCTGTCACTTCGCTGCAGATAATTTAATGAAGGACCAGCTTACCTAAGGCAACCTTTATATTAAACAGAAGAAAAGATGTGTACTTCTATTGCAGCTCAGTTTTCAACCATCTTTCTCACTTTTCAAAGTTTAAGGAAGGATTTGTAACTTTTTTGGTGCGTAAATTCAGCTCATGAAATTGGCGGGATGCTTCCAAACTCAGCACTTATCTTTATCTTCTGTCCCCAGTCCTTCTTTGTATCTCTCTTGTGTTTGTACACTGGATTACTATGTGAAAGAGAATAGTTTTCCTCTATTTATTTGTGAGTTTGATGGACAGCATTTTTTCCACCAAATAAGTTAGTTTGTAGCAAAGTGTGGGCTCGAAATTTGCTTGTAATGAGTTGTGACCTACTGCTATTTGATTTAATGCCATTTTTACTAGGTGGCAGGGTGGCAGTAGTACATGGACTGAGAAGCCAGAGAAAAGCCTCTCATTCCCAAACCAAAATTTAAAAGTTCCACCCCTGATTTTTTTTTTTTATTTATCTGGAAAATACAGGTGTGGTTTTTTTGTTTGTTTGTTTGTTTGTTTGTTTCTCTCTGTGGGGTCTTGTGATTTCCGTCCTGAATTTAGCGATAGCAGAAGCAATGGCTAGAAACAATGATTATTTCACCGGTAGGGGGCATTCTAGTATTTCCACAACAGGAAAGAAATGCAGCTGTTATTGTTTAGCTGCGTTGGATAGTATGCACACAGCAACAGCATGCAGCACAGAAAGACGTGAGAACAGAAATAGCAAGTGGTAACTGAAGGGTAGAATTGCTTAACTCTTTATTTTCTGAAAGTCAGGTGATATATCCATATTCCACTTCTATTGAATAGTAGAAGTAAATTGAAAAATAATGGAAGGAATTATGTCCCTTTCTCTGAATTTTAAGGGGAAACATTAATTTGGGGATGTTCAGTATTGTGAGTTTGTTCTGGTCCTTCTATGGACATTGTTCTGTGACAGAAATGAAAGTCCTGACTATTGTAATGTGTAAATAAAAACCTTGTAATACTTGCTCAGTCACCATATTGTCATATAATTTGTTTTCTTTGTAGGATTTGTATGACTCAAGTTGCACTGAGATTTCACCGTGCAAATTTAAGCAGGTTGCAGATTTTCAGCCAAGTTCAGTAAGTGTTCAACCAACCTGGAACTGCTAATGCAGATGAAACAGAATATTTTGTCTGGGAGGGTTAGGATCTTCATAGTTGTAATATCCTTGTTTTACAGCTTAGATCTTCAGGGTACATAATATTTTATTATTGTTAGAAAGAAAAATGGAAATTTGTATTAAAGAAAAATCATATCCCTTTAATGGTAAGTTTGTGATCTGGGCCATATACCAGCCATGATGAATGGCTAGGGTGGCAATTAAAATTGCAAAATGGAAAAAAAAAAATACTTAAAGATCCTTCAGAAGCCTCAGAATGTCTTATAATTGCAATTAAAATAACCTAACAATTACAGGAAAAATAAACCTCAAACATTAGTAGGTATATATATATATATTAGTCAAAAAGCTTGAAATTTTTTGTACAGATTTATTTATTATTATGCAGCAATAATATAAACTGCCTCTAGACTGAAAGGATGAAGAAATGATTTTAAAAATCTTTTAAACTCTTAATCATGTTTTACTCCTGATACCCTTTGGAACAAATCTGTTTTTAATTAAGGATTTGTCTCTATAATAAGTAATTTCTGGATTTCCATTCATTTACAGTACTGACTGAGTGATTACTGATTTTAGCATATTCTGATGTTGTCATTTCTGTTTTGGTTATTGTATCTTCTTAATGATAAACTTTCTTCCCAGTAAAATATACTCCACCCAGTAACAGACTCAGGTTAATTATCTGCCCTTCGGCACTGTTGCAGAGCAGGTGAGCAGAGCTAGGGAATATCATGTTTCTAGCTCTCAAGTTTCAGCTATGTTAAAGCCTGTTAGTCTTTTCCAGTAGAAAACGAAATTAAACCAAGACAAATTGAGCTGAAAATCAATTAAATTTTTCCCTTATTAAGTAAAACTGGAGAGTATATATAATTTGTTGAATCTTCATCTGGCAAATTTTCACAAATAAAAACCTAGACTTGAAGCCAGAAGGAATCTTCCCTTATGATCACAGAGATGGGGAAAATGAAGTATAAAAACTCCTTTGTTCAAAAGAACTTTAAAAAAACAAACTCGTGTTCTTTACTTAAAAGGCCCACTTGAATTACTTTTAAGGGGCATTTCAAAGGAAACGCTATCAGCATTTTCTAAAAGTAGAGGCCATTACAGTTCCTCACAGAGTAACTGGAAATGTAGGCATTCAAAGCAAAGAGATATTTCAAGCAATATAGGTCTTATTACCTTGCTCATTCTTTCAGTAGTTCACACTCTAACTTTGGTGCAGGGCTCCTAAGTTTGATTTCTGTTTTAAAAGTAGTGAATGGGAAGCAAGCCCAAAATTGGATATGAAGCTCTTGTCCAAGAAATCGATTCTACAACTCAATTCTCCGTTTGAGTATTACTTTTATTCTCTCCGGTATTAATAAAAAGTTTTAGTTCTGAAGTTGCCATGTTGCCCCATGTTTTGCTCTTAATATTTTCCTGAAGGTCAGTGAAATAATTTTAGATTTCAGTCGAAAGAGCACTGCAATTGAATGAGTGTTTTGTCTTGGGTTGAACGTACCCTTGGGGGTGAACAGTAACCAGGCTTTTCTTGGAAATGTATATCTTCTCCAGTGCCATCCAACAGCAAAATCCTGCAATCCTTGCACAGATGTCTCCATATTAGCAGGAGCTCCTGCCTCTGGCAGTGCTGCAGAAAATGATGGTACTGACACAGAAGTGGCTGACAAGCTGACAGTGAATATTAATCTGTGGACACGTGGTTCATGGGCAGACCATTGTGAATGTCATCTGAGCAGTGTTCTGTTCTTTTGTTCACTCTGGAACCTTATATGTGGAGAAGATTATTTCATTGAGGTTTATTTACCTACCAACTGTTTTTGTACAGTAGTTTAACATTGTTTCAGATGCTCTCCTAGGCATAATTAATTAGGGTTAATGGAAGTTATTTTATTGGAAGTTGAAAAACTTTGCTAATTTATGCTGTTGAATTTGTTCACTGCCAAGGATTTCACCTCTGATTCTAATATAAATACAGTATAAATTCAGAATTTGTAATCATTTGACATCTATCCTACAGTTCCTGCTGCTTTCTCATCTATCTTGTGAAGGCTTTTTGACTTCTCTATTGAATTACTCTTCTACTTTCACTTTGCTTTCTCTCCTGGAGCCACAATCTTACTACAGGCTTTTTTCTTTCTTCCCCTGAGTTGGCCTTGCATAATATTCCTTTATATTATCCTCTGAAATTATTCTAAAGCCTCTTTTCCCTTGTCTCAGCTGCTTTAAAATAATCTTCTTTCTTACACCATATGATCTGCTCACCCTTTTTCGTTTAAAATGATGCAAATAAAATCATTTTACTGGTTGTAAAATGAACAATGTCTCATTGTTATTTTTCATGTCTGTCTCTGAATCCTTTAATCTTTTGTGTGAGGTTTAAGTGCCTACTCTGGTATTTTGCTTCTTTTACATCTGTCTGAACTGTACTTCCCCTAAACTTTTGCTTTATTTCTGTTAGACTCCTTAATACTGTGATTACTCCTGCTACTATTTGTATGTTTTTCCTTACCAAACTCTTGTCATAAACACTATTTCACTATGTACCAAGTATTTTCCTTCTCTGTATTTGGGTTCTTCCTTTATGAAAATAAAAATTGTGCTACATTAGACAGCACATCCTAGCTCCCAGTAACTGTCATGGTTTTATGATTTTCGTTATTGGTATTCCACATCATAACATGTAGTGCATTGGAAGTTAAAGAGTTAATGCTCCAGCTCCATGGATCATCAGTAACTGAGAACATCTGTCTCAGAAGGGAAGAACTACGTACCCCAGAGGCCTTTGTGTTGCTTTGCATTTTTCCACTTTCTGCTCAAAGGGGAAGATAAAGAACTGCTAGTGTATCATCAGACACAGGCTCTTTCCTTTTGGATTGACCCAGCAGCAGATGCTTCCTAGCTGTTTCACTTTCAGTATTTAGCATAAGGCCTTCATAAGTTTTTCAGACACTCTCCCTCATTTGATTTATTAGCTTCAATTCCATTGTATTATATTGTGTTGTTTTGTATTTTGATATCTTATTTAGTAAACTAGCTTTCCTTCTCAGATTGTTGCTGCTGTTTTGTTTTTTAGGCCCATCTCCCCCCCCCCTTTTTTTTTCCCTTTTCCAGGGCATGGGTCTGTGGGTCCCCTGTCCTATTTGTCATGGAACTGGGCTGAACCTGCCTGTAACCTGTTGACATTTTTGGTGCCCAATGTGGTGCTTGAACCCAGGATCCTGAGATTATGAGTCTCATCCTCTACTGACTGAGCTAGCCAGGCAGTTTTAAAGGAGAAAAAAAAATGCATTTCATATTTTTTTTTCCCCTTTTAATACTCAGAATGTACTGGGGCTTAATTAATTTCGCCAGTCTGTTCTATGGAGCTATAGGTATATATGATAAATGAGAACTCTGTTGGAAACCACCTGGTTTCTGCACACAATGTTGCATACGATTTCAGAGAGAGTTGCTAACTCTACAGAACTTGTGATTTTTAAACAGTCTTCTGGTCTCTCCTTTGAGTCTATTATGTGTTTTTTGAATGCTCATTCAATGACCACGGTGTTAGTGTCCCTAACTATACTCTTCATCAGTATCTGTATTTATAATATTTTCAGAAAGCCTTCCCTGAAGACAGATAATACTGACTGGCAGGGAGTTTGGAAGAACTTGGGAGAGACTTTAGAGAAATGGGCATCACCAGTGTCATGGAGCTTTTCTCCTGAATGCCTGCAAGATCCTGAGAATCTAAGCAGATATTTGAGACAGGGATGTTGTGGCTCAGACAGACCAGAGGAGGCCCAAATTATTTGGGGTCTGGCTTATGCTTATCAGTCCTTTTTCAGTACTATACCAGAGAGGCATAGAGTCTCTGAAATAGTAAGAGAGTCTTCTATCTGAGAAAGACAATCTCCAGAATGAATGAGACTGCCTCCAGTCCAATTTAGACAGTATCCAATCTGAATGGGCAGCCTCCAGTCTGAGCAAGACACCTTTTGGTTTGAGAGAGGCACTCTCCAAACTGAGAGAGACTGCTTTCAACCTGAACTTGACAGCCTCCAGTCTCAATAAGATACCCTCTGTTCTGAGATGCCCTCCAGTCTCAACAAGACAGGCTCTGAGCTAACGTAGAGAGGAAGAGCATTGAAACTGACCAATCTGATCAGCCACAGGCAGCACCAGAATTGATGTCAGTCGCCCCTGTAAGAGGATGGAAAATGAAAAGAATATTGACTCCCTTAGAAGAGAAGAGGAGGAGGAGAAAGTAGAGGAAACAGACACTAAGAGAGGAGGAGAAATGAGGTCCAGAGGAGTGCTTCTGAGATCCAGGGTATCCAGAGGGAGGGCTGAGATTCCCAGTAAGATCATGGTCACCAACACCTAGGAGAGTGACAACAAGTCCTGGAAGAGTAGCAGGTGAGAAAGACATAGTCACCATTATTACTCAACCTCTAAAAATGAATGAAATTCAAAGTTTGAGAAAAGACTTCACGCTGCCCAAATGAACCTATTGTTACCTGGTTACTTCACTGTTGGGACAATGGGGCCAACAGTGGGTGGCTAGGTGGTAGAGAAGGTTACCAATTGGTAACCTTTCAGAGTCCATTGCCAGGGACTCTGCCATTGACAGAGGCATTAGTACATGCCAGAATGAGTCCATCACTATCTGGAAGCAAATGCTTTAAGCTGTGAAAGAAAAATACCCCTTCAGAAATGATCTGATGCCTGAGATAAAGAAATGGACTGTTATGGAAAGGGCCATCCATTCTGAGAGGATATGCTGTGGTGGAAATGTTACATGACCCCGGGTTCAATCCTGACAAACCAGACCAAGAGCAGGATCCTGAGAGTCAGGTGTACACCAAATATGTGGCGTATATTCACAAGGACTGCACCAGGAAGGTATGCTAGTACATTAGCAGCAATGTATGTCAGAGAGGAAAGAAGACTCCTTATAAATGAACTGATTAATGAACTTCAAGACATTCAATTACATTTAACTTTCTACACAGAGGTTAAATCTCTCGATGTGAGGGAAAATGGAATTGAGAGATGCTGCCAACTATTTCTGGATAAACATATTTTCCAGCTCTACCTACTCGAGGGATTAACATGGAAAAGTAAAGATAAGTTAGACTTGCCAGCTTGAAAATGTTGCAGAATTCTGACACTCCTTGTCCTTAGACAAAACTCAAAATGCAGGACATTCATGGAAGCAAAGCATTTCTTTTAAAATTTGAAAATAAATGTGATGTTTTATATGATTATGTAAAGGCAAATACCAGTTGTAAGTTTGAATAATGGCAGGGCACAGTTCTTGAAGTTTCCTGTTACTGAATAGTTTTTCTTTACTACTTGGAACAACAGGTTTCTACATGTAAGCAGGTTGGCAAAGAAACTTGAAACTCCTCAGTACCACATATCATTATTTCTGTTACACGCTGCTTCCAGCAACTTCAGCCTTTGAAACTGAAGTAGAATGATGCAGAAATGTTTATTTCCTTGTGTAGGCTTGCAGATTCTGATAAAGCTGAATCAGATTCAACCATTTCAAGGTTAATACATAGTAATTGAATCTATAGGATATGACAGTTCTGCCATTGGATGTTGACCTATTATTTAAGGAAGGGATGCCATTAAAAAGGACCAGAGCAAGCTTGAAAGGTGTGCCCATGTGAACACAATGATGTTCAACAAGGCCAAGTGAAAGGTCAAGGCAGTCCCAAACATATGTACAGACTGGGAGAACAACTCATTGAGAATGACCCTGCAGAGAAGGACTTGATGATCCTGGTAGACGAAAATACAAGCTAGAAGTGTGTGCTTTCTGTAGGTCAACTGTATCCTGGGCTCCATCAAAAGATGGGTGGCCAGCTGGGGGAGAGAGATGATTGCCCTTCTCTACTCTGCCCTTGTGAGGTACTATCTGGAGTACTGTGTCCAAGCCTGAGGCCACCAGCTCAAGAAAGACGTGGATCTTTTGGAACTGGAGTACCTCTTCTATGAAGAAGGTTTGAGGGAGCTGGGCTTGGTCAGCCTAAAGAGAAGACTCTGAGGACACCTCACTGTGGCCTTCCATAACATAAAGGAAGCTTGTAAGCAGGAGGGACTTTTTACATGGTCTGATAGTGATAAGACAAAGGGGCACACTTTTAAACTAAAAGAGAGGAGATTCAGATTAGATGTCAAGATCAGATGTTTTACTCAGAGGGTCGTGAGGTTCTGGGAACGGGTTGCCCCAAGAAGTTGTGGATGCCCCATCTCTGTAGATGTTCAAGGCCAGGTGGATGGGGCCTTGGGCAATCTAATCTGGTGCCTGATTTAGTGGCTGGCAATCCTGCGTATGGCAGGGAGATTGGATCTAGATGAATTTTGAGGTCTCTTCCAACCCAAGCCATTCTGTGATTCCATGAGGTATGAATGCAATATCACTCACATAAGGATAGAGCAGAAAAATACTCCACATAGATACTAATATGGATAACTAACACAAAGAGAGATGGACCTCATGCATGGATCTGAAAATCTTAAATAAGTATTTATATAACTAGCACCAATGGTTTTGAGCTGAAACCTGAGAAAATATCATTTTAGAGATGTAATCACATATAAGCCAAGTGAAATCCAATCAGAGATGTTGCTGGGGAGATATTTCTTCTGATTTACTGTGGCCTTTGGACTGAATACAATGAACTGATGAATTGAGTGAAATCTGTTGGATTTGGGTGCTGGAACTGGATACCAAAATAATGAAGTAATTGAGCTTATGTTTTTGTGGAGCGACCAGCTCTTCTGTCTTGAGAGCCAACTAAACCTTGTGAAGCAAGAGGGCCTTGTTGGTCCTGCTTTGTGAAGAATGTATCTGTTTTGTCTCAGTCTCAAACATATTTTACATGTGATTTGACAGACAATAAAAAATGAGTACGGCATACATCTTTGCCCAACCAAGGAATGAGATAAATGATTATTTTTTAAGATGATTTGTGGCTAATTTCCCCAGAGAAAAATAAAAAAATCCCAGAAACCCAATAAAAACTGCTGTTTTTGTTGTTTTCATCTCCATTAAAAGGGTTTTCAACAATGTCTGCTATTGAGATCTTTTCATGTCATTTCCTTTTGGTCTTGACTACCCAAATGCAGAAAAGTAGCAGTAACAGATGCAGTGGACTTAGTATTACTCCATGTGTGTAAGTGTTGATCCTGACAGTGTCAGAAAATGGTTTCTGATGCAGTTTCTTTAATAATCCATTTTATTTCACACCCAACAGCAATGATGTTTCTATATTTGTAAATTTCCAATCAACTTTTTCTAGTTTTATTTTAGAAATCTCTAGTTAAATAAATGTAAAAGATAGCTGCACTCCTTAATGTTGTGTCCAGCCTTGTCCACTTTTACTGTCCTATTATTTACTTTCATTGTTCTTCAAAGCCAAGTGTTTTAATTCAAATCCAACATATTTTCAGACTTGAGTTGTCTTTAATTATCAGTTTGGTACTAAACCAAAAGGTAAAATTGTCAGTAAATATATTCTAAGTATGCTTTCTTTGTATTTTTAAATAAAAAGAACCACATGATATTGCTAAATATCTTTGTTATTTAAAATGATAAAGAAAACTATAATTACTATCTTAAGCTCAATGTCTTAATGCAGGTCAGGGTTTGATGCATATCCAAGAGGTGAAAAAAAATTTCTTTAAAATAAGTGGAATAGTATAAATATTTCAAATATACTAAGGTATGCTAAGTGTGTATGGTCTAGAAAAAACAGTTACTCAAATTTAATAAATATAGATAACATGGAACAAAGACTAACAGAAAGATCAGGAATTTTTAACATAACTTTGTGTAATAAAGCCCAGTTTTTTCACTTTTATGTGTTTACTATATCAAGATTAGCATTTCATTATATATTATATTACATTGTATTACATTGTATTACATTACATTATATTGTATTGTATTGTATTATAGTTAGCCTTCTCAAAGAATTTGTAAAACTTGTCTAAGCTCAGAGGATAATTCAATAGAAAGTTGTATTTTTTTGATAGAACAGTGTTTTCCATAGCAAAAATTGTGCTGAAATACCACTTGTGACCAAATGATGGAACATAATGAGATTATATTGTTTATGAAACCATTTGGATGTGGTGCTCAGGGACATGACTTAGCAGAGGGTTGTTAGAGTTAGGGTAGCATGACTAGGTCCTGGTTGGACTCAATGATCTTTGATATCTTTTCCAACCTGAGTGATTCTGTGAAATCTAGACAGAAAATAGAATATAGGAATACGCTGATACAGGAGTGGAGAAACTGATTAAATCCTCTTTCACAGAAATTAGATGACAGTTACATAAGAACAATATATTTTAACTATAGCTTTCTTTCTCATAACTGTTTAGGGAATGGAGACCATTAATTGGCAGTGTTGGACAAACACTGATAAGAATTCTACAAAGAAAGATAAGAATTATAAAGGAAAAGTGGAAAAGTTGAACTAATTAGAGTGTTTTTACAGCTATTTTCCACTTTTGGAACACAAGTGTTTTGTTTTTGTTTATGTTTTTTGTAAAAGAAGCATCTTGAATAATAGAAATTGCTACATATTTCTGCTGTTTTCAGCCAACCTGATTCCTCTGAAATCCCATATTCACATCTAGTCTTGTTTGCTGTTTCTACAACATATATGTATTTTGACTGCACGAGGACACACTGCCTAAGATTTAATAGCCTACCCTCTGCCCAAGAGGTGATGCTCCTAGGAAGAATTACAGCTGTTTGCATTACAGAATCACAAAATAGTAAGGTTTGGCAGGGACCTGTAGAGATCATTAAGTCCAATCCCTCTACCAAAGCAGGCTCCCTAGACCAAGTTGCACAGGTAGGTCTTGAACGTCTTCAGAGAAGGAGACTCCACAACCTCACTGGCAGCCTGTGCCAATGCTCTGTCACCCTTATTAACTGAAAATAACAAGCAGAAGACAAGACATAAAAAAACAGGACGAAAGAAGGCTTTTTTTTCCCCCTCCCCCCATCTCTTCTATATTGTTTCTTTAAAATTTGGTTGAGAGTTTATTCAGATCTTCTTGTTAATACCTAATATTCTGTTTTGATGGAGGAAAGGGTGGAGAGTGGAATACTGTCTAGCTATGGTAAATTACATTTCTGCTTTTCATTAGTCTGCTGTTTTTTCCATTTTGTGGTGGAATAATACTGCAGTGAAAGAGTTCATAAGGAATAAGAGGAGGTATGTAATATTCTTAGCAACCTTGTCAATGTTGTTAATTTCTGTGGTATTTGTGTAGTTTATTTGCTTTTGACTCAAACTATAGTCCAAGGGTCAAGTGAAATAATTACTTCTTTTTTTTTCCTTTCAGCAAAAGCTTGTCTAATTCTTATGATCTAAAATAAATTTCTAAGATTCTGACTAGCTTCTATTATATAGATAAAGGATGGGGCTATTTTTCCTAATTCCTAGAAATAATTACTGAGGTCTTTATAAAATGCACTGTGAAGTTTCAAACTGGGAAAATAATCCTTGAAACTGGAATATGTACACGAGCCTGAAACATGGGTTTTAAAGATGCATATTTCTTTGTTTCTCCTTTCCCACTGGACACCAACAAGCTGCCATAGTTAAGATCAAAGTAGTTTTTATCAAGCCACATTTCTGTTTGTTCTCTTCAGAAGTTCTTTTGTTTATTAATGTTTCTGAAATTCTTGTCTTAATGTGACTGTGCAACCTTACACCCCCAGTGGCTGTATAAAATGCTACCATCTGGCTTTCATAACATTTTTCTTCTTCCTTGTATAATAATTCACATCTGAGATAATATAATTTTCAGAACCATGCAGAGAAGGACCTTCTGTATCTGAAACCATAACTATGTATATGACAGTAGGGTAAATGAATTTTCAATATGTGAGTTTTTTGCTTTTAATTACCTATGTTACCTATGTAAATCATAGAATCATTGATGTTGATAAAGTCCTCTAAGATAATCTAGTTTAACAGTCCACCTTGCAACAATATTGTCCACTAAACCATGTCCCTCAGTACAACATCTTCATGTTTCTTGAATACCTCCAGGGAATACTACCACCTCTCTGAGAAGCCTGTTCCAGTTCCTCACCGCTCTTTCAAAGTTTTTCCTAATATGCAACCTGAATCCCCCCACACTGCAACTTGAGACCATTTCCTCTCATCCTAACTATAGTCCTAATGTGTGAATTTATAAGGAAATTTTCTGTGTGAAGTGAAAGTGATTTTAGGCTGTAGTAGTAATGTGTAAATTGACAGTGAAGTTAAGTACATGGAGTGTGGTATAACTTCAAAGTTCCCCTGCACTACATATCCTCTATAGCTTAAAAAAAGCTAGAGAAAAATGAAAACTGTGAAGTTTTTAGCCCTGTTCCTTCTAATATGAGAAAGAAATTTTGGTAACTTTCTACTTCCCCTGCATTCCTTACAAAAATTTTATTTTAAATTAAAGAGAAACGGGGAGAACAGTGAATGAGTGGACAAAATTAGTTCCCAGACACTTGGTGTTGTGTTGTGCCATTTCTTATAACAAGCTTCCTAAAATGAAACTACCTGCTTTGGAACGGAGATCATATCTTGTCATTTTGTTTTCATGAATTCTCTTCTACATTTTTGGCTAATGTTAAATTTTTATTTGTTCCTTCAGAGGAAAATAATGTCATAATGCTGCAATGAATCTTGTGATTTGACAGTTCCTAATTTGAGTCCCATGAAACAAAAGAGGATTAGATGGCTTATTCCTCTTTCGTTGCTTGTAGGACAAGCAGCCAGTGCTTCATGCAAACATACCTGCTCTAAAGGAAGGGCTGCTGCTCTTTGTCTATCAAGGAATAGTTCCTCTCTCCTCACTACAGGATCTACAGATGATAGTCATGTGCCATGAGTTTTACATCTAAGGACTGTGTCTTTCTTAATCATATTCAATACCTAGTGGTTAACTCCTATATTTTAAAAGAAATATATTTTAAAAGAGAAAGTCTTGCTTGAATGTAATTGAAAAACACTGTCACTACTATTTTTTTTCTCCAGCATTTAGTATCCTTTTAAAAACCACTTGCAGCTTAATAAAGAACATAGCAAAAGTCATTGCTCCTCGAAGATGGACAAGGTTGTACAGGTAGCAAAGTGTTGTTCACTGATCCACTATTTACACAGGGTTGTCAGATGTGCTGTATATTGGATATGTCTTTAGTATTTCAGTGGTCACTGTTCATAGAGAAACTGAACTTCTGACATTCCTTGAGGTATTTAGCCTATCTTTATAGCCTGGAGCCAAAGGTGCTGATATCTATCTTCTAAATCTTCCTAGAACTTCATTCTTCCCCAGCGACATGTGCAAAGTCACATGAAGCAGCGGGTGACAACCCAGGGAGTTCATTCTGGAATCTTTTGAATTTCAGCTCAGAGTCCAAGTTGCTGAGCCATCCTCTTTTATTGCAGAAAGGAGGAGTACTGACAAGTTAAGTATTGAAACAGTCCTAAAAGTAAATGTCACTGTTTTTACATTCATCTTCAGGAATGAAAATTTGCCTAACATTTCAAAGGTGGAAAGAGTCCTGGGAATTTTAACACTGCTATTGCAGCAGTAATTAAAATTCTGCTGAAAAAAGATAGTGATAAATGTCACGTTCTGTATTGCGTCATGCTTCTCATCAGAACACGATGTGGCTAGAATAAAATTATTAACTCCATGTGGGGTTTTCAGAGTAATCAGTTGATTGATCAAACATATACTTCACAGCACTAAAATCATCTCTTTTCTCAATTTTCTTTCTTTCATCTAAAGATTGATGCAGTCAAATAATGAACTAATCTGGTGCAAATGAGAAATCATTTTTGAGTTTTGAAGCTTTTAACGATAAAAAGAGCATCTACAACCCTATAACCTACTGACATTGAGAAAATGAAGAAAAAATGAATAATTGTAACTTCACTATCCTGATGAGTTCAGAAATCAGTAGAATATTACTTAGATGAACACTTAAGCTACTAAATTATCATTATGATTCATTCACCGTGGAATATGATTTGAAGTCCAGAATAAGTTAGCCAAAAACTCTTTGGATCTTTGTTCATGGAGAAATAAAAGGAGAAGAAATATACAATTTGGTGCCATATGAATGAGATTAGAAAAAATACAAAATACTTGGAATATTATTTAATCTCTATTTTGTCCTGGATACTTGCAATATTTTCTCAAGGCAAGTTTAAGTGCTTTAGATTAAAAATAAAAATAAAGAAATGTGCTCCATAATACTGTTTACTTGCATATTCCTCCAAGTGTTCTAGGAACTTTATCAAGAGCTAATTGCAAATGTGAACTCCCTCGATAAACTTGCAGTGTGTTGAAGAAAGCAAGGGAGTAGGTGCCCTGCTGGCTGTGGCTTGTTAATGATTTAGACCCACATTCTTTGTGGATTATGGGTGTATTTTAAGAATCATGGTGGAGCTGGGGGCAGTCAAGCAGAAGACGTTTTGGGATATTGTTTTGCTCAGTGGGCCTCGAGAAAAAAAGTGGTTTCTTATTTTTCTGTGTACTACTGCTCATTCAAGAGAATACAGGTGATCAAAAATGCAAAATAGTGGAGTCACACAGTGTTGGTCTGTCTCTAGTTTATGTACATTTCTCTTGTCTTTCACATTGTGTTATTGGTCACTGTAAAGATGATTTCTACAAGAAGAAAATGTTATGATCTTTTGCTGAGGCTTTCAGCAGCTTGTAAAAAGTGCTGTACCAAAAAACAGTTAAACTAAAGTGTATGCAAACTGTTGTGTTTGCCTAGTGATGCTCCTGCTTGAGTCAGAATGAGGGTGTTTAGTTTACACAGATCAACCATGCAGGGAAAAGTTTAATACTGAATTCTTTGTGTTCCTGCCAGGTGTCATTTTTCTCTCAATCTTTTAACATTGCTTGTGATTTTCTTTTAAATTTATAATCTTATAAGTCTGGAGAACTAGAAAATGAAAAGAAAAGCTAAGGTCTCTTTAGCAGTTAGACAAAATAGACAAAACAACTTTGGTAACTGGGCTGGTTGCCTTGACACTGATACCAATCAGGCAAAATGATTGAGACTGGTATGGGATACAGTCAGTAATATTAGCAAAGCTAATGCCAGTCAGCATGGTGCTATGGAAAGCAGGTTTCCTGATGTATTTTCTTCTGATTTAGATTGGAAGTGTTAAATTAGACAGTCTTCACTTACATTTATTTATCACAGTGCTTGGATGCAGTGTGAATTTCCTTGAGATGAGCTGCATGTAGATGGTAGTAGGTGATGTAGAAGAAAAAAAATTCCAATGAAGTCAGCTTATGATAATTTTAAATGTAGATATGCTGTGTTATGTGGATATTTTCTACAGTTCACTGAATATTAACTATTTGTTTGTTTGTTTGTTTGTTTTAAATAGGTGTTGTGGGTGAAAGTGCATAATCATTGCTGGCTTAATGCGAACTACGGGAATGACTGAAACTGGTACTTTGTACCTGAGAAATGCAGAATACAGAGTACTTGAAAGTTACAAAGCTGCAAAATGCAGTGCATCATGAATAATCATTGCTTAAAAATATTTGTGGAGATTAAATATATCTTCTATATTTACATAGAAGCATTTTGGTAAATATATCCAAAAACATGTTCATAAAAGCCAGCACGGCAAATATCTGACCAAATTTTCTCCGTATAAAATGAATAACCTCAATGTTTTATTATTTTCTGCACTGCAATTTGCCCTGTGCATGAAGGGAAGATGCAGATTACCAGCACTATGTAGAATATCTTTGTTCATTATATTGTAATTACTATGTCAAACAATTCAGGCTCAGGTCGTTCACTTGTGTGTACCTTGGTGGAGACCCAGCAGACTGGCCAGCCCTGGTGGACTAGAACTGGAGCTGAGGGGTATTTGTGCACTCTAGGCTTCTCCATAGCTTCTTGGAGTCCTGTTCCAGCAGGTACTATTTCTTTCCAAGATCTTCAGCAACACCATGTTTCATCTTCCTCTAAAAGTGATCTTTCTAAATAACTCCTATTGTGTTTAGAAAGACCAGAAAGCAAGTAACCCCACCTCAAGCTTCAGAGCCCTTACCCAATATTTTCAAAAAAAAAAAAAAAAAAAAAAAGACTGATTTCCTGTGACTTTTGTCAAGCAGCAACATAAATTAATATATATTGACAGCAAATTGGAGATCTAGTCTGTGTAGAGTGGTTTATGCTTAGAAGTGTAAAAGATTTCAGAAACTTTGAACATAGATAATGGTTTTCCTTTTTTTTTTTTTGCACTGCAGATAATGGGCAAATATTAACCTTGTGGAGAAAGGAATTCAGTTTTGCAGAGTTGCATACTTACTGAAACTCTTGGCTTGTTTGAGGGAAAATTTCTTCATGTCATTCACTGTTTTATGTTGCTGTTTTGTACCAAATTTTTATTGTCAAATTAAAATTAGTTTATGAGTGGTTATTACTGTAGACTGGCAAATAAGGATAATTTATCAGGAGTTTTTTGGAAAATGATAGTACGACACCCATAGAAACTTCTTCAAAATCTGTGGAAAATGATATCTTTGGATCTCTGCTGTCATTTCTATGTGGAATGGGAAAAACTTCACTGAAGGTGCTGTTACACCTTTTCAGAAGCTGTTAAACTCTTTAGTGGTTTTGCTTAATTTGTTCTAAATATATTGTCAAACGTATGGAACTGAAATCTTGGTCAGAAAAATACCCATGTGGGTTTTGTTTTGGTGACAAGTGACAAGGAGAATACAGTCAAACAGGAGCAGTAAAATAAAGATTCTAGACATCTTTGAGAATGCCTTTTGCATAAAGTGCTCTCTGAAAGGGGCCTTAGAAGTAAGAAAAATTGAAAATTGTTACTTCTTCCCTGAATATGGAGGAATTTTTGTTTGCTGCGTATTTCTGTGAATGAATTGCATCAAGGAAATAGCTGTACATAAACATCTCCCTCTAGAGAAAGGCTGAGCTCTTCTACACATTGTGAGAAAAATAGCGAACATAATGATTTTAAATTGTACTTCACAACAGCAAGAGTTACTTCTAAATGCACTGCATATCCAGATTAATTCAGTGTATTATGTTGAGCAATGTCTTTAACTGAGCATCAGTATTCCAAGCTTTCACGCGGATTGGTGAAGTTTATTTGAGATATGGAGCCAGGTGAGGCAACTGGGTTGCAAGAATCAGCTTAAAATACAGACAGCTCGCAAAAATGTGAACATCACAAGGCATATTATAACCTTGAAAACACTTGCTCTCTTATAATGTAAAGAGCAGGTGGCCAACTGAAAAAAATCGAAGTGTTATGGGAAAAAATCCGTGATTCTTCCATAATATTTCTGATACACCTGAAGAGGAAAATGCTGGTAATGCTTGTAATTAATTCAGTCACTGTGAATCTTTGCTTTGCTATTTATGGTTACAGATGTAATTACTCCCAAAGCACTGTTACGAATCATTTCGCATGGAAATAAATATCTGATGCTAGTGATCATAATGACAAGAAACCACCTGAATACCTGAAAAGGATTCAGAGTCTGGAGAAGATTTGGCTGTTCCTGGAAGCAGGATGTCTGTGTTCCTGCTTGTACCTGCTGAGCTTTGTTTGACCCAGTTCCCTACCTGACTAGTACAAATATATTTTGAGAGAATCCAGCAGAGGTCAGAGGAACGCTGAGGCAAAATCTACATTTCTGTGGAGTACATCACTGAGAAATGAAACAAAAATAAACAAACTACATCAGACTGTATAAAATACAGTGCTCTGGAGGGTTATGCCCATCTTGTCATTACATCGCACTGATGTGGCAAATGGACAGCTGCTTGGTGTTTGAGTTGCCAGTTAGTGATCGAGGAGCTCACAATGTAAAGAACTGCTCCAGATGCCATGAACTGGGGCTGTCTCTGCTACTTGTAGAGAAGCCTTGTCAGGTACCCTCTAACTGCCAAGATCCCAAGGCCTCTCACTGTCACAGGAAAGACTGTGCTTTATTTGCTCGGTCTGTCACCTGTAATGCTACTGTGACCATCATCTGCAAGGGAGCAGCTGTGGCATGGGTCGCTGTCTCTTTCTACATCACCTTTTCTGACCTATGCTGGCAGTAAAAGAGAATATGGCATATATTGATGCCAGACACCAGTGCCAGCAACTGCTATGACAAAATGACAAGTGACAGAATGTGGTGGGTGACAGTCACAACCAAGGGATCAAATGGGAGTTGCTTCTGGTGAGCAGCTGCTCTGTGAGGCAGGAGAGACAATCAGCAGGCACTATGTAGCAGACGACAGAGCTACAATAACGCACGGCTTCCTAGAAAATGAATCCATGTTACTTTTCAATGAAAACAGAAATAAATAACAAAAAGCTGAATTACAGGCAAATGTATCTCTCTCTCAAGTGTTGTAATAAAATGTCAATATTTTACTCTTATGCTTGTTGTAAAAATCACCCAATGCAAATCTGAATGAGGAACTTAATGGAAGCCAGTTAGTAGTAGCATAAGTACTCTTGCTGGTGACTGATCATTGGGTATTTAATTAAAAAAACAACAAGTGTGAAATTTCCATTCTTCCAAGTCATTAAGGACTTCTGTGACTTTTTAATTATGATGGAGAATGGTTTGGCAACTACAACAGCCACTTACCTCAGGACCACAGGATGCATTTCACGATTTCCCAGATATTCAGGTTACTCAAGTGGTCTTGATCCCAGTCTTCACTGGCAGTGGGAGAGACTTTGTTCCCTCAGCCCTTTCCTTGATATTCAAGGACTTGAGACATGTGAGGAAAGTGATTGCCACTGAAAGCTGAGGTGAATATGTCTTAATTATTAGTCAAAATATTTTAATCATTTTGTGAAAATTGTATAGTTGTATTTGAGTTAGAATCATAGAATCATAGAATCACCAAGTTTGGAAAAGACCCACAGGATCACCCCGTCCAACCATCAATCCATCACCAATAGTTCTCACTAAACCATCTCCCTTAACACAACATCCAAACGACTTCAAACAAAGTGAGGTGATCAAAGACAGCACTGATGTCAATGGGAATGCCCACTGTGGCACTGGAGACTCCATGCATGGCTTACCATGGGACTAACAAGTAGGAGTGAAGAAAGGGCAGATCTCTTGTCTTCCTTAGAAAATCTATGCAAGCCTAGGAGAAACACTCTGAAATGCTGTAGATTGAAACTGCTGCCCCAAGAAGCAACTGATGATTAAAGAAAATAAGCCTTGTCTTTTGATCACTTATTCATAAATTGTACAGGATGTGAAGCAAAACATCAAACACACATAAAATACAAAATAGTTATTTTCTGTGGGTTGACATTTATTTTTTTATTTCCTTTCATTAGAATGTTTTTAAGCAGCCATTTATTCAGTATTTCAGGTGATGTTATGCGTATGTTTTATGTATCCATAATTAGAGAAAAAAATGAAATTTGGAGTGTAGTCTGTGTGTGTGTGTGACAAGCGATCTGTTTTAACCAAAAAAAGGACAGCTGGTTGTTAGGGTCTACTACAGGTTGTCTGATCAAGCAGAGCCTGTTGACAAGATCTTCTTGCTTCAGCTGCAAGAGGCATCACACTGAAAGTTTCCCATCCTGGAGAGGTTTTCAACTACCCAGGTATCTACTGGCAAAGCAGCATAGTGAGCTGCAAACAGTCCAGGAGACTCTTGGAATTGGTGAGGGATGTGAAAAACAGCAAGAAGGGATTCTTTAGATACATAGACTGGGCAGGAGAGACAGCCAAAAGAGAGTGTATCCCCTCCAATAAATGGAAAAGGAGAGCTGGCCTCCTCAGACATGGTGAATGCTAAAGTACTTAGCAAGTTCTTTGCCTCAGTCTTCATGGCAAATCAGACTTCTCATCCCTCCTGTGTCCTTTAAATTCCAAGCTGAGTTGGGGGAGCAAAATCCCTCCCAGTGTATGAACAGAGTAAGTCCAAGACTATCTCATGAGACTGAATTTATAAAAGCTAATAGGGACAGATGAAATACATCCCAGGGTTCTGAAGGAACTGGCTGATGTGGTTGCCAAGCTACTCTCCATTGTATTTGTAAAACGATGGCTGTCAGTATAAGTCCCTGATGACTGGAAAAAGGGAAGCATCTCTCCCATATTCAAGAAAGGGAGAAAGGAATAGCCAGGGAACTGTACATCACTGACCCTTACATCTGTACCTGGGAAGATCATTGAGCATATCCTCCAGGAAAAGGTGTTAAGGCATATGCAAGATCTGGAGGTGATCTGAGACAGCCAGCATAACTTCACTAAAGACAGATCGTGGCTGACCATTCTGGTGGCCTTTTGTGGTGGAGTTCCAGCATCGATGGACAAAGGAAGGGCATCTGATGTTGTACTTGGACTTGTGCAAGGCCTTTGACATGGTCTCCCACCACATCCTTATCTTTAAATTGGAGAGATATGAATTTGAAGGCTGGACTGCCAGTTGGATATATAATTGGTTGGATGGTCACACCCAGAGGGCTGTGGTTCTATGTCCAGGTGGAGGCCGGTCATGAGTGCTATCTTCATGTTCATCTTGGGATCAGTGGTCTTCAGGGTTTTTATCAATGACTTACTGGGATTGAGTGCACCCTCACCAAGTTTACTGATGACACCAAGCTCAGTGGTGCAGTTGACACATTAGAAGGGTGGATCTCCATCCAGAGGGATCTGACACACTTGAAAAGTGGACACATGAGAATCTAATGAGGTTTAACAAGGGCAAGTGCAAGTTGTTGCACTTGAGTGAAGGTAATTACCGATATAAGTACAGACTGGGAGAAGAACTAATTGGGAACAGTCCTGAGGAGGAGAACTTGGGGGTCATGATGAACAAAAAGCTGGGCCTGAATCAGCAAGTCTTGCAGCTTGGAAAGACATCTGTATCCTGGGCTGCAACAAAAGCATGGTGGCCAGCATGGAAATGTGGGTGATTGTCTTATTTCCACTGTACCCTTATGAGGTCCATTTGGAGTATTGTGTCCAAGTATGGGGCTCCAAGTAGAGGAAGGATGCAGACCTATTGGAGTGAGTCCAGGGGAGGGCCATGAAGATGATCAGAGGGCTGGAGCATCTCTCCTATGAAGAAAGATTTAGAGAGTTGGGCTTGTTTAACTTGGAGTAGACTATGGGGAGATCTCATTGCTGTACCTTTCAGTGCCTGAAGGGAACTTTCAAGCAGGAAGGGACTGACTTTTTAAATGGTCTGAGAGTGATAGGGAAATGATTTTCAACTAAAAGAGGGGAGATTTAGATTAGATGTTGGGAAGTCATTTTTTAGAGTGTGGTGAGACACTGGAACAGGCTGCACAGAGAGGTTGTGGATGCCCCATCTCTGGAGGCATGCAAGGCCAGGTTGTATGGAGCCCATGGGCAGTTTGATCTAGGGGCTGGCAACCCTGCCCATGCGAGGGAGTTTGGATCTAAATGATCTTTGAGATCTCCTTCAACCTATAGTTTCTATGATTCTATTTTACTCAAGATTAACTCAGTAATGTTGTC
The DNA here is from genome assembly GCA_023055505.1 of Callipepla californica brunnescens. Taxonomy (NCBI): domain Eukaryota; kingdom Metazoa; phylum Chordata; class Aves; order Galliformes; family Odontophoridae; genus Callipepla; species Callipepla californica. The sequence goes on from JALIRH010000064.1 coordinate 50,374, forward strand.
ATGAGCAGTAAGACACTGGAACTTTTAAAGGAAATGTGGATTTTTGAAATTCTGTGTGCTCAAACTAATCACAAGGCCATAAAGATTTATTCTGCCCTGCACTTATCCAAACTCTTAGCTTAAACACGTTGCAATGGCTGAGAACGGTCTGATTGATTTTAATAACTTACTGAAGTGGGACATGCATGATTGGCTACAAAACTAGACGCACAATAGACTTATTTTCTGAATATCTTTCTTCTGATTGGGAATGTGGATACTCTCTACCTTTTCAGATGTAGCTTCCCATCTCATCTGAGGTCATGACTCCTGTGTCTAAAGCTGAACAATTGAGTGAGGCATTTAAATGTTTGTAATGCATTCATAATTACTATCACAACATTTATAACTAGAATGATTTTAACCTACTCTTTGCTGTCTGTTCTTTAAAGTTGTTCTAGGGGGAGGGCTACTGGGTATTAAGATTCTCAGGCTTCTGCTCCTTCTCCTCATGAAGTTTTATAGACATCAAGAAAGTTCTAGCAGAGCTTATATACTGTCCTGCTAAAAATGCTGCTTCTCTCACATCTTGCTGTGTATCAGGTCATTGAATCTGTACTGGGATCCAGACCTGTGAGAGAACAAGTAGACTCCATTATAAGATGCTAAAAGGCACAAAGGGAGTGACTGGGTGAATGGTTTTCATGACCTCCCCCACTAACTAGATAGGGCAGTTGCATACTGTGCTAGGAGGCTCAGCTGTGGAGACCTGTACTAATACAGTTCCTGTCAGAGTGATTATATTCTCAGGATGTTCTTTTTCCCAGTTCCTTGTAGAAAAGACTTTTTGAAAGATATCTTTAAAGATGAGTCACAGAAGAAATGATCAAAACAAAAAGGTACCTTTTTGAAGACCAGCTTGAACCCTTAGACTTACTCCTGAAATAGTCTCTACCATAAATGGTTCATTTCTGTATCTTGAAAAAAAAAAAGTTGGTTGTTGTTTACTGATCTTTCAATGGAGGTTTTCATATTCAAGAAGTGGGTTATTTTAAATGAATAATTAGAGATTTCTCCCTGCTCTTTTAAGTTCACTTCTCTATGTGAATAGACAAGTCTGATGAGATGTTCCAATAGAGGAAGCCACTGCAGAACGAAGACCTGCTAGCTGGATAAATGGTGATCCAGAGGCACTTATGTACAAGATAATTTCCATTGAAAAATTCTTCCATTCTGATTTTTACTTTGCTTTAGATTAGTGAATGCTATAATTTTTTAACAGTTTTGTAATTTGACAGTGTCTTTACACTTTCTCAATGGAAAAAAAAAAAGATTTAAATAGCTTGCTTAATTATTTAGTTACTGTAAGGTTTCTTAATGCTGGAATTTATACTGCAGTACAGTGACTAATTATAATTGTGATGTGATGAATGAACAGTTAAATTACAGCTTTTTGTGTGTGTGTGATATAACTAATCATACTTTAGTTTAGATGAGTAGATTAAAACTTTCTTTTCTCTCTCAATTTTCTGTAAACTTTGCTTTTATGATGTTGAGCATAAAGGATATTAAAAATATTAGTATTCAACCTAGCTTATGTGAAGCCATGCTTCCCAACAAAGTAACAAGACCCTCAGGACAGAGTCAGAAAGGAATTCAACACAGTGTATCCTATCTTACAATTAGGTCCAGGGCATGGGCAGACAACTGTAGTAATCTGCAAATGATTTACACATATCTAGTCTTTGTTTCTGCCTTTACTCCTCTATTTCCCCCTCAGTTGTTCCTTCTCATGTCACCTAAACATCTCCCTTTTCCCACGTTCTGTTAATCCCATAAACATGATGTCCAAATGCTCATCCTTAGTGTGCTATGATGTGCTCCACACCTCTAGGTAGCAACACTGATGATGCATTGAGATGCTTTTTTTATGCCTGGACACTGGAGCTCATGGCTATCCATATACACATGCTCAAATGAATGAGTTCTAATGTGATGGGGATCAGTTCTAATATCACATTAGAACTGATCCCTCTTAAAACGCCTTTGTAACCAAGGAAATGAATCAAAGACCACAACTCTTCACATTTCTCCAGAAGACTCGGCACTGTTTCTGCCCCTTTCCCATGGCTGTCTGAGTCCTGCCACATCTTTTAAACTGCATTTTAATCTCTTTTCTGGCTCTGCAACATAAGCCTCAGCTGTCTCAGTAGAGAGCCAAGCTCTGAAAAGACTGTGTGTCCTAAGATCAGTATCCTGCGGAGCCTATTTGCAGTCAAAGGCTTTTCTGCAACAAAGGCAGCTGATCTTTACAAATGTGTGGTAGGATTTTTTTCCTCCTTTTGTAAATGACAGTTCCCTAGGATTAAAGGTGCTGCTTTTCTATGTGTTTCATAGGGAGCCAATTAATATTGATTTGTGTGATTTCTGTTTGTTCCCCCCTGCCCCAGCTCTTTTCTCACGTTGGAGAATAAGATGGTAGATGAGTCATCCTTTCAGCTTTCCAATCCTTATTTTACCTGCTACTTTTGAAGTTCCTGATAAACTGTAGGGATTTCTTGATATTTCTAATAGTGAGACAGGGCACTGCTATGAAAAAGCAAGTGTTACTGTCTCTCACACAGTAAGTTTCAATAATTCTAACTCCCAGTGTCAATAATTTAATTGGTACTAGGCATCAATATCTTTTTTGGATATAACTTCTTAACAAAGACATCACTATGTACTCATTAATTTCTATGTCATATCTTGATTTAAACTGCATTATTAGCTGAATGTTTTTATGAACATTTCTTTTGGTCACAATGGCAGTATTGCAAATTAGATAGCTCCCTATTGAAGATATCCAAGCAATTTCATACTTTCATGAGAATAGCACATCCATGTGAGTAGTAATGTTTTTATTAAAAAATGAACAAACAAGCAATCCCAACTCCAATCCTCACCAAAAATGCACTTTCTCACAGCACTGATTATAAGAAATTTGAAATGTATCAAAATGAATGCTGCACTAGTTTGCTGTAAAGATAGAGGTTAAATTTCTCTCTCAAGCAGTTCCAGTGCATTACAGAGCTAAGTCAAGAATGAACTTGGTGAGCTTACCACGTATGTTCTTAATGCTGTTCAGAGGGATATTTAAGAGTTACAGGCATGATTTTAATCAAAAGATTGGAGGGAGATGTGACTCTTGCTTGTGATGATTTAAACAATTCTGTAGGGTCTATTTGAATGTCTTTCATAAATATCGGTGTAAATAAATCTGTTGATTTCTGGAAGCCTTTGGTAGGCATGGAGAGGCCTTACAGGAACAGTGAAAGGTCTGTACATTAACCTTTTAATGGCCATTCTGTAGAGAAATGAATATAGTAGATTAGATAATGTAGTCTGTAAGTCTGTGGATTAACAGTGAAGCCCCTGCATGCTTAACCTCTGAAAAAGTGATGGGACAGACGCAGCAAAAATACACTTGGTCAAAATTTGATTTACATTCACAGTCTCTGTTCTAATCTGGAAAGATGCAGGAGCTTTTTGTTGAATAGTAAGTAACTTAATGAAAATCTGTGACTGTCTAAACCTTAGAAGAGAGCCTATTCTTGTCAATGCTTTCTCTTATATTATCATAATCTTCATGGGTTAAAGTCAAGGTAAAGGCTAATATAATCTGTGGAGTACCCACTTTAAGAATGTCATGGAACAAGGGACTTCTTGCCTTGTCAGTCTGTTCCTTTGGGCACGGATAGGTTCAACAGCCTGCCTAATTTCTTGGCTTAGAAGAATCAAGCATTCTTATGACACAAATCAATATTGCTCATATTTGAGCAAAATAGTTTGATTGATCTGTAACTACAGATTATATGTTTTGTCTGCAGATTCTTTTGAATATTAGTAGACAGCTTCTTCTTCTTCTTTTCTTCCCTCTGTAATAGATCTGGGACTCAGCTTTCTTGACACAGGCATCACGCAAAACCTTGTTCTCATTAAGGAGTTAGCCTTTTCTTTCTTCTTCAAAGCAGCATGTGCTAGGTCCTCTTCCTTCATGTCCACGCAACGCACCAAAGCCCCTGCTATGTAAATGTCCTTAATGTGGCTTGTTGATTTCCTGGGAACATCTATTTTTTTTCTTCCAGCCAAGCTTGCTGCAGTCACATTACTGTTTTGTCCTACCTTATTAACTAGATCCTTCCTGAGCAGGTATGAAGCTAATGAAACTCCTGCACAGAGCAACAAAAAGGGGCTACTTCAGTCTTTGCAAACAAATGTGCTAGCTTCTATTAACTTCATGGAAAAACTATGTTCCTGTAGAGGGAACCAGACTTGTACCTTTTGAGGGGGTAAGAGTGAACTAAAATTCATTACTTAAACAAGCAAAATACGATGTGACGTTGCTGATGAACTGCAGCATCAGAATCCCAGATATCTATTTCATGATTACTGCTAGCATGTTTTTGTGCTAGATGCTCTGTGGACTTGTGAAAAACCCGTGGATTTAATTTTTCTGTGATTGATAAGATTACATTATCAATACGAGAACTTCTAGAAGAGAAATGACTTCAATGATTTTCTCCACTTGTTGAAGAACAACAACATTTTAAAATGAAGATATACTCAAGGCATTTTTTTCTTATTCAAAGATTTCTAATTTTGTGTTTAGTCTACTGGCTTGAATCAAAGATGAAATTTGAAATAGGTCAATCTATATCTTTGCTTTTATTCATTGTCCTTGCAGGCAGGCTTACATTGCATCTTCCCTGTCAAGTAAAGGTTTAGATTTCATTATTGTTCTGTATAAATCTTAAGAGGATAAAATTAGTTTCATGTTGTTCAAAAATGATCAGTATGACTGAGGTATATCTCTATCAGAATGAAATGCTTCCTTGTCCTCAAATTACAGTCTTTCAAATGGAAAGACAAAATGTTTTCTTCCTCTTATTTATATTTTATTTATTCCTTATCAAGAAGGTTGAACATAATTAACACATAGACTTTGGATACAATTTTTTTTTCATTTAATTCTCATTTACTCCATTCCTGAAAAAAAAAAAAAAAAAGTGTTGTACAAGCATCCCTTTTAGAAATTATTTCAAGGAAACTTTACTGACAATTCTACTGTTCTTGCACAAATATTCTGCAGTCAGCATTTAACTTCAGATAATTTGTCTCTTTGCCAGGGGTTTCCTGCATGCTTTCTCCAACTCGAAGTTTTTATTTTGCTTGGATATACTACATGGCCTCTGGATGTTTGGATGTATCTTTTTCTGATAGCTTTTTTTTTTTTTCTCAGCCCTTAGGCCAGAGACAAAAGAGCATGCTATCTGGACTTATCTCCTCCCCAAAGTAAGGTAGGCTATCAGTCATCTCTCTAATTCCTCCCTTTCCACTTTTAATTTCTGAATTCTACCTGCCCTTATGTTCAGGTGAAGTCAGCCTTTATGTTCTTCTTTTTCTGTTGCTTTTCATGCTTTAATCCCATCTGTGGTAACACTCAAAGTTTAGAAATTGTCCCCTCTGACTTCTCTGCTTATTACCTGAATTTTCTCTCTCCTTACGCTTTCTTATCTCCTTTGGTACTTCTCATCCTTCCTCACCTGCTACACCAAATTATTCTGCTGCCTCTAGTTCATTAGCACCTGTTCGATGAGCTGCTATTTGGGAGCATTTGAACCATAGGACACAGTTCCGTCTAACGAGAAGTAATGACCTCCCTAAGCCCCTGTTCTTCTCATCTTCGTGTCTGACTCTACACGTGAATCAATGTATCTGACACAAATTCAGTATCTCTGTCAGAAATTATCAAAGCCATCATAATCCTTCTCTAATGATTAGATGTAACCAACCTATATCAGTATTTACATATTCACCTCTGATCTTTACATAGTTGGCCAAATTTTTGACAGTTTTTCTCTCATTAAATGGTTTTTGCAAGGTAGAAGTTGTCAGAATAAGTAGGACAGCAGCTTCTGGCACCATTTATTAGTGTGTTCTGACTTGAATGCTACCCCTAGAAGCACCAGCACAGATATTTGTGTTATCTTTGGCTATTGCTCACTCTGAACTGTGCACAGCAAATTTTCAGGGGAAAAAAATATAGTCAGGGAAGAAAGCCTGTTATTGTAGGTCTTTAACAGTTTGTGCAGTTTTTCTGGGCAGTCAACATTTACACTTATGTTGTTATTCTAGGTCTTATGTGATCCATGGATCAAATCAGCCTCAGTGTGAGCTGCTGAAGGAGAGTGCTTAATGGAGGTCATGAGTTTATTTGTGCCTGCTCTGAATCTAGAAAAAGGAAAGAAGACTGATTCTCAGAACTTATTTCCTTAAAAAATAACAGCTCATAAGGAGAAACTTTGGCAAAATTCTGTTTGTTTTCAGTGGAATTATTCATCTTCCATTTAATGGAATAAAGTTGCATTGATGATTGTGCTCAGGATTATACCATATTCAGAAACTGTGTGTATGTAATAAGTCCGGGAAATCCTCCTTCTTGTGACATAATATTAGATCTGTGAGTTTTGAATAAAATACAAGGACCAGACTCATTGCTGTGATGTTGGTAATGGTGCCCTGTACTCTCTCATACAGGCAACTCTGAAGGACACTCAAGACCAGGAGTGGATCAGCCAGGTTCACACTTGGTTTCAGAGCAGACATTGAAATGTCATTTCTCTCATTTAAATGGAGGTAAACCTCTGATTTCCTCCTGGGTTTGCTAAATATTTGTCTTGAAGTAGAACTAGACAAAGGTCAACTCAGAAATACCATGTGTTTCATGGCAAGAATATGTGCCTCAGGTTTCTGGTTTAATTAAATGAATTTCCCTAAAACTGAATAAAATGATGTAAGAAGGCATCTCCATGACACTACATTTCCATTCTAATGAAATTATTCCAGAACTGAACTTGATAATTGGTTTTACAATCTGAATCAATAATCTGTGTTTTTTTAATTGATAAGTTTGCCAAAATGGTTGTGAATAAACATGTTTAAGAACAGACAATTTGAACAGTTCTAAGTACTAGGTCTTCTTCAGTTATGCATAATTTTTCATACTGATGTTACTGCAAAATTGCTACTGATCAACAAGGTGATATTATAACTTCCATGTTGCTATAATCTTTTTAAGGTTGTGTGTATTTTACATTTTATCATTTTAATCTAGTTGACAACTCTGGTGTTTTTTGTTTTTTTTTTAGCTGTCATAAAACATTTTGCAGCCAGAATCAGGCCTCTTTTACAATGTACATTTCATATTGCAGAATCTCATTACATTTAAAGGAAGATATAGTTCTAGTATTCACTAAAACATAATCCTACTATATAATTACACAGATTCAAGTATTAACCTTTCCTTATTACACATTACTTCAAAGAAATATTGTATAGCTATACAAAACCACTTAAGCATAAGATAACAGCACTTTAAATGGCTGGAGGATTTCACCTTTCAAAGCACCTAAAGCAAGTTCAGTGTTATCTACTGTTTTCATGTTCTGTTGTCTCTCTTGGTTTAACTGTAATTAAAAATTGTACTTTATAAAGCTCTTTATCTTTCTCAGTATTCAGAAATGGATTCCTTCGAGGCAGAGCTCACAAGAATTAAAATAAAAATAAGAATTAAAAAAAAAAATCATTTCAGAGAAAGTAAAGACCTAGACTTGGCTCTGGGAAATGCTGGTTCAGTAATGATGACAAGATAACTGTAAAGAGTAACTATCAGAATCTATTTATAGACAGTATACATCAAGAGTATAATGCACGGAAGGGAAGAAGAAATTCTTGTGGCAGCTATATATAGCTTTTCTTCTGTACTCTACAGAGGATTGTTTGTGAAAGCTGATATAACAAGTTCTTTAGAAATAGGAGTCATTTGTCTGCCTGAAAGCAGGAGAAAATATGAAACAATATCACAGTCAAGCTTCTGTCAGTACTCTTGAATTGCTTTTTAAGGACACTGTGTGACAGATGAAGTTTTGTGAGAGTTTTGCACATTGACTTAGCAATTCCAGCATTTCAAGGTGTCCATGGAGAATGGCTCTGCCTTAAGCCCGCCTGTTTTGTCTGTCAGACCTCATGGTTTTGGAGTGGGAACAATCTTGCAGCATGCAAGATTGAATAGAGACTGAGATTGAATAGATCTCTATGTTGAAATCTTGCAATTAGGATAGTACTCTGGAGCAGTATATAAACAAACAAAAAAAATTTCAGAAAGGGTTGACTTTGTATTTTTAAGGCTATTTCTCAAATGTATGTATCCTGAGCACACTGCTACTGAGTAGACATTTCATATCTTGTGCTCAGCAGTACTATTGTTTGATTAGATGTCTTTGAAGGTCTTAGAAGATTTAGAGAAGGTTAGCCTTCTAGCCTGCTATCTTCTCTCCTCTTTCCTTCAGAGATCCTAATGAAGGAAAGAGGTGACAGGGAAAAGTCACTAACCACTCTCCCTAAGATGACTTGAAGTTTTCAACACTGAAATGCTGCTTCAGAAGGCCAGTTCTTAAGATATTTCATTCCCTTTAAAAACTGGATAGGTCAAACTGAGGTCACTGGGAGCTTGGTCAAGGTTTTACCTATTTGTTCAGTTTCTAACTGTGGTCATCTACTATGTACTGAATTATTTCTGAATTTTATACTATGAAAAACTAGCAAATTATTAAATTTAGCTATAGCATAAAAATTTACTTTCAGATTCAAAGGATAAATATTAAGCATTTTTCTTCCACAATTTTATCTTCTTAAGTGGCCTACATCATTGTATATTGGTTTGGTTAGGATATAGAGTCTGTGTTTTTCCCTTGTTCTGTTTTGTTCAGCTAGGTTAATGATCATGATTTTTATTTTTTATTTTTTTGGAGGATTTGTTTTAGTTACTATAGTGAAATGATATATTCTTAAGAATATGATACCTTCCATTAAACCTATTGTAATAAACTAGAAAAAAAACACAGCAGGTCAGCATTCTACTCTGCAATCAATCTTGCAGTGATTGGGTTGCTGACACAGTAATATATCATCAATCCAGAGGATGGAGAGTAGTAGTTTTACAACTGTAATTGCCATTGAAGCATGAAAATTATCTGTGAATGCATATGATACAACTTGGATCCAGGTATTCCTTTTCCACTTCACACGTGCTTACCTTCAGAGATACCAGTGTGTGTTCTAACTAATGGTCTGCCATTACATTGTGTGTTTTATGGAAAGCAGAAAGATAAAATTATTAGAGATTAAAAAAAAAATTTACTAATTTTGTTTTCCTATTGGAAATATAGACTTAACAGAGAAACATGTAATCATAGCATAGATGTTAACTGTACAGATTTTTTGAAACCCATAAATAAATTGTCTGTCTGCATCAACTACCTCAGATTGTTTTGTAGTTGTTATTTCTTTTCCATATGGTTATCAGATTTATTTTAGGCATCCTCATTGGGGTCACTGGAGAAGTACTGTGATTCTGATACACCTTTCCTAAAGCACAGCAAGAAGAGCAATATGGATGTATTTTAAAGTTGTGATGATACAAGTAAGTGTAGAGAAAAAGACAAGACTCAATGCATTCATATCTCTCTTGTTTCAAAAAAAGACTCTCTAGGTGGCGAAGTAGTGTGGTAGGGCAGTGTGAGGAAGCACGTCTTGACCCTAAGTGAGCAGTAAAATAGTAGAACTCTGTTGTCCTGAAATTAAAGTATCATTAACTCAATAGCATCTTAAATAAATGTGAACACAAAATGTAATCTTTGTGTGAAAAATTTAGATTGTTAAATGACTGACAAATATTTCTTGATTTATCTGATCTATTTTACTTTTATAAATTCCTTGCCTACTTTCACTGGCACTGGATCGTTTCTTTCCATTGTTTTGTAGAAAATCTGATAGTTGATCTATCAGAAGATGAAGATCAAAATTACTTCAGGCTTGCAGGTCTGATACTGCCCATTCATTCTCTTAGAAGGACTAAGACTGATACAGGAAAATTAAACTGTTCCTAGGTGGAAAAAAGTCAGAATGTAGTTTCAGAGCTTTTATCTTTTTTTTTTAATTGCCACTTTTAAAATCTGTCATTTCTGATAGTGTTTTTTTTTTTGTTTGTTTGTTTATTTTTCTTTTCCCCCTTAGGAGAATGAGATTCTTTTTTGTTGTTGTTAGCATTAGAAAAATACGAATAGTTGCCCATAGCACTCATCTGTTAATCTTTGTCTAGGTGAGCCACATGGCTTGCACTATAACGCTGAATAATTTCATCAAGGTAGGACATAGCATGAACTATGCAGAGCTGCCTGCTCATTTGCTCTTAAATGGTTTTTATTTCCTTTCTAGCACACTCTAACTTTCCTTTTGAGAAAAATACTGCAGATGTTGGATGATGAAATCTCAGGTGCCCTGCATTGATTCTCATTACTAGGAGTTAATTATACTGATGAGTTCCCAAATTAAGTACTTAAACAATGTTTTAGGAAGTGTAAGTACAATAAAACCAATTTTAATTTTACATTCACTCCCTGCATTGACCTAAATGACATAAAACTAGGTTTGATGGGTTAAATTTGGCCAACCCCCTTTTTTTTTTTTTCCTTCACTCATGTCACCTTTTCTGGAATAGTGAATATTTTTAGAGTAATTTTATTTTGTTGTTTAATGGCACAAATAGAATTGTAGAGTGTGAGTTTCTTGTCAGAAAAATACCTTCAATCTAATGTCCACATAAATAAGCAAAAACTTTTCAGTAAAAATAAAGGCATAGTTATTTTGTCTTATTTGGTGTGCTGTACCTAAATGGGAAGGAGCTCTTCAGAAGATTCATCATATCAGAGAATGTCATCTAATGTGACCTAGTTCTGCTTGTACAACTAAAAAATATAAGAAATGGATATGTACATATATTTACTTATATTATGACAGCTTCCATTTCCCCCATGTCATGTTTTCAAGATAGAGTGTCTCAGGGAATCAGCAGTACAGTTGCATTGATTTGAAATTTAGATTTTTAGGTTTTACGAGTTTATAGTGGAGGGAATAGATGCTGTGATTGATCTTCTCCTTCACTTCCCGAAGCTTCTCCAGTTCTTCTAGACAAGATGCTTTATCAAAGTTTCCAAGACTTTTGATAAAACCATATAATAAGAAAAATACCACACTGTAGCTATTTTTCTAACAAAAGGAGAGCTGTCACTTTTGAGAAAGAAGAACCCGTAGGCAAACACTTGCAAAACTCACATTTTACTTTGTTCATAAAGTTGTCTTTTTAAAACTGTTGCTTCCTTGCAACAGCTAGATATGTATGATTCACATCTTTATTTAATTTTACAATGGATTACTATTACACAGAAAGCCAGAAAAGAAACATGATTTCTTTGACAGGCAAAATAAATTGTATATTTTCTATTGTTGTGAGTTTTAATAACTTTTTTTCTGTTTGAATCGTTTTAATAACAAGTATTGATATGAAGGTACAAGAATGTCTTAATATTGATTTATCAGTTCTGGAACTAAGTTTGGTTGAGAGAAGCAATATTTGCTCCTGTCATGTTTCACTTTCTTTGTGAAAATCCATCCACATTACATCTGTGCTATGGGCTTTAAACTCCATTTAACACGGTCAGTGCTCTGTGGTTCTTTTTTTTTGTTTTTTGTTTTGTTTTGTTTTGTTTTGTTTTTGTTTGTTTCTTTTTATTTTATTTTTTATTTTATTTTATATATTAATTTATTTTAACGGTTAGTACCAGATAAAAGTATTGAATTCTACATAGTGATGAGATCACAACATCCCCCAAGGTGGGTCACACATATATTTTCTTTAGAAGACAGTAACTACCTGGACAGAGGTCACAGAATCATGGAATTGTACAGGTTGAAAATGATCTCTGGACATCATCTAGTCCAACTTGTCCTAAAGCAGCTTCCCCAGGAAAGCATCCAGGCAGGTTTTGAATGCCTCCAGAGAAAGACTCCCCTTTCAGTCTTCTCCAGGCTGAACAGCCCCAGATCTCTCAGCCATTCCTCAGATGAGAGATGCTAAATGCCTCTGATCATCTCTGTGATCTTCTGCAGGACTCTCTCCATTAGCTTCAGTATCTTTCTTGAACTGGGGAGCCCAGAACTGGACACAATACTCTGGATGTAGCCTCACATTGGCAGAATAGAGGGGAGGATCATCTCCCTTGATTTGCTGGCCACACCCCAGGATACCATTGGCCGTTTTTGCCACAAGGGCATATTGCTGGCTCATGGCCTACTTCTCCACAAGGGTACCCACATCTTTCTCTGCAGAATTCCTTTCTAGCAGGTCAGTCTCTAACCTATACTGCTACATGTGGTTATTCCTCCCCCGGTGTAGGACTCTGCATTTGCCCTTGTTAAACCTCATCAGGTTCCTCTCTGCCCAACTCTTCAGCCTATCCAGATCTTGCTGGATGGAAGTACAGACTTCTGGTGTGTCAACCACTCCTCCCAGTTTTGTATCACCAGCAAACTTCCTGAGAGAGCCCTCTATCCCTTCATACAGATGGGACATTCTTACAGTTAGATGGTTCCTAGCAAAGAATTGTAAAATTTCCTCTGGAGAAAAATGTGGAGACACTGGCAGTGCCTTAGGGCTGTGATAGTAGTCCACGAATCAAGACCAGCTCCTTCTAACCATGACTTTTTGTGTCTTTACAGTAAAAATAACAGGAAAAATATTATTTTGATAGAAAGAAATTAAATGGCATTAAAGCAATGGATTAACTATAGCTGTTTTGGCTTATCCGTAACTGTTTCAGAGCCACACATTTGTATACTTTAGTATTTCAGTCAGTTACTGTTTCAGAATCCTGAGATGGATATGTACAATCACCTCAGTGTACACAGCTTAGTGATACCATAATACTCTATTCTATTTGTGCTGGATAGAGGTGACATAGAATAGACTGGATAAAAATATACTGTTCTTTACTTTAAAGGACACACACCTTTGTCAGCTTTTGTATTTCTGCAAAAACAGTTAAACTCTTGGAAAAGATCACTGAATGCTTGATTTTTAACTTATCTCATGACAGACAGAAATATACTTTCAATAGCTAGGGACAAGTGTATTGAAGATAGCATTAATGAAGAACCTGTCATGAAATTCCATATTGTAGTTTCTTTCAGGGTAGAAGTTGTATACTTATTATTAACATTGGAGCCATGGTCTAAAAGGTTTTCTTTGATTTTTCCTAATAAATAGTACATATTATTTTCATGTTCTTAAAGCAAATTTTTTTTTTTGCTTATTTATATTAAAAAAAAAAAACAAAAAAAACCCCATCAACCTTCAAGTTTCAGATATTTCTTGTTTGTTTGTTAATTTTACTTTGGAGAATAGAGAACTAAGAATAGAAGTTTTCATTGCAAGGATTGTGAAGAAAGCCAGCATTTTAACAAAACCATTGCTAACACTTTGAAAAGCCTTTCCTTTAATCAGATATTTATTACTATAGGTATCAGAAAAAGGATCATGGTGATTTTTTAGCAGCATTGAAAATAGAAACAATGGCTTTCATAGTCTGTAGCAGTGGTACTTAACTGTCAATCTAACATAGCTATAAACCTATTAAGAACAGAAGACTTTTGTTTTTTCCTTTTGTAATATTTTCATTACTTTGTGATGTATTGCAGCACAATAATTCACCTGCCTTTGGTACTGATGAATATATTATCTTACTATGGTTCTGAAATGCTTCCTAATTCATAGAGAAAAACCAGAAGAGTTCTGAAGTCATAAAATCCTTTAATGACTTGGAACCTCATCCTCTGTCTCTTTTAATAACTGAGTATTGAATGTCCTCTTAAAACTGGCTAGCTGTTTGAATTACAGGTTGCAGTGAGATCTGGAATTTCATTGAACAAAATTCATTTAAATTGGTATTAATCTTTTCCTGTTTATGTAACTTTTTCCTCTATTTGTAATGTAGAAATGTAAAAATAACAGAGCAGCACAAATCTTTGTTGTTGTTGTTGTTTTGTTTTGTTTTGTTTTTGCCTTCAGCAAGTGCATTATGGAATATCTCCACTGCAGTCGTAGACTTTTGTCTGAAGTTCTAGCCCATATGGTTCTGTGAATGGCCACAGAAAAAAGGATGCCTGTGGCCGTGGAGAACACAATAAGGTCTGTAAGTATGTAATAATTACATAAAAGAGAAAAAAAAGTCAAAACATAATGTTGAGGGGGGTCAACTCAAAGTATCTTAAAGCTAAATCAGGACAGGAATTTCTTCTGAGTAAACAAAGTTTTTTCAAAATTTTTGTCAGAAACAAACCAACCCAAGTGAAAGTTTAGATTATTGGGAGGCAATATACAAAAGGACTGCAAATAATGAATATCTGTTTTTAAATTTCCTCCAGCTTTATTCTTGACTTGACAAATGCCTTCAGTAAAAGCAGTGTTAGTCTCCCAATAATCTTACCAGAGTATTTCAATCAGTTTTTCATGTAAATTAGGAAAAACAACCAGACAAAACCTACAAAATCCCCACCATTCAAAACTCTCCAATTCTTTCTGAACTGGAACCAAACAGAGGAATACATTACTCATAAGTAGACAGCCCAAGATGTCTTTCAGCAGTAAAATCCACTAATGGAACTCCTGCAAAATTCGCAAATGTTGTGATGCTAATTTAATAAAGGAAGAATATCTAACTACTGTGTGTTCAATTACACATAACAGTAAATACTTTTCTTGTAGATACACATGTCTAGTTGGATATTATTAGGTACATATGTGCTCTTGTCTTAGTTTCAGCTGGGATGGAATTGTTTCCTTGAGTGTCTGGTATGATGCCATAATTTTGGTCTTTGGGGAAAAATTATGTTGGTAAACAGTGATGTTTATAGTTGCTACAAAGCAGTACTGTACAGAGCCAAGGCCATTCTCAAAGATGGGAACAAGGAACTGGGAGGGAACAGAATTAGGACAACTGATTTAAACTGGCTAAAGGGATATTCCAATGCCATATGACATCATGTGGAAGGAGTTTTTAAGGGAGTAGGAGTTCATTTCTTTCTTCCAGTCTTTGAGGGGCTAGCTGAACATTGGTTCTGGGTTCATGAGCTATTACTAGTTTTAACTCTAATCACAAGTTCTACTTCTTTTTCCAATTCTCTTCCCGGTGCATCCAGGGAGATAGGGAGTGAGTGAATGATTGTATGGTGCTCAAATACCTGCTGGGTTAAACCACAACTATATACCACACTTACTGATGTTGGAGAGACAGAGTGGACAGAATGACTGTGTACTGAGCTTCTTCCATAAAGAAGCTCAGAATGTACTGTCTGAATCTAAATCTCTGGATCTTTTTAGTTATCTATATTTGCATGAGTTCCTGAAAAAGTTGCTATCCTAAAATGTAAATAATTATGATATTTAGTTATTTAGAGAACATAAAGATACAGTTATTTCAGGTTGGATAGGCTAAGGTAGGAACTGCAGCTTTTTCTTCCCTGGGTCACTTCAATAAAGTAAGATCTTGAAAATCAAGCTAACAAACACAGTGTAAGAGTACAGCTGGCTGGAGCACAAATGAAGAAGACGTAACTCCTAGCTTTGTGCTTTGGTAGATCTATTTCTATATATATATACTTTTTTTTAAAGGTGGAAAAAGTAGTTTTTCATTACTGTGCACATTAGTTCTGTCCTTTCTTTGTGCAGCATTTGATGGGCTGTAATTCTATTCTTGGCATTCACAATGAAGCACATTAATTTTGCTTTTAGGTCTTTTGAAATTCAATAGAAAAATATGCAAATGGTTCAGGAGGTAGTATGTAATTCAGAAGAGGTGTTCTATGGGATTATTTTTTCCTAATAGAAATAATAGAAATTTCATTGTCTTCTCAGAACTGCTTTATTCATCATTATCAAGAATCTCTTTCCTCCCCAAACTTTGAAATTCTATTTTTTTTTTCAGATCCTAATGACATTCTAGCATTCCTAATGTGTGGGGGAGGGATTAAGGGAGTTCCTTTTGTTATTCTTGTTATTTAACTGAATACGTAACTCACTGTTAAAATGGATTATACCCTTATGGATTTACTTAAAAATTCCACTGATATTAACTGAATGTCAGAAACATAGGGAGCAAACTAACTATGTTCTCACAACCTCTTTGTGAATAGATCTGTCAATAGACCCTGGCTATGTCAGTAGTATAGAATATGATCAAGTACATCTACAGAAATGTGATTTTTTGAAGTGACATGGCTTTCATTATAATCCTGAGAGGCAAGTTTGGTTGTCAAGACCTACAGCATGAACTTTTTTCAGCCTGGGAAAAAATCAGAATATAAAATTGTTTTTAATTTACATATACCGCTGAAGATTATGTATACTATATGTAATCTATCTTCCTGGGTGCCATCTACTTAAATTTGCACCCTCATACTCCTTTTTATGGCATACCTGAATAAAGAAAACCCACGTAGAATGTATCACTGATAATGTGGTGGGCAAGATCCATATGCATGTCTTTTGAGGGCTTAGAACACATAGAGGTTTGGATCATTTCTGTCTGTCCCTGATTTAATAAGAAATAATTGGAATTATACAGTGTCAGGGTTTAGATGGAGTCACTTGAATGAAGCTGAACTGGGGATTAGGCATGGACAAATGGGGTAAATTCTCTCAGTTTTGGTTCCTCAGTCTTCTAGTCAGTTCAAATTCCAACACCAATCAGAATCAGAACTTTTCTCTCACCCCTCTTTTGAACGGGATAGCATGTTGATGAGATGAGGAAAGATGTCCTGTCAAAAAAAAGAACACAAAATTTTTTGTCATTTGTTTGTGTCACCTTTGGAGCTTGAACATGCATTTATCCAAGTTCTGCTCAATTTATTCTATCTTGATGACAGTTCAAATTATGTTAAAGTCTGTTGCTTGCTGTTGACCCTCTGTGAACAGAAGATCAGGCCATGATTAAAAGCTTTATCTTTAATTATGAAGCTTCTCACATGAGCTTCTGGAAGCTTATGACAATATTACGTGATCACAAGCACTGGCCTGACTGCCATTGCTTTGATTTTTCCAGCACATCTCTAAGGGATGCCTTTACAAGAATAATCTGGCAGCTGGAAAGAAAGAGCCCTCTTTGCACTCACTGGAAAACATCTCTCTAAAACTGGTGTCCTTTTCTCTTATGAAATCGCCTTAGAAAAGAAAAATAAATAAACGGTAGCAACTTAAAATGTTTATCACTAGGTATTTCATATCTCACAGCTTTCTACTTAGGAGCAAGCTATTACAAGTCAGCCCTTCTGTAGTAAGTACAAAATAGAAACAACCACAGAAAGTTACTGTAAAGAAAACACTTAGTGTTACTGTTCGATGGGAACTTCTGTTCTTAAGGCTTTGAAAAGAATGGAGCAATTAAGGCCTGTGAGTTTCAAGCATAAGCATGTTAAACTTGTAGCCTACAGACTATATGAGCCCCACTTGCAGTGTCTCCTCCCATTGCCCTACACTATAAAGGCAGTGGTCCTGCTGCAGGTGAGATCTCATTGCCCAGAAGCAACAAAATAGGAATGTGCTAGTAATGCTATCTGGGTTGAAACTAGGGCACAAGGAGCGTGCTGTCTGGGAAACTCGAGTTATGGCAAATAATTGTATGCATTTTGATGCACTGGCTAAACACAGTCCTGTGAACAGAAAAAATATACATCTGTGCGTACCATTTTGAATTTGAGAATAGATTTCAAGATTGACAAAAAAAATCATCAATTTATGTTTGTGACTTCGTTTTCATTTGATATAAACACATTTCGTACAAACTTCAAAGTGCAACATGTAGATCTGCAATTAGATATTAAACTCAAAAGGTTGATCATTTTGCTTTACCAGATTTGTATGAGACCTCTCTTCTTGAAGCGAAATACCCTTTGCTTCACAGTCACACCTTATTCACGTGACCACATTTTGGTGATATGAACATTTGTGAACAACTATTTTGAAGGTTGAAGTACATGAAGAGTAAAATTTTGTCACAAATCTCTGACAAACACTTTGAGAACTCACAAGGAATGGCCACTGCTGCCATCAAAACAGACCAACACATTAGTTTCAAAACAAGGTCAAATATCCACCAGTTTTATGTTTTTGTTCCTCTTTTATTTTTTTTAATGTTTTAATAAAAAAGTACAAAATTAACTTTTTTTCAGTTATATATTAATTATATTGTATATTTTATTAAGGCTGCTCTGAAAGAAATACCTCCTGTTTCATTATATTGACCCATTACATCAGAAGTGTCTGTTGGTGGTATTACGGCTGAAGCTGAATGTTCCCAACAATATTCCACTACATTTTATTGCCATGTGACAGATGGCAGCAGGGGGGAAATCTGATAAAGTGGCACCTGACATGGAAGTGCAGATGAAACAAAGGTGTGGAATTGAATTCCTTCATGTGGAAAAAATGTAACCCTGATGATTCACACCTGATGAATGTTTATGGAGACTAAATAGTAGATGAGCACAGTGTGTAGGGTGTTTTAGAAGTGGTGACAGTGACTGTGGGTCACCTCTGCTGGTGCAGCTACTGATGAGTATGGCATGCAGGCTTTTGTTCATTGCTGGTGAAAATGCATAGCTAACAGTAAGTGCCTATATTGAAAACTAGTGTTTTATAGATGAGAATTTGCTCTGTCAAATAGTGTTATTGTACTCTTCATACCTGTTGTAGTTTCCATGAAAATACACATTACTTTCAGAGTAACCTATGTGTAAGCAGACCAAGACAATTCCTTCTCGCTCAGTGCAGCCTGGACATTTCAAAAAGTTGAACATCCATGTTCAAGTAAATATTTTTCATTAAGTTGCACTGAATATATTTTTCTTATATTTTATCTGAGTCTTACATTGGCCCCAAAGGAGGACAGAATGTTGCAGTTTTAAGTATGGTACAGAGTAATAGCTACTCTGACTGCCACATTGAGCCTGTAATGCATAGTGAAGGCTGATACACAGCAGGGGAAAGGGATGAGACCAAAGACATGTCTGCAGTATGCTAGCCAGGGAGAGAAGCAGTGGGCCTTTCCATTTGGAAGGTGTGTTTTTTCTGTCATGTTCTCCAGGCTGTATGGCCTTGAATCACTTATTTTATCCCTATGTTCTCATTTTGAGTAGCTTTTATTTATGGCAAAAGTCTGGTACAGTTGTTCACTTGGGGATAGGTGTACATTTCCAATAAAGTCTGCAAATTAGGTGTGTATGGGAAATACTGAAAAATTACTAATGCCTCTAAAAGGTTTTTAGTCATAATGCTCTTTTAATATGTTTCTGCTTCCAGATGAGGCTGTATGAATGCTGTTTTTGGCAGTAAGAGAGGCCAAAGAGGTTTCTGACCTCAGTTATTTTTTCCCATCCTCACAGTGAAGTTGTACAAAAATAACTGGTATGGGGGTGATATGGTAAACTGAACCGACTCAAATTTAGAAAGTATTGAAAAGTATTATTTTCATACTGTGCATAGAGGGAAAGTGCGTTCATTATTCCAGTGTCTACCTAGTTTATGTGGTATTTGAGGAGTACACAGTGAGCAGTATAAGGCTGAGATTTCTCTAGGCCAGCTTTCTATACAGAGCATTTGTTGTTTATTTATGCAAGTAATCTCTGCTATTTATCCTGGAACTGCTAATTAACAGTGCACTGATACTTTCAGCCTTTCATAAAAACTACAAAAGACTACCTTAAGCTTACGGTTTTGCATCCATTCATTTGAAAACAAACAAACAAACTTAATAAAGTATATTTATTGGCTTATATTGTTTTATTTATTCTTGATTCCTATATGTAGTGCCTATTCAGATATATATACTGTCAGGTACATCAATTAGAAAACTTAGATCCTGGAGTTGTCCGATAGCAAAAGACTAAAATGTAATTCGATACTTTGAGACTTGATTTTGCAAGAGTGTTGTAGTAGTTTGATAAAGGACCGGTGATGGAATTCTGGTGGACTGGCAAGACTTCAAAAGAAAACTGAATGTTTATTTATCTTATTGAATGGTATTGGAACTCCAGGTGTCTGCAATAGCTGCATACACCTATATGTGTAGAAGGGTCTTCATAATGGGCAGTCATTCTCAGTCCTGCGGACGTCATTCTAAAAGTGAAAAATTTCTGAGAAGTCTTGTCTCCAAATGAGAAAGAGATGAACAATGACTTCATGTTTGTTTGTTTCATTTTAATGTACGTATCAGTGCCGAGTCAATAAAGCCAATCTTCTGTCATCTTTCTAGCCATTTTCACAAATAGTTTTCTATTAAAACTATGGAAGGTACAAAATCATATTTGATATAAGTTTGAGCAATGTGGTCTAGTGGAAGATGTCCCTGCTTATGACAGAGGGGCTGTATCTAGATATTTAAGGTTCTTTCCAACTTAAGCTGTTCTACAGTTCTCTGACATAAGGAGGTGAGTCAACTACCATTTCACTGGTAATTGCCTTCAAAACCCTAGCAAAGGCACTATTGCTGTACCCATGGCATTCTGCAGTATTACAGTATCCAAAATAGATCCTCTTTCATTTATATCAATTCCAAATATATTCCTTGTGTTTAATCTCCACTTTGTGGCTTGTATGACCACGGCCTAGTATGTGGGTGAGGACTGCTTCTACTGTAATTTCAGGAATTATCAAAATTCTCAGTGTGTGATAGTGCCTTTGTTGTCTGGGATTTAGCTGCATGGATGTTTCCTCTGTATTCCAGTCTGAAAGCAGATTACTCCCCCTCAACCCCAGAGTATTTTGTGAATACATTTGTTAGACAAAGGTAGTAAATATAAGTGACTGGCTCTTGAATTTTGAGCATGTAAATTTATAATATGATTTGCAGAGAAATATGTTGTCTAGTTTAATGATACAGAGCCATGTAAATGGATTACATGGCTTTTACACAATTATGCTTTTCAAGGTCAGTAAGACATTGGTCAGATGAATGACATAGGTGAAGCACTCTGTTTCTTCTCCTGAAACAATTGTAAATGTACTTATTGTTCTTAAAACTCTAAGTGCTTTTTGTCTCTGAGGAGAAAGAGGCTTGTTTATACTGTGCAATTTGAAGCTTCCAACTAAGCCAGCCTTGGCTCTTAATTTACACACCTGCACAATCCCTGCAGGGATGGAGGCAGGCAGACGCTCCTAGTTGCTCTCTGGGGATACTCGCCTCCTCTGTTGACTGAGCAAGGAGAGGTAGAGGGAACAGCACAGATCCCTTATATTTAGTTGTAAAGACATTCATATTTCCCCTTTTTGCCCAGCCACACATGCTACTGAATGAAGCAAACAAACCTTCAAAAATGGAAAAGAAAAAAAATAACGACAACTAGAGAGTGTATAAGGTGACCTAAAAACAAAGGAAAAAGCCATTTCAGAAAGCAAAATGCTGTGTGTATTTGTTGGAAACAGTAAAGCTCAAAGAGGAACAGTAGGGTGCTGTAAATTACAGCCTTGAAAACCATTCCACTACTAGTGTACAAGCTGAAAGCTAAACAAAGCCAATTTTCTTATCTCAGCAGCATGAGCCTTGCAATGAAGGCTGTTCTCATTTTTTAATTGTTGCCTGCATTCTCAGACAGCTTAGTGTTCTTGCACAGGAGAGTGTATTTGCTATCATAGCTGCGTCCACAGCTAAGGGTGATGATGCACACCCTGCCCAGCCTAAAGGTAATGGTGCACAATCAGTGTTGCCTCTACTCTCTCACTGAGAGCAGGCTTCCTGCCAGAGCTCAGGATGTGCTTTTGAAGGAGATATCAGGAGACTTTTATGCTTGAAAAAGTGCTTCATTTTTATTCAAATCTCCCGCCTCATCAATTTTAGCCTCTATGCCAGTCCGTCTATGATCTCTGAATCAAGAGACTTGTTGGTGAGATTTTTGCTGATAAGACTGAAACAAAGCTGTCTGATTCTAGAATAGAAATCCAGATCCTGAAAATGTAAATGTTTGAGTTCAACTTCAAGGGGACAAAAAATAAAATAAAATAATATAAAAAAACCCACACACGCTGCTTACCTGGAAATAAAAATTCAGTGTTTCACTTAGTATCTGTGAAAAGCAGGTAAAAAACTGACTGTCTCAGAAAAACTACAGTTGCTTTATCCCCAGTTCATCCACATATGAATATGTATACCTTCAATAACATTTTGTTGCTAATTTGCACAATATTCCCATGAACAATCTAGGTTAACTCATTTAAATTTAAGTAGTAAATTTTTCTTCTTTTTATGAGTTTCAATAGACTAGAGAAAGGATACAAATTAGGATGCTTCCAGATTTTTTTCCTGGCAGAATTACACTTCAATATTTTCATCAATTACTAATTTGGCAAAATTGTGAATACTCATATAAAGTTCTAAGGACATTGTAATGGACTGGACAGTAAATGTGATAACTAAAATTAGAATTTGGAAGGGTTGTCAAACTGGAAAAAATACTCCCAAATTATGCATGTGAAAGGTGCACAGAAATCTGCTGTGTAAACATAGAATCTGAAGGGAGTAGTTCAGTAAAAATGTAGGAGGCAGTGTGGATCACAAATCGAATGTGAGCTAATAGAGTAATATGAAACTGACATTTGAAAATGTTAGACAACCTCTAAATATTGGTAGCACCTCAGAGGGGATATAGTGACAATCTTTAGTTAAAAAGGAAAAGCAGAAAAACTTACCACAACATAGGAAACACAATAAAAAAGGAAAGACAGACATGAGATTGTTCTAATAAACTGAAAAAAAAGTCCTAGGAAGAGACTTAAGTCTTAAAAAGTGTTAAGAATATCTATAAGGCAAAAGAACTATTCATCTTAATGTTTAAAGGACAAGAAATAATGGGCTTAGGCTACAGAAAAGAGTACAAACATTAGGAAAATCCTACTTTTAAGTGTATCAAGTCTGAATGAATTGTTTGGAAAGTACTGGGTTATCAACACAGGAGGATTTGAAGAATATACATGACAAACATCCACCAGGTAGGCACTGGATCATGGAAGAACCAGATGTCCTATTAAGATCTGTTCCATCTCCATCTTCTGTGCATCGTGCTGTCCACATTGGAGGAATGGGAATGACTACATAATATGGGTGCTACAGGGAAAAAACTGCAAAAACGCTTGTTCATTGCCCATTACTGCCCATGCCAGTACAGTAACATGGAAAACTTTTATTGTTTGATCAAAATTAAACTGCTATTGGAGACACCATATTCAAATATCCTTACTGAAGCTTTTGTTCCCAACTGTTGTTGCTTCTGTCACTCCATTTAACATTTACATCTTTGTCAAGCGTATCGTAATGATGATCACTTACCACACGTTAAATATCTCAAGGGCATGCTGTTTTTCAAGGCAGCAAGCTGTTAGACTGGCTCCACTGATTGTCAAACCATCGTTTGCGGCAAGTAATAATAATGTGATATTCTTTCTTCTTTGATAAGTCCTACAAAGCATGAATAATTTTGAAACATCTTTTGTTGCTGCTTTGGATGTACATGCAAACCTTTAAATCTTGCTGGAAGCGAAGTCAAGCAATGTTTGAGAATGACAAATATCTCACTGAAAATTTAGATTTCTTTTTGTTGTTGCTGTTGTTCTGTATTTTATTGGTTATTTCCTGTTTCTCTCTGATATGATTAGAGGTTCTGTTGCTCAAAAATTTTCCTGCACTATTCAGTATGGAGGCTTTGTGGAAATATGGCAGTGTAGCTGTCCCTGCCCATGTTGTTCTTTACCAGAGAGGTTTCAAATAAATTGGTGAAGCAGTCAGAATAGAATGGGAAGACTCCTCTAGCTCTCTCTGGAAGATGCATCAAAAATAATGCCTTTATAGAATACCTTGCTTTTAAACAATAGTATGAAGACAAAACCTCCTGTCTGGTAGATTTCTTCTAGTGTTGAAATTGCCATCTCAACAAGTTAGATGCTGACATGATAAACTGGATAGAAATCCACATGTAAAGCAATTTCCTCTATTACATTAGGTCAGACCTATAGATATAGTGGGACACTAAGATCCAAAGGTAATAAAGTGAAATCCTCCCTCTATTGCTGGAATCACAGCATTGCAGGATGTCACCAAATGATTGTGCATAGTCTGGAAGAAGGGCTTATTTTTTAGATTCATGAACTGTTTGTTATCAAGCTGTTGTATTTGTTTTATCAAAACAACAGCTAAACAAATTATTTCTATATTTACCTGAACGCCAGGGCTCATTGAATTTTTTCTACTGTTTTTTGGAGAACAAACCATGTTTCTTTACTTGTTCAAACTGCTTTGGATTGCTTGCTAGGTATAAGTTAATCTCGACAATCACTGAGCTAACAAAGGTTTATAAAAGCTGAAATTTCCAAACAGTATAAGAAAAGTCTTATAACAGTTGTTCTCTGTATTCATTTCACCAAATCTATATTGCTTCTCTGGAACTTGAATACTTGTTTAATTCTGTTTTCATCTTCACTGTTATTGCAAATGCTATTGCACCTGAACGTACCTCTCACAGCTCTGTGACAATGTATTTCATCAATTTTTAATGATTTTCTCTTCAAATATTATTGCGACTCATCAAAAATCCTCAAGTTCTTGCCTTTCTGCAGATTACACACTATAACCTGCTTTTTAATGGCTGAACAATATATTTTCATCCTCACCTATTCTGTTTCTTTATGTAGTGACTTATTTGCTTAAAAATATTGCATATATTTACAAAATGTGAGGCCATTTTTTGTTGACTATTTTCTTCTCTAAGAATTCAATCTAAACTATGTCAGACTGACTCTCTCAATTGATTTATTGATCAAAAATAAGAAAAGAACTACTTCTCCACTGATTTACATTTTTTCATTTTGACATGTTTGTTTAAAAAGTTACAATGAAATATTAGTGTAGCTCATGTATGTACATTTGTAATTGTTTGAAGAAGCCATAGCAATGCAAAATAGATGCTTCTGAGGTCAGGTATAAATTCTCTAAAGTGTTAAGTATGGTTAATTGTGTTGAAAAGTGAATGAGTGTATCAACATCAATAAAGCAGAAAGTATGAAATTTTTATTTATGGCCATAATTTAAATAAGCTATTTTAAGTAAGCACATACGCTATGATCAGGAAAAAAAAAAAAAAACAAAAAAACAAAACACAACAAAAACAAAGCAAACAAAACCACAACATGCCTATGACTATTATCATAGAATCTTTTGAGTTGGAAGGGACTCTTAGAAGACATCCAGTCCAAATCTCCAACTATGAAAATTAATTCTGTCTGGTTGGTCCAGTTTAGTATAAATTCAAGGGCAGTTATTATCTTAAGACAGAGACATCCAAAAGCTATTACACTTTTCTTGGTCTCCCTGGAGTAGACTTTTTAGGGGTTAATTTAAATATCTGTCATTTCATATGTTAGAAAATATAAGCCTTCTGTTGAATTGACTCACTACAGAATTATCGTGCAAGACATCAGAGAAACAGAAACCTTATGGAAATAAAATGCAAAATGAACAAGCTCTATGAGGAAAACATGCACACACACAAAAAATCAAAGCCTTTCTAAGTGAAGTACAGTTACTATTACTTGAAAATTAAATCTGATTTATTTTAGAAATGGAAGCAGAAAAATATCCATAAATGATTTGTGGTCCTGAGTAATCACTCATTTTGATTAATTACATGAATATTTCCTGTCTGCTGAAGAAATTTGGACACTGTAATTTTCCATAGGATAGGATTAATTTTTCTGTCTCAGTACAATTTAATAGTCCGAGTAACTTACAGAATGCTTAAATGTGTATGCAGTTCATAGATTATATTTTGGAGAAACCTTTACTTGAAATTTCTCCTGTTCTTCATTTAACATTTTTCTTTATGGTACTGAAAAATATCACATTACATTTTTCTTATGTTTTTGAATGTAAAACACCAGCATCATTTATTAATATTTATTTTCATATAACTGAGTGAACTCAAAAAAAAAACCAATTCATCATGTAGGAGGAAGACTGTTACTCTGTAGGCTGCATTCAGACTAAAAGAAATCCTTGCCCTGCAAACATAACAACATTCTTGGTTATATATGTGTGCCTGAGAAATATGACTCTTGGATACATACCATGTTTCTGTCAGCTGCAGAATCCACTTGAGCATGCATGTATGTCTGAATACAGGGGTTATTAACATATTTTCTGAGGGCTGAAAGAGATACAGAATCCCTAGTTTGTCTTTTCTCTCCTAGTCTGTGGCTGCTCTGGAGCTGACTATTTTTTTGCCAGTTTTGGTTATACTGGATGGATTTCTTGTTGTTTGCTCAAAACAGAAGAAAAAGTAGTTGATTCAATGATTTGTGTGAATAAATGTTTTACAATGTTTTCTGGTATTTCTCAGGTCTTGAAAAGTTTGATAAAGAACTCTGTTCATGAGTTTGATACCTTGGACTGTTTGGCTGAAAGTCAGAAACTGTAGAAAAAAAAAATCAAAGGATGCATCACATCTTCTAGAACTCTGAGAAAGTGAGCTTAGAAGTGAAGCTACTTAACTGGCTGCTTGTGCAAGTAACTGTTCAGGAGGAAAGAACTGAACCTTGGAAATATTTTTAGTGGTCTTTGATAATGAAAGCTAAAGTTTTTCCTAAATGGACTTTTATATTGTATATTCTTCTAATTCTCACTGTGAGACTCTCTCTCTCTCTCTCTCTCTCTCTCTCTCAGAGTATTACAGACTGTGAATTCACATTAGATAAAAACAAGCTTCAAAATTTGGGCCTCTCGTATATCAGAAAAAAGACTGAATACTGCATATGAATACAGCTTTACAGTCTTTCAGCTTACACTTAGAGCTTAATGAATATAGTGTGCTGGTGTATCTTATTGGATACATCTCCAAATAATAACAGAAAATGAGGTTATCATTTCCATATGATGCTAACAAGCTGCACTGTACAGAAAGCTCTTAAAAGAAGTGGGCTTAAAAAAATTTAATTTAAGACCAAAAAACTGTAGTTTGTTCCTCCTCACCAATTTATCCTGCAGTCTGTTTTAATTGTTCTGCTATGATCTTTGAAATTATAGCTGCCACGACAACGTGAAATGAGCAGCAGTACTTGATATACCAATCCATTGAGGACATAGAGGACATTGACCTTTTTTATGTAAATTCATGTTCCATTTCAATCAAATATACTGTCACACCACCAGCACACTTAAGACAGCTAAATAGAAAGTCAACACAAACATGTATGACAGACAATTAAACCATCCTACAGGGCCTACTCACACTGACACAGAAGTAGATGAAAATCACCAAGTGAACATTTGATTCACGTGTTCATAACATATCTACAGGAAAAGTGAAACTGCAGAAAGTCAGTGTCTGTATACTGTTGTCTCAGCTGGACAAATGCACTTAAGGTCTTCATATAAAAATAACCAGTTTTAAACGAAAACCATAGATACTGAGTAAATGGGTATGGAATTTAGAAGAGCAGAGTCACTTTCCTGCAGCATCACTTTTCCTACCTAAAGGAATCTAAAAACTACCAGCAGAAAGGCTTGCTGTCCTAGACAACTGGTTCTGTAGATAATTTTAACTAATAATATAACACAAAGAGCATTAGGAAGTCAGTTCCAGAAGGGAAAATAAAATAACAGACAGATACAAAATAACATCTGCTAGAACAAGTATATTTTAGTGACATACAATCCTGTTATTATGTCAGATTTAAATAGCCCTGTTAAAAATATTTGCAAGTAACCCTATTAGAAAAACTATTCAAGAAGTTGAAGTGGTGATGAGAATAGAATATAACTGATGCAGGATTTTGTTCATATTTATGGTTATTTCTCAACTTCTAGTGACCATGCTACAGATACATATATATATAAAATATATATATATATATATATATATATATGTTGTTTTTTTTTTTGTGGTGAAAGATCAACGATTGCTTATTTTAAGGCTATTCATTTTAGAATACAGTTAGAAAGATTGTTTTTGCTGTTAGCTTACACTTACATGTTTGTGGCAATATTGTGAAGAATCTAATGCAAATTTTTACTCAGAATAAGGTGAACCCTGTTATCCCTTAAAATTTTTCCCACCTCTCTTCTTTCTTGGATATCTATAAGAGGGAGGGCAAAAATTAACAACTAAATGAACAAAAAGCTGTGCAACTGCAGTGACATTGTGTATGCTATTTAGGAAAAAGAGTTAAAAATTCCATTATTAAGAAGAAAGGATTTTATTCTACAAGACAGTTTACTGGTGTAGAAAAATAATATGTAAGTTTTTATTTTTATTTTTATTTTTTTTTAATGTGTGTAATTGGCAGCCACTTCTTAGATGAATGGGATATTCCAGTCTCCAGTGATTCATTAGACTTGCTAATGACCAATATACATAACATTTTTTTTAGATTCTTAGAATTTAGTTTTTTAGAATTAGAATTATTCTTAGAATAGAATTTTTTTAGATTCTTAGAATAGAAATTGAGTGCTAAGATCACAGAATCACAGAATCTCAGAATTGTAGGAGTTGGAAGGGAGCTGTAGAGATTATCTAGTACAACCCCCTTTCTGAAGCAGCTCCCTAGCCCAGGCTGCACAGGTAGGCATCCAGGAGGGTCTGGAACGTCTCCAGAGAAGGAGACTCCACCACCTCTCTGTGCAGCTGTGCCAGTGCTCCGTCACTGCACTGCAAAGAAGTTCCCATGCACATTTGTGTGGAACATCCTGTGCTTCAGTTTGTGGCCACTTCCCCTCATCCTATCACTACACACTGCTGCGAAGAGTCCAGTCTTATCCTTTGCCTCCCGCTCCTTAGATATTTATAGATGTGGATTCCCCCTGAATCTTCTTTTTTCAAGGCTGAACAGACTCAGGTCTCTCAGCCTTTCCTCATGAGAGAGGTGCTCTAGGCCCTTTTTATCGCCTCTGTAGCCCTCCTCTGGACTCTTTCAAGGAGGTCCCTGTCTTTGTATCCCCTTGTCACGTAGACCGGAGGATAAATAGAGGGGTCCTGCAGCCACGAAGCGTGTGCGTGTGTGGGGGGGGGGGGGGGGGGGGGGCTGATCACTGTTCGCTGCTGCCCCTCTCGGCGCAGGCCCCTCGCTGCTTCTCCGGACAACTGCTTGCTGCTCAATGCTGCCCAATGCTGCCGCTGTTCTCCCCGCTTCTGCCATTCCCTGCTCTTCTGCCTCAGACCGTCAGAGCCGCTTGCAACCGGACTGCCCCTAGGATCCTGGCTGGTGACTATCCCTGCGTTGTACTAACCCTCACCTCTTTCCTGTCTTTCCTATCGCTCGCCTTCCCTTCCCCATCACACTTATTGGTAACAGTGTCCGCCTTCTCCTTCCCCATGTTCCTGGTCAATATTGGTAATAAACTGGTCAGACCAACATTTGAACCAGTGCTTCTTAATCTCACGCTGGGTATACACATAATCAAAGAACCTCATCTCCCTCCTTTATATTGGAGCGTGACACTTACTTTCACATGCTTAGACTTAGACTCTCTGGAAATCTTTGTTTCTTGATTTGGTATTCTGTCTTAGTCTTTCACAAGTATTAGTTCATATTACCAAGTCAACACCTGGTTTGGGACAACTATTTGCCTTTGAAGAAAAGCAGATCTATTGTTCTGCAAAGACAATGGACATAAAGATAGAAATATATTGACATGTATGCACTCTGCAGTCCAGATTGCTCAAACCAGTTCCATATTCACCTTATTGTGCTCTATCCCTTCTCCCTTTCCAGCTACAATTCTATGCTCCTCGTGTTTCTCAGGACTGGCCAACACAGAAAGTCTGTTTTTCAGTTTGTATATATTACTTGGAATCAACTGAAGCAGAAAAATAAATACTGGTAGAACAATGAGGAGAAGAGAGAAGACTATTAGAAATAATAGGAAATAAATACAGGAATGAGAAAGCCATCCTCAATATTTTCCACCTGAGATTCAAAGCCCAAACTCGGACTTACACGTCAACACCAGGCAGTACTCTACCAGTTCCTGTGCTTGATTTAGGTTAAAGCTTTTGACAGTACAGGTGGTGTGAGACCTCTGATCAGCTTTGAATGCTTCTGGGATCAGATACAGTGGATAGCCAGAGCCAGTCTGCCTTTAGGTCCCCATCACATCTCCAGAAGAGGAGAGCTTGGGCAGTTTTATCTGCACCCTTGCTCAGGCAGAACTTATATAGTGTAATTCTATGGATGATTATAGGGATGCTTTGAGGAGCAACATAACCTGTCCCCTTAGCTCACAAGGATCTGATAAACTGCTGCTCACCCAGCTGTCCAGGTGCCAAGTAAGTGCAATCCTACAATAGTAGTGCCATGTCATTTAAAACCTTAACTCAGATTTTCTCTGAGTCAGCAGTGACTGCTGGAGATGGACAGCCACCTGCTCATGGTGTCTTCACAGTATCTGAAAATACATCAAGAGAATGTCTGAACTAGTTCTTTCATCTCCCATGATGAAATCTGTATTAACATTCTATTTGTATTATGGTAGGGCTTCAAGTCTGAATCAGAAGCTGGATTTTTTTAGTCTGTTACATATATTTGCATTAAAATGTAGTCCTTTGTCCTATTGTCTTAGGTAAGTGTAATTCTAGAATTAAACAAGTAAGAATTTGACCTGTAATATTAAAACACTTCGGTTGTAGAAGCTTTATAGGATGAATCTGAGTAGTTGTGGGTTTTGGGTACAATTTCATCTGCTTCTTTTTTTTTTTTTCTGGAAAGAGAAATTATTTAAAAAACAACAAAAATTGAAGTCTTTGTTGAAGTGTGCTTCTGTATATATAAAGCTTAAAGCATTTGAGAGCCTGCTTTCGTTTAACTGTTTGTAGTGTTAACTTTAAAGGTATCACAATGTTACATGGGCCAGGTATTGTTTATTTTATTTTATTTTATTTTATTTTATTTTATTTTATTTTATTTTATTTTATTTTATTTATCTCTCAGGGTTTATTTGGTATTTGTAACAGGGTTTTTTTTTTTAATTGTTTTTTTCCCCTTTGCATTTGATGATGGCATAGGTTTTATGAAGAAATATTCCTTTTTTTAGGTTTTATCACCCAACTTTACTTTCTCTGACATTTCTCACTTCACCTACTATAGTCAGCATCCCTTCTCCTGCTGGTACAAGCTGTTGTCCCAGTCTGCTTCAGAATTTTCATTTCTGAGTATTGCTGTTTATTCCAAGTCTTTTTTATAATAGTGTGAGTGGATGTGATTGTGATTGTTTTTTCTGCCCTGCAAATTTTCCATTTCTTTTTCCTTTTACTTCCATTTGTGTCCTCCTTTTGTTGCAAAGTAGATTGCATTCCTGACGTTACTGATTTTTGTGAGGGGCTTTATGCTGTTCATTTTCTCATCAAATCCCAACTTGGTTGCAGTTTCTTGGTAGGCTGCCTGTGCTGACATATCACTCAGCAGCAGTTTCTTTTTCTGCTTCCTGCATTGTTATTTTTGTCTCCTGCCATTCTAATCATTATTATTTTTTTATGGAAACACCTAGCAGCTCATTCATGTAATTTTCTTCACTTCATCCTTGTCCCACACACCTGCCACATTTGATTTGCTCTGCTGTATATTTGGCTCCTCACGTGGAAATAAGATTTTACCTACATTATGTAGGCTTCTTTTCTCTTTTTCTCTAATATCTTATTTATTTATTTATTTTTATTTTTAATCTAGTGTGGCCTATTTCAGCTACATCTGAGAGAGCTATTTATCCAGGAGATTTGAATTTTTAAACTTTTCTGTGAAAACCAGCAGCAGCGAAAAGGAGCACAACTGTAAAGCACTTTTATGCATGTTACTGGGCAATAGGGAATCTGTGCTGCAGAGAATGCTTTAAAAGTGCTTTAAAGAGAGGTGTTTTTTGTAGGAGCTTGCACTTTCAACACATCCAGGTGAATGAAACCATAATAGTTAGCACTTGCTTTATTTGCAATGTATATAGCTCTAACAGAAGGCACATTTTAAGAAGTTTCAGATCTCTGTATTTTTCTCTGCAGACAGTATATATGAAACTTAGTTACAATAGCAATGGAAGATTCATCAAGTTACAACCTATTTTAGTTATAATGGAGACTCATTTGTTTGACAACCTTGTATTTCTGTCTCTAATTGTACAAGTACTCTGGGAGTTGCTTTTGAGAACCTTTTTCTTTCTCCATTTTTGTCTTTGCAAGCTACTGTTGGACAATTTCCTGCTATTGTATAAATAAATCATGCCTGTACTTAAGTGTTCTGTATGATTTATTTAGTTTTCAGGTTTTGAAAAGCTGTTATTTGAATGATGTCTCTCTTTGAGTCTGTCTTTCTTGCCAGGGGTTATTCTACTGTCGATGAAAATGCATAGCATGGAAAAAGCTACAGCAGCAAGCAAGAATTCCTGTAATCCTTTTAGTTTTGCCATTTCACAGGCAATTAAGGTTTTCGGGGGTAAAATAAGTTCACAGTTCCACTGTAGCTATATCGTTTATTTCCTGGAATATACTAAGGACAGGCTGTCATTTAAATATAGATTTCCTGATGTGAAGGATGGATGTTACGTAGGTAACAATGTCTACTTGAGCTGCTGCATTTCTGATTTCCAGAGCTCTTCAGAGCAGGTCTGTTACTCTGAGAGTTTCAAATTGGTAATTTTTATTTTTGTTTTGTTCCAACCAGATGTAATTCCCTTCATCATCCATTATTTTCAGTATTCATTTTCTACCCAGAAGCACTAATATCTGAACTGGAGCCAGTTGGATTCACTTCATCAAAAGTAAACAAAAGGCAACAGAGTACTGATGTGCTATGAAAGATCTGTACAAGACAAGGCTCTTGAAAATGATGGAGATGATGGCTAAGGGGTCGTAGTACTTATTTCTACAGACGTTAGTTACTGTTAGTTGCTGTTAGTTGCTGTTACTTAACACTGATGTTTTTAGATGCTTTTGTTTGTCCATTTTCTTTCTCCTGTGTGTTAATACTAAATGAATAGAGCTTTCTCACTTGACATTTCAGGCAAGAGCTAACGGTTCAATACGGCACCTGTGGTAGCACATCATGTTGTCGCTCCCTGCCTCTAACAGTCCATACCTCTAGTTGTGGCCCAGTTACAGTGCTTGCTTTGTTAATTGCTTTCCTTAGCATTGCACCTGTAGCAATTAGGCATTTTCTGCTTTGTGAGTTGTCAAAAAAATATCATAACATTTCCTTGCCTCTGATGCTTTCTGAAACCAGAGCAGCAAATGAATATATTCTTCAAAACGATCGTGCAAGAGAAAGGGATAAAAATGTACTGAGTGATATGTGCCTTATCTACCTTTTCTATCACTTTTCAATGTAACCAAAAGAGCTAATTTCCCCTTTGCTCCTTTCCCTCCCAGTGCACAATCCTGAATAACTGAACATAAATATAGTTGGACTGTCTTTCTGTAGCAAATGGATTAAAATGGAAATAAAAGAATGGAAATGGACTTCCATTCCATTTCGAACATAGTCTGAAGGATCATAGAGGAGGAGATCCAGGTATGAGTTATCTACAGTCAGCTAAACACTAAAGAAAAAGACTAAAGAGTATCATCTACTGTGCAAAACTTTTGAAGGTTTGCATTGAGCTTAGTTGCAATTTTATGAACCTGTTCTATCTAGATGAGCTGAATCATCATTGTTATAATCCTGAAAAAAGAGAAAATATGATAAAGATAGGACTTAATAGGATAGTGAGAGTTCTTTTTATGACAGGCTCTGAAAACTGTTTCTGTAGCCAGTCAAAATAAAGTTCTGAAGCTAAATTGCTTGAAATACATACACCTACAATAAAAATCTGAGTTGGAGTGGCATAAACGTGCAATAGAAGCTTTGCTATTGTAGGAGAGAAGCTCTTTTAATTTGTCATGCAAATCCCAGAAGCCCTATAATGAATGTAGAGGGGAGTATAGAATAATCATGTAACTAAAAAATTACTGTGGAGGAAGTTATTCTACTAACTGTACAAGCAGGAGTAATGTAAAATTGCTGTATATTGCAAAAGGGCATAAGAAAATGATGAAGTGTTTACTTCAGAGGTTCTAGCAGGAGGCCAGAAATAAAATCTGTGCAGTGAATCTCTGGAGCAGGAATCTGTGGCATTCAGCAATTGTCTATACCCCCATTGTGGGTTTGTAGGTCTGAAGATGCTGTGATTATTTCAAGGATGTCCTGAAATATCTAGCTCAGTTTCAGATACCCAATAATAAATGAACAGCTTTCCGTTTGATTGACCCTATGTTGACTTCTGTTATCTCTTTTGTAGCATATCACCTGCTGGAAACTTGTGAAAACTTATCCTATAAAAGTGAAAAATGGGTTGTTTTGTTTTTTTTTGTTTTTTTTTTTTTTAATGTTTTGGACAGTGAGCTACACTAACAAGCTTTTTTTTTTTCTATGGCAAATAAAATTTCTGTCCACAACAAATTATTACAAGAATATATTCA
Source organism: Callipepla californica brunnescens (assembly GCA_023055505.1). Taxonomy (NCBI): domain Eukaryota; kingdom Metazoa; phylum Chordata; class Aves; order Galliformes; family Odontophoridae; genus Callipepla; species Callipepla californica. Next base: position 84,817 of record JALIRH010000064.1, read on the forward strand.
TATTTCTATACTTTTCAATATTCCAGTCTTACCAAACAGCCTGTTAAGAGACCTAGTAGGTACAATTACCTCTGTTTGTCTTTTTTTTCCCAATTGTTGGTTAGCTGCAACTAAGTTCTTGTTTATGCCCTGATTCACTGTCAGCCCCCATAAGAAGCTGTCTGTTCTTGCACAGCAGGACAGGATATAAGCGAGAATGAGCATGCATGGGGATAACTGTTCTTGAGAAACTTTTATTGTGATGTCTAATATCTATCAGTGTAGTTCAAATATTTGACTTACAATTGTAACTTAAAATAACATTAACAAGTGCTTTAAACTAAGGGGTTGATATGATTGGTTTATAATGTTTTTCCTTAACACATTTACAATCACTGTGCATAGCACATTAGTATAGGAGGACCTTTAGTCTTTGCAAAATTCTTTCTATGGCCTTGTTGGAATGAACTTCCATTATAATACTCAGATACTGTTAGAATAGTATTTGAAGTAGTCTGACAGAACTAAGGATGAATAGTTGGAACCATGTAGTGCACCAAGACATACAAATAGCTGAGTATTTCTGAGTATGAAATTGATTTGGGAATAAAGAAATTCCTCGTATTGTTCAGAAGCTTGGTGTTGACTGTGAAAAAATATTTCCCAGTGCACTAAAATCAGCACTGACAACAGTTTTTGTTACAGTCAAGTAAAATTTTCTAACATTTCTTCTGCATCTGCCCTCAGTATAAGAAGAAACCAGATCCAATTTATATTGTCAAAAAAGATTGTGACCAGATCAATCTAACATCATTTATGTTCAGGAACTGACAAATATAAACAAGCATTTATACTAGTGTCACTGATCTGTTTGAAAGTGAGCTGAACATCTGTTACTGTTTGGCAGAGGGACACAGAATGTACAGATTTTTAAAGCCTTGTAAAATGTTTTCATATTTATGTAATGACTGGCATTTCATTACAATTACTAACCTGATTAAAATTAGTTACCAGAGGTGGAAGGATCAGAGAATTTAAGAGACAGGAACATCTGGTAGTTTTTTGGAGATTCATCAGCCTTTTAAACAAGACTTAGACTTTGAATTCTTTTCAAGTTTATTTTTGGCCCCAGACCCAGAGAGGATAGTAATGGGCTGAAAGGAACACACTGTACTGCAGTGAAACATGTCCCAGAGGTGGCTTTGTGATGGGTCTCTAGCCAGTTTCACTGAATCAAGTATTTTCCTCAAAGACAGAAAGGAGAGAGAATAAGAAGATGCTTCTTTTCTTAGTAATAAACACTATAATGTCCAGAACACTTCTAAGATTCTTATTAAAGAACTCCTAAAACACACTTTTTCACAAATAATAGTTAGTTTGCAATTGTAATTAGAATGGAATAAGACTTCTGAAAACACTCTTTAGAAGTACTGGAGGAAGGAAACACATTCAGAAAAATATATTTCACTGATGTTCAGAAAAGTAAAATTTTGCAATGGTGGACAATAAATAATAGACACTTTTGAATGTTAGAACATTATGTTCAGTCTTCATTTATTTAAATCTGAGATATGTCAGTCTTTGAAATGCACACTAAAACTTTCATCTAATTAGATGTTAAAACTTCACATCAAAATCTCTATGGACACATCTGCATTGTACAGTATGGTACAAAGTACACATCCTCAAGCTGATGTCAAAAGCATCATCAACAGAACAGTACAGTCACCTCATTTTCCTCAGCCAATTTGTTGTTTGCCTGGAAGCAAGTGTTGGAGCTCAGGATTGGAACTTGAATCATTAGCAATATTTTATAATGTTTCATGGATGACAGTGCGGTTTGCTTGGAGGCAGGTTGAAGATATCCTGCAAGATAATCTTCAATGCCCAGAACTTCCCTGTGGAGCATGGAGCAGAGTTGCTTTCCCTTCTCTGAGGTTAGCTGGTTAACCAACACTCTCAACTTTGGTAACACAGCAATGCTCTTGTTAATGGTGGTGTGAGGTAAGCAGTATTGCTAGGTTGTTTGAGAACTGAATTTATAAAACTCAGGCTAAGGATCTTGTTTCTCACTTTACTTAAGCTAGATCTGTAACAGTACGAAGTGTGGATATAGCAATAGGACAGCTGGCACCTCTCTTGTAAAGTGAAGCACTAGGTAGAAAAAAAAAAGAAAGAAATTGATTATGTTTTAAAAGAAATTTTCTCTTCAGTATGTTACAGTGACAAGCAATTTAAGTTTACAAAATATAGAAATCACGATTGGAAATTGACCAGAACTCCAGAACGTAGGTTGCATAGAAATTCTCATGAACATACATCACCTTTTTCTCTCTATCATGCTTTTAATTGTACCTGCTTTAAACTATTTTGTATCTTCTGCAGGTGTATTGCTCCTGCTGTATGTTTTGCCTCTGTTCTAAAGTGAATATTACTAAATTATGATACAGAGCCTTCCAAACTGAGCCACAGAAATACGACTTCATAACATTGAGGGAAGCCAAAAATCTTCTCATAAGCTTGTCCCAAGCAAATTAATAAATTTTAGGTTGAAACAAATACTGGGGATTGACAATTTATATGTCACTGGCCCACATTTTTAGTTGCTAAATGACTGAAAAGAGGTAACTGTTATATCTTCTTATTACAAACATTTTACTGAACCTGTATGCAATGTTGTCATCACTTTTGCATCCCTTGAGTATATTTATTAGTGTAAATTCAATTAAGCCTGTCATTTTCTTCCACCACCAAATTATTTATTAGAATAAAAAATGAACGTTTGCTAGATATTGCCAGTCTGTAACGGAAAAAATAAAATAAAATAGGGTTTTTTTGGTGATTTTAAATCCACAAGCAGCTTATAATACAAGTAAAAATCATCCTCCCCAAACATGGCATGCATCAATTTAAGTTTAATTAACAGTAATGGCACTGAGAACATCTTGGTGCTCTTCACAATATTGAACAGTAGTTGGCAGATGTCTGACAATACAGCAGTAATTATAAATATTTCCCTGTTGTATCATTTCTATTTAATCCACTTTTTTAATGAAATCACATAGTTTATAGACTCTCTGGGTACATTCAAGTCTGCAATCTACAGTGCCACACAGCACAGCATAAACCAACCTGTTTTCTTGGATTAAATCTCTGCTAGTCTAAAAATAACTCCGAGCATATGCGCTAAAGCACTTCACGGTAACCTTTCTTTTCTCTCAACGTAATAAATCAAAACTGTAGAGCCAAGCACATACTATTTCAACTTCTGTTGCACAGTCGTACATCACTACTCAGGGCAAGAAGGAAATTCCTGATGTGCATATGATGTGTAATCTGTGGATAATATTTTAAGAAGAAATATAGTGTCTGTGAGGAAAGGTATTTTTAAAAGGAGAGATGTTAGACTAGTGTAACTTTCTATAAAAATTTTAATTGCCATAAGTTCAATTATATTCTATGTTTGTAGATAATCTGCTGAATAATTTATTAATAATGGTTTATTATCTTATGATTTACATTACTTGAGATCAAGGCTTGTTCACTAAATACTATCTTAGGTCACCTTGAATGGATCTCACTCACATTATTGTGAGCTTCCTTAAGGCCCAAGAACTACTACTGGTCAGAGCAGCTTTTATCATCTCAAATATAAAATACATAGCTGTGAAACTGAAGAGACATTTCTCTGATCTGGCATACTGGGTGTGCTCTATTCAATAGAAAAATGTTTGTGAGATTATCCCTTGTGGCTATGAAATAGGATCGAATGTTTAAACCAAATTTCTCATGAAAAGAAACCTAACTTGTTAGTCTTAAAGAACAATTACTCTGCTTAATAGTGGAGAGCAGTGAGTGCTGATGATCAGCTGCAAGAAGTACTGCAGGGAAAGAGGAAGGGAAGTTTGTGATAATATCAGCAGTATATAGATGTGTCAAAAGGGGAGATTATTCATGGAAAGTTAATAAGTACTGAAAGGTGACAAAGACCCAGGACTTCAGAGATCTGCAGCTCCCTAACTAATGAGCATTAACAGTCAGTAGAAGAATAAACAAAGATAACAGTATTTTATATTTTGTTTTGTTCTTGTTTGTTTGTTTGTTTCCACAACTTATTTCTTGGCATGATAGAACAGAGAAACAAGGTGGCATTCATATTCTCAGTTACTTCAGAGAATTTTTGTCTGTCTGAAATGTCTTTAGGCTAATTCAATGTCTTTTCTGTTAATACCATGTCTTTGTTGTTTTATTTAGAAAATCAAAATCTGCAATCTAACATTTTGTGAATGAGTGAGGGAGCAGCCATATAATTAATCAGGTTAACTGGTTAGCCAGCTGTAAGAGATATTGCATTTCTTGATAAATTTCCTAAAGACAGCATTTGTTTTCTGTGCAATTTTCCTTCCTTCCCTTCCCTTCCCTTCCCTTCCCTTCCCTTCCCTTCCCTTCCCTTCCCTTCCCTTCCCTTCCCTTCCCTTCCCTTCCCTTCCCTTCCCTTCCCTTCCCTTCCCTTCCCTTCCCTTCCCTTCCCTTCCCTTCCCTTCCCTTCCCTTCCCTTCCCTTCCCTTCCCTTCCCTTCCCTTCCCTTCCCTTCCCTTCCCTTCCCTTCCCTTCCCTTCCCTTCCCTTCCCTTCCCTTCCCTTCCCTTATACAGCACTTCTTTTTCCTATGGTCATTGTAATATTATGTGAAATTAGAGTTGGACAAGATGTTCAAGAATTTATGATTTCTCTTGTAAGTGAACTACTAGAACTTGCATTAACATTTGACAATCAACTGCCCACTATTTGGAAACTGATCTTGCTCATGAGTAGCCCCAGACAGCCTTTTCAGGCTTTTCAGGCTGTCTTTCTCAGGCTGGATTCTGAGCTAAATGCACTCTCAGCAAGTGTAGTTTGTTGTGAGTCTGAACGTGGTCAGTGCCATGAGGCCAAGACTGAAGAGAACCTGCTCATGTGCTTGTAGTGTGGTTCATTAAAAAAAAAGAAGAAATACTGTGGAGCGAGACTGGCTTTTTACTTTACTTCACCAAAGTAAAATAGCCCTTGAGTCTTGGGACTGATTTTCAGTAAGCTCAGGTCTGCAAGCAAATGACTGTGAACATAATAAAGAGGGGGAAGAATTCTTAGCTTTATTTCTCACCTGTTGGAAAAGGTGAAGGAAGGAAGATGGGAGGGATGGAGGCCTGAAGCATCCTCTTTGACAGCGCTAGTGATGATCACAGATGAAGAGGAACCATCTCTATAGGAAGCGTTAAAACTGGCACATTTTTTCTCTCCAGTCAGAAGGTCACTGGGATGTATTACATACAACTGCCATATGGCATCACTTGACAATACTACTGTAATTAAAAATAACCTCTGAGCACCATAAGAGCGCTGCGAATTTCAAGAATATGTATTTTTCACTCTGTTTTCTTTGCACATTTGCCAATAGACTTAATCTGCTGATTTCTTCACAGAAAGGAGAACAGCTATGCTTTTTACAATATGTGTTTTATAGCAAATCACTAAAAACGTTCAAATGCCAAATACAGAAATTAAAGGAACACATTTCTTTAAATATAGCTAATAATCCCTTTACTGTAAAGACTGTCAAACATAGCAAGAGACAAGGTACTCCTCTCAGAGTACTTGAACTCTTTCAAAATAAATTTCTCAGGTTAGATTTAAGAAGATCAAGTAAAATATTAATGCAGGTAATGCGCTTTTGGTTGTCAGTTATTGAGATCTGAGTATTTGTGCTGTGTAGTCTCTACAAATTGTCAGCTGAATTTTGTCTAGCTCCTTTGACAGTCAATCACCAGAAGCTAAAGGAAGTATAATATGTTCAAGTACTGTAACTGATGAAACTGATGAAGTACTGATGAAAAAGGATGAAAAAATGGAAAAAACCACTCAGAAATAGTGCACTACAGTGTTACTACAAAGCACTGATACAAATCACTTGCTAGGAGTGCATGGGTGAGCGAAAAGTGGTTTGGGACCTAAATTACTCTTCCTGGCAGTGTTTAATATTAAAAAAAAAGTAAAAAGGCATTTGAAAGTGAAATATTTTAATGAAATTTGTAGTAAGGAAGACAGTAAATGGGATGTGTGGTAAAGAGAGGAAAGGTCACAGAGAATACATTGTTATTTTTGTTATTTTATTGAAGTTCATTTACCTTTTAAGAGTCATGACAGAAATGCATGGCTTTCTTGAGTACAAAAGAAATGAGGGGTTTTATGAAAGCAAGAATTCACCTGTGTATATAAAGACCATATTGGGAGTGTGATTTAGACTGTGGATATCTCCAATTTGAACACGCTGTTAGGAGCAGGCTGGGGGCTGTGAGTCTGTGAATAGAACAGAATGCTAATAGCAGCTAGAAAAAGGGCCAGAAAAGTCTGTTTTCTTGTACTTTTATGCTACCTGTTTATGTCAGGCTGAAAATATCTTCCATGATGGCTTTATAACTTTCATGAAATCAGTCTGCACTGCACATACTTTTCCTATCCCACGTCATCAAAACCATACACCCTATTAAAAAGCGCACTATCATTTTACAAATTGTGTGGTATTAAAAAACAATTTGAATTAGTTATGATGAACCTTGCTAATCACTCTTTAAAAAGAAAAAGCTTCAAAGTTTCTTACCACTGTGTAACCTACACAACATACATTTTTCTAATCCACATATTTATAGAGACATTTACAATACAGTTGTCTTTCAAGGCACATATCTTTGTTGTTTGATTGATAGTCTTTTTTAGGTGTTGATTTGCTTATTTCTCTGTGTCAGGGATTGGGTTTGACTAGCATTTAAAATCATCTCCAGGAAATGTGCACATTGCCTGGAGAGCAGTAGGAGATACTGCAACCACTTCTTATTTTAACTGGATGAAGGTTGTAAGCTCCACCTGGAACACAGTGCTGGTGCATTTTTCAGCCAGATCTCGTAATTCTTGATGGACTTGTGCAAAGCCATGGGTGTCAGTGGCCAAGTTGTCACTCAACAACATGTGTGCAATGCACACTGATACCAAAACGGGATGACAGAATACTGGCTTGTTGAGTGCTTAGAGAAGTTTGAGGGGCAGCATAGGCAGTTGCAGGGGAAGCTGGTGTGTGACTCAGGAGACTTCACCTCATTATGGCCTTCCAGTAATTGAAGGGAGCGTATAAACAGATGGGGTAAAGACTGTTTACGTGGGTTGATAGCGATAGGACAAAGGGTAATGGTTTTAAATTAAGACAAGAGATTTAGGTCAGGAGGAAGTTTTTCACTCAGACAGTGGTCATGCACTGGAACAGGTTGTCCAGAGAGACTGTGGATGCTCCATCCCTGAAGGCATTTAAGGCAAGGCTGGATATGGCTCTGGGCAGTCTTGTCTAGTGGTTGGCAACCCTGAACACAGCAGGGTGTTGAAACTACATGATCTTTAAGGTCCTTTTAAACCCAGGCCATTCTATGATTCTATGTTTCTGGTTCAACCACCAGTCTGTAGGGAAGCTATCACTGTCAAGTGTCTTTTCCTGCCTGTACTACTGCAACTTTGGCAAGCTATGCATCTTCTCTACCAAAATGAATCTTTAGGAGTATGGCTTGTCACAAACTATGGAAATATATAGCACACAGTTCATTTATGCCATTCTGCCAGATTCTGCACTGCTATTAGCTGTCAAAAATCCTGGAGAATTTTTCATTTTAACTGTCGAAACCTTTCATAGTTTCCTATTAGAGTATTTTGCTGTGTCTGTTTCTGAGTTTCTGCTTGCCTCTTACCATTCCTCACCAACTCTTATTTTATATATTTTACATATCTTATGCTGCTCATATTATTGTTTATTTTTTTATTACACACAGAGATCCCTCAAAACTTTTAGCTTTCCTACTTCTCATTCAGTTTTCCTGCCTTCTCTCCTCTTGGAGTAGAAGTGTCTTCCACACTAGAAGTTTGTTGCTGGTGATTTCCTCTCATGTGACTCTTTTGAAGGATTATCACAATTGACTAGAAGATTTTTGCCTAGGAAGCAAATTAGAATGGTAATCAAAGACCACCCAGAAAATGTTTTTTCCATCCTCGAGACAGATATGTACAGATCATGGTGGCAAGTCATAGTGTATGGGGAAAGGAGCCATTGAGTCTGTGTTGGGATAATTTGATGGATGTTAATACAGTTCTTAATGGGCTTCCTTAAAGAAACTTAATTTGGGGTCTGGTTGTTTCCTTTATTTGTGAGACAGAATGTGGTGTGAAATGAATTAGATAGAAAGTAGGCAACATAATAGGAAAAATGTAGGTAAAGATTTCACCTCTAGGTGAGTAATCCTACTTTTATTCCACTTCGAGTTTTCTCTTTCTGTCGTAGGTTGGTTCAGCTACCCAGAAGTAGATTTTAGTCATACTATGCAATACTTGTAATTGAAATATATTGTAGTTATCATCAGCTGCCAAAGCACATGGAAGGCAAAAATAAATAAATGAGTTTTGTTGAACTTCACAGTTAATGTGAATGCTCTGGTGGGGTGGGGACTGTCCTGTATTGAGCAAGTAAAAATTAGTTTTGAAATTTTTGCTGAATTGGAAGTTTGAAAATAATTATCTTCTGGGTAGATGTACAGTGTTCTGCTTTCCAGTTTTTTTTTTACATTTGACTTTAAAATGAATGGAAAGGAGCAGTTGAAACAGCAAGAGACTTGTCTTAACAGCACAGCTAAATGTTTGATACAGTAGTGGACTCGTAGAAGTTCTGTCTCTCTTTCTGGGAACTGTAACTCAGTGATTTCCTGAAGTGGACATTACCTCAGGAAATTTCAGTTTCCAGTTATAATGGAATTTATTAACTATTCAAGTGACTGCTCTCTCCATTTGGTGATTATGTTTCCTCAAGAGTTTTCAAGGTCAAAGGTAACAGAGGTGAAGTTTTTTATTGTTGTTGTTATGAGTCTGCTCTAGGTAGAGTCTGATTCTTTTCTTAACTAATAAATACTTTTCTGTGGAGGTTCAGGGTTCTCAGGGAACTGCTGCTGATGAAAAAAGCATTATATTAATAGACAAACAGAAAACAACTTGCAGCTGATAAATGTGTGCTCCCTTCTCTATAGTACATTGTTTAAGATATCAAATGCAAGAAATTATCAGAAGAAAGAACTGAAGAGAAAATAAGAAATTGTTAATAACTCCTACACAAAGTATCAGAAATCTACCTGATTTCATTTTATTTTATTTTATTTATTTTTGAGAATCATGTAAAACATGTAAACATACTCTGGCAGCACACTGACTGCAGATAGACTGCATTTGTGAAGGAAAGAGAAATTAATCATGTAAGGCCTTAATTGGCAGCCATCTGAGTGAAATATTCTGTTTGGAGCTGACTGGTAAATAAATGTCCCTTCATAGCCAACATGTTTGCATAACTTGTATTCTTTCTTGACTTTCACACATCTACTCAGTTGAAGCATTTGTAGAAAGAAAAAATCATTTAACAATAGGTCAGACGAGGATGGTAAGTATTTTTCAGTCATTCTATAGCAGTAATTAATGGAAAAACACCAAGTTATATTTTTAAACGTTTGGATAGAAAAAGCATAACGAAGAAGGACACGTGTTTATTGAGGTAGTATCAGAAAGTTCATGTTTTGAAGATACCTAAACTAGAGTGCTTCTGCGCAGTGGGAAGCCTAGTGGAGTGGAGCTTTATCTGAAGCATACAGAAGATATTTTGAAACCTATTTTTGAAACCTTTTTATGTTTACTTACTTGAAATTAAAGTATTAATTAATGTTCATGTGCACTTGAAACTTCAAGGCTGAGTTCCAGTGTCCTCTATGTAGTTTAGGAATTAAAGTTTTCTGGAAGATATACTCCAAATTTCCAGTGTCCCCACAGTTTGGATTCACAAAGATTGAAAATCTATGTTATTCTGTACAGGAGGTACTGCCTTGGGAAAACAGTATTTGGGGAGCTCAGACACTATCTGGTTAATTGTCTGGGAAATATCTGTTGAACATTTATGGCAACTTAAATATTTGTGCAAGGCATTTCAGATTCAATAACTCAAAATTTCCAGTTCATTCAATAACTCAAAATTTCCAGCTCAATCTCTTTTGCCTGAAAACTACCAGCGAGTTTTAATTGGCATGCTTCTGTAGAATCTGAGCCTGTCAGAACTTCACATTTTTGAGTGCGTGAAATAAATTGCTGTATCTGTCCTTGAGTTATTAATGTACCTTTCAGCCCACCAGTTTGAGTGTAAATCTAATTCCTCTTTTTAGGAGCGTAGTGTTTGACTGATACTGAGTTACATCAATATTGGTATTAGTTCAGTCACACATCTTGAAGAAGCAGAAGTAAGAAGAAGAAGAAAGATACCAATTTTCTCATTACCTGCAGCAGAAACTATGTTGGGTTTAACAAGGAACCCATAGAGGCTGCTGATGGATAATGAGGTTCACTGATTGGAGGACTGGAGACTACATTGATAAGCAACATTTTCTTACAGGTAATAGCAAATGCTCAGGAAAAACATAAACCTTAATATAGGGAACAGAGGAACAGTTGGTTTAGAAAAACAAAAGGTAGAAAAACATGTAACTGCCTTTACCAAAAAATTCTACAAGCAAACTAGAATGTCAGTTAAGCTTGACAATGGTCTAAAAGACATGGATATCCCCAAGGAGGTCTAAGTGGCTCACAGGACTCTCATTCTTGTACTTTGCAGCAAATATTCTTACTAAGGCAAGTTGGGATTTTTCACAAGTGAATAGTGTTGCTATGAGGGTTTTTAAAACACATTTTAATGTAGACTTAATGCATATAGTTGGGGCATGTTCAGGGGCAACATATGCTCTAGTTATTTGAAAACAACTAAATATAAAAAGAAAAGCAGCCCCACCCCCTCAAAAAAGTATAAATCTGAATATCACACGTAATTTTTCTTTATGGTATCTTGAATAAAAGAAGTAATGATGTATTCCTATAAAATAATTCACATATCTAGAATATTTACACTGTAGTAATTGTATTTATATGACAGAACTTGTGCAGGAAGACAAAACAAAAACCCAAGACCCAGAAAACTATGACCTGAGTGAAGAAGTCTCACTGATACACCCCAAACTCCTACTGAACCTAAGGTAGGTCCTCATTTTCTATTTTTACCTTCCTGTGGGTCACTAACTGGAAATACGAATGTTGTAGTTTTTGTTGTTTGATGTTTTTGTTGCAAATGCGAACAAGAGAAGAATTTAGCTTTAAAAATATAAGCCCTGAGTTCTCCTTGTATCAGAAAGCTGTTGTATCTATTACAGATTCAGGCTAATGCCTCCAGATTGCTATTGTAGCTTATGATTGGCTCTTGCAGTCTCTGTCTGGCTTCAGTTGTTGATTTATGTTTTTTTCCTTGTTATTTTTTTCCCCAGCTGGTAATGAATCATTGCATGCTACTTTGTTCTGCTTTTTAGTGTTCTGAGAGCTTGTTTATTTATTAATCAGAGCAATAACAAATAGAAATGCATGGCCTTTTCACAGTTGTTATTTGCAAAGCTCTTTGTTCCAGGCTACCTAGCACCTGTGTCATAAATTAAGTTTGTAACAGCCACATACATAAAATGAATAATAAAACTTGTGTTTGCTTTACACCACTTTAAAAATAATATACTTACACTCTGTGAATCAGTAGCTTTAATACTTGGCTGAAGTTCTGAATATGACAACAAAATCATTTTCTATTGCACTGTAGCCATTTATTTTATGCTGATGTTACTTGTATGACAGAATGTGCGCAACTAAAACAAAACAAGCTCAGGATTAGAACAGCTATTACTGTGGAGAGGAAAGGTTATTTCAAAGTTCCCACATTCTGGTTTAAGGTACACAGCAGTGATAAATTAAAAATACAAGAGGATTCACATAAATATCGAGTTCACTCCTGAAAGTTTGGGCTGGATGAAATTCATAGTGTGATTGAAAAGCTACAATAAATATATAGTTAAAGGATTTAACTTGGTTTCTGATGATCATGTTTACAGCAGGGAAAAAGAAACAGAAAAAAAAGATAAATGCTCTTTTACGCCACAGAATTTAGCTTTGACCTGCTCTGGGACCCTAGAAATACTGCGTATGTGTTATAAACTCTTCAGTTGAGACTGGGAAGTTCAGTGCTATTATTAGCTAAAAAGAGAGAAAAATGGGAAATGTTTAGTTCTGGGAAATTTACTTCCCAAGAATTGTTTGGAGAACAAATACCACTAACAGTGGTAGGCAAAATACAGGCATGAGAGATGACAGATGGCAGATTCCATCTCCAAACCACCTCTGAAAGAACAAGAAGCAGGTCCTATATTGGGTCTATTTTAGACTTTTAGCAGGAGCACTGCAGAAATAATCTTGGACCAACTGGCCACAGAGAGTTTAAACTAATGGGAAAATAAAACATTACAAGAATAAATATATAGCAATTTGAAGTTAGCTGAACTAAAGTTACTCAAGGTCATGAATAAAGATCAAGTTACATCTTCAAAATGAGGATATATAAAAAATATCTAACCTCCATATCCCTGAGAAATAATAACATTTATAGAGAAATCCTCCAGAACAATCTATTTCATTCACAAAAAGAATTCTGACTATGTTAGCCTACTCTGCATGATCCGGCAAAACAGATCAATATTGTTGATCAAGTTTGATATTTAATGTATTCATCTTGTAAACATGAAACTTGGCTGTGAATAGCTATAGAAGATCTCATTGATACTGAGCAACTGGAAAAATGAATGTTATTTGGAAATCAATCTGAAATTGATAAATGTAAATCTGTCCCCCTGCAAGAGAAAATAATCAGTCATGGGCTGTCACCTGATTATGATCCCATAGACAAGGGGTTCAAAGTTATAATGAGCAGCTGTACAAGTACTTCATTTTAATATCCAGCAATGATAAGCAAAGAAAGTACTTTCATTAAAACAAAAAGAACAGAGATCAATAAAAAACATTATTTTAGTGTGTGCTGTACTATATCCAAAACATTGCCATGCAACAATTAAAAGTAAGATGGTAGGAAGTATGTTTAAGGATGTGAGATTCCTTTGATATAGGAAATGAGGAAATGCAGTAAGATGCTACTGTCTGAAATAGATATCTGCATCATTCCAAGTTATCTTTTAAATCACAAGAGGCTTGGAAAAAGTGAACATGGAATGACTGGTCATAGTCTCTTTCAATATTAGTAAAACCAAATGCCCAGACCCCATTTAAAACAAAGAAAGGAGATATATGTTCTGTCAAGATGCAATTCACATTGTCCTGGATCTTACCCTGCTGCAAGCTTTCCCAGTGCTTTGGCACTCTCACCTTCTTTATCTACTCTATACCCTGTATTTGTGCCAAACTTATGCAGAGGACTTAGTTTCTAAAAAGGTGTAGTGTGTTTAGGAATTGAGTGGTTTTATTTTTTCTTTAGAATAACTATTTGCTGATCTCTTCAAGCTGCTGGAAATGTGCACTTTCTTCTATTTCTTCCTTCCTGTATCTGGGCATTTTTCTGTAGTTGTGTGAATACAGATGGTAGCTTTCCAGATCCCTGGGATTACTGCTGATTTGGGGAGAAACCATTCAGATTCTCAATGCTGATGGTTTCCGTTGTTGTTGTTTTTCCTTTTTAAGTCCAGATGAGTTCCTAAGTGCATGTTAACTCAAAGGAAAGTTAAATTAAGAATTAAATGTATTCTTCCTCACTTCCTCCACCATTTTATTTAATTTTGATTACAGTGATTCCTAAGCTCCAATTTGTTTCTAGTTTCAGATAGAGCCTGAGCTATTGCTTGTGCAATGAAAAAAAAAGGGCGGGGGGGGGGGGGGGGGGGGGTGGAGAAATCATAGTAGGGTCTAAAATATCCCTCAAGGGCTTGAACTTCTGTGCTTGGAAGGCTGACTGCAGCATCAGTAAGGCTTGAAGAGGTGGACATGCCTTGTCAGCAGATGTAGTGCGCATTTCTGGTACACATTGCCTGCCTTCTTGCCTCTAAAATACCTGATCAATGCAAAGTTTATCCTCGCTGGCAGTAAAAGGAGCAGATATTGTCCAGATGTGAATTTTACATCCAGGTGTAAATTTAAATGCAGGTTAAGGAAAAGGGCTGCACTGCTGCCTCTGTTAGCCTGCGCTTGCAGGTGTGATGTGAAGCTTGCACAAGCACTTCAGAGGCTACATTTTCTCCCAGCTTTAACACTCGAAAAGGTTAGTTAATTATCAGACTGGATGGCATAATTCAAACACCTGCTTTCAGACGCTTAGCAGGCACCATTACAGAAACTGCTGTGCAGGGTATCTCAGACCAGAGATAATCCTCCCCTGTGTCTTACCTGTAGGTAGCTAATTTTCATACAAAACATGGAGTTTGGCACCCTACAGCATTAGTGCTCAGAAACATTTCAGCTTCTCCAGGGTCCTGCTGCCCACTGTAGCTGTTCACCCAGCCAACTTCTGGGGTAGGGGATAATTTTTTCAAGCTGCTTTTTCTCTCTTTTTAATTTTTTTTTTCTTATTTTTATTTTTTATTTATTTTGTTGTTGTTGTTTTTGTTTTTGCTACTCTTTGCTTTGTTAGGCTGAAAGATTTCTGAGCTTTCTCCCCTCTTGCTGTTGTGAGTGTAATGGACTCCTGAACTCTGTTAAGCTCTCCACTCACTCCTGTGATGTGTATAATTAGTAAACTAGCCTCCTTCTGATACCATTTATTTTCAAACACATTTTTTTTTACTGAAGTGTGGAAAGTCCAGTGCTTCAAAAGACTCTGTGAAATGGTTCTACTGTGAATACTGTCAAACTTCCTCATGTGTTGTGCTTTTGCAGTTCTCCAGGTTGGTTTGGTGGGTTTTTGTTTTTTTCCTTCTTTTTTTTTTCTTTTTTTTTTTTTTTCTGGCAGCCAGCTATATAAGCTCAAAGGCTCTGAACATAGGAGCTATTCAAAGAACACCTATGTTTACATATCTCATCTCTCTTTGGGTGCTCTATGCTTATCTAATTGTTGCTTTTTATTGAGCTAATTTAGTCATAAAAGAGATGAATAGGAATATTAAAATAAAAGAAAAATTTACAAAAAGCTTACCAGCAATTTTAATTAAGCTTTTGCCTTTTATTAAGGAGGTGGGTTGTAGGAAGGCTTTCTCTCTGATATGGTAGAAGTGCCACTAGCTATTACTGCACTGTATAAATTCATCTGAGATTCCAAGCTTCAATTTATAGAGCAAACAGGTAATTTTTTATAAGTAAAAGTAAGTAGATAATCACTTTTTTTTTAATAAATTTTCAGTGTCTGCTTGATAAACAGTGCCCGAAGACCATCTATTACAAGGCGTTGTAGCATTTAGAGTATGTTGTTTTTTGTCACATCTATTGGATTTCATTGCAAACATAGGGGGGGCTTTCTTGTTTGCTTTTGGAAAACAATTTTAGGTGTGAGTGAGAAGAAAATTATTTTAACTTGTATGATTGCAACATTCCCCTTCCCTTCCCCCACAAGAACCCATACCTTTTTCACATACTACAGGGTTTAAAAATCTATTTAACAGCCATTTGCATGGTTACTTGAAAGAACACAGTAATTTTTCCAGTAAGAATGTGAACTACATTTCTGTGGTACTGTACTGTGTAGGGGTGATGCACTAGATCTGAGTGTTAAGTCACAGTGCTGCAGAAGAAAACTTGGGATGTAAATGATTGACAATACTGGCCTTTAAGAAGGTGTAATTAGTCTTTAAAGTGGCCATCTTTTGAGAGTCGTGGTTCCAGTTTGTCTCTTGGTGTTGCTATTCTTGTTCTGCGACTGCAGTCAAAAAGAAACAGGGCGTGGGATTTGATTGTTTGCACATAGCGTGGTTGTTTTTTTCTTAACCAGGAAAAATTTTAGATCTTTAAAGCAAGAAGCAAAATCTTCAAGGTGAATTTGAGTCTGTGCTTTCTTCATTATGTGCTGTGAAGATTTTATGAGATATTTTTACAAAAACATATCTAGAATATAAAATCAAGTAATGTATATAAAATATGAAATTTTCACATAGATAAGATTGGCAAGCATTTGGAGATCTGTGCTGAATGTCCTCAGAACTTTATAATGCAAAGAATATAAAATGTAACATTATGGTGAGTTTTTAATTAAAAAAATCATCCCTCTTCATGTTTCCCTGAGAAATCTGCCAATTTTTGATCTACTTTATTCTACTACTGCATTGTAATACCCTAGGATTCGTCTCTGTAAGTTTTAATTTTGCCTGTTTCTCAGCATTTCCTTTGTGATGCTCTGATGCTCGTGATGTCTGTATGCCCTTAATGCAGTAATTTCAACTGTTATCTTTTTTGTCAGTATTAAGTAATTCTTTTACACTACTGTGGGCCTTACATTTTAGGGAAAAACAACCATAATAGATCAGTGTAAGTAAATGGGTAATCAGTTCTGTTAAGTTGTTACTTTCAGGAACAGGTATTAAATATGTGAGGCTGTTAACACAAAGTGTAGGATAAATAAATCAGGAAAAAATAATGTCACGTTTCCCTCTAGTACTCCTTGTAAGCCAGCTAATGGAAGTATCCATTCAATGAGAATTAATTCTGCTAGCATTTTATCCTAGGGCTTGTTAAATACCAGCTATTTACCATTTTAATAGATCATTTATATGATTCAGTGTCATTGTAAGTAACAATTGCCAATGTTGTTTTTTTATTTCTTGTACTGTGCTTCTTGGCCGTAAGGGACTCCTTTGGCTTGACCATGCCAAAAATTAACAGGTTCCTAAAGAGCTGGAGAAATAGAATAAACTCATGTATTAATCTCTTCTACATAATTTACAAGGTTTAAAGCAAGCTATCAAAATATAAATCAAGATTGTATTCTAAATATATGGGAACAACTTGGAGGTATTAATTCTTTTGTATAACTTCTGAATTTTGATTGACTATGAGTTAATACTCTCAACACTCCTAAGCTCAGTTAAAATAGTTCTTTGAGAAATTTCCAATTCTGAAAGAATTCTAATAACAAGCTGCATGTGTATTAAAATTCAATTTGCACCAGTCAGCGTCTTCAAACAAAAGGATCAGTCTGTAGTATTTGTGGTTTTGATGCAGGCAATTGCTGTTTCTTGTTGCCTGTGCCACTGGCAGTGGGTAGCAGAAAAAATACACAGTTTATTTTGCCAGAGGTTTATTAGTATAGTCTGTGACTGAACTGAGAATGATGATATTACATTTCTGCTCATCCTGGAAAGGATAAGACTGATTTTGTGTGCCGTATAATTTAAATTAACTGCAGCTATTTACTTTTCTGAGAAGAATTTGATTATTTTTTTGTATATTTGCAAATACATGAGGAGATGGGCTTAGATTTCATATGTCAGTTTTTATCAGGACTACTGTGTGATGTCCTGTGACTGAGTAACGGGATGGAATCAGGAAACCAAGTACCAGCCTTTTTTCTTTTCTCATGGCATGCTTCATTACTTTCCAAATTCCAAGATACACGCCCACTCTTCTAAAGCTGGGTCGTTTTCTAGAAAATGCGAATGCAACTATTCCCTTTCTGTTCTTGGCCCACAGCATTACAGAATCACGGAATTGTAGGGATTGGAAGGGACCTCTAGAGATCATTGAGTCCAACCCCCTGCCAAAGCAGCTCCCTAGCCCAGGTTGCACAGGTAGGAGTCCAGGCAGGTCTTGAATGTCTCCAGAGAAGAAGATTCCACAACCCCCCTTGGCAGCCTGTGCCAGTGCTCCATCACCCTAAATGTGTAGAAGTTGCCATGCATATTTGGGCAGAACTTCCTATGCTTCAATCTGTGGCCATTTCCCCTTATCCAATCACCACGTGCTGCTGAGAAGAGTCCTACCTTATCCCATTGCCTCCTTCTCCTTAGATATTTATAGATGTGGATCAGATCCCCTCTGACTCCTTTTTCAAGGTAAAGCTGAACAGACTCAGGTCTCTCAGCCTTTCCTCATGAGAGAGGTACTCCAGGCCCTTTATCATTTTTCTCTCCCTCCACTGGACTCTTTCAAAGAGATCCTTGTCTTTTTTGTACTGGAGAGCCCAGAACTGGACACAATACTTCAGGTAAATTAAATGGTTGCAATATGTCCCACTGAGAGAGGTGTTAGATCAAGTACTTTTAGGCAAACCAAAGAAAATGGGGAAAATGTTGAGAACAGTTTGAGTATGGCCAAAAAGCTGACATTTATGAAACACAAGGTTTTAATAAGCTACTAGGTGAAACTATTGAAACAGTATGTTACAAAACTGACTCATCAAATGAAATATTTTGAAATCTTAAGTGCAGTTAACAGATCAATTAGAGACTAAATTATTCACATGCAGATAACCAGCACATGGGCCAACATATGGTTATGGCGAGAGGTGTTATGCTGTGCAACAGACGGCAGCAGATGGACAGCCTGGCAAAATGGCATCTGACATAGAAGTTACATGCACATGATACAAAGGTGTGGAATTGAATTCCTCCGTGGGGAAAAAATTGCACCCAATGACATCTACTGACACTTGCTAAACATCTGTAGAGACCAAACAGTGGATGCCAGTGCTGTGAGGAGGTAGATGGCTTGTTTCAGTAGGGGAAACAGTGACAGTGATCTTTAGTGCTGGGCTAGGATGGTTTTTTGTATGAGAATGAGGAAAGAAGTGACTGATTTAAATTGCATTAAAAAATGGGACAAAAAAGGAATGGGTGAGAAAGTTACTTATATATACCAAAAAAAAAAAAAAAAAAAAAAGAATTAAATTGAGGGTGAATAGGATTGTAATGAAATTTATCAGGAGAGAGAGAACAGCTAGTGTACAAGATAAGAAGTAGTAATGGAAAATGCAAGAAAATATGTAGAAAATTTAGGAAGTAAATTAATGTGAAATTAGATGGGGAGAAGAATCATGAGAAAAATGAATTCTATTGTTTTTATTATTATTATTATTATTATTATATTTTATGGAGTTTAGTGCCAGAATACAGTATGTACTGTATTTTACACTATCCCATGATGCTTGTACTGGTAATGAGCTCTTTAGAGGGTAAAAGTTGAATATTAAAGTGTTTGGTACTATAAACCCAGGAATTCTATATGGTTGTGTTGTGTATAAAACTGTTCTGTTCATGGTAATAATGTCTGCCTCCCAAAAATATCATGCCATTCTAAAATGCTTTCCCATTTTATTCCTATGAATTTTCAGTTTTCTTTCAAAACTGAGATTGGCTGTATTGTTCACTGCTGAATATTTTGAAACAAAAGCTGTTCAGGGGATCCTTTTCTTGAAGCTTTCACAATATGATGGTGCCTGGAAGTTTAAAGTTGTACTGATTTTCAGATCCTCATTTCTGTCTTGCTGACAATCCTAATTCCTTGGCTGGTATCAGGAATGAACTTGTTCTGTGCTATTCTTGACCTGTGGTTGTTTTCTTGGGTGACAGTGTGCTCACCTGTGTGTTGCCATCTCACAGTTTCTCTTCAGTCCATGGTTGGGTATGTTCTCTGATGGCATAGCTTTTGACAACCTTCTTCAGGATATATTTGACACTTGCAGAAACAAGGAACTGTTTGGGACAGACATACTGATGCTATTTCTTCTCAGTTTATGTATATGCAATTCCTCGTTCTAGAAAAAACATATACAGTAGTAAAGCTATGACTATGCAAAGTGTTTTGTTTTGTTTTCCTTCTCACTGACATTTTAAAACTTAATGCAAAACTAACACAGAAAGTGCAGAACAAAATACCCAGATTTAATTTCAGTGCACTAGCCTTTATACTTGACAAGGAAAGAAAATGTTTAAAGCACATACAGAATGGTTTGTGTAATTTTAGAATATAAGAAATCTGAATTAAAATATATATGTTTAATGGAAATTATTAAATGGTAATTGGAATGGAGCATAGTAGACAAATAGCATTTTTGTATACCCGCAGTCAACTGCTGGGACGTAGTAAACTTAATTTAGTCTGTATTTCGATAAAGATGAAAGTGTAAGTAAGTCAGGTGGTGCTGTGTTGCTATTCAGCTCCTGACTGCTCCATCAAGACATCATCATCTCCACTGCACTATGTAATGTAGCTCCAAATTTCTGAGTCACATCCTCCTGCTCTATGTGGCAGTGGGGGTGACAGGCAGACTGCTAAAGGTGGGCCAGCAAGTTCTCATTCCTTTTGGGCTCTCTGAAAGAACAGGATCATGTGTGTTTGCAGAAATACTACAGATCTGCATTTACTAGTATTTGTTACTCATCTTCTGACTTCTGAGCTATGCGTTGTTCAGTCATCACTTTTCTATGTAACCAAAATCTAATTAGAAACTGGCATAGAGGAGAAAAAAGTAACTCTATATATAAACACTCAAGCTGATGTGTAGACACAGTGACAAAATTCAGGCAGCTCAGAATGAAAGATGACACTTTGTCCTTAATTTGTACCAGTGGGAAAAAGGATGTGAAGGGATGCAAGTCAGGCACAGTGTATCAGATGGGATTTGTGTTCCTGTGCACATCCAAATGTTAACAATGAACCCGGCCTTTGAAGTATTCGGAAAAAAAACCTCTAAAGGAAGCTAAGCATAAGTCTGAGCTCTGTAAGTTTTAATTTCATTGCAATCACCAGTTTGGATTAATTATTAAATGTAATATAATTTACTTCTCTATTTTAAAATATTTATTTTGAGTTATAAACGTGACTTTTAGAAGTTTTGCTAAAGAACATGCACATAGAATGCACACTGTGGATCATTAAATGTATATAAATTGAAATCCCAATGCAAAGCAGTTGCTTTGTTTTCACTGTAGCAGTATATGTTGCTAATATGTTAAATACTGAAAAAACTACAAGTTTTCTTAGCACGTTAATATTTGCCAAACCTAAAGTCTATTCTTGTAGCTAAAGGTAAAAATAGACTGTTAAGTATATGAAGAAAAATAAATAAATGTTTCAATTTTTTTTTTTTTTTGCCTTTAACTAAGCCATTACAGGTTTCCTCCTATAAAATTCTTCTGGGAGTTTACTCATTGGTTTTCATCTCTCTTAATTTTCTTGCCCAAATACAAAATTTCCAAAACGGGCTGCATAGTATAATATTAGTCTTAATAGTAATACTGCAATATTAAGACACAAACCGAGGATATCAGTACAACAATTAACAGTTTAAGTAGTGATAACTGACTTGGCATACAACATTCCAGCTGTTTTATTTTTTTTAAATAAAATAATACCTTAATTTATTTGTATTCCACCATCATGAGTACATTCATTGCAAATTGCATGCACGTAAATGGGAATCCATTTGTAAACTACATAATCTTAACAATAAATAGTATCTGATCTAATACATGTTGGTAATACATTTCTTGTTAAAAATGCAAGCTTTTACCAAAATGAAAACAAATTATTTTTCTCCTTACAAATATCTTAAATATTTTTAAATTACATATTTCATACCAAGTATATAAAAATAGTATTTTTTGATAAATTTAGAGGTTTCATTTACATAACAAATAACGTGCAACAACTGACCACTCTCTACCAGCTCTATTTGGTTGATTGTCTAGATGACATGCAGCGATAATTGTCCCTTTGCCTTCACAGAACTGACAGACAGACCAGCAGGACCCACGATCACTGGAAGCAAGCAGTGCCATGGATATTGTTTAGGAACAAAGTCAGACACTCAGGGAAAACCTTTGCTTTGATGAATAAAAGCTGCCCATGACAGTTCTTTTATCCTAGACTTCCAGCTGCTCTGACCCTCAAGGTCTTCAGACTATCTGTCTGACAAACAGACCAGAAAGTTTTATCTGTATAGAAAATGCTTTTCAACATGCTTCTAGATTCTAGATTTTTTTTCCTATAGTATAAACCATAAATACCTTTTCTTACTTTCTATAAATCTGAATTTTCATGTTTGTATGTCACCATGATCACCAGATAAATGTTGAAGAACGCAATCTTATGGTACTCTTTAAATTTAAAAGAGGCAGCTGTGGAACATGCTTTGAGTTCTACTTCATTGTTTCTTGTTATACATCTATGGCTTGGTTCTCTTTGTCTTTAACATCCCTTGTGCTTGTCACAATATCTAAGGGGAAATCTGAGGTCTGTGCAGAAACTGTTCCAGCTGCTCCTTCAAGGTCCCATGATCCTGGCAGATTCTCCAGGCTTAAAGAACTGATTGCTCCTTGGCTAATGCTCCCTTCCTCAGATCTGCTGGGCAGCACGAGGTGCAGTGATGTCTCTGATGAAGAGCATACTGAAGAAGAAAGAGTCGCTGAAATAGACTGAAGAGGGGTCAAAGTAGTGTCTGAATGGGGAGAGGTACTTAAAAATTGCAAATTATCTTTCTGAATTACCTGATACTGGGAAGGTGAATTATGAAGGCCTGATTTATAGAAAAATTCACTGTCTGTAGAATTTTGAAGGTTATGTTCTGTTCTTTGGGGGCTGCTGCCTACAGAGGATAAATCTGTATTCCAGATGTCACATAATGTGTTACTGCGGTAGGGTTGTGCTTTGGTGCAAGTAATGTTCCCAGCTTGCATGTGTGTGCAAGGTTGACGTGTAGTCCAAGTCATCCGAGCCTGCAGGCTTTCCAGGGTAGGACTCCGAGATATGCCATGCACTGTGCAGAATCCCGGTGGCTTCTGGGATGGGAGCAGGTTCTCTAGAAGGTACATCACATTCTTCATATCCTTACTTAATTGTGACACTTCTTGAGTTAAGGTTGTGACCTGTTATGTCAGAACAAAATAATCCAGTATTAATTTATGCAATACACATGTTATAATTATGCCTGAAATATGATAAAAAGCATAAGATTTAGTCTGCAGTAGGTTTATTTTAAGGAGATTTACTTTCCTAATATATGTCTGGGAGATACTCCCTCCCTGAACACAGTTACATGTTACACTACCTGTGGCATGCTGAAGTAATTGAACAACCCAATAAAAACTTAAAATGGAAACATTACAGGCACAATCCACCTGATTCTACATGACTTTGATATGAAGAAATGTAGTTTTTCAAAGCAGAGGGTTTGAAAACAGGGTTATTAGTTTTGTTGTTGTTGTTTGTGCATTTTAACTGTATGAACTTTAATAGTAACACTTTCTGATGCCTTGACCAATATAAGCTTTAGTAGTTGTATTTTTTGCATTTCCAAATTACTTTGACAGCTTTGGTAGAGTGTTTTTACTTCCAGTATTATCTATCTGTGCAGCTCAATTGGATTCTTTGTACTTTGTAGTTAAGTAGAAATTTAGGTATTTTAACCTTCCCATTAGTGATGAAAAGCTCTTCGTAATGTTGCATGATTATTATTTTTGGCTTGTTTAAATAGTGTTGGATAAAGAAGTGTCTTTGATTTTCATTATTTATTGTGTGGTTTTGTTTTCCACCTATTGTTTCCAAGCCTATTGTTTATCAGCGTACCCGGAGAGATCTGCATTAGATTATAAGTCTATTAGAACATATTGCTATTTTTTACCACTGTGGTTTACTTCCTTTTGCAATTCAATTTTGATCAAAACAGCTTTCTACCATCACTCTTTCTGGACATCCGAAGAAGTGAAGAAGATGATTTGCTTTTTGAGAAATGGTAGTTGAATTCTGGCAATGCAGAGAAATTGACTGCTTGCACTTGCAGACACAGGCTTGCTGTTCTCTTCCTTAGTGTTCCATTGGTTCTCCTATTCTGGTGCTTCATAAAGTCAATGAGACTTTCAGTCAGAATGTGTTGCCATTGAGGCTCAAATTAACAGGCTGCTGATACTTTGTTTGCCAGTAAGTTGAGTGAACAAGAACTGAGCTGAGACAGACTTTTCACTGATCATCCATCAGTTTATATCACCATTGCTATTACTGAGGCAGACATATCTGATTCAAAGGCACTTTAGAAACTAGGGTAGTTGCAGAAAAAAAAAAAAAAAGCATGGTAACTGTTCTCAGTTTGGATGGAATATATATGATTTGTGCAATCGTAATTCATTTTGATTGAACTAAATCTGGAAGATTTTGAAATTTGCTCTGTCATATCAGAGTACAAAAAATCATTGTTTTCCAACTTCCTAGCCAGGTTTCAGGTATTAATGGGATAACCAATCTATCTGGATGAATTAGGGCACTAAGATGATTGCTAATGATATTAAATAAGAACAAAACTAGATTAAAATACTAGGTTAAAAGAGAACAAGAAACATAAATTTCTCAAGAATAACTCACGGTGAAACAATCTAATTCTCTGTTTTTTACTCTTCCAATTTGAAATATTACAGAAAAGGGTCTGAGGTGTTTCATTGAATCACACACTGTATGTATTATTCATGCACCTAGGATATACCCTCTGACTGATTGATTTTTATTGGACACAGGGAGTTTATTAGGAATTACTTTGATTGGTGCAGCTTGGGATTGTGTACTTTGTAAGGTTTTTAGAGGATCTAATCACAGTCAATCCAAAAGAAAATAAGACTTTATAAAAAATGTGATGAGCAAAGAAAGTCTGATGGAATCACATTTGTTCAGATGTGCTGTAACAATGTTTCCAGCATAAATGGATTTGAGAAAGAGAGTGACAATCTAGTTTTTCTTAGGTCTTCTTGGTATAAGAGAAAAAGTGGTGATATATGTCAATGGAGGTTTACATTCAGATGCTAGGAAAATAGATCCTTTCAATATAGTGATGTTTTGAAATTCCTATTAGAGTTAACAATGTTATAGTTATCTCCTATCATAGTACTAATATTTTTTGTTGTTCAGATCATCTTCTGGTCTCCAGTTAATTTTTAAACTCCATTGCTTTCATTCTTGATTCATTTCCATGCCTCAGATGCATTTCCACCAAGGAAAAGTGCAGAAGAAACATTACAGTATGTAGGCCCTGTGCCTTACATCCTGCTTTAAAGCAAACAAACAAAAAAATAAATAAATGCCCAAGCTATAAAACATCAGTAACTTCAGTTACTATCATCTGTCAAAAACTTTTGAGTTAAATTAAAAGATAGTAAAAAAATAAAAAAAATAAACAGCTGTAAAGAGTGCGCTACCTTCATCAAGTTACAGGAAAAAAAGGGATACAAAACAGATTCAAGATAGGAGCATTTAGGAAGTATGAATATGAACAACTGAAGGAATATATACTTGAATTAATATCAAGTATATATCAAGTATGGACCATAAAAGTGTTTGTTTTCTGTTTATGGTTTAGGAAGCTTTTATTTCTTAACACAAATGGTGCTAGGTTTCATATGGTTCTATGTTTAATGTACATAGTTAAAATACAAAATGGATAGATGGACCACAATTGGCTTTCATCATAACAAAATATTATTAACTCATTTTTTGCCACATTTGTCTTATTGAAGGATGTTTTGCAGTTAAATATAAATTTTTCTTCCTGAGAAAAGTATGAGTTTATTTTCAGCAGCAGGATGCAACATGTTTTAAAATATTCTATTTATAAAATTTCTCTAAGTGATCTGGTAAACATATTTGTTTAAGATTGTTTTTCTTGTTAGATGAAAGTAAAATATCCATATGAATGGATTTTCACTGATTTGAATAAGTGCCAAATGCTTAGAATATTTTAAACACTTGCAACAATAACAACAACAAAAAACTAATAAATACTTAGTAAAAAGTAAAATACTTAGTAAAAGTGAAAAAAATGCTTAAATGAATTTTCAGTAAGTGTTCAGACATGCAGCTAAATAGAAGACAATTTTCTGCTAGAAAACCTGACCTTATCTGTACTTCTTTGTGGATTTTTTTTGTTTGGTTGTTTGGTTGGTTTTTTTGTTTGTTTGTTTTATTTTTATTTTTCAGTTGAATAGGAGAAATGTGAATATTCTGCCCAGTAAACTGATATAATACTGTAATTGTCATATCTACTGATGGAGGAAAATATGAAATCAGTCTCCATTTTCCTACTCTAACCAAGGCCTCAGCCTAGCCTCATTCTTTGTATGTCTTGTTTATACATACAAATCCAAGTTTCTGGATAATGTTGGACATCTGAGAGCACCTCTGCATGGATAAATGCAGACCTATATTTGTGTACTCTGTACTCTGGGCTGACAAGGGAAGATGTGGTATGGTGGCCCAGTAGCCACAGTGGTGGTGTAGGTCTGATTCTGTCTTTAGTCCTTAGCATTACCTTAACTAATGCAGCTGCAGGAGATTGTCCTTTCCCTTTCATACTATATTCAACTCAGCTCCAGTACAATGAAATCTGAGTCTTCATGAATTGTGTTATTTATTCTTTGTATGTCCAAATATATGTCCATATCTTTACATATTTGAAAGGGAATCATGCCCTCTGCAAATTATGTGAGAAAAATTGTGACTAAAATTTGGGTATTTTCTTATTATTAACTGCTCTATGTTTTAAATAATTCAGATTTGGTTGTTGCATATGCATTTTAAGTGGAAGTATTTTCATATTCTTTCCATATATTTGTACAAACATGATAGAAAACTAAACAATAGTAGGACATAGACTATTATACTATGGTAGGCAAATGCCTTACGCTAGATTTATGGCTCCATCCTCCCTTCAGATACATGTATACACTGATAAGATTCCCCCCGAGCCTTCTCTTCTCCAGGCTGAACAGGTCTAGCTCTCTCGTGAGACATGTTTCTTAATCAATTTAGTAGCCCTTATCTGGACTCATTTCAGTAGCTCCATGTTTCTCTTGTACTGGGAGCCCAGAATTGAACACAGCACTCAATTTTAGAGCTGAATAGAGGGACAGGACAACCTCCCTCCACACGCTGTCAGTGCTATTCTGAATTCAGCCTAGGGTACTATTGGCATTATCGACCACAAAGACAATTTTGCTGGTTTATGGTCAGTTCGTTGTCCACAAGACCCTAGATCCTTCTTTGGAGAGCTACTTTCCATCAGATCAGCTCTGAGTTTGTACCAGTGCATGGGATTATTTCCCAGCAGGTGTAGAACCTCACTTTCAAGAGATGCTTCTCTGCCCTTCTCTTCAGCCTGTCAAGATACTTCTGAAGGGCAGCAAAGCAGCCTACAGTATGAAACCATTCCTCTCAATTTTGTATCATTAGTAAACTTGCTGAGGAGGTGCTCTATCCCTTCATCCAATACACTAATTAATTAATTAAACAGTACTGGGTCCAGTTTTGACACCTGGGGGAGAACACTGTTTATAAGCCTCCAACAAGACTGTGTGCACTGTTCATCAATGGAGCTGGGTAACTAGCTGAACGGTTAATCAATGGATTTATACAATAGGAATAGGAATCACATTGAAGTTTCTCTCACTTTGCCTAGTAGCTGGCTTTGCTGCCTGTCTTCATCCAAAGAAATCTGTGTGTTGATCTTACATTTAATATGTAACAGAGGTGAAATCAAGTCTCTGTCTCCTTTTAGACTTATTGTTAGATAAATGATTAAATTTTTGGATTATGCAGTGAATTTCAGAGACTTAAAACGTTACTGCAAATTCCACTGAATGACTAAGCTGGGTGTATCTTCTTTTGTAGATTTGTTTGTGGGGTAACTGCTTTGCTTTACTAACAACAGATAGTACTGAGAGAATGAGATGATGCTTTCCTTTGTTCTCCCAGCAAACAGCTGAAAAATTTTTAAGCTAGTTAATGAACTGTAGCAATACAATTCCATTTCATGAAAGCAGATATTTTTGCATTTGTTGATCGACTTCTGACTTCTACTATAAAATGTATTAATGATGATATTTGCTGCTGTTGACTACTTGTGACCTCTTTTCTCAGTATTTCGTTTTTCAGAAGGAGGCTGCACATTTTACAGAGAATTTCAATTTCTAAATCTGACAGTATTTTAACTACAGATATCAGTCTGCTACAACATCAATCATAATTGTCCATTAGTGATCAACATCAACAAGTGGAAAATAAAAGAGACATAAAGTCTACAAGTGGTGTTCACTAGTCACCATAGAAACAAAAATCAAGGAATGGCTGGTGTATTCCAGTGACGCTATTCATAGGCTTATTTGAGTAATTACCAAGTCATTCATCACTGTCAGTTCAGTCACTCTATGTGGGCACACTTGAGTATGTGGATTTGTAGCCATGTAGAATATACAAGTACTCAGCCTCCTAGTGAAGCATCTTTTCAATGTAAATTTTGATCCATGGGATGACTTACAGGATAACCATGTGTCTCTTTGGGATTCAATTCCAGGATGTTACCATCACATCAAAGCCTAGACCAGTTTAGTTTAGTTGTTCCTTATGCTTTTTGCATTCTTTGGTCATACCTTGTGGTAAAAAGTGTTCAGTCAGTGGTGCATGGTGCCTTGTCCTGAATACAGTTTGACATGTAAGAGGTTGATGCATTCATAGCAACAAAACAGCCATGCCTCTAATGTAATTTCAGTGCAAGCAAATTATCTTACCAAGTTAACCTGACCCAGGATGAAAGAGGTTTACAAGCCTAATATTTCATATAAATGGAAATAAATAATGATTATATTAAGCCTACACAAAATTGAAGGAAAAAAAATAAAACTTTTCAGGTAAGATATCAGGAAAAAGAAGAAAAGCTATATGATTGGACTTTTAAAAGTGTGTATTTAAATTTTTCCTCATGTGGTCTCATAAGAAATTAATCTTCATATTAAATGACAGAGTATGCTGGAAATATATTTTAGTCTCAGATTTTAGCGTGAGATTGATAGTAGATTATGTGTTTAAAATTAGAAAGGCTGAATAGAAAGCCCAGTGGAAGAACAGTGGGCTACATTCCTAAGATACAATTCCTTGAGCGGGAAGGGATATATTTCTTTTTCATTCTAAATAGACTCAGATAAAGTTATTTGAAATATTTGATGTGGATTTGAAACTGACTGGGTTTCCTTCCTTTCAATGAAATTCTCCAAAGCGTAGTGTTGCTCCCCAAAAGAAAAGATGGTCTAAGGTGCTTGGGGAAAGATTGAGAATAAAGAGGAAAGCAGAAGCACATAAAGAGAAGAAATTCTCAGAAAATTCAATGTACCAGCTATGCTAACCTCACTTTATTTTTAGCTCCAGCATGTAACGCAAACTTTTACAGAGCTTTCATGTAGAAAAATAACCTGTGAGTGAGCTAAAAACCCCCAAACTGCCCTAAATTTAAGAATTCCATCCAATTTTTCTAAGTCATTTTTTGCACATTTAACATATCCCAACATTTTCTCAGTTTTCTCCAGCATTTCTTGAATCACTCTCAATATCCAATATCTCCAAAATATAATTACCTCATTATTAAGCCTGCTGATTTGTTGTTTGGTCTCTTCGGCTTTAATAATAAGCACTGCAGCACCAATTTCTGCCTCTGAAAATTCAAATAGAAGTAAATGAGAGAAGTATAAGACCTTGGAATCGCCAACGTCAATTTTGTTCTCATACTTTAAATTAAAACTTAGTTTGTACTTGAATCAAATACAAAATAAAATGTATTAGTCATTTTATTATGTGTAAGAAAATTGTGAATGAAGAAAGTTCATACTGTTGTCTTCAATCTGGACCTGACAGAACCAAAAGTGATAACTCAGATGCCAATGGTGTGACAAGTCAAGAGTCTTTAAAAGCATAAATACAAGTAAGCTGCTGTTATTCCTTTTCTGTCTGGTTTTAAGAAAAGCAAAAAGCATTCTAGTGGCCTCCATGCAAAAGGTACATAACTACATGAGGAATGTTTGCCCATAGAAGGAGAATGCTGGAAACAGTCTGAGCTGTGCTACATTTGTCACTTCAGCGTTAGTCTACTGGTCTCTCTTCTAGTCCCTCTTGGTTGTTGTTGTTGTTTTTTTTTTGGTTTTTTTTTTTTTGATCTGTTGTGTTCCTCTGTGTTGCTATTTTTCTCAGACCTTTTAGAGTATCAGACATTTAGGACTTCATAAATTCCTTACTATACAGATTTTCTCTAAAATAATCCTTTCTCTCTAATAATCCCTTTAATAAAAATAAACAAGTTTATATGTCAGTACTTATTTATTTATTTATTAAAATATTTTGATATCAACTTTTGTCCATATGTTTAGTACCTTCCATGCCAAGAACTTTGGGAGCGTGAGGCTCCTGACTGATCCTAAAGTGCTGCTGGTAAAATATAATACATGTAAATACATCTTGCAAGGTATTATATCATGACTGTTTTCAGGAAAATAACAAATGGCCTTGGGGACCCTGTTGTATTTTTCGATGCTGTTCAATGTGATACTGAAATGGTAGTGAAAAGATAGATATATTAGATCAATTTATGCCACTTTTAAGGATTTATCTTTTTAAAATCAAAGAGGAACAGAAAGCAGTTATGAAAACTCTTTTCTCTGAAGTATAATTTCTCGTGTAATACCTCCAATTATTGGAGATGTCCTGGATTCCTGACGGAGCTGATCAGAGCTGAAGTCAAAGGTTTGTCTTTCCTCATTATGATTTCCATCTTCAATCCCATCAACAATTCTGTAAGAAAAATCAGACTAATGAAGCAGTTTCATAAACAGTTTCATAGGTATCAGATTCTCAGATATATTGTCAAAATTACTCCTAAAAGGGACATATTTAAGTAATGGTAAAATTTGCACAGTATTAATTTTAGTGATATCTAGAAACTATTACATTACGAGGCTCAAAAGTGATGCCTGAGCTATTCTGAACTATACTGTTACCTGCAGCCAAAAACCTGAATGATTTCTGTGGAATTTGCTATAAAACCTGTTTAATGTCATCTGGCCTCAGTGCTTCAAAAAGGCAAACTTTAAACACCAATATCCCTTTAGTAGAGATTTCTAATTATACAAAATGCTAACATTTTAACCGCCTTTAAAGCACACAGGGGAAAACCTACTCAGATAAGAACTAGAATTTATAGCTGCAATGTTCTTTAAAGTATTTAAAGACAAAGACTAGAAGAAAAATATATTAAAATATTAAATATATTTAAAAAAAAAACACAAGGCAGGCCTCTACTCAGTAAACATGCCGTAGAAAAGATATTTATTTATATACAAGCAAGTGGAATGTGTAGTAAAAATCTAGTGAACAGATAACATACAGGCACAAGAGTCCCATTATGAATTACCCATGTATTTGTATAGCACAGCCATGAATTTTCTCCTGAAGACATACCTCTCAATTCCTAGAAACTAAAAAGTCAAAAAAAGACTAACATGACCTCTTCTGTCCAGTTGGTCAGCATTGGAGTACTGTTGTCCATATGGGTTTGAGAAGATTCAAAATCATCAATGTCTCCTCCCAGGCATGCTCTATTATTAATTTTAGGCTTTTTTCCTACTGATGGTCTTCTGTTTCAGATGCAAAATGCAAAACATGATTGGGAAGACTATGAATGTATTCTAGAATTTAAGATCCTGAACTCTATTTATTCTACCAAGGACTGCTCCAATGTTTTAACTAGTTTTTATATGTCTGCTATATTGCCTTTACCATAGTGTGCAAGAGATAAACCTGAAGTGAGTTCTGGTTGACCTGCTCTGGGAAGCATACACATAACAAGTTGTTCAAAACAAAGTACATTCTCTTGAAAAAGTGAAGTTATTCATTTCCCCATAGTATTGACTGAAGATTTCAGATCAAATCAGGGTCTTGCTTTCCCCCTACTTCAATATCCAGCAGCAAACAAAAATGAGAAACTAAACAATACTTTCTCTGTCATAATTGCTAAAAAAAAAAATAAAAATTATATCCTGCTCCTATTTAAAATGTACTTATATTGATCAAATATATGATATTGTTGAGAGGATTATTATAAACTGTTACATGTAGAACTTTTATGACTTAGAGACAAGTGTTTTGTCAGATGTAACCAACTATTGGTAAAGCCGTGGTTATTGCTCATCTGCAATAGCAAATAGCTCAAATTACCATTCTGCCTATAAAGAATAAAGGAAATTCTTGAATATGTAAAAGATACTTAAAATTCTAGAAACTAAAACCTGAACTGAACCTTCTGTTGCTCCTCATATGAAAAACATGTAATTGTGATTTTTGTAATGAATTGACCTTAGAACTCTTGATTTTGTTATCAATTAATGATTATATTCCAAGCATTCAGAAATAGAACAAATAAATGAAATTAGAAGTAACATACAAAAAAACACCACCCTAAATATTTTTAATTATACGCTTAATAAAACATTAAACCATTACATGACATGACTTTCCTTATGTGAAAATTCACATTTACTTTATAAATAACTTTCATTGTCAGGTTTCCTTTATCTAATATAAAAAGCTAAATATTTTCTGATATTACTTGGCATTTCTTTCCATTACAATTCTCCACCACTGTAATTTTTTTTTCTTTTTTTTTTTCTTTTTTTTTTTTTTTTTGCACAGTTATGCTCTATTATTATTGATTTGCTTCCTAAATTGCTGTGTCTGATGGACTGAGAATGCTCCACAGTGCTATTGTGGGAGTACAGATTATTACAGTCTGGTTTTATAGTATCATTTTGTCCATCTATTCAAACACTCATTTTTATAATTGCTTTGTTCTTTCTATCGCTACTCATAGAAATTTTATCTATCATTGAAGTCCTGAAGTGCAGAATAGTTTATACAACGAGGGGATTTTTCCTTTTCTGTAGAATGAATGAAGTGTCATATTGAGAAAGTTTTAACATTCCCTATATACATATATATATAAAGAAAAACAGAGTTTTTTTTTTTTTTTTTAGTGTTGCAGTCATAATTGCTTAATAGAAATTAGGAGACAAGAAGAGAATAACTGTTTTCATTACCTTGGGCTCAAGTCAGGTGGACCTCCACAGTTCAATGACGAAAGGTGTAACTTCACGTTTTTTTCCCTCCTTCTAGAGTAGTAGTGGAGCTCTGTTTCATGTTTGGTCCTTGAGGAGTTTGAACTGCAAGCACGAATGGGTGAATGGAAGGGCACGGTTCCTGAGGCCAACTGTTTCAAGTTTCTCCCCAGGTGGCTTTTATTGCTTCCAGCCTTCTTCTGCTGAGAGCAAGTTGTACTTCTTGTATGAATTGGTGAAAGTGTGCTGCTCTCTTCTTCTCCTTCCTCGTCATCTTCCTCATCTTCCACAATTGAAGGGAGTTTCTTCTTTATATTCCCATTTCCCTTGAGCTCAGCCTAAAAGAGCAGATAAGTAGGAAGACAAAATTCAAAGCCTGATGTTGCAGAAACAAAGTTTCTTCTCATGTTCTCACTGCAACAAACCCAGCTGTAGATCAGCTTTCAAATCACATTAGAACTAGGGTTCTTTTGGAATTCTTTTGGAATTACATCTCTCTTCAACTATATGTATGTATAGGAGAAAGATGCATATGCATTAAAAAGGTTCTCTATCGATATTACCAGTGAGCCTAACACAATGTATTTTATTACCAAGAAAGATTACATGACTAGGTCTTAAAAACCAAGTGGCACATATACTTGAGTAGATTAATCTTGTCTTACTGAGGTGTTATTAATTCCGAATGTTACACTCTCAGTCTCACTTGGGGAATGAACTGAGACTTGTAATTCATATAATTCCACAATTTTAGATTGAGCCATTTGTAATGTGCAAATAGCATTAGTAACAAATCAGATGATCCTCTGTGTCCTTTATAGTTGAAACCTCTGTTGCAACAGTTGGCAGTTTATACAGACCAACATTCATGAATCAGTATTGTGACAGTTTCAGCTTCAGAACTGAGTTATCACAAAGCAGAGTTACATCTGTTCAAAAAACAAAACAAAACAAAACCAAGTCTGTTGATGCTTGGTGTTGGACCCAAAGCAAATTAGAAATCTCATAGACCTGGGTTTTGTATTTGATGTACTAAGTGCAACCTATCCTCCTCTGTTTTTTCATGGTAATAAAATACACTGGTTATGAATATTGACATGTGGCAATGTTAGGGTCAGCTTGTAAATGAAAATTGGTCTCATTTATTCTCTTGCTACAAATCACTGGATTGTTAAGGCAGAATGATATGAGACAAATTAAGAAACTACACATATCTTAGTGAACTGAACACCCAAGTGCAACTTTACGGTTGCAGAAAAGTTTATATTTTTGATTTAATAATTTTTCATGTTACTGCATTCGATCAAACTTCATTATGGCATTGTTAACCTTAGCTTTGAAAGCTTCTCAGATAAGCTTATGTAGTCAGTTTTCCAGTTCAAACAAAGTAATATTAGGGTGAAAACACAAATTTGGAGGATTTATTTAAATGTTCTAAGCTCCTATCAGTATCTATCTGAATATTTTGCATCATATGTTTAATTTTGCTGTGTAATACAGAACACTTCCATTGGGTTAGCATTTTGGTCTTACTATCCTTTGGCAGATATATTGAATTAGGCCCTTTCAATCTGAGATTGAAAATGTAAGAATTTGAAAAAATGTCAAAAGTATTTGTTTATAAGAAATATAATAACAGCCTTGCTGTTAACTGTAGTAGCCACCTGAAGGCTGATATAAGGATCAAATTGTATAGAACCTGGCTTTGATGCAGCCTACTCTCTACAGAGAATGAGTGTTATCCATATTCAAGACTTTGTCTTGAGGAACCATATATTCAAAATGCAAGAGCTATATCATAATATCCAAACTCATCACCTGGAAAAAAATCATAAGAAGTTAGTCATAAAATGGACAGTGCCACATCTATCTGTAGAATGCTTCTTAAAGATTCTGAACACAGTGAAGTTGCTTAGAGTTTTTTTTTTTTTGGTGCATGTTTGAAAGTGAAGCTTTGATGATTTAAAATGCAGGTAACATACCTGAGATAATGTAGACTTGTTTGATAATTTCGATATTACCTGAAACAAAACAAAACAAAAAAGTACCAAATATGTGCATCTGCACAGTACTGGCTTCCAAGAGCATACAAACATCTTAACCAAAATATTTATGTTGATACAAAGAAAGAATCTCATGGTAAAACAGCTGTATTAAATTAAATATAACACTGAAAAATGACAGTCTTCGGGCATACTGTCAGAAAACAAAAGATTTTGCTTTTATTAAAAATTATATGTCCTGCAAAAAAGATCATTTTTACTTAGTAAAATGTTGGACTAAATCTTCAAACCTCAAACCGAATGTAGATGGGCAAATGTATGTCTCATGAGCCTCAGTGTTCCTTTGATGGAATCCCATGCAGAAAGAGTGCTCTACTTTGCCTCTACCTCTTTGTAGTTTTACCTCCTAAGCCAGTATAGTGCTTACACCTAGATGATCAAACTGTTTTATAAAAACCTGAATCTCTACTCTAGGGAATTTTCAGTCAGTGAAAGGGACTGAAGAAGGTAGGACCAATGTAATCCTCAGAGAGATACATGCATAACAGCTATTCAAGGCCTTGACATTTTTCCTTGATTATAGAGAAACACAACAAAACAAAAGACAGAATCATACAATTTTAATTAAAAATTTCCAATAGAATCTACAGGAAATACTGACTACTGTGTGATATGAAACTTCTGTTGCTTATTTAGATGTTTTTACTTTGACAAGTCACAAATCCCGCATGCTATATTAATAGGAATGTTTTAGTCTGCCAGGCAGAAATTTCAGAATTGATTTTCAGCTTTCCTCTGCTTTGTATGTTGAGATAAAAAATGTTTAATGTTCATGAATTTTATAGGGTTTCTATTTTTATTTTTTTCCCCTTATTTATTTTTCTTCTTCACAAGTCTTTTTCATTAACCTGAAAACTGTTTTGCAACTGGTCACAAAAGTGAGGGTATTAGTGCTGGTACAATAAATGGCTACACATTATTTAATTGTGTGTAAGAAGAAGTCCATCTCCACAACTGACAGGCCAGTAGCAGGTGTATCAATTAATTTAGCAATAACTCTCTAATAACTGCCAAACAGAACAACTGCAATAATTAGGCTGTGTAAATAAAATAACTGCTATGTTCTTCCTGAATTAGAAAAGAGCTAGGTGATGCTAACAGATCATTATATCTCAGATACTGACATCTCCCAACTTGCACTGTAATGTGTGTCAATTTAAGAAACATTCAGGAGAACAGTAAAGTGGAAATTTATTAACATACTAAAGTTATTTTTAAAAACATCAGACGTAGGAAGTATTATTGGCTCTCTTTGCACGTGTTGAAATAGCTTAATAGTTGTGCCCAGAACTCTGGGGCCTATGTTTGGCATCTAGGCACAGGTGCAGAATGAATGTTAAATAACAGCCTTAATTAAAACTCCAAGTAAATCCCAAACATTATCTGCTAACATTAAGCATGAAGAATGAATTAGACTGCTTCAGGCTTTAGAAGGGACTTTTTGTTTATTCTCTGTAATGTAGGTAAAGATCACCCTTCACCTGACTTTTTTTTCTCCTGCTCTGCTCATTCTTATTTTACATCTTGAAAATAGATACAAAGAAATCACTATATGAATGTCTGACAGATGTTCTGGTGTTGTTCCCACATACCCACTGGTTTCTTTCAGCTGGGCTTTCAGCTCCACAACTACACTACAACAAAAATTATTGCTTGTGACATTAAACATTGCATCTTTTTCATGTAAAAACAAGCTCCTGGATTTTGTATTGTAGTTGAAAGACCTCAGGAGTTCTCAAGGCTAAAAGCTCTTATAACAACTCCCTTCTCTCACTCTTCCTGCTTTCAAAGAGAAAAATGAAAGATAAGATAATCACAAGAATGTAGAAAAAGCCAGCAGGCAATAACAGGTAATAAATGGAAAAATGTAAAACCATGGATATACTTTTATCTCTGTAAATATATTTTAGAGTAAATAATTAGAAAGAACTGTCCTAGTCTTTAATCTGTCAAAACTTTACAGCAAAACACTAGTGTATCTTATTTAAAATCCAATTTTTATTCTTACATGTGATAGAGGATGAAAAATAGCTCACATTCATGTCTTTTAAAGTGAAAATTTGAATCAGTAAAGGCAAATGGAAGACAAACACACGTATTTTCCCTGTTTTGTACCTGCAAGAAAAGAAGTCTTATACAGTCCAATTCATTTTTAATTTCACCCTTGGTGTCTTGTAAAACCAGCTATTAAATTTACTTTCACTGGATAAAACTGTAATAGGTCATGCACTAAAAACAGAATCATCAAATTCTTCCTTGAACATCTACACTTTTGTACTTGTCTAATATATTAATACAGAAATCTTAAACTTGTATTTATCATTACTTATTACAAGGAGGAAAAGATCATTTGCACAGATGAAAACAATAGTGGTTTGCTTTAAAAAGCTGGTAACCTAAATATTCTTCCAGGAGCAAGAGATCTTAATAGAAGAATCTCCATGGAGATTTGTAGCCAAACCAAGTCCTTAGATGTACAATGATTTAAGATGAATTCCAGTTATAAAGCCCTAAAACCAGAAATATTTGGTGCTAATGCAGTAAATGTTCAAGTAAGTAGATTTGTATTTTGGTTGCTTGAAGAGTATTGTCTGCTTTTAGTGGTTTGATTCCTATTGCCATCATGAGAAGAAGGAATAGAATAAAAACAATTTCACTGATTTGTTTGTAAGACTTGGCTCCTAAAATGTATCAATAATGATGTGTATCTAAGGGGTAAAAAGGATGAAATACTTTTTCTGGAAAGGGTTTGAAATCAAACTAGAATACTAATGTTCTGACTCAGCATTTAGAAGCAGGAAAAACACATTTAGAAGCACTGACAATACTAGGGGTGGGGGGGAAAAGAACTAATTCCATATGTTCTGTTATTTCAAAGCTTACTGTATGATAATGGAAAATGCACAAATATGTAAAAAGTATTAATGTACCACTGAGAAGCTTAATGCCTCACATGTTTGATCCTCAGTTTTACATAATCAGGAATTTTTTCAATGAGCTCTCATGAATCCTTTAAATCATGAGAATCACACTCTCAAAGAATCTCATTGGTTAAATATGGTTGTTTTGCTGAGCAACTTATTGCTCCTCGTTTTATTTATTTATTTATTTTAAGAGTTTATTTAAGTTTATTGTTAAAATAGACAATAGATCTGGTACTGTGTATATTTTCTGTCAGACTAAACTTCCGGAGAAGCTTAGAGATTATTGCATATAAAAGGTATAGTGGAAAAAGCTTTTCAATATTTCTACTGCTAAATCACATTCTTTAAAGATTTACATAATATCAATGGAAAATATAAAGAATTTTAATGTATTTCAGTATTCAAAATTCTTCCTCTTCTTTGAAGTACTCAGCTGTATGCCTAAAGTAATTCAACTTGAAAAATTCACAGTCTCATAAATGTTTGTAGTATCCTATGAACTGTTATCTGATCAGACCCAAGGTAGAGACTGTAGAATCTGTGCAAGTGTTGTTTCTAATATTCTCATTTTTAAGCAAATCCTCATACTACTTTCTAAATAAATAATTGTATCTAACTTCAGAGAAGGTCTTGAAAAGAAAAAAAGAAGACAAGATAGCAGCTCTTGAAAAATATTTTCCCAACAAATTTTATTATCAACCAATTTTTATTATCTGCCTGTTTTCAAGTACCCAAGCTGTACTGCCAGCACTTACAGTCCGAATCAGTAAGACAAATGTTATAAAATGCAATTCACTAAGAGAAGCCACATATTTTGGGAGAGTTTTTTTTAAGGAAATTCAGCCCTGTCCAGCTTTCAGGGTAAGCCTTAGAAACCATAGGATAGAATGATATAATCGTAGAACAGAATTACAGAATGTTTTGGATTGGAAGAGATGCTTAAGATTATTCAGCTCCAAGCCCTCTCCCATGTGCAGGGCTCCCACCCATTAGAGCAGGCTGCTCGGGGCCCCATCCAACCTGGCCTTGTGCACCTCCGGGGATGGGACATCTACAGTTTCTCTAGACAATCTTTTCCAGTGCCCCATCACTGAGTAAAAAATTTCCTCCTAATATCAGGTCTATATCTCCCCTTTTTTCGTTAAAAGCCATTTCCCCTTGTTCTATCACAATCAGACCATGTAAAAAGTCGGTCTGCTTGTTTATAAGCTATCTTTATGTATACTGGAAGGCCAAAATTAGGTTTCCCTAGAGCCATCTCTTCTCCAGACTACATACGCGCAGCTCCTTCAACATTGTCACAGGAGAAGTGCTCCAGTCTGATCATTTCTGTGTCTCTCTTCTGGACCTGCTCCCATAGCTTCATATATTTATTGTCTGGAGACCTTAGGCCTTAAAGTGTTACTCCAGATGGGGCCTCATGAGAGTAGAGTAGAGGTGTACATCTCCTCTATCACCCTACTGGCACCTCCCTTTTGATGCAGCCCTGGAAAGCGGTGGCAGTGGCTCATTTCAAACTTGTCATCCACCAGTACCCTGAGTCCTTCTCCACAGGAAACCTCTCAATGAATTCTTCTCCCGGTCTGTAACTGGGATTGTCTCAATCCAAGCGCAAACAGCTTGCGGTTGGCTCTGCTGAATCTCACTGGGTTCTAATTTCTTCTTAATAATGAATATTTTACTGTTTGGATGGTTGCTTGATGAGTACATTAACCTTCAGTAAAAAAGGTAAACTGAGCATATATCTGGCTCCTATGGGTATTTGGAGCTAAAACTTTTGGGAAGACAGCATTCGTACGCTAACTTTGAAATTCTCATGATCTTGCCACAGGGCAAGAAGTCATGTCCTGGCATTTGAAGAAATCACTAGAAGTCAAAATACACAACCTTGTTAAGTAAGAAAGCCAACATAATTTCCTTCCCCTTAGATGCAATTTGTGTTTCATATAAACCCATAACAGAAAAGCTAAGTGTGCAGGCTCTTAGAGCTCTTGACAGCTTTATTAATCTAGAAATTCTCAATAGCTTAGAAACAAAGATGATGTAGATATTCAGTAAGTGAAAAAAAAAAAAAGCTTCAGTTTTCAAGGTAGCATAACATAAAACTTGACTAGGTGTTAGGGAAATCCAATATTAAGTTTGCTAAAAAAATGATGATATATGACAATAATTACATAGCAGCCTAATTTTGTACAAGTAATTGTATGGATGAAAAACCAAAAGAACTGTAAGTAAGTGTCTCAATACCTGAGTTCTTAGATTTCATTGAACATGACTCACAAAATGTTACATCCTTTCTTGCTGTGTCCTGTATTGAGAGAAGCTCTGAAGAATGCAAAGTTGTTGAAATTACGTGACTTAACATGCTTTTTCACACAGTGTAGTATTGCAAAGGTCATCTAATAATAAAAAAATTCAGTATTAAGCCTATCAAAATAATTCACATCTTCAATCATGAATAAAAATATTTAATGTTCCAGAGCAAAAATTTATTTGATTCCTCTATACTTGCAAGTGTATTAAAAGTCTAAGGACTTCAAAAAAGCTTTGTGAAAATTTTTTTATTCCCGAATCTCATTCATTACATTCCTGTCCAACACAAAGAAAAAAATTATGCTGGGGGTCTTTCATGAGTCTACCACCTTCCAGACTGCATCTCCATTAGTTCTATATATCCTATAAACTCCTCCAGATTAATTAATATTCTTGCTAACATTAACTTTCTGTCACATAAACTAGTAGTTTAATAAGACCCTGCAGAAAGGTTCCGAAGCCAAAGCTTGCCATGAAAAGAATCCAGCAATGTTGTCACCATTTCTAATAGACTGCATGATCTCAGTGAGACATAGTTATATTAATGACAGCAATAAATCTCTCTGTGAATCTTGAAGTATGAAAAAAGCACCTACATTAACATAGATACGATTTCTGACAAGGCAGAAGGAACAGAAAATGACTGAAAATAAATTTGAGAGCACAGTAGTTTTAATTCAGTTGGATTCATTAAGTCCCCTTTACCCTACAAAAGTATTATCACTCCATAAGTGATACACTCAAGAAATCAACGAGCTTTACTATTCAGACCAAAAAGACAACCAGGTAGTGAAAATCTGCATTCATGAATGCTGCTTAAACTTTAGGTTGATATTCTTCTGCTTGGTTGTATTGGTTAATCCTGAGTTAAAATGTTTAAATAGCTCATAAATTTGCCCTTAATGTACTCAGGAGGTGACTTTAAATTTCTACATGCATACAGCAATATCTCTGAATCTACAATATCACCATAAGATGTTAATTCAGTTCTTTCTCAGCCTAATGTATGCAATAAATTAAATGCTTCTTTTAGAAGCATAGAGGTATCTCAGGATGCAGAAGAATACAAAAAACAGTTATTAGATAGTCAATAGCACTCAACTATCTACTGCATTTTCCTCATCAGCCAACGAATATGAGGAAAGTATATATATTATCTCTTTTGCAAATACAACTTTCCAGGGGATGTTTCAGATCCATTTGGAGAATAGGCTTATCTTAGAAAGCATGAAATAACAAGAGATGCAGGGAACATCTAAGCTGCAAAACAAACTTTTGTTTTCTGCTATTTTTTTTTAATTTCTACTCTTTCCCTAATCCCCCAGTGTGCTCACCAATGGAGTCTACTCTTAAAAATGTACAATATACATGGTACTGTACTAAATATACTATATATATACATATAGTGCAATTATACATTTGTTAGTAAAGTTATTAAAAATTATAAATGTGAATCCATGTAGCATAGGTATGAGCTTTGTTTTCAGTCATGGACCAGTTCCATTTGTAGAGAGAATTTCTGTAGCTCTGTCTTTACTGAGTGAAACTATTCTGATATTTACTTTTATATCAGTAAAAGATTATATTTGTATATAATTTTTTTTATATGCTTTCATAATTTTGAGCAGAGGGGTAGTTAATTTTCAGAGGCTCCTTCCAACCTCAGCTATTACACAGATCTACAAACTTTAAAAGATTTGCACACAATAAAATTGAGAATTAATGTTTTTATCCATGTAGAACACTTATTTGACACATAAGCTGCACTGATTATTAACAGTTTACTCAAAGACTGGCTCGTGCTTTATTTCACGTATTTTTGTGATATAGGAACTTTAACATATAAGCCACCCTTCCTCATTATATCCCTAGATAGTCTGTATCTTCAGGAACAATTTCTCAAAAAAACATTGAGGTATTTTCCTTTCCTTCATTAGTCTTACTTAACAAATAATAAAAGGAGAGGTCTCAGCAAGAACAGTTCTAAATTTAAGGCTGCTTTCTGCTCATTGCTATATTGGTTGCTAAAGCAACTATGGAGAAAAATACATATTCACTTTCAAACCACTGCTAGGTATGAGGTACACTATGATTATTTTTCCCCAGTTATTCCACTGTAGAAACAAATATATAAAATGTAAAAATGATAGTCATAATATCGTTATTATATTGTCCGAAGGCACAATGAATTATACTGGAAAAAAAGTTATAATCTAGCATGCCTCTGTAACTAAAATAGAAATATGTTTAACTTCCAAATTGATACTTTTTGAAAGATAGGAGCATTTTATGGCTAAAATACTGTCTGACACCATTTTAAATTCTCCTCATTCCAGTGTCTAAAAACATCAATAAGCTGCTTTCCTAGCCTGGATTTTTTTTCAACATGTAAACCTTGGTTAAGCTTTATAATCTGATGCAGAATGTAATAATCCCAGGAAGTGAAATGAATGAGAATGGAGGGTGTTCAAAATGACTCAAAAGCTAAAATTAGAAGTAGTTTTTTACCCTTTTTTAAAATTTAAATCTAATTACAATGAAAATTATTTCTACTTGTCTAGAAAGGGCGAACATGCGATTTTGAATATCTCAGTTATATACATGCATTTAATAGTCACGTTATGTGCGTAAGAAACGATCATAATTTCCACCTCTTATCCCATTCTCAGGAGTAAGAGAGTGCCCACAGAATAAGCATTTTAAGATGGGTCAGATAGACATATAGTCTAGTCCCAGACAAAACTGAATGGACTTTTTTTCTCTCCTCCCCTTCAACCTCTTCTGCACCTTGTGGGATTTATTCTTATGGCCAATGCTCTATCTGTTTTAGGCTTACAATGGAAAAGATTTGTGAAAAGCACAGGAATTA
Source organism: Callipepla californica brunnescens (assembly GCA_023055505.1). NCBI lineage: Eukaryota > Metazoa > Chordata > Aves > Galliformes > Odontophoridae > Callipepla > Callipepla californica. The sequence goes on from JALIRH010000064.1 coordinate 127,756, forward strand.
ATAAAGAAAAAAAGAAAAAAAAGACCGGTTGCATCAGTAAGTTGTAGTAAGATTAATTTTTAATTTTCTATAAGGAACATCACTACAGGTCAGAGGAATGAACTATCAGAAAGAGAAAAATTGAGAATATAAATGGCATGGAATATAATGTTGTTATTTTTGAAAATATAAGAATGATTGAAGGCTACAGAACTAATCCTGGACCATACCACCAATAAAAAATTCTTCAGATAAGGGTACTAGGAAATAAAATGAGAAGGCCACCAGGCCTGAAAGAAAAAAATATCATACCAGTACATCCTTTTAATGTTTCTTTATTACATTATTTCTCAGTGGTACACCCATATTGAGGGATTTATTAGAAGTAGGCTAGTGAGATTATCTAGCTGTCTTGAGTGGCACTGAGAGAACTAATGACTGAAAGGCACCACACGTCACGGTCATCAATGATTGCAAGCAAACAGGCTTTATGAGTTAACAGACAACAAAAAGGAGTAAAACCTGGCTTGTGTTTCCAAGGTCCAGGTCAGTCCTGCTCCCGTGCTGACTGAAACAGCTAATTGCCAGGCAGTGAAAGCAGAAGAATGATCAAATGGCAACAGGAGGAGGTACTGCAGCAGATTCAACTGTCTGTAACTAGAATTTACATGATATAGCCAAAGATCTGCCAGAACATGATTAGTGGCATGAATACAGGTAGGAGACCTGTGAAGTGACTTTAAGAGCACTAAATGACAAAGCTAATTCCCAGACTTCTCACACATTTATAATCAGGTGAAGGTGCTACTCTGTTTTCTTTCCCAAGTGCTCCTGCATTTCTACATCACCACAATCCTTTGCCTTGCTCCATAACGATATGCAGACTGAGCTGAGGTGGTATGAGCGCTGTCTAGCTCAGCAACAGGGTAATTTATTCTTCAAGATAGAGGGGAAAAAATGTGAAACTTGTACAATGAGAAGAAGTGCTGAGCAAAATTTCACACTAACACTATTGCAAAACAGTCCATGCATACAGGCAGCTAAGAAACCCACTCCAATGAACTTCACATCAGGAGATGTGTCAAAGTTAATTGTATGTTCATGAATTTTTAGTGATTTTAATTTTTCATAGAAGAGCACATTCATTCACTCATATACCGTAACATCTGAGAAGATGAGTGGTTTTCATGCTGCACCTCATGAAAAGAAAAAATGGGAATAAAGTGTGCAATAGATTGAATGCAGCAGATGTGCAGCCATCAGTCACTTAATTTAGTCACCCTAACCAAACGAAAGGAATTTGTTCTGTGTTGTTGCCAAGTATAGGCAATAAAGAGCAATCTAAGGTGCTTCATTTTGCCCAGTAATAATGAAGGTAAAGTATTAGACTTCTGCTGCTGTCTGATTAATCACTTCTTTATCCCACCTGTTATAACAGTACCTTTTAGAGAAACAGAAAAAAAGTGCTAAAGACTGGTGCCTCATTTTGCAGTATTTGTACCTGCTGCACTGCAGACAAAAACCAACAGTGAGTTACAGCTATATTAATAGCACATGATCTTAGAAATTGTAAGTATTCCTCAAAGTTTTCCAACCGTATTTGTAAACATCAAAGTAGAGCTAATTGAATTTTCTAGAGTAAGTCACTCCTTTCTACACAGCCAGTAAGTAATATGGCAAAATCATCTTCTCTATTTAAAAGTTAGTTGGAATTATTTGGGAAATACATGAAATGTACTCACTTTGAAAAATATTTTGCACCTTTTTACTATTCTGCAGTGTACTGGAAGAGCTGTGATTTAGTCTGGAGTGAATGAACTATGACTAAATACAGCAGTGTAGTAATAGTTTAGAAGTCAATCTTATAAATATGTGATATTTGTTACAAACACAGAGGTAATACCTCTCCAAATCACTATTTTATGGCTTTAAAGTTCAACACATGAATAAGTATGTATGAATAATCATGTAGCTTGAAGTTTCTGTTATGTTTTCTTACCTTACCATCTTTTCCAAAATTAGAAGCAACTATTTCCATAAAAGCACACTTATTCTTTTTTTCTTTCAGATAAATATAATTGCAAATTGGATAACCTTTATCTGTTTCTTTAAAACAAAATACTATTTAATATGCAGACTAAAAATGTATTTAAAAAGTCAGAACTTTTACTCAGATTCTACTACTGTTAAATAATAGACAAGCAAACTTGTAACAGATGGAACTACTTCTATTATATTGAAAAACAGCATTTGTATATTTAAAAGAGCTATAATTCAATATCTAGAAATAGAAACAGGCAAGAATCAGTTTATGTTAAATAAGTAATCCACTAGAAGAAAACCAGACAGTGGATAGGCAGACTTTCAGATAATTTTTTTGCATGCACTCAAAATATCTTTTGCTCTATCCACTTTTCTGTTGACAGGAACAAAAAACATTAGTTGACAGAACCATGAAAAGATGGAAATCGAGAAATAAATCAGTCTATCAGTGAGGTGGAATTACACATGATTTTAAAAGTCATGGTTAATTCCCTGTTGGAATGAGCTAGGAAACTCTATTCAGAGTAGAATTTGTTGGCATTTTTCTTCCCACACTGTGATCTGTTTTTTGTCAAAGCTTAAATCTGTTTTCACGTTTGAGAACAATTGGTTTAACCAATTATGAGATTTCCCACTAGAAAAGTAGAGATGTCCTCTGTAATGTGTTTGGTATTGCTAATAGCAACATGAGCTTTTTTATATTTAAAAAAACCTGAAACAAACAAACTCAATTCAGTCTCTAAAATGTAATAAATTCTAAATACCAACCTCTCCAAAGCACAAGCATCAAGCCCCATTTCGTCAGACAATGGGAAAAATCTCATTCCTACAATAAGACACTAGGTTTCCAACTGGAGGAAGAAACAACCTCTTTTCTAGTGCAATCTTTGTCATGCTGTCTTATTTACACTGTGAATGCACTCCAATTAAGTAGTATTTCCACCTCTTTCAGAGTTTGAGTATTTTCATTTTAAACAGAACAACATGTCTTCCATTGAGGACAGGGAGCAGGAAAGCTCTCTGTAAGAGGTGAAATACTACTTAGAATTATAGAAGAACACATAAAAACTTATTAATTGCAAATCCTGACTACAAAGAAAGATGTTTGAATCTTCAGGTATGCCATTTCAGAAAATGACATGTATTGGTAGTGCTCTAGTGAGTCAAAGATGCATATGTCTGGCTTTGTCTTATTTTCCTTTGGGACTTCATTACAGCTTGAGGGTTAGCATGGGTGTCAAGGAAGCCTCTTGTACTTTATATCAGCCTGGTTGTCATTGGTCTTTGCTGTTTTCTTTTTGATCAGTTGTGACACCTAGACTATAGACACTTCTGTGCAGACACAGGGAACAACTACATAGGTTGCACAGAAAGTAATGTTCCTATTTATTTCCATGGAAATTACCATAGACACAAAAAGCACAGTAGCACTATTTGATGGAACAAATTCTCAGATACAAAACACTATTTTTTGACATAGTCATTACCATTAGATACACATTTTCACTAGTGAGGTACAAGTCCCTGCATGCGACGCTCATCAAAATCTGCACCAGAGGAGGCGAACCACTGTTTTACAGATGCTGTGATGGCCTAATTGCTAGGAAAATGTTGCCCACACAGTCCATCTTTCACTGGCCCAAACAGAAGGAAGTCTGAAGTTTTCAAATCCAGACTGTACAGCAGGCGTGGTGAGACAGTCTAAATGAGTCTGATAATATGCTCCACAGTCTTCAAACTGGTATGGGGCCTTGCACTACCATGTTGCAAGAGAGGGTTTATCTTTTCTGGTTTGGCTCTGTAATTCCAAACATTCAGCTTGTAGCAGTCAAATGTAACAGTCAGGGTTGGTGTTTTTTCCTGATTCCAGGAAATCCAGAAGGATCATCCCTTTCCTATCCCAAAAGATAGTGAATAATAATTTACCTGCTGAAGACTACATCTGGAACTCTTTCTGCAATGTGTAATTCACATGTTGCCATTCTGTGTACTGCCATTTTGACGTCAGCTCATAGCAGTGAAACCACTCCTTATAAAGGGTAATCCAGGAATGGGATCCAGGAAATTGTCACCTTCAGCCTTATATTGGTTCAGTAGGTCCTGACAAATTTGTATATCATGTTCTTTCTGTTCTTGTATGAGCATCTGTGGAACACACCTGATGTTGCCACCATCATTTCCATTGAAGCTAATATTCAGCTCTGTACACAGTACTCTGGTCACAGTTCAATGAATTCTGTGGATAAGCTGCTCGAGGCACTCTTCATTTCATGGTGTGACAGCTGTGCATGGCCATCTGGAATGTGGCTTATCTTTCATGTCACTGTCATCACTGCTGGAATGCACCACTCACTGCCTTATTGTGCTAAGATCCACAGTTTGGTCTCCATAAGCATTCTGCAAATGTCGATGAATGTTAATGGGTGTCATTTTTTCTGCATGGAGAAATTCACTTCCACACTTTTGCTTCATTTGTACTTCCTATAGACACCATTTTGTTAGACTGCCCCTCTGCTGCCATCTGTCACACCTCTGACACCATGGGCCAATATAATCAAAGAGGCATTGCTTTCAGAACAGTCCTCATAGTGGCAACAAATGGTTACCAAATCAATAAAGATATTGTGAAAATATTTACCTAAGTCTCTTATAAGATAATAAAAATAAATTATGAACATATGTTACTTTATAAAACATTTTCTAGGGCTGGTGCATAGCAAAATTATTTCCAGTTTCTTTCGTATAATTGTATTTCACATTGAAAGAACCTTTTTCTGACTACCTAGCTTTATTAAATCAGACAGCTGACTTTCTTTCTGCCTGCTGTGTATGCAGTCTGTAATATATTGTGCAAAAATCCTGTGGGTGAGGGGATGTTGAAAACTGTGTAACCTAGCAAACTATGTCATGACTGTGATATCAAAGACTTAGAGAGATTGGTGGAAAGTCTAGAATGACTAAATCATTTTGTTGTCACAGCTCCATCTACCAAACAAATTAGCTTTTTCTAACTGTGGTGAGATAATTCTGTAAATTTACAGGAATTAGTTTCTCTATCAAAATTCAGCAAAGATAACAAAGGATAGAGAATATCTATCCTTTCTTCCTAATTCACATATTGCTGTAATGAGAATGTATGAGAAGATGGCATGATAGTACTGCTGCTGTGATTGCACACTCATCATATGTCATATTTATGTATCATTGAAGGGCTTCTGTCTTCAGAGATACTATGAAGAATCCTTATTTCTTTGTATTCCTTTCTGTTTCTGTCACTCATAAGAAACTGAAATAGTTACGTTTGCCAGATCCTGTACTTTAAATCTCTTGATCTTTTCTTTCGAAATTACTTAAACAACATTTTCAACCTTTCTATAACCAAATTGCTGCATGTTCTACTTGGTACTGCTTACAGATATTTTTTGCTTTACTGAAAACTGTCATGGTTATGGAGTTCAGGAGTCTTTTCCACCATTACACCATACTTGGATTTTACTGCATGTGCAGCCCATCCTTATGTACACTTTTAGACCTCCAAATGAACAACAAAAAAAAAAAATAAATAAAATAAAATAAGATTTTCCTATAAATTTCTGTGTGGTGGGTTGTTAAGTGTTCTGGTGCTAAGTATGCAGCTTTGATAGTCCAGAATCAGGAAAGTCCCAATTAATTCTGTCCCTTTTTTGTCCACCTGGTTGTTATTCACTTCAGAGATCTTACTTGATTTTGTGTGCAGTGAGAAGCTGATGTTTGGAAATCTGCAATGTAAGGCAGTTTAGATGATCTGTGACTAAAATAACACCAAAATTTTACGTAAAGTTTGAAAGACAGTTAATAAGTCATTCTATTTCATTCTATTTTAATCTTCAGTTCACCCAACCCTAGTGTGAAAAGCCAAGTGGGGAAATTTATACTCTTTGATGTTGTAGCTCAGCTGATCCTAATCACTGTTACTGATACATTTTCAGGCATTACATTCACATACAGTTACAGATTGCAGTCATTTAAAACATTAAAGGAAAAGGGCTGAGAAGTTGACTTATTCAAACAAATCAATCTATTGTTTAACTATGGAAAAACTCCCAAACACCCAAATCCCTACAAAGCTGCAGAATTTATGGCATGCACAAAAGTAAAATCTCAGTCTTAGAGAGAGTGTTCAAGATAGTATCACAGCTGCCACATTCTCCTATAGCGCAATTCTCAAGACATAATACCATGTTTAAAAGATGTCATATTTTCATACAAGCAAATTTTAAATTTTACTTCTGAAAGCCTTCTTAATATTCTGTGGGAGTAAGTCATCGTTCTGGGAACTGCACCCTTTAGGTTGGCAAAGCAAGAAAGTTGGTGATCAGGCACCTTTGTTACTGCCATGGGCATCTCTCCTCATTAGGAGAGAACACTTCTGGTGGGGCAAATTTTTCTACCTATATCTGCTCTTCATTGTGACTGATAAATACATTGATTTGATGAGAAATCAGATGAGCTTGAACAAGATCAGTTCAGCTATGAAAGTAATACTTGTTAGTACTAGGTAATACTGGGCTTAGTTAACTCAAGAATCTAGGAAGAAATAACGCTAAGATTAATCTTCATCTGTCTTCAGTATTTGTCTGTGACACTGAATGCTAACCAGCGTCAGGTTATTTTATTTTCCTGCAATTTAAAATAATGGATTACACCACGAAAATACGGTGAATATTCAGAAACTCTAAAAAGGTTTTCCTCTTAAAGCCATAAAAGTTCTGTGGTATTTTCTTCAGTGCTTTAAATCCCATCCAAAGCAAAAGTGAGGAAGATCTTACTCTGCACTCTTACGACTCATTCTCACCTGCAAATCTGTTCACCATTCAACCATCTCCAGTTGGAATTACCTGTTCTTGATTTTATAAAATTTCAATGTGTATGCAACTAGTACAAGAAACCATAGATTTTTCAGCATAGAGAAAAGCACTGAAGCAATACCAGCTAGCCAAGAAACAAAACAGCCTCTATAAAAAGTGAGTGACTGCTTATCCTACACAAAGGATAACAGCCCCACAAGATGGAGAATTTCTAAGTCTTGCACCAATTCATAGTGTCTGCCAAAACATTTGGAATTACATTCATCTCCTGTCTTTAGAATAGGTGTACACTTTCAGTGCTAATTCTCTCTATAGTATAAGGAGCAGCACAACAAAAATACTTGATCTAATAAGACTAAACTGAAATTTTGCCCATATTTGTTATTAAGATTGGGTTAACTCAGGCCCCAGAACTTCTGTATATTCATGTGATACATTCAGAAAAGGAGAGATTCAATAAAAGCTTTCTGTATTGAAATCTAAATGTATATTTGATACATAATTTCAGTGAAAATATTTTGGTAAATCTATCCCGAAGTCTTTCTTTTTTCTGGTTTCACTTTAAATTTCTTACTGAGATGAAAAAACGCATCCCAGTTGAAGTAAAATGAGAAACAGCTGTTTCTTGTATTGAACATATAGAAATGTTCTTAACTGTGAGGTGATAAAATGAAAGTTCATTAGATTCGCACATGATATTTTTGAAAACATAAAATATCTTTACTTGGACATGTGCTTTATATAACTAGGAATTATTTGTAAACAAGCAAAAAATGACAAAATAATCGAGAAAAATATTTTCTATCAAATTATGTTTTCTATTGAAAAATGAGAGGCAGGGAACATATTCACTATTTATGATCTGATTTACAGATCAACAAGTAATATAGGTTGAATTATCAAACAAATTGAACAAGTGGTCCTTTTAATGTATTATTGTATACTATGTATGTATATTACACATATGTATATTATTGTATATATTATGTATGTATTATTTCTTTGATAAAGTAATGATGACTGATTTAAGCATGAAAAACATCTTTACATTTAACAATATCTGCAGAGATGTTTAAAAATACTTACATCGCTTTCATGGCCTTCTCTTAAATTGTAAGTGAGATCGTGCTGTATGTCTTCAACAAACTTGTGAGCATACTCTGGGTAAAGATCAAGTACTTCAAAGAGACCTTTGAGGATAATGCATTGGAGGTCACAGTAAGTTAGAGCCTTAACATCTGCATTTGTTTTAATGACTTGATCCCTAATGGATAGGTTTGCTCCAATTAAATCTCCTTTACCTAAAAGAAAAAATGAAAAGAATCAACTTCAAAGCAAAGTCATTCTTGACTACTGTTTTATTACCATAACTCTGCTTAGCAATTACTAAATTTTAAAACCCATAGTTCCTCCTGTTTTTTTTTTTTTCTTTTTTAATTAATAGCTTTCAAAAGTACTTCTATCAATCTAGGAGCTGCTGCTTCCTTTTTGTTTTGTTTTGTTTTGTTTTGTTTCAGGAGCAATGTTGTATGCACTTAACAAGAGGTACAAAGACTAATTTATGGACATGTAACTATCACATATTACGGATCAATAAATGCACTAAAAAAACCATAAGGTTTATTGCAGTAATAATAGCAATATTAACAGGAGGTGGAATTTTGTAAGTGAAAAGTTATCATTTGTCTGTTATTTCATTTGAATAGGCAGTTCTTAACACAAGATTACAAAAATGACATGATTAAATGTAGATATTCAATTCAAATTAAAATTTTACTCAGAATTTGTGTTGTAAAACATTTGCAGGATGTGATGCTTGTAGCTGTGTAGGTACACTTCATGATGCATCTTAGTTATAGTGAGTAACAATGAGGGGGAAAGTCAACAGCACTTCAGTCAATAAAAAAGAATGGATTCCTAGGATGGAATAACTGCCTGCACCAGTACAAGTTGAGGGATGACCTGCTGGAGAGGAGCTCTGAGGAGAGGGACCTGGATGTCCTGGAAGATGACAGGCTGGCCATGAGCCAGCAGTGTGCCCTGTTGGCCAAGAAAACCAATGGTATCCTGGATTGCAATAAAAAGAATGTGGCCATCAGGACAAGGTGATCGTCCCCCTCTACTCTGCCCTTGTCAGGCCTCACCTGGAGTACTGTGTCCACTTCTGGGCTCCCTGGTACAAAAGGGACAGGAATCTCCTTGAAAGAGTCCAGCAGAGGGCTACAAAGATGATAAAGGGCATGGAAACCTCTCTTATGAGGAAAGGCTGAGAGACCTGGGTCTGTTCAGCCTTGAAAAAAGAAGACTTAGAGGGGATCTGATCCATGTCTATAAATATCTAAGGAGCAGGAGACAAAGGGAGAAGGGTGGACTTTTCTCAGCAGTGTATGCTGACAGGACAAGGGGAAATGGCCACAAACTGATGCATAGGAAGTTCTGCACAAATATGCATGGGAACTTCTTCACAGTGCAGGTGACAGAGCTCTGGCACAGTCTGCACAAAGAGGTTAAGGAGTCTCCTCTGGAGACATTTGAGCCCCATCTGGATGCCTACCTCTGCAACCTGGTCTGGGGAGCCATTATATTTTCATTTATAGACATATAACCATGTGCTGAGGAACATAAGCATTTTCTATTGAAGAGCTTACATAAATATTTGGTCTGAGATATGTCCAAAGAGCATTCATTGAACCAGAGGTCTTTCTCAAGGGTTAATGTAGATGATCTTTATGAAAGATCTGGACAGTGCAAAGGAGTGCTTTCTTGGTGAGTTTATGCATTAAACTAAGCTGGAGGGAGTAGCAGATATGCTGAGGTGAAAAGCATATGTTATTTGGGGGATCTTAATAAGCTGGGGAAAAATGTCTGATGAAATTCAGGAAAAATAAATGCCAAGTTCTGCACCTGGAATGGAATATGTCCCAGTAGTAGTGTGATATTAAGGATGACTAGCTGGAAAGCAGCTCTGCAAAAAGAACATGAGTATCCTCATATACACAAACTAAAAATATGCCCTCTCCTTAAAGAGCATATTTAGCAGCATTATCAATATGGGAGTCAGCAGGTCCCAAGGAAGTAACAAGCAGTCCCAAGGAAGCCCTCTGTATGTCACATGTCAGATTACAACAGAAATATCATGACCAGTTTTGAATTTCTGAGTTGTTAAGATGATCAAGGACTGAAGAACATAATTTACAAGATGACATAATCCCAAGGAAGTGGAGCAAAGCTGGCACAAACTATGGCTTGGACTGGGTGACTTACGGAGATCTCTTCTAATGTTTCATTATTCTGTGATTAATGACTAATAAGTGAAGACTATAAAATCTGAAAATTCATCCACCGTGTCATTCTACCTGGATATTACACAAGAAATTGTGTACTTGAAGAGTAAGATAAACTAAGCAGACAATCAATTCTGAAGCTATTTAAATAATATTATTTGCTTTATGCTACTTGCCTTTACTTTCCACTGTAAACGTAACCAATTTTTTCACTTCTTTGATTACACTGAACAAATGGCTGGTAAGGTTAATCTAGTCATATATATTCAGACATGGGAAAAATATTTGAAGTTTTACAAAAGCAATTTCCAAGCATCTTCATTAGAACTTTTTAGGTATAAAAACATTATTAAATTCAATAACGTATAAAGAATTTTGAAATTATTTATGTTGGAGAGGGTCCAGAGGAGGGCCATCAAGATGATTAAAGGACTGGAGAACCTCTCCTATGAAGACAGGATGAGGGAGGTGGGCTTGACCAGCCTGGAGAAGAGATTCCAGTATTTAAAATGAGATTATGAAAAAGGGGGAACCAATTTTTTACTTGGATAGGTAGTGATAGGATAAGGATGAATGTTTTTAAGTTCAAGGAGATTTAGATAGGCTGCCGGGGGGAAGTTCTTCACATAGAGAGTGGTGATGTGCTGGAACAGGCTGCCCAGAGAGGTGGTGGATGCTTTGTCCCTGGAGGTGATCAAGACCAGGTTGGATGGAGCTCTAAGCAACACAGTCAAGTATCAGATCTGGAGGTTGATGGCCCTGCCTGTGGCACTGGGGTTGGAACTTGATGATCCCTGGAATCTCTTCCAGCACAAGCCATTCTATGATTCTATGATTCTATGATTGATTCTATGATTCTAAAATTAGTTATATTTAATCACTGTTAAGCAATGTGATGAAATAGTTTCAGTATGTAAGTCATTATGGTTGATCTGAAATATGCTACCTTTTGTTTATTTTGGAATGAAAATTATGTATCAGACTAAAGCCAGTAAGCTGAAAATTCTTAAAAATTACTGTGTGAGTGAGATAATTGTATCTTTAATAACAACATTTATTATGTAAACAGAGTAATGTAAGTTATTATTAGTAACTCTTTCTTTTCCATTCGAGAACACATCTAAAAGGGCTTACGTAGAAACATCTGTTTGATAATAAATCTGGGATGTGCAAAGTTACAATCTTCTCCTCTCTGTGGATATCTTCTCAATCACTAATGGTTAATATTTTTAAACAAATATAGGATGTGCTCAAATAATACACCAGTATTATATTTTAAGATTAGTTATTAAAATATTATTTTAATATTAATTTCATATTAAGGAGTATTAGAAAGTGATAATCTAAAGACACTCAAAACATTTGCATTTAATCAGAGCATCTCTTATTGCTATATTGCTTGTTATTCAGTAACCAAAATATATTCTACTAAAATTAAATAGTGACACTTACAACTGTAATGGAGACTGTTACTAATGCACTGCTTTCACAAAAACAAACAAACAAACAAACAAACAAAAAACCCTGCTCTCCAAGCACAATATATAAAAAAATTGATATTTGTAGCACAATATATCAAAGAACCTACATGTTCGATTCACTCACCTTATGCTGGTGTTAATTAGGTTTAAATGTTGAAGCTCCCATTCACTGGAATGAAACATTATCTCATTGTATTATGTTTATGTTTCTGCATTATGATTCCATTACCATCTCTTAGAAACCCACTAATCTTTCTTACTGTTGTCATTGTCACCAATACACCAATACACAATGATTCTTTCTTTAAATTTTCAGAATTGCCTGAAAATGGATTTATTAATGAAATCATAAATCCAGAGGAGTTAGTTCTTAATCTTTTGATGTATTTAAGATTATACTTTTTCTAAGACATGTTTCATAGCTTTGATTTATGTGATCCATTAAAAGGAATTCTTAAATGTCCTTATTTAATGTGAGTGATAGAAATGTGGATTGTCAAGCTAATGGAATTAAAGAGCTATGAAAGTAATAGAACATGTATCACATTTATATTCTTAAAAAAAAAAAAAAAAAAGCCAGTAATGCATGTTAGTAAAATAAAGGAAATTCAATTACAGAACATTAGAAGCTTGCATTATCAGTTCTCTGGTACAATCCCACAAAGCAGGAGGGAAAGTAAAAAGGAAGTATTCTTTTTAACTCTGCTTTAAAAGAATATGAAAAGTTATTGGAATGAAGAATATGTCTGAAACTAAAAAAGTATTAAGATCATAATTAATTATTCATATTTAGAGTAAAATTTTACATTTTACTTTATCTTTTATAAAGTGCTTAAAGTCTTTTAGCTGAAGATAAAGTGAATCTCTTTAAATGGCATTAACAGAGGCTATCACTGAAATTTACAGATAAGGATGTTTTACTTTAGATAAGCCAAAACACTCATTTAGCAAACTAAACTAAATTTATCAGAACAGAACTTCTGGCCTTTTTCTGTTCTAATATACTCAGATGAATGCTGGCAGAATGAATTAGATTGAAGAAATACCTCTTGGTAGAGCAGAACCAACAATGCTTGCTTTTCACCAAATGGCCATTCTAAAATTGGTGTTCACATGTATTCATCAAAGAGTGAGTCTGGGCTTACACTGCTTGTCATAATTTGGATCCATTAGTGGGAACAATGCCTGGCCATTAATTTTTGTAAACAGTTAAGGAACTTATATTCAACATCCTCTGAGATGTTGATGCTGCCATCAGATTTGGTTGAAAGCATGTAAGTACACCTTACATACTAAGGAGAGAGAGAGAATGTATGAAAATCAGATTAAAAGTGAGATATCTTACAGCTAACAGTCTAGAAATGTAAGTTCCGTGGGGCAAAAAATAAAGGACTAACTAAGTGATTCAGGAAAGATCATAGCAAATTAACAGATGAATAGCAGATTAAAATTGGACAAATTATATTTCTCTTTTTCATTAAATTACTAGGACACACTAAGCCATTACTTTCATAGTGAATTCACATTCTGGAGATGTCTTTGTTCTTTCATTAACATTAGTCTTAACATAACTGCCTTCATTGGACATTTGAAGCTATGATTGCAAGCATACCGAGAATTGCCAGCACCGTGCTGTCCTTTAGGACTTCCATGGAACCTGAGCACACAAAGTATATAGCTTGCAGGGCATCTCCCTGCCGGAGGAGGTATTCTCCAGGAGCACAGAAGGAGGTTTTGATATGCAGAGACAGAGACCTGAGGCAACCACGGCTGGCACACTCAAAAAGGGAGAGCTGCAAAATCTCTTTGTTCAAGTGCATGGTGATGTCTGAACGCAGCTCATCTGGGAAGTCTTTTAATAGCTGTCAAAAAAAAAAAAAAAAAAAAAAGAGAGAGAAAAAAAGATGAGAAGGAGAAAAAAGTGCAAAAAAGTTTGTTTTTGTTTCTTTGCAGGACTGATCTAATTTTGTGTTACTGCACAAGTCAAATTGAAGCAAAAATCTTCCTTTAAAATTTTCCTTATCTCGTTTGATAAGATACATGTGCTATGTCTTAATAAATCTTTACACTGATAAACACTCATAAATTCCTGGAAAGACATGAATAAAAATATGGCTTTATGAAAAAAAAAAAATCTTTGCAGAAGATGAATAATATGTGTACAAATGCACAATTTAATCTTGTCTAAGTTCCTCTCATTTGTTAGAACACAGCATCCTGTTTGGACACATATGTTAATACACACTAGCCAAAATGAACTTAGTAATGAGCAGGCTGTATTGTCTTTTTTATGGTAAAACCACTGGAAGAGGAAAACTCAGAAAAAACTCTATATAGTTCATGTCCAAGCATTATTTTTTTTTTCAATTTTCTTTCATTTTTTATGGTGCTATAATTGCACACCAAAAAAGAGAGAAATAATACTGTCAAAGTAAATATTCAGTGGAAGAATCTCTAGAAACTAAAAGCAATGTTGTATGATCTTACTTTTCTGCATATCCTCATTGTAACTTGGCAAAATTTAATGATATCTATCCAGATATGTTGTAAAAAAAACGTCTGCTTGAAGATGTGAAGATGACAAAATGAAGAAAATATCATTATGCTGATCAATTTCTTATCAATATTCTGTAACCATGTATACCATCAGTGTTACGTAACCATCAATATTCTGTTGCCATGTGACAGAAGACAGCAGAGGGATGGTGCAAATGAATGGTGTCTGACATGGAAGTGCATATGAAGCAAAGGCGTGCCACTGAATTTCTCCATGCAGAAAAAATGTCACCCACTGATATTCATCAATGCTTGCTGAACATTTATAGAGACCAAACAGTGGGTGTGAGTGCAGTGAGGCAGTGCGTGGTGTGTTTCAGCAGTGGTGGCAGTAACAGTCGATCACCTCCACTGGTACAGAAGTTTTCAAGCACTGCAGATGAGCTCTTTTTCAAAATTATTAGTATTTGAAAATAGGGAAATTAATAACCTCAGCATTCAGACAATATACTCCAGGACAAACCACTTATATACAGTAATGCAAGAAATAAAAGAAAATGAAGGAGTGAGGAAAGAAGAGTAAAAAAGAAATAAAAGCAAACAAACGAGCAGGAAAAAAACAGAATTTTTGTGTGTTTGGTGAAAGCAAAGTGTTCAATATAGTGTTTCCGGCATCATCCAGAAGTTTTCTGATGAGTGCCTCTTCAACAGCTCTGAATAATAAAGGACTCTGAATTTTTAATTTAATATGCATGTTGCAAAACAGATTCCTTAGCAGCATGCCCCTCCTGGACCAGCACAGGTTTAATTTTAGGCATGTTGTCCTTCATACGCAATGTCACACAAAAAAATGCATCAGAAACAGGAAATTACTCTCCTCCCTAATTCCAGCAGTCAAAACTGTCAAAAACACAACATTCTCATTGAGTTACCTCATTGGAATCAATTCCATTGTTGACAGACCATGTGGTTTGGAAATATTCAAGCATCCTTTGCTTTAGCTGCTGTGGCAGGTGGTGGACCCGTATAAAGTCCTTCAAATCCTTGGTTCTTGTGTGATAAAGGGACCATCTGGAGTACATCCTCTGAATTATGGCAGTCACATTACCAAACACCAAGGCATGCATCAGAGCTAGGGAGACAGAAATTGTGCGCAGTTGGAAGTGACTTGTTGAGCAATAAAATGTAACATAAAAAATAAACACAGTTTTCACAGAAAAAGTTTCCTGATTAAGAGATAAAATTCCTTTTCCATGAGAGATATGAGAGGTATTCATATTATTCTCTTCTTTTTGCGCCACTAATAGTCATAGTCATGGGACAGGATAGAATCGCATCTGCTGCTAACCAGTCAGGGTGTAATACAAAAGAATGTCCAAACCAAATAAAGCTTATAGCCTAGGGAAAAAGAAAACAGATGAACATTTGCAAGCAGGCATATTCAGAAAATAATAAAGAACTTATGGAGCAAAGATTAGAGTCAAATGAGCTGTTATCACCTAAATAGATAGTAATAGATTTCAGAGATAGTAATAGATAGTAATTGAACTCATGCAAATATATTCAACTACAGAGTGTACATGAATCAAGATAGGCGGTCAAATATAGTGTGAAACTATTTATCAAAAAGTTTTGACATCCAGGATTTTGTCTACAGTTGGAAACCAGCTTGGGAATAAAACTATCAGAAGTGAAATTGAAGAAATGCCTGCAGATACACGTCAGCTGGGTTTGTCTGTGCAGAAATATGTTTGCTCATTATCAGTGGGAAAACTTAGTGCTACATTGTCAGTCATATGGTGTTGATCTGAGGTATATACCACATGCATTTACAAATTGTTTATTGAATAAACTGTTCAAGAGCTTTTTATTACTCTTAAGGGACACCTGTCTTTTAGTACTTGAAAGGAAGCAGACAGACTCCTCAGAGTAGCAAAGGAATTGGTTTATAAATAAAATAACAAGATGTTGACCTTGTATGGCAATTTGCTGAAGTCCAGGGTAAACAGGAAGAGACAAGGTTAGTAGCATGAAGAAAAAATGTGTTTTGATGGTTAATCATTCTTTCCTGCGATAGAAACAGGCAGAAAATTCTTTTCTTTGGAGAGCAGAAAACTTAAAGACTCAGACCAACAGAAAAGATCTAGTGATAATACATGTGTCTTTATTGTGAAGGTAGTGCAGAAAAATGGAGAAAACACGACTCATGTAGTTTCATAACTATATAGTACATGTTCACAAGTGATCCACCACTGTCTAGTAGTAAAAAGATACATGAAAAAAACAGTGCATAAAGAGAAGGATCAGATTTGAATTCTAGAAAGAAAGTGTATAATTTAAAAAATTATTTTTAAGAAAAGTCAGTTGGATTAGCCAAGTGTTGTTGCTGATACTGATGTGAATCTTGTTCAACAAAATACAGGAGACTTGTGTAATGTTTGATAACAATTTATTATAACAGAAGAACTCAGCTAGGGCTGAAATAATTCAGACAGGCTGAAGACAGTGTAGAACTGTGTTTTGAGTATATGATATTTGCTTAAAAAAAGTGAGAGGTATAAAGCACTGTGTAGATTATGGATACATATGAAAAATCACTTTAATCTCCCATAGACTTCAAGGTTAGGAGTAAGGAATTTTTTGCAATGTTATTATTGGCATAAGTACCATCCACGATTGTGTTATTATTGCAGAATCTATCTTTGCATATGCACACTGGAAGACAACTTATCCTACTGATAATTTATTCTTGTCTGTGACAGTAATTAGATTTCTTTAACAAATAATCACAGCTCCACTTTACTTTATGTAAAAAGTAATTCATTCTCTAAAATAAAGCAATATAATTAAAAACTTGTAGGAATCACTTTTCATAAAGTGTCCTTGATTTAAATGTTAATCTAAATTATGTATTTCTTGCTTAGGGATCAGAGGAACATCTTCAATCTCAAAAATGTCTGGAGCTTTAGTCTGGTTCTCCAGTATCTTTAACTACAAAAGTATAAATTATTAGCTCAAAGAACATGTCGAAAATGTAGAACATGTACAATACAATATGAAATAATTAGATCCATAGGAAGACAAGCCCAATTAATATTATACAAATGTTGGGTATCATGGGGATTTTAGTTAAATTTTAATAAGTAAATTTTGTCTCCAACTTGAAGAAGAAATAGAACAAAGGATGTTTTATCCTCATAAAAATGTCTGTCTTATTGTAAGGTTAAATTTGTGCAAAGTGAGAATTTATTCCAAAAGACAGGGATGCATATTAAGTACTGTTACTAAACCAAATCATGCTACTCATTCTACCTGAAATTTCCTAAACTAATGGTTTGGTATGGTTACTGTAAAAACACCTCTATTTCTCTCAAGACATTGCTTTCCATTATGGAATCTTAAAATTAAATATAAGACAAAATCTCACACCGAAGCATGCCTTAAGAAATGAAAATACATTATATTCTAAAGTATACAGAGGAGCATTTTACTCCTAATAGATTTTAGAGCAGTCTGCAATGCATGGTGCCAACTCCTTCATGTTTCCCTGCTAGGCTGATTTACTGAAATGTAGTCTAAAATATTTTTTTTAAGGAGAACATCTGCAAAAATGACTGCTCTGCTTTCTTATCTGGATGCATCAAGTTTCCTGTGCCCTCCCAGCTGTCAAGTCATTTTTCTGCTGCCTTTGAATATTTTTGCTTTTCACTTTTCTGTTCACTCTTACCACATTTAGTTGAATTTATTCAGCTCACAAGCATATTAGACCTACCACTCAGTAATATAAGAAATGGAAAAGATATTTCTAAGTCTGGACTAAATAGAAGTGTTGGATACTTTCATATCAGTTTCTATTAGGCTTGTGAAAGCTCTGCCGTATCAAAGTGAATTAAATATTCCTCATTGGCTTTCTTGATTTCTTGATATAAATGAATACTTCTTCCTTCTTTCTAACAGATTTTATGTAGTAAAAGCCACAGTGCATTGTATTTTAAAGCTGCATAATGTTATGCAAACTGCAAAAGTAATTAATTAGTTGTCTGGTTTTTGCGACATTGTCAAAATTGTTGAATGATTCATTGTAATACTGCCACTCATTTTCAGAACAGAGAAAAATGGAAATAATTCCTGAGCATTTTTAACACCAGTGGATGTTGTAAATGTAACTTTTTCAGGTTATTCATCATGTTCCTTGGCATCCAAGTTTAAAAGTGTCAATTTAATTTTGGCCAAGAAAATTTATGCTGCAAAACCGATAACCAGTGCCTTGCAGACAAACTTTCTAGAAATGCCGGGTGGTAGAATTAGCTACTGACATGTCCAGAAAAATTAGAAAAAACATGGAGGCATCATTTGCCCTTTGCAAGTGACTGTGACACCTTTGAGATGTGTGATATATGCACAACAAAAAATAACAGATAATTCTTTTTTATTTTTTTGGAGCGGGAAGTGGAAGAGGAAGGTAAATGTACCTTCTCCATTGGCTTGGTGTTAGGACGCTCTGCAGGTGTCACTAGCTCATGAGAGTGCCAAGAACCTTCAGCAGGAAGGTGACCCCAACAATAGTAATAAGTAATTAACATCAATTTACAAATTCAACTAAGAGTTCCAAGTATGACAAAAATAATACAATTTTGAAGCAGGAATGTGGAAAAAATTACTTAGTGATATTTGAACTGCATTTTCCTTATATTGTTGTCACTTATGTCTCACCCTACATTTTAGCCATCTCTATTTTGTCTCTGCTGCCTTCTCTCTGGACTGGACCTTCAGATATGGATACAGCACAGCTCACAGCTCACAATCAGGTACACATTTGGGCTGCCATCCTCATTTTGCCATTTTTCCCAGGGCTGTTGTGGGAACTGAACTGGAGTTGAACATGCACTTATTGTCTGACTGGGATTGTGTCAGGCATGTAATCAAAAGGCAAGAAATCCCTTGGTGCATCATTGGTATCCACTCACAATAGAATGAGTTCGTATTTTATTGGATAATGACTTCTGTTACTATTAAAAGCATGGAGATAAGCCTGCATGAGATAATTTATCCAGTTCAAAAACAACATTTTTTTCTTTCTTTTAGTCATTGAAAATTAATGATTCTGTTTGTTATTAAATCAAAACCTAGCAAAGTTTCAGCTCTTATTTTACCCAGTCCCCAATAGCATTGTACCTACCCCCTATGAGCATTGTGCAAATGGAGAAGATCTTTTCAGCATCAGTATTGGCTGAAACATTTCCAAATCCGACACTTGTGAGGCTGCTGAGGGTGAAATATAGGGCAGCTATATAGGCACTTCTGATTGATGGGCCTCCTAGTGTATTATTGTCATAGTAAGGAGACTCTATTCGTTTTCCTAATTCATGAAGCCAACCTGAAAAATGAAGCATAAAAAGGGTAGTTAAGGAATACTGAAATTATGAATACTACACACTTTGTATAACATTATACTACTGACATTATTAAATTCTTGTTTAGAAGATATTGTACTCTATACAGGATTCCAAGAATAAAAATAAATGAAATGGTATGAACTTATACAGCATGTAAATCATTATTTCACTGGATAACTGGATTTCTGTGTTGAAATAAAGCACTTTTGAATTGCATATTACAAGTCTAATTAGATAATTCACAAAATCCACGAACCTACAGAAAAGGAAAAATCATAACATAGTAACATTGCAACAAAAATGCAACACTAATTTGATTAGATTCATTCCATTAATAAATGCTTGGAAATATTTCTTAGATGCTAAGATTAAATTCTTAAAATAATAATTACATATTAGAGTCTTTTTCATGTTTATCTTTACAACAGAAAAGATTCAGACAACTAAACACAATATAAAAACATTAATTTTCTGACATTATGAATTTTTGTTAAGTATTTATCAGATTACTAATTTAAAGCTTCTTTTCATTTTCTAAATGACTGCACAAATACTACAGAAAGAGAACTATATTCTGACTCATAGGTATTTACAATAATAAAAAGATGATAGAGAATACAAGTGGTGTAAAATATATCATTCCTGTTTTTGAAAAGGAAAAGAAAAAACCTCAAAGAATTGCATAAATGTAGTGCTTAGCAAAATTCAGGATAGAGAATTAAAAAAAAGACTAAAATCAATGTGTGTCACTTTTGCGTGCTAAGCTGATTGCTTTGTGGAGTGGGAATTCTTCCTAGATACTCAGGTATCATCATGATAACAAAGTTTTCTTAGTATTTATTGTACTTCTGGAAGAAATGGTAGGAGCTATCTTTGTCCTGTGCTGAGAGTTTCAGTAATTATATCCAGTCATGTATGTGCCAAAAGGCTGAATCACTTTCTGAGGCTTACTTGCTTCTCCCACTCCACTCAGCATACATTTGTTCATTTTGGACAAAATCAAGTGAGTAACAGGGAAACTCCTCTTGTACAGAGTATCTGTAAAAGTATATGGTGCATTTTAAACATTTTAAGACTCAGTGTTTCCAGTTACACTGGGAAAAAAGTTTGTAAGTATTTATACCCTAAGGCAGGTTTGTTGATTTTCTACTGCTACCACACAGAAGTCCTCAACACTTAGACTCTTGCACGCTTGCCTGCAGAGAAAGCTAAGCCAGAAAGGCTGGATAGTAACAGTAAAAGGTCCAGCCATAACTGATAGAGAGAATTAATCACATCAGGCTATTTTAGATTTGTGGCTCCTAATTGCCTAAAATAAAAGAGAAGCAAAAGTTGTAACTTAACTGATGCTGGCAATACAGGTACAAAGTCAGTAGTGTCATCATGTACCAGGAGTAATTGCATGGGGAAGGCAAAAAATAAGGCTTGCATCCCATCCACAATCATAGCAAATAATTAGAGGAGTCTGTGCAGCACTGTCTGCTGAATATTGTTAACAGCTTATGTGTGCATACAAATAATCAATACTTTACGGATGGATGCTGCAGAAACTAACAGCAATTAATCAGTCTGGCAGATACTGTGGTTATATTATCAGGGTTGCATTGATGCAATATTTTTCTGCTAGTTTGGGTCTTCTTGCTGCTTCCTACTGCTGTGTTATCTCACAGAAACACCATTTCTTCAACAATGATATGGTACTTAATACAGCTGCATTAAAGAATGTAATCCCAAACATTAAACAACAAAAGCCTAATACAATTCCTGATAGAGTAGATGAAGTTAATAAATGTCTTCTTAAACCTGATATGCAGAACTACTATTCTATACTTCAACAATAGGTTTGAAAGCCTAAAATACAGATCCTCAGGAAAACATCTGCAAACCAGCTTTGTCTACTTTCTTACCTGGATATATCATATCAGATATATAGTGCATATGAACAATCACAGAATTGAATAAAAATTAATACATTATTTTAAATAACTATAACTGATGTGTCAGTACTAAAATAATGTCCATTAGGAGCAAATATCTTTCCTGGGAATGTTGTAAAACTCCCAATTCTTCGCCTCCATATTCCTATCCTTCTGTCCTTTGCTATCACATTCACTGTTTTAAAGGTTTATATTGCAGCTCATTTAAAATTTCTCCACCTCATTTTTAGGTGTCAAACAAATAAAAAAATATGGGTTTATCTATTGTAAGAACATACAAAACAATGCCAGCCTCATGTTTAGAAAAATATATTTTGTGTTAGCCACAGTATCTGAGTCTATTTTTTAAATGACAGAAACACATAGAATCATTTCTCCTTTTAAATGTTCTTTACTTTCAAGGCTATCAAGTGAAAAAAAAAGGAAAAAGGAAAAAAAGAAAATCTAAACAAAATAACTGCTCCAAAAATTCTATTAACGCGAGTTGAGGTGCATTAAAAATATAAGTGTTTAAATTCTACTGTTCAAAAAAGTAGAAATCTCTATAATAATTTTAAAATAATTCTACAACTGAAATACTAAAGATAATATTTAGCATTTTATAGTTGCTAATAAGCATTCTGGCCATGACAATCTACCTGCATCGTTATCCGACACAAGCTCACCACTCAGTGCCCAGTTCTGTGATGTAACTCAGATGGTCAGATGAAGTATCTCAATCAGTGTAATGACATACATTAGTAGCAATTAGTAATTATTACCAATTGTTAACAATTTCCACAAAATACTTGCTATATAGATTAGGAGATTAGGGTGATTAGGTCCTTTATCACTGGAATACATTTCATAATGAAAATAATTTTGTGCCCTGAGAGCTATGTTAACTCCCACTGCAGCAGCCCCAATTCACTATTGACAGCTTCTCACTTCAGGTCAACAGTCAGGCAACAAGTTGCTGCAGGTGTGTGTGTGGGAAATGATAGCAGCTCTTCAGTATGTAGCTGTACACTCAGATCCGCAAAAGATCTTCACATATTTCATTTGGGTAAAGAATGGGCAAAGTCTGTTGCAAGGATCCCATTGATGCTAAAATTTTAGCTTATATCTCTGCTGCTTCTGTGAAATATTATCCTGCTCAAAATAGATCTCAGGTCAAAGCACTTGTGAAAATTAAACAGAAAGTAAATTTCCTACTTGTAAATACTCTTGTGGTATCAGTATCTGAGAATGCTTTTGTCTCAATCACTTTCATTATTCACCTATGTTGCTTCTTCAGAATGCATTTCCTCATGCTATAGCTGAAGATGATTTAAAAAGTGGAAAACAGAACTAATATTTATTTGAAATAAGATGATAATATTTCATATTTTTGCATAATACAATCATCTTTACTATAATTTTTATAAATTAATGTATTCTACCTCACCGAATCCTAGTTGTTTCTTGACATTAAAACATTATCTGTGCTATTTAAATAACTTCCAATGAAATTTCCATAGTTGATCCAGTTGTTTCTAATTAGCACAGTGCGTTGAAAAAATAAAGTTGTATGAAACCAAATTATTTTACTTCCAGTGTGTGCATGACTCTGAATTATTTTAAAAAAACTTTGCCTCTGCTCTTATGATTATTATTCATTTAAAGTATTCTCCTAAATGTCCTCAAAACCTTTTTTTAATCCTGCCTTGCCAAATACATTTGACAACTACAACACCATTTATTTTTTCTAGACTATTAATACATTAAACTGCAGTAATCAAATTACTTAATCCCACTGAACACAGCTGTTATCCTTTCAATCTCATAAAATCTATAATTTCTTTGCAGGTTTGATCTATTGTGGAATTTTGTTTGTCTTATTAGGGGAGGCACACAGGTACTAGAGCAGATGATTTTAGGATTGAAGACCCCAAGAGATGACAGGAGTAATCATACTTACAACCACACTTTTCTTCACATTTAAAACAGAAAATTCCATCATCTCAGAAGTGTCATACAGATGCATGTTCTTGGACTGAGAAAATGCTACCACATCATCTATGCTACATGGAATAGTTGCAAACTAGTAAGGAACGGACATGAGTTCTTACTATTTACAAAGTAAAGACCTTGATGTGCACCTGCATGGTGTGCCGACAGCCTCAGGCTATGAAGGACCAAATCTGGCCTGGAGGTTATATTTGAAGGAAAATCTAGCTGTCTTTCAAAAATAAATAAAAGTTCAGTGGCAGTGCACAAGAGATAGACTTTTAAGGTTTCTATATCAGTATAATACACGTAAGCATAATTGTTGCATGGCACCAAAGGACTAATCTACTACCTTTGGTTTTTGTTAAAACACTTTCCTACCTATAACAGAAATTCAAAATAAAAAAGAAAACATTTCATAAACAAAGTACATCGATTATATTCTCAAGAACCAAAGCTCTGCTTAAAATTATTAAAGTAATTCCAAAAGGAATTTAATAACTAGCTCTCTTATTTTTATTTCATTATAAAATATGACCCTTGGAGTCATATTCCTTATTGCAATATGTTGGACAAATATATTACATGGGCATGAGAGAGACTCATAATGTGAGTTACCAGAGGAGCATCTGCTAACAGTCAAATTTTGTGGAGGAAAATCCTTGACATGAAACAGGAAGGAAATTTTAACTTGGATTTAACTTGGATGATATGAAACAGTTTTATCTCAACTGCCTATGTCTGGAATACTTGAGGTAAAAGTATGCAAGGCTACTCAAGGCTGCTCTTTTCAATCCTCAGTGAGAGCCAAGGTACATGATATGCTGCCTGAGACTTGCCATGCCTTCAACAATTATGGAGATTAGTGCTTTATATCAAAGCAAGGCAAAGGTATCTGCCCTCCACAGTCTATAGGGTCACCTTTATCTTTCCTGTGTGAAGCTTTAACAATATAGCTTTAAAATCTAATTTATGCCTCTTTAAACCTTTTCCTCAAAATTGCTTTGTCTGAGTCATAATACTTCGAACCAATCTGGTGCATTCATTGTACATATTTCTCCAGATAATGAAGAGTTAACAATGTTAACTTTGTACAAGCAGATTATACTTAACCTCTGGGCTCAGTGAACATTTAAGTGCCAACAGAAAAAACATACTAGATATTATCACTTTGGAATCTGCAGAATATTTTCTATGGATATATTTAACATTTTGCTTGATGAATGCTCACACTGCTGATGGTAATAAAGCACATCCAAAATCCTTTTAATGTGTAATCAAAGAGGAAAAAGTGTCCCCTTTACTTTCAAGAATGCTATGTCTCTTTCTGTTAAGTAGATAAAATCCTTGGAGGGGACTGAGAAAAAATTTATAAAAGATTTTATGTTTCTGATCTGGCATGTTCATCTCTTTAAAGCCTGGTGCATAAATCAAAATAAACCCTGCATTCATGAAAGGGGTACACATTTATGTCACTACATGAAATTACTGACACCATATTTTGGGGATCTCTCAAATGATGGCAATGAAAATAAATATAACATTTTGAAACGAATAATAGCAGAGTTTCAAAACTGTTATCTTCTCAGAAACAAAACTTCACATTAAAATTATATTCGAGGATTAATGAACAGTAAATTTTAAGATTATTGTCATACTAGAAGTTAAATGGACACTAGGAATGGATGAATTCAATGAAAATGCCATTTGTCCTGCATTGCAGAATCACTGAACAGAATTTTATTGCATCTTTACTAAATCAACAAATGAAGGAAGATTTGCACATGAACCAAATTCAAGACACAAAGATGATCCTAACACTGCTGCTATACGGAACATATGTTTGCATCTCTCGGACTTCTTTATTAAGGATTGAAAAAAAAGGTGGATTTGAAGACATGCCAGCTAAAATCATAATACTGTGTTGGAGTTAGGGAATTCTATCATTGATTTCTGGGGCGATCTGATAGCAGCCTTTCAATATATTAAGGGGTACCTACAGGAGGGAAGGGGACAGACTCTTTAACCAGGTCTGTTGTGATAAGGTACTGAAAAAAAAAAAAAAGAAGTGGCATCCTATGTTATTATTTTGCAAATCTGACTAATACCCTTTGTAAATAAATTGATTGCTGTATTTCTAATTGAATATATACTTAGAAGCTGTTGTACAAATAATTACACATTGTAGAACTTTAACTCATGCAACTTGAAAAACTCATAACAAGATATTGACCCATTGTGCTCACAGAAAATGAAGTTTTCATGGAACAATAAATATTTAATGAACTCTAGTTCAGAAAGAAGAGGTGCTCAATCAAGGGATTAATAGAGGGAAAAACCCTCCAAGATCTAATTGTAATGTTGTTAATAGCAACAAAAACACAGCTGAGCCCACAGAAGTGCCAAAAAACTGACAATTAAGTTTTAATTATTTGACAAACCCAAGCTCTAAATTGACTGTGAGAAGTCTGCAAATATCATTGCTTATAGTATGAAAGCAAAATTTCTATATTTTCATGTTAAAACTGATGTGCCTTTGGGGATACTGAAAACATTCCTCAGTAGGAAGCATTAAATCTTTTGTCATCAGCAATGTGTGATCCATTAAATAATTCAAATTTTCATTTTGGAAGGCCAGAAGTGCAAGGAGAGATACTTTTCTCGCTATGGGAAGCTTATAATTCACCCTAGTTAGTGAAAGTACCAAATTTACGGATTACACAGTCATTTCCAAAGTCTCTCCGGTTGTCTTCAGGACATGTTTGTGGCTTGTCATTGGCAGTGAAAATGCCTGATGTGATATACTTGTAATAGAAACATTTTATTAGAAAGCAATTAGAAGGATATATTTTAAAAATATTTGGTTAGTTACAACCAAGAAGGCTGAAGTTCTGTAGCAATTCTCACCTAATGTAAACACTCTACGAAGCACAGTGTACATGAGATACCAACACCACATTTCAAGACCTAGATTCTTCCCAGAATCTAATAACACCCATGCATAAAATATCTCTGTTATTAGATGTAATCTTAGCCATTTTTTTTTTTTCTGTGAAATAATGTTTTGTTCTTTTTCTGGACTTCTTGGCTTGACAAACCCCTGAGGATGAGTCCAGACACAGTTCAACAATCAGAATCCCAGATCTTTCTTAAAGTGCTAGTTTGAATGAATTAGCTACTTACAGTTCTCCTTCAATATGAGGCTAAAAATCTCAATTTCTAAAGAATTTATTTCATATCACCTGCTATACTATGTACTGGTGAGAGAAGAAAGAAGAAATGGGGTGGGATTGGGAGAGGCATGTCCCTCTGAGTGGGGCTCTGAGACAATCTCTAGAAAATTAGCTGTTGCTCTGCAAACCCTAGAGGTTAGAACTGGAGTTTTCCTCCAGGATAATTAGTCAAGTTGAATGGAAAATAATTGGCTGAATTTGCATTGTTTGGTGGGCTGGCCTGAAGTCAATTGGGCAGACATTGTATGACCTGTCCCTCTTAAATCCCAGCCCTTCTAATATTGGGCTCGATGAAATCTGACTCTATTGCACATATAGTTCTGTTTTAAGAGCTAACACAGCAAATTTACAAGGAATACATTTGCCATGGTATTTTATGATGATTATCTAAACATGCTTAGTGTTGCATAGAAGTTTCAGTATAAATGATATGTGCACCTGCATTACTGTAGAACTAGGTCATAAGTTGTTCAGCTTCATATATCAAGTAGATAAATGTAGAGAAGAAACATTCCTGAAACACTTTTTTTCTAAGTATGCACTGATCTTCTCAATGGTAATTTGTCAGATGGTTATATTTGGATACATGGGAGATTTAGTCGTTCTTGCTTCTGCAAGCAGGCAGTTTTTTTCTGTTCCACACTTAATTGAAAAGACCAGGCAGAGATATTTGCAATATCCACTTTTATGACTCTGTCAGTTAATACATAAAGAAGTACTGCATATAAATAAATATTTTAATGAATTTCTTCCTTTTTTTTTAACCAGCAAAGAATTTCTAATCAGCTCTAACCCCATGAATTTATTATCAATGAAGACAAATGTCTTTTTGTAAATATCGTTATTCTTGTTTAGCAAGGGAAAGAAAAGGGTTTTTTTTAATTTTTAAACTAAAATAAAATAATGTAAATTAAATACTTCTTGACATCTCATATAGTGTTGATTGTTTTTTAGGGTATAGGTAAAATATACAAGACTAAACATATACTTAATTTAAGAAATGAAAGTACAAAGGTATTATTGGAAGGATATAAATCATTTGCACATTTTATATTTTAGGGAGGTGCCACTTATCAAATAGTCTCAAAATCTAATATTGCTGCTCCTTAGGCAAACTAGCTGTTACTGTCCTTTTCCAGGCTATCAAATGCCCTGCAGCTAAACTTGGAATTATAAATGTTAGTGCTTCTAGTCCACTCAGTGAAAAGAGAATGTCTATCTTTGTCCTCTTTGTTTCTCTGTGCTCCATCAGTCTGTACGTATCTGTTAGAGCTTTTCTTATCTCGAATTTAAAATCTAATAACCTTTTGGGCAAGAACAGCTTTTTTATTTTGTGTTAACTGAGCAATGGAGACAAGAGGGTCTTGACCCATAACTAGAATCCCAGCTGCTGTTCCAATGAAATTAACAGTAGTGGCATTTTTT
The DNA here is from genome assembly GCA_023055505.1 of Callipepla californica brunnescens. Lineage (NCBI taxonomy): Eukaryota > Metazoa > Chordata > Aves > Galliformes > Odontophoridae > Callipepla > Callipepla californica. The sequence goes on from JALIRH010000064.1 coordinate 155,845, forward strand.
TAATCAGTCAGCTAAAATTTTAGAGATCTGCTTTGCAGTTTTATGTGTTTAGAGTCCAATTCTTGAAGAAAAAGGTTACAGCTATTATGAAAGTACATTCCTGTTTCATTTAAGAAGTTATTTTACCCTCCTCCATATAGCAATACAGATTACATAGAAATGAAGTTTATTATTAAAAAAAAACACAAAATATATATAAAAGCTAACCCAACAAAAGCTGTGAAGAACATCAGTTTTAAGATTGCCAGAAAAGTTGTGAATCTGCATGTATGCAGTGTGTCATAGTCTAATTATAATTCTTATCATAGCTGGTAAATTAATTTCACTTCTACCCAGACGTTCTCAGCTGCTCAATGTTCACCGTCAGAGAAACTCAAGCTAAAGTAAATCTTTCATCACTTCATGATAATGTCTGGGTGCTAACTGTGAGTGTATTAGCACTCCTGAATCAGAATGATCAGATAGATTCTCCTTTGGGCAAAGATAGTTGCAAACTATAACTTAAAATATCTATAAAACACTATTTATTTGCAACAAAATATCAAGACATGACCTTATATATATATATATATATATATATATACACACACATATATAAAAGTTGTGAAATTTGCTGCATTTACTTTTTCATAGTGTCTGTTAGCCAGCAGTGTGCAATTGTAGTACTGTTTACTTCTAGACTCCTCAGTTAGTGTCCCCTCTGCTTCTCAAAACTGACTATTGTCATGGGAAAATCCCTCCACCTTCCTGCCATCCTCAACACTCCAGTAATCAAGACAAATTTCAGCAACTTCTACCTGTACAAATGCAGCCTCTCAACATTGCAAAACTGGGGCAGATGCCTCAGTACAGTAATTAATTCATTTAGTACGCCTAATTAAAAATGAAAGGCCTGTTGCAGAGTTGCAACTATACCATGCTAACTTTCATATGGCCATACTGCATAATCAGTACGGAGGTCAATCCAGGACAGTATAAACTGTTAGAGTTTACATGACCTTTATTTCTCCTTGTCTTCCACACTAATAGCATCCATGCTAGTTAGGTAACAGCTAAGTATGCTAACTCTAACCACAATCCTATCTTTGCTTGCTTCATAGATTTCAAAATTAGATTATATTTTAATCTAGAGTCTTCTGCTTTATAACCTAAAGAATGATTGCTTTCTAGAATAGTATTCTGCCCTAACAAGGCAGTCATCTGCTAAACACTAAATTAACTAATGTGTTTTGGTTTCTTTTAATGTTGACGTATGTTTTTATTGATTTACATATGAACTAAGGTTACACAGAAATATTTCATTCACTCTTGACTTTTCATCATGTTTTAATCCTTGAATCTGAAGGATTCCTAAGTAACATTTTTTCAATATGATTTTTAATGTGTGTCATTTGGAAGTTGAGATCCAAATATATTTAGCTTCTGTGAAGGAAGAATCAACAAAAGTAGGTATTTTACGCCAGGATGTGTCTTGACATAATAGCTAAACAATAATTTGCAATACAATAATGATTTAGTGCATAAGAAGGAATAAAAAACAGAGAGGAAAGGCAGAATGCCAATAGGAAAGTATGCTATGTGTTAAAAGATGACGGCAGATCTGAGAAAAATACATCCGTGTCTTCATACTTAACTATTCTTTTTGAAGTGTATAATAAAAGAAAATCCTAAGCATTAGCATTTTTGTCTACAGCTATCTCAGATCTCACAGTGACAAATTATTCAAATGATTAAGAATAATTAAGCTTAATTGTTTTACACAATCTGTCTCATAAAACTTTATAGAAAGTGCCAAGACCTCACAAATCCAAATCTTTTTTTTTTTTTCTGAATGTAGTTACTAGTTGACGTTGAGTGCTATTACCCAAAAGAACAAACAAAACACAAATATTTCCAATGTAAGAGAGAACAGAAGAGAGTATAGGAAGAAAAGCCTTGAATAATTTGTTCTCTACGACAGAGAAATGATTTTCTACTTTAATAGCAGGGAAAACCTTCTTTCATCAGTTGCTCTGTTAAAGGGCAGAAAAGAGGATAAACAAATAGAAAGTAGTAATTTACAGTAGCAGCATTTCTAGATTAAAAATCTTACATATGATTGTATTATAGAAGGGAAAAAGTTATTGTAAGCATTATGGGAACTCTGTGAAAAACAATTTGGCTTTCTAACATCCCGGGTATTATGAGGGCTGAAAGAAGCAGTTCAATCAAGGCAGCTGCTGAAAAGGTTTCAAAATCCAATTTTAAGTTGAATTGAGACTTCTTAATTTTAATAAGATTATGAGCTTTGGAAGGAGTAGTAGCTTTTGAGAAATACTAACATAACATCCTAACGTAGCAATGTGTCAAATACACTAAAGTTTAAACAAACTTTTAGAAAGTTCTGTGGGTAAGGTAGTGTAACCACAAACAATTTGTGCAAAGGAAATGCAGGTGTATCCATCCTTGAGAGCTTTCAGGACTTGGTGGAGCAAGCCATTTCTGACCAGTTTGTTGCTGGTTATAGTACTACCTCAGCTACATGGCAGGACTAGATAACGTTTCTTTCCAGAATAAAATACAGCATCAGCTGTAATTTCTTATTGACTGAGCAATTTTTTTGCACACAATACCTGCAACTTTCAATAAAATATGCAGTATTTCTAGTACAGAAGCCATGTGGAAATTTCATGGTGACACTTTGCCTCCTGGGACCCTTCTCTTGTTGGGTGTATATCAAGTAGATTTTTTCCTTATACAGAGCACTTCAAATTTCTATTCCACTGGTCGAAACTGGTCCACATACAGCTTTCCCAATTAGATAAAAAAGTGGAATTAATGAACAATATAAAGGTGATCTGCAGCTAGCAACAGCAGGACATTTCCAACTTTGTGAAACCTTAAGAGCTTCATCCACAAATTAAAATTTCACATAAAATTTTCCAAAACTTTTGTCCTAAGTAGAAAACCATGGAAACTAATTAATAACTGCATGAAAACTTTACAATGCTTCTAATATGATTCTTTCATCCCTAATTTTTCTCAACTGCAAATCCAATGGGATATTTACATCTTGGGGTATTTTGGGATAAGTGAATGTTTCAGTCAGAAGATAAGGTATGGCGTGTATAGGAAAATGTAGTTTAATCAAGGAACTGAGCCTGTAAAATGAATGGCAGGGAAAAATGGCAGAATAAAACTGACTAAATGCTCAAAGGAGCTGAGATATAAATTAATGTTAAACCTAACATAAGAACATTGTTTCAGTTTGGATCAACAGAAATATTTTCGCTTACCTAAAATATTGCTTTGGGTATGCAAATGAAAAATTGAATTATTTCTACAAAATTAGTTTTTAAGGATATTTTAAAATTTATTTTAAATCCTGACAGGGTATGGTATGTGTAGGTCTGGAATAAGGGTTACTTGTTTATTAAAAAAAAAACTGTTTTCTAAAAAGTAGTGGTTCATTATATTTACAACAGGCAGAAAAGTAGGGCCACAGAAAAAGGTTTATGAGGTCTGGTTATACAACTATAGGTCTTTACCTCGTACAGACCGTTTTCCACACACATTTCCAGCATGTGGCAATGTGATTACAATTGTATGTACCAAACTTTATTATTAAGGTTTTACTTCTCAGTGTCTAGTCTAAAAGATAGACAAGTTAAAATTATATGCTTTCACTCATATCATATGAAAAATCATAAATTAGGTAATATGCGGATTTCATAGGATTCTTAATAGAAACATGCTGAATTTTCTCTTTAAAACAAGATTAACTTTCCTTAATTATACATATTCAAAAACATAATACAACCTAATTCCATAAGCATTTCTCACTTTGAGTTTCTGCAAATCATATCTCAAATATAGTATTTGAGAATGAAAGTATTTTAATAATTTAATTTATATATATATATTTACTACAATGAAATATAATTAGAAATTTGAAATTGTTAATTTGAAATAATATATTAATTTGAAATAAATATACAGCCAGATTAATCTAATTATTCCCAATATCCAGAATAGACAGGTAACAAATGTATGTATATTCCACACAACAAAGAACCTTCAGTACAGTTGCCCCAATAGAGCATCATAATTCATTTTCCTAAATTAAAGATGTCAGTAATTATGCAAGATACAACTATATATTTTACCCTTTTCTTAGAGCCATTTCTTAAAAATTAGAAAGGACCATAGTTCCAAAGTCACAGATTCTGTTATCACTGACAGCAAAATATCAAAATAACAATAATCGAAAACATAATTAAGCAGGTAGAGAAAGTTCAAAATAACTCAGGTACAGAGAAGACAGACTGAAATGAAGAGTTTATCAGAGCTAGTGAATGATGTCCTAAGCAATTTAGTCAGTAAGAAGTTCATTCCTCCCCTGCAAGGATGCGCAGATCTACACATGCAATTTCTGATGAATGAATGCATTTGGAGCAGTGAAGCTAGCCCAATATTTTTTGCTAGAATATTTATTTTTGGCAAGAAGTCTTGGAAATTTATAAGTAATCTTTCTGGCAGTAAAGAGGATCCACTTAGTTTCACCAGTGCAACAAACAAGCCAGAACACTATTCCCAGCCCTAACAGACGTGATCAAAATGGACTTGGGAGTGCTTAGGACTCAGGCTGAACCTTGCTGTCTGTCTGGCAGTGCAAGGGTAGATGCCAGCTGCAGTCTTTCCCAAGATTCCAGCTGTAGTTCAGTCTTGGTTGTAAATGAACTGAATACTCATCAAAATGGCTAGATCTTGTTTTGTCATAGGTCCAGGCTCAAATAGATAAATTGGGAAATCAGAAGTATGAACACTCATCAGCACACACGGACTAGTTAAATTACCTGGGTATAAAAAACAATAATTCATTAGCAATATAATTTTTCCTGTGTCTTTTGCTAGCTGATACATCTGATAGCCTCAGCACATAGAGATTTGTTATCACGGAATCTCAGCTTTCATAGATTTTTATGATTGAGCCACTCAGACCACCTATCTGCACCCTGTGGGCATCCTTCAAAAACCTTGCCGTGAACCAAAATCCTCTAAAGGACATGTTGAGGAAGGTAGATAGGAATTCATCTTCTTTCTCTCTCACCCACTACTGTGCAGTTCTAGCCAATTTTGTGGCAAATGACAGTATGTAGACTATCATTTCACCTAATACCTCATTGGTAAAAAGAAACATAAAAGACATGAGATTTCTGCTCTCCTCAGCCCGGGAGGCTGCTTTGACTATCTAAGGCAAGAAGCGTACTGACCCTTATTCTTCTCCTAATCTTTTCAGTGCGTTTAAGACAGCTGAGTTTCAACAGCCCCTACAGCTCACACAGAATGAATGCCTTTAGTAACAGGAAACATTTTCAATATTATCTTTTTGTTGTAGAGACATTTAAAAGTAATTTCTTATACTTGATAAAAATTTGAGGGGAATAGTTCAGTACATGCTATTCAAAATAGCAGAGAGCTGATAAAGACCCTATAATGAAGTCTGATATCAGCTAGGCCTCTAAAAATGAGAGACAACGTATTGGAGTCAAAGGAATTACAGTTCTGGAGTCAGTCAGGTACCTCCTGACCCTATTTTGTGTATGTTAACTGAAAATTGATCTTATTTCTTCATCCCATGTCTTACAGAAACATCTGTTTCACCCATGAGAATGAGGGAACAACATGTAATGTAATAGTAAAAGATTTCAAAAAGCTCGAGGAGAAAAGCAGGAAAAGAACATAACAGCCTCAGGTGAGTGAGAATAACCAGTCCAGCACTCATGATTTCATCAGATACCAGAGTCAAGCTGCTTCACACAGAATGACAGTTTTCTGAGGTGGAAAAACTTGCTGAGATAAAGATTTCTAGTGCCTTAAAGCTGTGCTCACACTGTGTATCTTCCAAACATCCCACACAGTCAGTTAAAATATTAGTATTAGAGCTATACCAGGAAGCTAGATTTTAATACTAGCACATTTCTGAATGCCATCACATTCTGGCAATTCAAAAGTAATATTTGCATACATTACATCTTTCTTATATTGCCACATGACTAAATTTGTGAATGCATCCATAATTTTAAATTAATTCTGAATAAAGACAGAAAAAGAAAAAGGAAAAGGAAAAAGAAAAGAGGAAAAGAAAGGAAAGGGGAAAGGAAGGAAGGAAGGAAAAGTTTACAATTGCAACCAGTGAAAACAAAGCAAACACACATTTTTGTTCTGTGTATCTTCATGGGGAGAAGTCAATCCCATTGCTCCAATTCAAATCCAAATTAAGGATCTCATCTTTTTAAACTATCTATAGAAATAAATACATAGAACAAAATGTTACTTCCACTAAAGTCAGTGTTGTGAGATCTGGACTATGGTGCATATCTGATAGAACAGCAAGATTCAAAGTACCATGTTACAGTACTAAAGTTTAAATGTTGGGTTTCAGGGTCAGCAAGATCTCTGTATTTAATCTTTGCTACAGGATCTCTAAGGAAGCACTAAAGGAAGGTTAATAAAAGCTTTTACTCTCCTCCTCAAAAAATAGTTTCATGTGTAACAAGCAAATAAATCTTATCATTCCTGGAGTGGGTTTTCCTTCTTAGAACAAACGTATACTTCTCTACATTTTAGCTGTTGTATGCTTCGCAGCATTTGTGCCCAAGGTACTACTTCTTCATGTAAGCACTGGCTGAGATACTCCAGGGAAGAATACAAAGCGTACTTTTCATGGGGGGAGACATATTATGTTTAAAAAAAAATAGTGGAGGAATGTTGGTTCTTTTTTTTTGTGTGTGCTGCATCTTTTAATGCTGAAAATTACTCTGCCTCCTAATGCCTGGAATAAACTTTATATAAGTTCTACTGATAGAAACTTGAACCTCTATATTTGGTATTAATGTAATAAAATCAGAAGTTTAAAATGAAAACCTGTCAATGCAGAACTAAGAATAAGACTCCACTGCCTTGGCTGCATTAAGAACCGTGTTTTTACACATTCTCCACAAATGCACAAAAACTGACCTTTGTACAAGAGAACAGAATACTCTCTATGTCTTGCAATATCATTACCTTTATTATATCCCAAAGCAAGCTTTCTCCTGCTTGCAACACTTTGTTCCCCTTAAAAACAAAACAAAGCAATCATAAAATATTTAACTTTGTACAAGAGAGAGCCTTAGAAAAATCTTTCTGACAGATACAGATCTGATATAATGTCGATTTGCTACACAATACTTGTATGAGTTTTGCAGCAGTCACTGTAATGTAATTTTTATTATACATTCATAACATCTAAATTTTTCAGAGACTATCCATGAAGGTGGCAGAACAGCTTTCTAGGTAAAAAACACATACAAACTTCTGGAAACAATTGAATAAAATCAGGCTGTAAGCTCAACAGTTGGGCAGTTTTACCAGATGGGAGGCTGAAGCTTAATACTTCACTAGGTTAAGGATTACCCCAGCCCTTTCAACAGGAAAGTGTGTTACATGCAGTCGTGTGTGAAAAATCCCCTGGTCTCATGGTGAAACAAGCCAGTGGTGGAAGGCTGTTAAAGAGCAGCTCCTGCCTAGTAACTCCAGTAGAAGATGACTGATAGCCCATATACAGAATTCTTCACTGAGACACAAATGGAACTTCTGCAAAATGATTCTGTTCTAAATAAACTGCACTTTGTTCTGAGGAGGTAGCTGGGACATTTGCTTTTTACTGCCATTGCTCAAGACAGAACAAAACCAAGGGGGGAAAGTTAATGTTTTTGTTGCAGTAACTACCAAGAGCCCCAGGAGAGATGAGGAGATTTTCCTGAGATGAAGAGCTCAAGGAACAGGGAGCAGCTACATGGGGAGCGCTGCCAGCAGTCCCACCTGTGGAGTGAGGATGCAGCCCATCTTCAACAATGGGACTGCAACAGACACTTTGAAATGGGCTATCATTTGTGGCCTACATAAGTTGTTAATGTTTTTTTTAACAGCTAATTCTCACCAGGAAGACTTTCATTTTTATTACTATTATTTCTAGATTTGTTTTCTTCAGTTATCAGTATTTGCCCAATTTCTGCCCAGTGGGATTTCTTTGTGCATCCTCCCCTACAGCTGTAGGCTTTTCTTTGAAAGGTTTGCACTGTGTGAGGAGATCAACAGTTCACAAACCTGGTTCATAATGGGAAGGAGAAATAAACAACCAACTAGAAAAATAAAGGGATTTCACAAACTTTTAAGTAACATATGGGAAAACTGGAGAGGTGTATTTATTGGATCTTCTTTCTTTTCCTCTTCCTGACACAGCAACCTCACCTCATCTGTGTTCAGGCTTTTTAACATATTTCTCACTTTCCCTTCATATTAATCTTTATTAGATGATACTTAATGGATTTAAGAGAAAAGTAAGAATCTAAAGGAGAAAAGAATAGAGAATACTGCAGTCAAATGTATCTCATTGAGCCTTAGGTCAGAGGTGTTTGCATCATTTCAAGAATTCTTTTTCCTGCTTGTAAACTCTGACTCACCATCAGACACTGTTTAGGCACTCTTTCCTGCTCACAGATATCTTATATTATTTAAATTATTTATACATTATTGAAGTGTGTCTTTAGCATTTAACAGCATAAGGAAAACTAGCAGGACTTTCTTCATCAATTTAATTTTATTACTGGTCTTGCTCCTGATTCTGTTATCACATTATGGTCTTTCAGTGAAAGGTAAATGTAAGTAAAATGAAAAAGATAAAGCACAAGGAACCAGAAAGAAAAGGGAGAAAAAGATGTTGTCTATTATTGATATGCCATCTGAGAAAGACAGTAAAAGATATTCATCTCTCCAGTAAAGCCAAATTACTTGCATGAGAAGATGTGAAGTGTTAACATCTGCACTAGCAGGTAACACATGTTTAGCAGCATGCCAGAACTTGTGGCTCCTATACACTGTTCACTGTTTTCTAATTGTACCAACACAGCTGGATACAACCTTTAGAAATAACAACCCTTAGAAATAACCTGAAAGGTTTAAAATCTAAAGCCATGTGGATACAGAATATTCAAAGAAACCATAAGGGAATCTGAGGTGGAAACTAATGTTGGATCATACTTGAAAGCTCCAATACCATCTCTACATGGTCAAACATCTTGTCTTCTATGTAAAAATAGCAAAGATTGAAAATAAGCTAAAACTATTTCCAGTGGAAGAGGCTTTTCAAGATCTGTTTCACTGCATAGTAAAGAATAGTAAGCACTCAAGAGAATCTCTCTGCTCAGAAATTTCTGATTTGCAAAAAAAAGAGGAACTTTCTTGTCTTCTCTTCTGTACAGCTTGTCTAGCCCTTTTCTATCTAGTTTCTTGATTTTCCAAACATAGATACAACTGTAAAAGTTTCATTGTTTTCAGCATTCTGAATTTTCTTTTCATTTTAGCATTCTTTTTCAGATTGAGCTGTAATTCAGAGCACCAATTTCTTCAGTTAGAAGAGTTTCTTTCAGTGGAAGTTTAAATCAACTATTAAATGTTACAAATGAAAAAAAGAAGGGAAGGGAAGGGGAGGGAAGGGAAGGGAAGAAGAAGAGGGCTCCCACTTCCATTATTCCTCTTCACTTAAAACCAATCAATTAAAACTATGACAAAGAAATATAGGTATTTAAATGCATGGTAATTAGAAATTAAGGAAGAACTGTTCCTTCTTATCTAAGTAGAGAGAAATTTCCTTCTTAGCTTAAAATTGAAAGATTTCTCAGAAACAAAATTTTCAAAATCCTCAGAAACATAAACTGCATTGTATTTATATGATGTGATACTGAGTCAAAATTTTTTTGATGCAATTTTCCATCCTTTTCTTGATTGGTAGTTAAAATTATGGGATTTAAGCAATTCATTTTCTCTTCAACCAACATCAAGTAATCATATATGGTTAAACAAAACCAGGAAGCACTGAATGGTTTATACATATATTTCTATATGTTTACACACCAATAAATGTATATGTACACAGGTATACACTTATTAATGCACATGATAGAAAAAACTTACCTATGTCCCAGGTAAGGGGGTTATTTTGTTCCATCTCCCTTTTCCCAATGACATACCAAATGCAGGCCATCCAGTGAGCAAGCAAGGCAAACATGGACATGAGAAGCGTGAGAACAATTGTGCTGTGCTGGGAGTAACGATCCAGCTTCTGAAGGAGACGCAAGAGGCGTAACAACCTTACTGTCTTTAAGAGGTGGACAAGGGAAACCTAGTAGAACAGAAAGAAAAACAACTTGTCAGCTCTTGCCATCTATTGCACACTTCTGTTGCAATGAAAGGAATTTACCTTCTAAATCTGAATTTTACCTTTGTCATGTACACGGATATTTACTACTTCTGATTTAACCATTCAAACTTGAAATATTGGGAGATTTTCCCTTCTGACTTTTTAAGGTAAGTTCTTCTTTTTGATTTCTTAAAAAAAAAAAAAACAAAAACAAAAACACTTGTACTAAAACAGATCTTTCACTGCTCCAGAAAAGAAACAAAATCATCAGATTGACCAAGGTTAATTTAACTTCAATAGAAAGCTGCAAAAGAAACATCTTCAAACTCATATAATGATTTTCAGTTTTCCCTAACAGCCAAACAGCAAGCAGAACTCTACTGTGTGTGAGATAAAGCCAGCTTAATAATTAAACTAGGAAAAGGCAAGAAGATAAACCAGATGTTTTTCAGAGAAAGAAAGTAGAGAGATGAGCAAAGACTCTGATGTTTCCGTGAGATTTCCTTGGCTTACATTTTATCTGTTTGCAAGTGTTAGCAAAAAACTATGCAGATAAGGATCGAAAATATTTTTAATTTATTTTTCGAAAATTAAATAGGCTTAATTGCCATTGCCACAGATACAATACTAGGAAAAAAAAATCAACAGATTAAATTACTTTGAATTTCACCGCTGTGAGATAGCACACAAAAAATTACAAGTTCTTTTCTTTTTGTTATTCTTTCTTCCTTATACTATTAGTCAGTGAAATTAGTTATATATGTGCAGAAGAATATTTGCAAGTTCGGGGCAGAAGGCTTTAATATATTTGAAGGAATTGGCTTGTTTGTATTAATAATAATTATATAACAATTAAAATGTAATTATTATAGTTGAATATCACGCTTACCATAGTAACTGACTACTTCTGTGGCAAAATATTCCCCCCAAATCTTTTTCTCTATCATCTAAATTTTTATCTCTATCATTAGTTTTTTTTGAGCCAAATATGGCTCTGTTTCCTGTACTCCTACCAGAAAGGGTCCTTTATCATAAGTGACACTCATAGGTGTTGCAGTTAACATACAGAAAAATATATAGATGGTATATATGTGCTGTGGCCTTCAGATTGGAACCCTCATCTTTATGAGTGTACAGTCTGTCACACCACAAAGAAAGAATGATATCTGAGGTGAGAATAACTAGTTTCCTATAAATAAGAAATATCAAAAGGACTATTAAAACAGTAAATGCACTCAACCATCATTACCTGTGACTAAATTATAACCATTTTTATTAAGTTGAAACAACACTCCTAGATATGTAAACAGCAAATCAGATAGGAAATTTTTTTAGTGGAGACATTTTATATTAATGCCTAAAGAGTGCCTCATTCCAAAATAATTAGCTCAAAAATTTGTACACAGATGTAATTAATCATGCATAATTGCAATGAATTTCCTCATTAGTCATGCCAAAAAGTCTGCTGTTGTTGTGCCTAATCTGTCATTGGAAGACCTCAAATGCCATCAGTCAGCTTTCTTTGTCATAAATTTAGAAAGACAAAATGAGGAGTCAGCACTCATATTTGTGTCTGTGTAGATTTTGCTCTGTCCTCACAGCCATGTACATTTTCCATTTGCTTAATCCTTTTAGACTAGGTAGGTTAACCTTTTTCTGTCAAAATGACAGAGTCAGAATTTTATCTAAAACCAACAAAAATTTAATCATGGGATTCTGTGATACTGAGAAGTGTTGAGAAATACATTTGCTATGAACTAGAAAAGGAGTTGTCTACTTGAAACATCATCTCCAATGCAAAAAATGAAGAAAGGAAATAATAAAGAAATGTGATACATTTATGTACTAGCAGCAGTAGTCTTTAATCTTTTTTGTCTGTTTGGTTACCAGGCTTTCCTAAACAAATTACTTTCTTGCTCTACACTAGTCTCTTTGAGAAAAGCAAATTAAATCAGGAATACAGGCTTCCTATGAAAGAGGTTCACAGGAACAAGCCTGCCGGAGTTCAAAGAAGCATTCAAAGATTATGTTATCAGAAGTATGGTTTGAATTTTGGGTGGTCCCATATGGAACCATGAGTTGGAATCTGTGACCTTTGAGGGTACTTTCCAGCTCAGGGTATTGTATGATTCTATTTTTCTATTATTAATAGCATGTTTTTTACTTCAGCAGCATTTCAAACATTTCCATGATTGAAGGGATCCTTTCTATCCAATGAACACAGGGGTGGGAGGAGCTGGCATCTCACCGTTAGCTGAGGCTAGGAATGAACGTGCCCGGAGTCTCTGAAGGTTTACTGATTAGTAATACTGCAGGATTCTTGCAAGGTGTAAAGGCAGCAATTCTTATGGTTTCACTTCTATCTTCAAGGATGGCAACAGACTTCGCTTTTATCACACTCTAACTTCACAAGTCTTCAAGGAAAGGATGATATATCTATGCCATATTTACATAAGTATTTACGGAACTCTACCTAGCTTGGAGAATTTAAAGCACCCCTGAAAAGTTGGCCTTTTTGCATGGGCTTGAACAACAAAGGAGTAAGATGCTCCCTGATGCCTTTTCTCGCTGCTCTGTCAGGGCAACGTCTGAGAGTCAATTGAGTGAAAATGTGAGTAAATGGCTTGTTAAATCAATAAAGTCTAAAAACCAGGGAATGTGATTAGCAACTCCCCCCACTCTCAAAATAGTTGATGTTCATTGTTGCAAATAGAGCATACAAATAAAGGAAACAGACTGTACCTAGGAAAAATCTTCAACAGAATATTTAACTTTTGAAGCATACATTGAGCTATGTATGTCATTCACTGCTGATTTCTAGATCAACACAGCTATATATTGTTTATTATCTGGGTCTAAGTATTGGGACTTAATCTATCCTTAATTATCTAAAGAAGTTTCTACAACTAAAAGAATATTTAGCCCCCGGATATTCTTAGTTGCCATATTAGTGACCTTATTACTGACAAATGTTAAAAGATGAAGTAGAGTGTGTGCTAATCAAATGAGAGTAATATATTGAATACCATGACATTTTGCAAAAATAATTGTTAGATAATACTTTTTTTTTCCAGATGTCGTTACAGAAAGTATATCAGTCTTCCCAAACCACAAAAAAAAAGCGATAAAATCGTTTTTGCTTTTTCCTTTTCTTCTTGAATAAAAAGTTCATACTTTATTCATCCAATGAAAAATTCATAATAGAAATTAAACCAACAGAATTCTGGTGGCTATTTGGCTTTAATGCAAGTTACAAACTGAGATAATACTGTATGTAAATAGATTAAGTTGTTTTTAAATAGGAGGAGTGAAAAATATGAAATTATTAATCTCCACATTTTAAAAGTTTAAGATTTTTTTTTATAAGAAAAGGAATGAAAAGGGAAATCACTGAGGGCAATGAATGAATAAAAAAACCAGGATACCTTGCATAGGAGTCTGACTGATTTTTCTATTATTTTGTTCTGCTTTCCTATTCTATCATCTATGCAAATGTATGTAATTCACTCTTAATGAAAATGATTCAAAGTGCATCTATTCATAAATAGTTAGATAGATAGATTAGATAGATAGATAGATAGATAGATAGATAGATAGATAGATAGATAGATAGATAGATAAAAATTAAGTCCTGAGTATTAGAAAGTGCACAGTTCAAAAGTCTGTCTCAGTGTGAACAATTCCTCAAACTGAGAAATCTTTGGCAACATTTTTTTTCCATAATTAAATTTTCTGATTTCTTTTTTGTTTAGTAGATTTTTACTCTACTAAGGCTACTAGAACTCTCAGAGGTAAAACTTTTGACTTACTGTAAGTAAATCAACATAGATCACCGAGAGAGATCATAAGAATGTTAGAATATTCATTATAATATTTTCAAAGTGGCTCAAGCAAATGCTCATTAAATGTCTAATAAAGCTCAGCTGAAACCAAAACTAAAGTTAATGATGACTGTAATATGTAGAGTACACAATAATTAGGAATTTTGACACATTTTTGCATTAGAATCCCATCAGTAAGGAGACAGAAGATACCTTGCTTATTTTAAAAATGTATTTTACTGGCTAAAAAAAATGATTTATTTTCATGATAATGAATGATCACTTTGTGTCTTTCACAACAATGATTGACTACTTTAACACTCAGTCTCTGAATATTTTTAACCAACATCTAAAGCAATGTTATTTCTTCCTTCAGTAACCAATGTAAAAATATATTACAAAACTGCAGAAGACAGCAATATAATTTAGTTCATGAAGTTTTAGCCTCCAGATTTGAAAAACAAAGGAAGAAAAAAAAATAAAAAAACACACACACAGTCTGCTCTGGAAAAAAAATAATAATAAAAAAAAAATATATATATATATAAAAGATTATAGTAATTACTTACCACAGTGACGTTGAAAGCATAAAGAAGATCAAAGGGAAGCGCAGCAATTAAATCAATTATAAACCAGGTAGTCACATAATGGATACAAATAGATCTTGCTTCAAATATAACTTGGCCAGATTTGCTGACATACGTTGTTCGGAAATTTAGAATAATATCTGCTTGACAAAGAGGGAACAGAGTCAGAGATGATGATTTCTTTGCTCCTGGGGATAGCAATCTCCAGAAAATTTATCATTTCCTTATGGATCCATAAGATTGGAATCTAATACAGAAACCCATACAATATTCTGGTTAGAGGTCTACATACATAGAGTTAATATAATTTTTTCACAATTTTTTTTATTTTTATTTTTTGCAAAAGAATGTTTAAAATATATAAATCTCACCAATTTCAAAGGAAGCTAGAATAACAAAAATACATTGTTCTTTAAATAGTACCATATTATTATAGTGATACCCAACTGTATCTTTATGAAAAATGAATGGGTAATTGTTGTGCATACAACCTATTGTTTTTCCTTAAAAATAAAGTATTTAATTACTTTATTTAAAATGTTCAATTGAAACTTTCTTTTAGTGGTAGCTGTCCAGCACAGATGACAGATAACATTATTCTCAAGAGTAAGCATTTTTTGTCAACAGAAAAATGCTGAATCCATTTGAAAGATTTTTTTTTCTGTTTTATATTGACAGTTATTGTAAAAGAGATATGAATTGATTCCTGGTTGGTGCATTTTGCATGTTCTCATCTAACATTGCAAGATGAGTGTCTCTCAACATGAGATACAGTTTTGAAGTCTTGCCAAAACGTATTAACAGTTAAAGAAAAGCTCAGCTTTTGACAACAAAGTCTCATTTATTTTCACATCCAACAAGATGAAGACTATAATCTGTCCTCAAGCTATGTACCCAGTTTCTACCAATATTAGTTTGAACTACTTGTAAAACTTTTACAATGTCAGAAAAGAGCGCAGCCAACCATAAAGGCTGGTGCTTTACAGGAAGATAATTAGACAACTGCCTTGCAAAATCTAATACCTCACTTTGAAGACCGTGTAATAAAGGAAAAGGATGTGATCCCAAGTGTCAGGAAGACATTCAGAGTGTAATTGTTCTTCTCACAATAATAAAAAAAACCTTCAAGATGATGTTCTTGGCAGCCTGAAAACCAGTGGACTTTCTTTAATGTTGAATTCACAGGGCAGCTTTCTAGATATTTATCCAGCACGTAACGGACTTGTCAGCTGTGTCATTTGTAATCTATGTAGCCTAATATTAAGTGTTACAAAGAGGAAACTGCATTCCTTGTGTCCTTTGCCTCTGTCCATGGTTGCAATGTCAGCACTGACTTCTTTCTGTGTGCTAGATGATGCACAAGAAAACATGTTTTCAGCTGCTTCTTCTACACATCACTCTTGTATAGAGGTGACAGCAACTGCTGGGGGCTGGCTCCTCACCATGAACAGGAAGGACTGTGCAGGTGTTTGGGGAGTGTTTGCTGCACCAAAGAATTGTTTTCTATAGCCTCTGAGGAAGGGGAAATAGAAATGCCAAATAGAAAAAGCTAAATCCATTCTCTTGCCCACCAGCAACAAGGAAGGTATACAAATAAAACACATGCCTTGTAAACAGAAACAATTCTTTTCTCTTTGAATGTGGATACTTCCTTCCTTCACAGATAGTTTCTTATGTGCTGGTTAAAGCTACTCCAATTCATCACATTCCTGAGAAAAAAAGGGATGAAGTCCTAAACTACAAGCATACCTTAAATTTTAACACTTCAGAGATAAACATGACCACTGGGAACAATACTAATATTGCCTTTTTTTTTCTTTTTCAATTATAATCCAAACCATGTCAGAACTAAGAAATATAGAGAAGTAGGGTTATTGCTTCTTCTACTCTTGTATCTCTAGGTGGTTAATAGAGCCTAAATTATTTCTTCCTGCTCTATAGATGAGAATGAACACTTCTTATTCTGTAATTCTCATTCAATGCAATGGTAACAACCAGCATGCATGAATTAACAGACTCTGTTCAGACAGCAAAATGAGTATAATTTTTTTTCCTTATGATTTATTTAGATAAGAAAACTTTTAACTTTATATAAAAAACTTTTCTATAAAGCTTATATAGAAAATGTACACTGAAAATGAACTAAATATTATACATCTCAAATGAAGTTCATAAAAATGTTCATAAAAATAGAGCTGTCACACAACCTGTGTTGAAATTACTACTAAAGTCCTTTAACAGTGCTTACACTCTTGTTCCTGCAAAGGAGTTAAAAAATGGAATTATCCACCCACTAACTTTCCATGTTTCTTACACTTTGTTTTAAAAATAGTGGAGTTGCTAATAATGACCAACTCCATCTCCTGAGAAAGGAGTTGTGATTACTCTGTATCTACGACTAACAATAGCAGTATTTAATTTTCTTTTCACTAGCATACTTGTAGAGATGCTTTCCTCCACGTTTGCTGTGACATGCTGTTTGGACATTGTGATGAGGGAAGCTATGAATAATTAGGGCTAAAAACTTTGCATTTCAGGAGAAAAGGTATGAAAATAATTCACCTAAAACACTGACAATATTGGTAAAATATGAAAAAAAAATCAATTTTATCGATTCTTAATTGCCTTGAGATAGATATTTTTTCATTCGTATTATGTTAAATAATACTATGAATCACAAAACTATCTGAAGAAAAGTATAGATGCTATAAAAAGTCATGTTTAATTATGCAAACAATTTTTTTCCTCTTAATTAAAAAAGAAAAAAATTAAAAATGAATACAAAAATTGCAAGTTTTGTAATTTCATCCCTCTACAGCTTTTCTTCTACGTTTTAGTACTAGAATTTGAGGAGCACTTCTGTGGTAAGTTAGTTACTTTTCCAACATGTAGAAAGATAAATGCACATTTAACCAGTTTCATTGCCATATACATATTCTTCAAATATTCATTTCTCATCCTTAAAGAAAGGGTGTTTTTAACATATATTTTGCAGTTTTGAAAACAACACCAAAAAAAATGTTAGCAGTTCTAAAATAATTTGTTAGTTTCTGTATTACTTTTATGCTTTTCAGTGTTGATAGCAGAAGTTATTTTTCAGCTATATTTCATCCTGTCTTCCACATTCATGTGGTTTTTTTATACTTTGGTAAAAAATATACATATACAAACAATATAGATGTATTTTTTTAGACTATTTTGTCTACAAAAAGAGGCAATTTCTGAAAAATAATATCTACTCATACTGTGTAGGATTAAAAACTCATAATCACAGGTGCCATTAATTTTATATATATAGTGGCTTTTCTGCATGCCTTCTAATAAGAAGTTATCTTAGTTTTAGTAACAAAACAATAAAGCCTGCACAAATCTATAATATACAAAATAATTTAGCAAATGTGAACTAAATGTAGAAAAGTTCAGTGACTATAAAAATTACAAGTCTGAAATTAAATTTCCACTATTATCTTCTGATACCATATCACAAAATTTGAGAAATGTCATCAATATAGAAATTTTCCAGAATAGTTTTAATAATTCAAAGGGAGACAGAAAAATAAAAATAAAAGTGAACCCTACAAGTAATACTCTAGAGATCATAAGATTTCTTAACCATAGGTAAAGTGGTAGAACAGATCATTCTGGCACATATTTTAAATGTCTAGTAATAACAGTACATGTTAAACTGATGTTGTGATGTGAAAATGTGAATAATGTGAAATAAAAATTCTGTCTTTTACTATGAAAATTATGTCTGCTTGATATAGCTAGAAAACCAGTTGATTTATGCAGAATGCAGGTTCTCATTGTTTTGTTACCTAATTGGACATCTACATTTTTCAAGGTGCAGTGGAGAATCTTTACATGAAGTGACTTAGACGTGTATATGAGACTACTTGGTTCTACATACTGAGTTCTTACAGTCTAAAATTGGATTATACTTTAGGATAAATTCTTAAAGGTAGAAAAATATTTTGAAACTATCTGTTATTAAAATGTGAAATTTACATGATTTTATATGGTTTGAAATGAGGTATCCATTCAGCTCCACATGAATGCAGTATGGTCAACTGCCTACTATTCACGTTTACATATCAGTACCAGCCATGTGTATAACTACTTCATGTAGACCTAGTTGATATAGGTAAGAAAGAAATTTAAGGATATTTTTCACAAGTTAAAGCATACCTCAGTAGAGCTAGTTAAAGAGCTTTGAAAAATAAAACATACAGAAATGTACACTTTCTCCAAGCAACATCATGAACTGTATAAAAAATGGTGAAACTTCTCATTCTCATTACTCAGAAACATCAATTTTGTAGTTACCAAAGTTAAAAAAAAAAAAAGATTTGCTTAGTATTTTAGTATTTTTGAGAAAACTAAAGCTTCAACAGAAAAGAAGAAAAATGCTTGCTTTAAATTCCCCTAAGTCATCCACAATATCATAGGTACATATACAAATGTACATATGCAATTCACTCTTCAAGACTGAGTAGACTGGAGGGTTTTGGGTTTTTTTTGTACAACATTTCTGCCTTTTTTTCAAAGCAATTTTGGAAAACAGTCCCACATAACTTTTACAGATACATAAAATCAAATAGAAAATGGCAAGTGCTTCTTTTGGCATCTAACTCATTAAATAAAAGTCCAGAGTGAAGTAGGTGAGTACAATCTGTCTTTTATTTCTCAACAGTGTTCTAAGCTGTACTTGGGTGGAAAGAGTTTCTTTGAGTAACTGTACTGACAACATAAATGCTGTGTGAAAGGACTTGATGAGGAAGCTGAAGAGGGGGAGGGGATGGAAGAATTCTTAAGCCAAAATACTTCTAAAAGCAAAGCAAAATCTTTAATAGAAATTTAGAACTGAGAATTTTCATTTTAGGAATGATATGTTGCTCAGTTTTTTGGGAACAATCTTTTGCTGTTTAAAATGTGGAACATTAACACTTTTTACTTCTTTAAATTATTGTTTTCTTATGATTGAAACTTTGAGCAGCAGGGATAGTGAGCAAATTGAGTCAACAAGGATTAAACATCAGCAAACACCACAATAGTCTACTTTGAATATATTCACTATTTAATATTTCATAATATATATAACATTTATATGACAATTTCATGATATCGATATGAGTATAATATTTATATTTAATATGTTATAACTTGATTGTAATGCTTACTGTATACTAGCTTCCACCTACAGACAACATTAATGTATCGAAGCACAGTTTGAAATTTGACACGAGTATCAATAATATAAAACCTTAGAGATTCCAGTCAACTATACAGCATCTAAACTATCAGTTTTCCTTAGTAATGCAAATGCTGAAGTTTTGTTATGGATGCCCTGAGATGAGGTGAGCATAAATGAAGTGACTGTAATATCATTGCAGACTAACTAGCTGAAAAATTTTCTATACGTTAAATATATTATCTATATGTCTGCTGTAACAATCAATATCATCCTGTGCAAGCTTCATACTTAAAGCTTTATTTGATGTGTTTGTTTCAGACTGGTATAAAAACTACAGTCTCCTTTCTTGGAGCTAAAAGATTAATGAACAAACCATATATTAGTAAGCATTATTACAGTATAAAAATATTTCTGAAGCAAAGTCATCTCACTGAATTTTTTCAGTTATGTTGGAAAAACATCATTTTAAATTATATTGCAAAATATATGTCACATGCTCAGAAAAGCAGAACAAGGACATAAATAATGTCTCTGATATGAGCAATACCATTAAAAAGTTGCCTAAAACTAAATCAAGAGGAACATCTAAAGATAGCATAATTGGTTGACTCACTAGGTTACAACTTTTAAAATATTACCTTTACATTAAAATATTTAATTTAAGGAGGGACAGAAGGACAAAGCCTCTCTATTCTTCATAAAGGCAAAAGCCAGGTTCTTATTTTAAGTTACATGATTCAAAATTGCAAATACACAGAAAAAAAATAAACTTCACACAAATTAAAGATCAAGATATTGTCTAAGCTACGCTAGTGGCCTTTAATTCATGCATAAAACAAGATATTGAACAAGTATTAAACATATGATCAAGCTACAGCATAATAATAATTTAGGACTAGTCAGATGATGCAATAGCTTCTCATGGACTCTTTTAGATTACAGAAAATGCTAGGTAATATAATTACTTTAACCTCTCTTTTACTGAGAGGTGATCTGAATAAAGTTGAAAAATTTTGCAGCTTAGGGTAAATAGAATACATATAAGCAGCAACCAAGGGACTTGGTGATGCATGAGTTCTTATTAGACTATCCTGTGCTTGATATCTAGGTAATTTAGGCAAATTGACTCCACTGATTTTCACAGAAATTTCCAACACCACCTCCCTCTCCTACGTGTTATGTACAGCTCTTCTTTAATTTATTTAATTATATTTTTTATTTGACTTTTATTGTTTTCCTTTAGTTAGCTATAAATTTCTCAGAACCAAAGCTCCTTGATGTATCTTATTATTTATGACAGCAATATATATTTAAGGATGGTTACTGGTATCAGAATGTGAACAGATTGCTTTTAGGAAAGGTTGAAGGAAATATTTGTGATATATTGCTTGAAGAACAATTTATCTGTTTCTGTATGAACTCTTACTTTTTTTGTTTTCTACTACATCATCTGTAAAACTAAATATTCATAGTATATCTGCTAGAAAACTTTTTTTTCCCCCAACTCATCATGTCCTCTCAAACATTTATTACTACAATTAGTTTCAGTATGCTTTTTTAGATGCTGAGATGATAAGGAGAGGAAGATAACACTGTTTTATGTAGGGAAGGAAAATAATGCTTATTTTACACCAACTGCTTAGAAATCTAGGCAATTATGAAGTCAAATAAAGTTTAGGAGAAAAAAAATGCAGGGATTAAATATTAAACTGATACACTTTGTAAAATAAAAAGTTTTAAAATAGCTCATTGCAGCTGTTGAACAAAATGCATTTTTTTCTATTAAGATGTAACATGGGGAACACACTAAGTAACAATCAATATAAACTGCAGAACATGACACAAAAATCTAGATGTTCTGGGGGAAAGAGAAAGAAATCAGTGGTAGGTAGAATACAAAATACAATACTAAGTGTCTTAGAAAGAAACTCTAGAAATTCAATTCCACTGTATTAGTGGCATTCTGTTTGGAAAGTGGCTATTAATAATTTTGCTGAAAAAGTAGTTACATTCAGTCAATAATTCTTATATATTTTAGGAGCGAAGAAGCAAAAGCTGCTTGTATCATTTCAGATGCTAAATTACAATCTAATTTATACTAAGAATCAGAAATACTTTAAACTACTAATCCCGAAGATTTAACAAGATGTCAGTTCTGCAGGTTCATGATAAAAAAGCAAAAAAGTAATAATTAAAGTAATTTATAAGCCATAAATGATGGTATTTGTGAATACTACTCAAATCCTGGTATCATAAAGCAGACCAAAAGTCCACAGGCTTAAAAAATAGAGGAAGAGTTGATATGCTCTTTAATCTGCTTCCTTGATTTTTATCCCAGTGATTTTACATTTTCAGTATGGTCTCTTTACCCATGAGGACGTTCAACAGTGATTATCTAATCTCCTGTAATCTCATTTCTACAATAGTTGATACTTCACAAAAGCATCACATAACATGACCTTTATAGTAATTTATTAAACCCTGGAGACTATACTCTGCCTTTTAAAAACAAACTCAGTTTATGAACATATTGAGTAATTAAAATACGCTATATTGACTTTTTCAAAGGAAGTTAGAGTTTGGAGTCCTGAAATTTAAAAAAAAGAACTTTATAAAATATTTCTAACACGTGAGCTGTTAGTTCTTATTAAAAACAAAATCAAAAACCAAAAACAAAACAAACAAAAAGAAACAAAAACACCCACAAAAAAACCCAAACTTTTTTGTGACAGATGAAGTGAGATAGTTTCTGCATGGGTAATTTTCTTAATAGAACTAGCAGAAATAGAAGAAAAAGTAACTTCACAGAGTGAATAATTATCAATTTTACAAGCAGAGTTGCTGTGCTTTAACCCTGGTAGACAGCATTGCACAACTACTTGCTCCCCTACCTGGGACAAAGAAGAGTATCAAATAGACAAATATTCAAAAAGCTGTGGGATAAGACAAAGACATTTTAATAAGTAATAAATAAATGAATAAATAAAAAGAGTGGGGTGAGGTGGGAAGGAAGGAAAAACAATAACAAAAACAAGGGGAAAAAGTGAAGCAAAACACAACTATTGATCATCAATTGACTGATAACCAGCTAAACGGTAAGGTCAATTTGGGTCAGCTAGCTGTGCTTCCTCTCAGCTCCTTGTGCACCCCAAGCCTCCTCACTAGCAGGGCAGTACGTAAAGCCCAAAAGTCTTCAACTTGGTGTCATTACTAGTCATCATTAAGTAAAATATAGAAGTATTATCTGCTGTTTTCATCACAAATACAAAATGTAGCACAGAAGAAGCTACTATGAAGAAAATTAGGTCTATCTTACAAAATCAGTGTACAGCAATGAGAACATTCCTTAGCAAATGAGTCAGGGAAGACAATACAAGATAAATTTACAGGACACATCCATTCTCATTTCATGTATATGCATCTACCTTGATATAAAGAAATCTTTCCAAGTTTAAGTTCACTTTTAAGTTATTGTAGCTTTTGTTTATCTGCTTTATGTACTGCTGGATGTATTTGTGCACATAAATGGTGTTTTGCGTGCAGTAGAGTATCTCCTCACAGGGCCACCTACAAAAGGCTATCAGAAAAAAAATCTAAGTCTTACCAATAATTGCTTTTTGAGTGAGAATCTTTAAGAAATATATTACTGTCTTAAATATAAATATTGTGTACTGTTCATTGACATTGCTAGCTGATCCACAGCCCATGATCTTATGATGTTTCCTCCCTAACATTAGGTGCATAAGTGTCATTCTATCCTGTTTCAAGTTTTGTCGTTTTGTATTTGCAGATGAGACCCTTTGATGTTCAGACATAAGTTTCCAAAGATAAATTCAAACCACTCTTTTAGTGTCTATACGAAGCTTTAACTGTTCTGAAGGTGAACTTTCTAAAATATTATTGAAAATACAACCATCTCATTTCAACATACACAAGACATCTTGTTAGATGTCAAGTCCTCCAGGTACAAAATTATTTTTGCATGTCCTTCTCTTCACTTACCGAGATATGAAAAGATACTCATGATAATGAAATTGAACATGAGGAAAAAAATTCTAATTTAAAGAAACCTAATAAAATCTCTACCATATGATATTGTTTCATCTGATTCCAGGAAATTTTGCTTGATAAATATTATATTCAATACAATATTATGCATATTTGAATGACTGTACATCGCAAATAGTGATACAAATTTTTACTGGTTTTGTATGATGTGCTCTTAGTTTCAGCTGGAGTTCAATTGTTTTCTTCGGAGTGTTTATATGAACTATGTTGGTTCTAGGAGAAAATCAATATTGATATCACACCAATGTTTGTAGTTGCTGCAAAGCAGTGTTGTACAGATCCAAGGCTATTTACAGCAAAGGGCCCAAGGATCTAGGAGGAAATGGAATTAGGACAGCTGACTTAAACTGGCCAAATGGATATTCCATACTGTATGACATCATGTGGAAGAAGTCACTTCCACTCCCTGAGGGGCTAGCTGGGCATTGGTTGGGGGTGATGAACTAGTAAATCTCTTCTTTTATGCATTTATATAACTACATAATCATAACTATTATCCTTTTCCTTTTCTCTATCTAGTAATTATTTTTATCTCAAGCCACAAGATTTACATTGGTGTTTTTTTTTTTTAACCAATTCTTTTCCCCATCCCACTGGGAAGAGGGGCAGCCTGTGAATGACTGTGGTGCTCAGCCACCTCTCAGGTTAAAACAAAACAGATGTTTTTAAATACAGACACACAAAAGATCTGAGAAACAATGGCTTCATATGATTTAAGACACTTTAGAGATTATTTGAGGTCCATTGCTTCTGAGCCATTTAGATTTGTAATAGAACAAAACAAAACAAAAAAAGCACTATGGTTTCAAAATATGCTGCTATTAAAAGCTGAAAAATTAGAAAAAATACACTTCGTTGAATAGTTTTTTAAAAGAGGGAGAGTTACAAAGACAATCACAGTAACTATGATTAATTTTCTCTTGAAATCACAAGCCATAGGTCAAGGTTTTAGACTAGGGTGTCTGCATGAATGTGAGTGGGAGGAGATGTGGAATAGGTGGTCAGGTTGTCTATTTTTTTCTATTCCAATTCTTAGAAATATGGATAATTCTGTTGTTTAGGCCTCATACATAACTAGCTGTAAATGAAGGGCCCACCTACCACTGATATCAAGTGAGAGAAAGAAACATGAAGGTAAATATTATAATGCTGTTAATCTCACTCTTTAAATTTAATGCAGAGATGTAAATGCAATATGATCTTTTACTCTATAATGCTCCTTTAAAAATCCTTTAAAAAAAAGTCATCAATGAAAAACTTGAAAAAACTTGAAAAAATCAAGTCATTAATATAACTGGAGGACAAGAATTATTGTGTTATAATGCAGGACTTATAGTTACAAATAATATTAGGTATTCAAAGAAATATTTTCTCACATTTTGAACATTTTTTTTAAACTACTTATAAACACAGTTTGAATTCCTGGATGATTGAGTTAATGGTTTAAACAGAAAATATCAAGTAATATTGATAGAATAACTTTTATTGTTTATATCCAACTATTTTATTGATCATAGGTTAAAATTTTTACTTTCTTAATTTTTAATATTTTTTTGATTTTTAATTTGCTAAAATTCTGCTTACAGCAAAAGATATAACAATAAAAAAAACTGAGTATTACACTATCTGTTTTGCTACGAATGAACTAAGCAAGTAAATCAGATAGACCTATATTTTATTCTCATGCTCAGATCCTAACAGACACATTCATAACAAAGACTTGCTATCTCCACCTGTTAAGGGTACAAGCATTATCAAAAAGTCTTAACCTTGAGTCTACAGTTTTCTCTATATAAAAAGACTGCCAGGTAGATCAAGTGGAATAATTTCATATTGAATTCCCTTAATTGGAACATGGAGTCATTTATGACTTACTAGAATCACAAATGTGGTATTTTTGCACAGCAGAAAAACTGATCCTCTGTGATATGAGTTGCAGAACACATATTTCTTACTGCAATACAGTCGTGTAATTCAATATTGATCACTTGCATTAAACTGGGAGTCGGATGAGATATAATAGTCAGCACAAAGAGGAAAACTGCACCATAAGCATAACAGCAAATCAATACAAAAAAAAAGAAAATACAAATGTTTATCCATCCTGATATCTGACTGTTCCATCAGCAGTGTATCTGTGGATTTTACTGTCTACAGTAAACAGAGAGATTGAATAAATTCTTCAAAATTTTCATAAGAATATCTTCCGTTAAATGAAAGACAATTTGAGTTGTTTGCTTAATATTTAATATTTAAGTTTCAGTCTTCAGGTTTCTTAAGGAGGATCATAATATTGCTGTAATATTTTTTAAGGAAAAAAATAGAAAAAAGTAAAACAGAAAAGAATGTTAAATATTATGATATTATTTTATTCATTTTCTTTATCTATTAGAACATTCCCTAATACTTTTCACATTGAAAAAAATGTGTTCAATTTTACTTCTTTTTTATTTAAAACAACTTCATATTTTCAAAAGATCTGATTGTCAGTGTGACAGCAGACAGTGAATTACTGGTAACAATAATAATTTTGGTGAAAAAAGAAAAAAACAACCTCTATGTGACCCTAGACAGTGACTCTTTTCTAGATTCAGAAAGAAATGAATAAAAGATAATAGAAAATTCCTTCGCTAAACTTTCTTTGCTATTACCCATCACGTTTTTTTCCTTTTAATTCATTGGAGGCATAAATATTAAATAAGGTCACTGAAATAAATGTTTAGAGAAAGGATGAGGTGCCAAGCTGCAACATCTTAAAATTTAATTCCAGTTGTCAGTGTAGAATATCAATATTGCATATTGGCATTGCTGCAGTAAGAGTTTTAATCTTATGACACTAGTGATTTTCAACTTGTAGCCTGTGTTTTTATAAGTGTTTGCAAATCTCAATTAAGAAAAAAATGTGTGCTATAAATAACTTTATTGTAATTCCTGGACAAACTCTGGGATTGTTTTTTTAGGAAACTCTTTGGCAGCCACAAGGTAAAAAAATGATTGTCAACATTAACATCAAACTACTTTTTGAGAAAAAGCAAAACTACCTGAAGCAATTTAATGTACAGAAAAGTTAACCAGAAGTTCAAATAATATCTCAGACTATACAACTAAAATTCATTTTCATTAAAATCATGAAAGTATATTTCCTCTATCACATTAAAACTTAAAAGTAAAACAAACAAACAAACAAATGAAAAAAACAATCCAACCCCTCAAAAGCTCCAAATATATCTTACCAATGATAAAAAGAATTTCCACTGCAATGTCACTGACAGTTGTGCTTCGAGTTGTAGACAGCTCATCATGGCCAATAAAGCAAACATTGTAAGGTACAGTCACAGCAACATAAAACGTTGCCAGTAAAATAAGCCAGTCCCAGCCAGCTTTGAAAGTGCTAAAATGCAACAGTATGAATTTGGATTTTTTTGCATCTGAAACTTTGTATTCTGGAAATGCTGGTTTATCTACAAAAACATTCTGAAAAGAGAAAAATATATACATATGAGACAAAACAGTAATTTGATCATGCTGACATTTCTTTCAATGTAGCTTTTTTTTCTTTTTCTTCTTTTTTTAAATAGGGCAAAGAAATACAACAGCCAAATGCAGATAAGAGTCAAAGCTGTAAAAAAACACTAACATGTATAATATACAACTTAGGCACATGCTTTGATTTTTAGCTATTTTTTGGGAGAAATATTTTCTGTGTACCAAATGCTGAAATTATTCATTTAGTAAATCAGTGATTTGTAGTAGAATTGAATGGATATAATTGTGCCAGCTAGACCTAAATTTTAAGTGGGTAATGATTTTTAAGTACAGATTTATGACCAAGTGAAAAAAATAATTCAAAACTGCTCTTTAAATTGCATTTAACACATTTCATTTTCAGAATGAAAGCAGCTTTTCAAATGTGAAAAGTAGCTGTAAAACATGGCATAAAGCACTATCAACAAAAATGTATAAGTAATTATTGAAGTAATATCACATTTTAGCTATACATTTCATTAATTCTTCAAGCCAACATTGAATGAATTTGCTTCTACCTCACACTTGACATACATGATTTATACACTTGGGGCTGCCTTCAGGTTGTATGACAAAGATCATACTAAATATTTTAAATTATAAGATGATCATATCAAAGCTGCTTCCATAAAAGTGATTGATGATGAGCCTCATACGCATACAAGGAAAATTGAGAGAGTCAGGCATGTGAAAATATTTTTTTCTGTTCTGAGCTGAAATTAGGGCTGCCTACACTAGCTGGACAACATACAAAAATGCATACCAACTTCACGGATACAAAAGTTAGCTTTCCAACAAAGTTTGGGACAACTAATTTTTAGGAACTTCAGGGGTTCATTGAACTAATCACAAAAGCTCAGCTGTTTGAAGTTTATTGAAATTCACAGTCTCCCTAAAGAAGAATATTTTATACTATTTTTTCCTATCTCCATACTAGCATTAAAAAAATCTTTTTTTCCTTCACAGTTCTTGGTTCTGAAGATGAAATATCTCTTGTGACTGTTAGGGCAGGATTAAGGGGGAGCAAATTACATAGAATCAGGAGACTGAATCTGGTAAATTATCTTTTGCTCTATGGTCAGAATCTGGAAAACTATTTCTTCTGTTGAGTGATCTGTGGTTAAATGGCAACAATTTTCTGTCAGACAGCCTAAATCTTTGTGCATATGAGGACACAGTTCCACAAAATAAGACTGAACATACAGAATATATACTGAAGGCATAATATCCTTCCTACATGTACTTTTAGACCTCTAGGAAGGTTGTTTCTGTCTTGCTCTAGCCTCATTCTGCGGACTGGGCAGCTGTAAGTGGTTAGAGAAGGTCCCTTGGTTTAGTTTTGTACAAAGGAGTTGAGTTCAAGTGTCCTGAGATATTTAAAAATCAAAGCAAAATTAGTAGAAATAACTGTCTAATTTTCTTGAAATTATACTCTTGATCTAAAACTAAGTAGTGATGTAGATCCACTATAATAGGACTTTAGAACTGGCTGCCTTCACAGCTAGGTAATGCCTGTTTCATCCTGAGTCCTGAGCCCTGCCCTTATTGTCAAAGTAGCAAAGGTCTCTGCTAAAATGACTTCAGTTCTATGCACTTAGCTTTCATTCTACTGTTCTGTTTTAACAGAACATCTTACCCTGCTGAAAAGCAGCATATGCATCAACAGTCATGTGCTATTCACTGTCAAAACTTTTTGTTTGCTGTCATTATGCTCCTGTTTAATGCTGGTCCAGTAATGAAGACTCAAAAAAAAAAAAAAAAAAAAAAAAAGCTACTTCTTCAGCAAGTTAAGATTACTGCTGATAAACATAAAAAGACAACAACTGCATGACCACATTTTTGATTACATTTGCCTCGTCTTTCATATCTTTTTTCCTTTGTATGATTCTTTTGAAATACTGACATCCTTATCTTTTCCATTCATGAATCAGAGGGTCTGAATTCTCATTGCTGTTACTGTCAGTTTATTTTGCGGTTTGTATTTTTTTATTAAATTCTTCCATTTGTTTAACATTCGAATTTTTAAAACTTTTTTTTAAGATTTAAAGTTGTTTTAATATTTAGCCTTTTCAAGCAAATTTCTTTATTATTAAACACCTTTTCACATTTAACGTTTACACTCAATTGAAGTGCATGCTGTTGTATGCTGTATGAGATACATATGCATGTTCTCATGTTCTCAGTCTAATCAAGACCTTTCTGTTGTTAATTTCTAACTTGATAATATCTAGGGCAGTGTATCTGCACTCTGTACTGCTGCTCAATTTTGGTGACCAATAAAAGGTGGCAGAAATAGCAGTTTTTCAGGGTGATCATGATACATATCCTTGGTCTGCTTTTTCCTGGAGATAAAAAGGCACTTTTTAAAGACACCCTGAGAACACCAGCAAATAGAGTCAGGACACTGACTCTGGTTTTTGTTGGTCTGCTTTGAAACAGTATGTAATTTGTTAGCCCCTGTTTGTGTTTTTTTTTAATGTTAGAATTCCTCCCCATATTTTGTCTTTTTACTTACATTTTAAGATTTTATGTACAAGTGGATAATATAGGACCCAATTTGAAGTAGATGTTTTTTGATGCTATTGAAATACAAACAAGAAACTAAATGTTCTGAGATTTTAAGAAAAACCTCTTCTGAGGAACAGTTCTGATATTTTAATATTGGGATATTGCTGAGGTAAAATAAATAAATGCATTGTTGATACGTGAAGTGTATGCATTAAGTACACAGAAATGAACTTAAGTATGTTTCATTCATCTTGTTATAATAAATTTATGATTAAGACATTTCTCATGTACCTACTGACCTTTTATATTGTGCTTTTAATTTTAAAAAGAAATGACAGTATAAAGTATGTTAAGAAAAGAAAAGAAAAAAGAAGAATCACACCTACGTTATTAATTTTTAATTTGTTCTTCTCTCTTCTTTGTAGGTGTCCAGAGATATGATAAAGGACAGCTCTACTCCGTCTTCGTGCTGAATCAAAATGTGACCCTGCTCTTCCTCTTCCTTTCCATTTCTCTGTAGAATGGAGGTGAGAGTCCATTAAACATCAGGAAATTATACTTCAACATTTGAGGGCTGACATTTTAAAATTTGCTAGGATCAAGAGGAAATTTTGAGATGATATACATATGGTTTCACTTAATGTCTTGATAAAAAGACAAAATCCCTCTCTCGAAGAGCAAATAAAATTCACTATTAAATTTTAAAGGTTAAATCCATTTGCTCAACTCATAAACAATTAATTATGTCATATGATTTCATTAATAAGAGTACTGGTTCAAAAGATGAACCACTGATCAGAGGTAAGACTTACTATGTAAAATGTCCTTTCAAAGTCCTACTCTCTTTGATACCTTTTTTTTTTTTTGTTGGGGGGGTGAGGACAGGAGCGGTTGGATTTTTTTAAAACAAGCAAACAAAAAAAAACAGAATCAAAACAAAGTCAAAACAAACAAGCAAAAATAGTATTCTTTTGTGCTTTGAAAACAAAGCATGATATCAGAGTGTGTTAACTTGCAAAGCTGCTCATTAGTACTAGTACGCAATTTTTAATTTAAGGCTTTTAGATTTCTAATTTTCTTTTCACATGGCCATGGACATAATCACTTGACACATTTCTTGAGAGCATAAAATCCATTAGAGTAAAGATTGAGCACTGTTTTGAAAGCTTTGTGGTTTTTTCTTCTATTCAGATATCTGTAATCGTAAATCATGAGATCACATTTTTTGTTCTTGCTTACACAGCAGTAAATTCAAAGAAACTCCCGTGACTCTGATGGAATTACAGAGAACTGATGCAATGGTAAATGGAAGCAGACATTTTGCAATACATTAGGATTCTGACAAAAAATGAAATAGTGAGAACAAAGAAATAAGCTGTCTGTCAAACAGGCTTAATTAAAGTCAATTCAAAGCAGAGAAATTTGGCAGGGAAGAAAGAAGAATTAGTGCAGCCAGAAATTTACAAGCAAAATAGCTATGTCTTGAAACCTGTTTATGAATGCAAGAAAGATCTGAATTATAGAAAACAGATGTACATTTGGTATCCTCAGAGTAGAAGCATACATAGGGAAAAAATTAGGAAACCAAACTTTCCAAACTTCTAACTGAAGAATGCTTCAACTAATCCATGGAAAAAGCCTTTCCAGATGAGGATTTTTTTACATGCCAGTAAGTAAGATAAGGGGTAAAAATAAAAAAATATGCACTGCAAAACAAAAATTAAAACTCAAAAGAAAGCTAGTGAAAGTGGTAGGGGAATTTTCATACTTCCTACTTCAGATTTCTCATCTCTGATTTTTGCCTACAAGGCATAAAAATGCCAGACAGAAGAAAGAAGTGTAAAAATGATTGAAAAATACTAAAATATATATTTTTAAAACTTTCATCCCTTAATGATCAAGCTGTATAAAACATGAACTAAATTAAAAAAAAAAGTTAAATTCTATATGAAAGCAGACTGCTTATCTGCTTCTCTGAACAAAATAGCTGAGTCTATTGATTTAGGTCTCCACTATAGGTTTGGATAGCTGTTGTATATTTTTACCTTTTCAATTTAAAATCCTCTTTAAAACTTTATTCAGGTCTTTGTTTTGTTTCTTGACATACACAGTAATGCTGAATGAAGCCATTCAGTACAATCTGCTGTCTCCCAGAGTAGTCAATAAAACATGCTTCAGACATGATATAAGGCAGGCTGAGAAAGCAGAAAAGTATCCTTGTTTTTGACCAACACATTCCAGACTACTCCACCAAAGTCTGTGTCCTCTCATTGTCTCAAACATAATACCTCTTAGGTCTTTAACCTGCAAAGCACGTGGTCGACCATGCTGGTAGATGTTACAACAGCTCAGGTGATATGGAATGAGATCCACGCTGAGTCGCATTGCATATGGCAGGGACATTGACTTCAGTTGATGGTTTTTTTATATCCTTTCAGTAATATCAGCAATACAGGGATAGGCTGGTAAGCTGATTATTTCAGTAGTTTGTTGTTTTTTTTTTTCCCAAGGATAACATGCAGCATTCAAGATATGGACACACAATTTGTTTATGCTGTCAGTTTTGTTCTTAATAACAACTAACTTTAGAGCTGTGTTTTTCTTACCTGCTGAACACCAAGCTGAAAGCAACCTTCAACTCCATAATCTCTTTCCAGAGTGATAAATATTACAACAGGGTTACTCAAAATACATACACTCAGTTAAAGCTGTTTCTTTTTTCCTATGTGTTATTGATTCTGATTTTGCATTTTATGTCCACTTTTTAAATAAAGGATTTTTTTATAAGAAGTTCAATTTTATATGCTATTGGAGTGATAATATTTTGATTTAGATAAATCCTATTCTTCCTACATAGGTTTAGCATAACAGTTGCTAGGAGTTCTTATTCATTATGAATTAATTAACCTACTTAGGCTATGGAGCACACATCACTTAGAATCAAAATATCTGCTTTTTTTTTTTTGCACAGGAAGTGATTTTCATCACACAATAATTCTACTGTTTGTGAGATATTAATGCTACATCTTCATTAACAAAAAACACTCCACTCCTAGAAACAGCAAAGCAAGGATAGGAAAGGAAAGTGTAAAATTCATTACAATCATTTTTCCTTTTAACCAGAAAAGAAAGTTTATTATTGTTTTCAGTAACAGTCAAAGAATACAGACTGTCTTTGTAGATATGATATAATAAGATGATCCCATTTCTAGGGCACATGTCAATAACTCATAATATAAATCAATGAATGAAGTTTGTGATTTTTTCTACTTTATGATCGTCCTTAGATGATATTAAGGAAAAGAAGCAATATTAAAACTTCCTAAAAGACTTTGTTTATTGACTGCATCTTTGATAAGTGTGTGATTATTCACTCTTTTTCATATTCTGCATACAGATCACTATTCTAAAGAAGACAGTTTATTTCTTTCATGAATATAAAGCTGTTTTGTCCTGTTGTTTAAAAATTATGAGGTATCCAATAGATTTACTCTAGTCTTTTCATTGTTGTTCTTAGGAAAAAGAAAACCAGTGAATTCAACCATCAACAGGAAGGCACTTTAAATGCTGTTATTTATGTTTATCTCATGCTTAAAATCAAAAGGATTTCTCTGTAAGAAATTAGTGTTCTGTTTACCTGGTGTAGGGAACCTGCTTTGGCAGGGGGGTTGGACTCAATGATCTCTATCTAGAGGTCCCTTCCAACCCCTATGATTCTGTGATTCTGTGATTCTGGAAAAGTTGTTTAGGGGCACTACTGCTTGGAACTTTACACATCATCCCTGTGTGATGATAATCCCTATCTTAAAATAGGAAGATGCTTTGCAAGTTACTTTTTACTCGCACTGTCTTTGTCAAGAAAAGTGGCAATATGTTTTTTAACACCTTGTGATGCCTTTCTCTGTTATGCTTTTTTTGTGTTTTGGTGGTAGGTTTGTTTTTTTTTTTTAATTTTATAAGATAAACTATAGCAACATAATCATCACCTGTGACAATCTCAGACATCTTTTCCAAGAAAAGAAACTAACTCCTCCTCTTTGTCAATCTTAACCATACTCTCCTAACAACTTGAAAATTCTTATGAACTTGTTAGGCACATAAAAAGCACAAGGAAATGCAAATGCAAATTAGCCATTGGCATTTTTTGTTTTACAAGAAATTTTACATGAAGCATCAAGGTTACAGTTAAAAGAAAGCGGAGGTTTAAGTCTTATTTTGTCTATTTGAAAAACAAAAACAAAACAAAAAAACCCACTCCTTAGGCATAAATCAAAGGAATTTACATGAGATTACAATAAGATATATCTTAATTAAATTCACTATTGAATTTTTCCTCTTCTGAATGGGTTAATCTGTCCCACATGATCTTGGTATGGCATCCTCAACTATCATGAATCATTACAACAGAAAATTTTTGTATACAAGTACATATGGGAATAAAAGATTAATATCTAACTTGTCTTTAACATTTAATATTCACAGGATTAGCTAGATCCAGGCCAACCTCCAGCCATTTCTCTGTTAACTGATAAACTAACTCAATAAGATGTACTTAAAGCACATACCAGATGAAAAACTGTAAACACTATTACAGACATATTTTTAACACAGAAAGAGTGGTAAGATTTTCATCATTTTAATATTATGACCAGATAAAATTCAACTTAGAATAGTCAGAGAAAAGAAACAAAGGTAACTTTACTGCTAGTTTAATGGAATAGAAACAGCCATATTCTTATGAGATAAGCGGCTGACCATTCCATCATAAAAAAAAAAAAAAAAAAAAAAAGGAGGCAGGGGAAAAAGTACCTAAAGATTTCTGTCTATTGAAGAGTGTACACTCCTAAATAAAGAAAATAAATTCTCTAAAAATAAAATTAGAAATTCTAAAATAAATCTGAAGCATATCTACTGATGTACCTGAAGTAAATGTTCATATCTAGTTATTTCAATTAAAAAAAAAAATGTTGAATCTACATCAAGACTAACACCTAATTTTCAGCTGCTTTTTGACATGATTTTTATTTCCTGGATTAGGTTGTACTTCCCACAGAAAATGCTAGTTACTGTAAAAGGGCAAAGATGGCTGATTCACTATTTTGAACTAAAACATAAGTGAAAAATTTGAGAAAATGTTCCAAATATTCCAAAAAAGAACTAGAAGTACTTCTAAAGATTTAAGTTGCTCAGAAAATTTTCATTGACTTCAGCAAGTGGTGGTGTCTTTCTGGACAATGATATGGTATTTAAAGCCATAATCTCAATGAATGTAGAGGGCATATCTTTTTCCCTTTTCATTCCATTTATCAATTGTATTCTTTATTTATTGACATTTGGTTATCCAGAATAACTAAGGAAGTTTATCTGTAATTTTATGTTGTTGTAGTTTCACACTCATTGATCTTTTCACTCATTAATTAAATAAATGATTTACAGAAAGTAGACAATGAAAGTACAATCTTGCTCACATCATAGGTGAAAATAGAAATATTAACACCTGAATAAATTATATCTTGTAATATAAACAAATCTTTTGACAAATAATTACTTTTTTTTCTTAATATATTTATCTGCAATTCTGTAGAAACATACTGTGTTCAGGACAACTTGCCCAAAGGCAAGACATGGAAGACTTCTTTTTCTTTCTTTTTTAGAAAATGAAAAAAAAATAGTTTAAAGAGGTAAGACACATATAAGTTAAAAAGAATATATAATATTTTTTGTTTTAAACAGTAGCTGGAATACCAACTCTCATTTACTCTCAAGGAATGAGATTTTCAGAATAGGAAAGTGAACAGTGATAAAACAGTTTTAGGATCTTAATTTTAAAAGGTACAATGAACAGCTAACAGCTGCAAAACTGTCTTTGCTACAGCAAGGCCAAAACTTGCTTTTGACTGACATTTTTTACTGAGTCTTTGCAGGACTTCAAAGTTGCTCTGAGGAGAACTCCATTTGTGCACAAATTCTTTTTAGTATAGCTGCAACTACAGGTGAATTCTTCAAATGCTCCAAGTCCCTTCACCTGTATTTCTGAAGACAGAGTGCACGTGCAATATATATTCTTATCCTCATGGTCTTCTAACTAATAAAATCTAAGATATTGGCCTATGTCTAGGGCTGAAAAATGTCTAGAAAAACATTTCATGCTTTTCCAGATTTTCCCACAGATATGAAACAAATTTATAAGGGTTTTCAAAGCTAACGTCTTTCACCCCAGAAACCCAAAACCACTACATGCACAACTTTGAAGAGCTCTTCTAATCAGCAGTGCACACAGTAAACACATTCACTGTCTCTTTCGTGATGCCTGGTGTTGGTCTGACGTCCTTGAATAGAAAACTCTAAAAAGAAACTCCAAAGACATTTTACACTGTTTGTCATCAACTTAGTCCAATAAACAAGAAGCCATGAAACTGAACAACAAAACTTTTGAAACAAGCTAAAAATAGTCTCCTACAAAACTCATCATTTAGGAACACAAAAAAGTTGCATATAAGCATATGAAAGAACTTTACTGTGAGTAAAGAACTGAGACAAGCTGACCAGAGAGAGGTTGTGAAGTTTCCTTATCTGGAGGTATTAAAAACCCACCTGAACATTTTCCTGCTCAAACTACTCTGGGGAACTTGTTTTAGCAGAGGTGTTGGACTTCATAATCTACAGAGTTCTCTTCCAACCCCTATGATACTATGTCTGTAATAATTTGACTTCCAAGAGAAATCTTGGAATACTTGCATTAGTTTACTAGTAGGCAATGAGTCAAATGAGATATTTGGTTGCTAATGTGTATATCTTTTTGTTATTGCAATATAATTTAGAGGACATGTTGCCTTCTTCATATTTTCCTAAGAATCAGAGTTTGATTTTCTTTTTTGTCCTTTTCTTTCCACATATACCACAAAGGACGCTTCTTCCTTATGTTCAAGACATATACTGAGCTGCTCTGAGGGCTGCAGGAGCCACTCGTTATCACTTGGTATAAAGCTCAACCAGTGGCCACAAAGATCAATACTTCTAAGGATTCAGACTCACACAACATATTTGCTTGAATATAGAAGGCAGAAAAGGGAGAGAGAAAGCATCTATATGCTCACATGTATCTGTAGGAAAAAAAGACATAGGTGTCCCCTAGGTGTTTCCAATCTCGTGCTCTAACCAGGATGAAAGTAGTTTCTCTTAATTGAAGGCAAGAGATGCAAATCCTTCCTACTCTGATGGTCAGCCAGGAGCAAAGTCATCCCAGAGAAAATATAATAGAGTCGTTGAAGGACAAAGGTTTCCACAGCATGCAGTTCCTTTGAGCAGAGGAGTCAAACTGTTCTATCCCAGTTCTTGCGTCAACAGGACTGCATGGTGCATCCTGAGACAATTCTACCAGCATTAAATAATGCACATCTAGGTGACTGCCTCCTGAGAGGCATAAGGCATTCTGAAACTAAAGTTTGTGCTTTGAATAGTCACTGCTGTAGATTAGGCAATCAGGAAGTAGCTGAGATTAATTCAGAAAATAAATCAATCTACACCTTGCAGATTTGGTTATAAGAACCCATTCCTGCCCATAACATGCATATTTGACATAAAAATCTGAAATTCACACAGGCCTGAGATTTAATTGGAAGTGAGAAAGACCAGCCTGTTAAACAATAGCACTGTAACTGAGTTTAATCCATGGGGTGGTCAGCTTTTCATTCATGCTCACTACTGGGATAAGAGCATTTTTGCCAGTAGGCAGGCTAACCTGTTAAGGACATCTTTAAAATAGGAATGGTGGGGGAGAAATGATGGTGTAATCCCTAAGGAGAAATATTCCCATATGCTAGGACAATGTGGGGTCAACTAACAGGCAAAAAGCTTGCCAATCAAAACCTGCAGGGTCTGGTAGCCACCAACCTGCCTGCAATGTACCCTCACAGTGTGGAAGGCCAACAACATCATGAGCTGCATTAGGTGGAACACTACCAGTAGGTTAAGGGGTTGTGAGATGTATCCTAAATGCTTGGGCCAGGCCTGGGATTCTCTATATTGGAGAAACACGGATGCACCACAGCAAGTCCAGCAAAGGGCCACAAAATGATTAGGTGTTTGGAGTATGTGACATATGAGAAAAAGCTAGGAGAGCTGGAACCTTTCAGTCCATAGCAAAGAAAGCCCAGAAGAACTCTTATCAAGATGCAGGGGGAAAAAATGCCAGTGGAGGTCAGTGAAAGGATAAGAAGCCATTGGCACAAACTGAATATGTGAAATTCCACTTAAACATAAGAAAAAAAAAATATATTTTTAATTAGTGGGCAGTCATGAACTGGAACAGATTATCCAGAGAAGTTGCTGAGTCTTCATCCTTTGTGATGTTCAATACAAGTCTGAGCATGCTGCTCAGCAACACATTCCAGCTCACCCTGTTTGGAATAAGTGGTGGGGATTGGAGTAGACATTCTCCAGAGGTGCCTTCATGTCCTAAATGTCATATGATTCTCTGGTTAATATCTATTACCTGTTTTTATACTCATGATATAACTGTATTTCTTCAATAAACTTACATAGAGAGTCAACAAATGCATTGTTGAAAGCAAAATGACAATATTGAAAGACTACAAACATTGCTATGAAAAATAATGAATCAAGTAGGGGCGAGGAAGAAGAATGGTAAATGAAGTTTAGGGAAAAAAAAGCATAGGAGAATTGGTGATTTTAATAACACTTCTTAAAGACTGTTCTACATGTTTTTCCCTTTTTCTCAGCTGAAATTTTCAGAAAAAACCTGATGGCTCTAGCCATTGGTTGAAAGGACTGATTTTACTGGAAGAAAATAATATAAAAATGTTAAGTTTACATTTAAAATGAGTATTATATGAGTATTATATGATAATACTTTTAAAAGAAAAGGTCACAGCTTACGACTGGATAAAGGGAAATCAGGTGGACTTTTGCAGATACATTGGCATGAAGGAGCAACTGAAGTTTTACGAACAGAAAAGATAAAAGAAACAAAAATTCTGCAGAGAATTGAAGAAGATATGAGCTCTTGAGGTCTGTAAAATAAGAAGACAATCCACAAATAAAAAAGAAAACAACAAAGCAGCTTCAATTTAGCCAGGAGATGAATCTCATGAAATAGTTACTGTGAAAAGTACAAGAACAACAAGATATTATGTAAGAGACAAACAGTATCAAAAGTGAGAAAGTGAGTCTGGAAAGACTTTTGGAAGTACAAGATGAGAATGCAGTAACAAGATATATCGGTGAACTGTCTATGAATCTGCAGAAAACTTAGGAAATAAGGAATGCTGCGTAGGAATTTTTTTAGATAAACATAAGCTTTCTAAGAAATTTAGAAACTAAAGGAACTTGGAATAATTTCCTATACGTAGAATCTAAATGTAAAAGAGACACCAAAAATACACTCCAAAAAAACTTTATCTCATGGAAATTATCTGTAAGTTCCATTACTGTTTCCTTAATCTTTGAAAAAGTATAACTATTTTTTTATCCATAAAAAATGTGAAAATAAAATTGAATAATATAATTGATAGTTATGCAGTGTATTTCATTCACTGAACATTAAAAATAATCTTTAATACATTTGAACAAAGCACCCACTTTTCTGTCAATATGAGGTACATCCTACATGCCTGTTAGTAGCTGTGGAATAAGTAAAGATGAATCAGTTATTTCTAGAAGTTAATTCTAAGGTTATGTTCACCAGTGAAGACTAGAGAATCACTCTATTTAGGAAGAATTTGAATGTTTTTCAAAATACCAATATAGTATTAAATTTATTTTTAGATTGCTAGGTAATTTACACAACATTAAAATAAATTCCTTGCAATTATTTTGAATAAATGGTTAAATCTTTCTTGCTTCACTGTCGTATTTGACAAAGCTTCCCACTAAGTGCTACCTTCTGTTGCTACGATGTAAAGCAACATCTGCATAAAATAAAACCAAGAATGAAATCATGGTTTTAACTTGAATAACAAGGAAAGCAACAAGTAGACATCAGTTCTTTGACTTGCCAGGGCTGCATTAAACGAAGAGGAATTGTCTTGGGTAGCATATAAAACATGTAATACTGTTAAGATTTGTCAGTAACATTTTTTTTCAGTATTTTTTATTAAAAAAAAAAAAAAAAGAGGACAACAAAACCATAGAAGTAGCAAGCTGGACATGTTTACTTTAAAGAGTATAACAGGTAAGACAAATAAAATAATGATAGTCAAAAGCTCATAATAAATACTGAAATCCCTAATCTCAACACAAAGCAGAGAACTGAATTGGTATTTGCGGTTATAATGCAGCTCTGCATGTGTATGTTCCCCAGTCAGTTTGTAGTTGGGTTCTAAAAGGTGTATTAACTTTAAAATTGTGTAACAGCAAACATGAGTTATGATCTGCCTTATCTTACATTCTAACATGAACTCTTACCAAAAGCTGGAAATCATTTTAAGTCATACAAACCTAAGCATTCAGCAATGAAATTAACAGATAAACAATAGCTGTCATATAACAAATTATCAGTCACATCCCCATTTCAAGTGATCACAGGCACATTGAATGTGAATTTTTAGTAAATGTATCCAGAAAATTTGCATGCCACATAAGACAAATTAGTTAGCCATTAGAGCAGAGATACTCAGTTTCTCTTCTGCAAGATCCCATATATCAGATTTTAATAAAATATTTTCCTAAAACTTTCACAATTGTAACGTCAGAGTCTTAAGAAATAATTACCATATTGTGTGTTGGAAGGAACCTGAAGGATAATCTATTTCCAACCCCTTTTCCATAGTCAGGGTTGTCATAAATAGATAAAATGTATTTTATAAAATACGTATATTGATTATTATTATGCACATATAATATTTATATATATTAATCTATTATTTGGAATGCTAGCAGGTCTTTGTACTGGACAGTGCTTAAAAGAGAGCTGTGCAACTGTGACACTCAAAAAACTGCAGTAACAATGTTTGTTACAATTCATACAAACCTTCCTTTTTGTCTTCTGCAGCAATCTTCACTTTTGTGTCTGTTATATCTTTGAAAGAGGCCAGAAATAGTACTACATCTCCTTTTTCATTTTTTATAGGAACAATATCCAATAGGCACCAGAATGAAGACCCTGTACAGATAAAGAATGAATTTAATTCAAACAGCTGTCATTTAGCAGAGATGGGGGAAAAAAGTGAATGACTAAATCTACAACTAATGTAATTCCAAAAAAAAAAAAAAAAAGAAAAATCTTATTTAGGAGGTCAGTCGTCAGGAAATCACAGATGTTCAGCTCATGCAAATCCCTTTGCATCACTCGTAGAAGCACAGTAATACCACTTTCTCTGGAAGTAAGGCATTAATTTAAATGCAAAATTTATCTACAGAGATCATTAATAGAATTTAATGAAGCTGCTTACTCCTCTGAAACCATGCTTTCCTTTGAACTCTCAACTGATGTTACTTATTTTACTGGAATAGTTTTCGCTTTGTTAACTTGACATCTGAAGCTTTCATATTTACTATAGAAGCATTTTACCTTAATCATTAGACTCATTAAAATCTCTTGACAAGAGACCTGATATTCAGAGCATCATTACAGTAATTCAAAGATATTTAAACAATTCAGACAGCAGACTTAAAATATAAATTGTAAATGCTTGATAAAGACTAATCTCATCTAAGAAATAATTAACTCTTTGCATATAATAGGTGAGACCTGTAATGCCATACATCATCTGTAAAATAAATATCAGTTTACCTTACTATTTATAATGGTCACTTTGCTAAAAAAAGTTTAGAAAGCAATGACCAATTTTTGCCAACCTTTTATTTTCCAGACTTGACAAATATAATTATACCACTTAAAATAAATAATAATTATTGACACTGATTATATCACGTGATCTATTTGCAAATTATATTGTTAGGTTTCATGGACGTTATTCATAGGTTAAACATTATGCAGACCACTTGAAGGAGAAGGCACTGAAAGCCTATGTCCTGCTCTGTGCTTAGCGTATAACAGGGATCTCAGCAAACATCCCGGATTCCAGCCCCTTCTATTCTAGGATAACTCAGCCCAGTGCCGGGAGTTTGTGTTTTTCACTGCCCCCAACCACCGTCACAGAATCATAGAATTGCTCACATTAGAAAAGACCTTCAAGATCATCAAGTCCAACCACAGCCTAACCACACTACTCTGATTCTGCCAACCCATCGTTAAATCATGTTCAGGGATGGTGACTCAATCACCTCCCCGGGGAGCCTGTTAGAGATATCAGACACATTCATACAAATCTAACTCAGTTATGCTAAAAATGAACATCTGGTAATGTTACTTGAAATTGTGGATTTGTATCATTAGGGAAGTAATTATAACACTGTAAGTCAGCAATGAATAGAAATAGAGACAAATACTTGCAGTGCTAGATATTGTAATGTGTGGGTTTTTTTCTAATATAATTAATGAGCCTTAGAATTCTTTGCTAGTGAACCACCAAAATTGGTCCATATCACATCACTTTTTAATATCATTTTTGTGTCTCTTCAATCATATTTCATTATATGTTTTCATTCCCCTTCTCTCTATATGTGTTTGAAAGTATTTTGATTAAGCAAAACATATATACTTAATAAATGCTATGCATGACTAAAGAAAACACGTATCTGATGTGTGCACATGTTTATTGACTCACAAATAGTTCCTGGTTAGTGTTTACTATGGCAAAGTTGCTTGTCTTGTGAATTCCTTCAGTATTTCAAAGGCAATCTTTTTAGGCTTTCTGCCAGTAGTCTGAAGAGAGCAAATTAATATGAAATATTCTTCCAGACAAGAGGAGATGACCTAATTTAGGTCAGGAGTAGACCAGTATAAGCTTACACTGTCAAGAACCAAAATGTGCCACCTCTCACTAAATATGAGAGTTCTTGGAAAAATGTATAGATTCAATGCAATCCATTATACAGCTTTACTGAAAGTTAACATCATATAATGCTATAAAAGAACTTTCTACTCACTGAAAAGAATAGGCCCCTACTTTATTACCATTCTTTTGATCACACTCATCTGTGAGAAAGAAATTCCTTCCCTGCTTCTGACTGTGCACACAAAGGTTTTCTGTACTGCCAAGAGTAGTCTGTCAAAGGCATTTCTTTTGGAGGTTTATTTATGTACAGACTTTATTGCTTCAAGCCACCACTCTGAGAAGAAGAGTCTAATCTTTCTCTTGCATTATGAACTGATGGTTTAAAATATATTTTAATATCCTCAAGGCTTACATAAGCACATCACAGGAAAGGAGAAAAAAGACCAAATGAAGCATAATCTTATCACAAAGCAATTTGGCTATAGTCCACCTTTTATATACACATAAAAATAGAGTGCTATATGGGTACTCTCTCACTCTCTTTTTCTACCTTTCCTCACTGTGACAGCCAGAAATCTTCACAGACTGAAATAAAAACAAAGGTCAACAGTGCAAGGAATTTAAAGGGGAGATTTCATACTAACCCTTGCCATTAGAGTGCTAATAATCTTTAAAGCCAATCATTTCTCTCCCTAGAAATAAGGACTGCCTAAACCAAGCAACAAACTCAGATAGTTAACTTAATCCATGAGCTATGTGCACTCAGCACGCAGTAATATTCACACAATCTTAAAGCATGCCCATCCCACAGAAAGCGTGTTGTAAAACTCATAATAGAATTCTTTGATGTGTATTGCAGTGGTAACATAGTGTAGAAATATTATGATATTATAAATATTAGTGGTATTATTGGTGGCCAGTTTATTAATGTCTTTAATGGAATAATTAAGTTCTACACCCAGCTTTTCAGCTTTATCAATATTTTAACTGTGTTTTTCTGTAATAAGGACCTTCACAGACATATCATAACGCATAGAACCCGTGATACTGTAGAACCCATGATACTGTTGCAATTCGTAAAGCTTTTTTTTTTTTTTTTTTTTTTTTTGTAGTGCATCAACCATCCAATTCCAGATTTTCTCTTCAACAGGACTGTGCTT
This sequence comes from Callipepla californica brunnescens, assembly GCA_023055505.1. Classification (NCBI taxonomy): domain Eukaryota; kingdom Metazoa; phylum Chordata; class Aves; order Galliformes; family Odontophoridae; genus Callipepla; species Callipepla californica. Next base: position 199,790 of record JALIRH010000064.1, read on the forward strand.
TCCACAGTGCTCTCCAGACAGATACTGGGACAGGTTGTGATGCCCCTCTATCTATCAGTCGACAGCAGAAAATAAAAGATGAACTGATTTCTGTGACTGAAGTCCATCTACGGTGAGAGGAAGACGAATCAAGATGCAGAGCTCTTTCATGAAGCTCTACACCTATGTGCAATGTACTAGACCAGTAAAATAAAATGTCTTAGAGAAATCAAATACTTGAAGAAAAAAGTGTAAATATCTTGCATACTGGATACAAAAGTCTTGTGGCAGAAAACAATACCTCTTCATTTAAAAATTACTGTAATTACGTATGCTTAAGAGGGGAGAAGTAAACTGCAGAAGACATCATAAGCTGGCACACTTCTTTACATTGCAGAACTTGACTTTAAATAAATGTGAATCTAGTCTGTGAGAGAATACTAAAGAAAACAAACACAAAGATACAAACAAAAACAGAAAAACAAACAAACAAAAAAATAAACACTATGTCCCTTTTTCCAGGATATGTAATTTAAAAGACAAAGATAAAATTGTTTTCACACATATAACTGCAATACCTTGCAACAGATTGGTGCTAATTTTTCACCTTTACAGTGTCGTCTCTTTTCATTTACAGAATTACTAATATTTAGCAAAATAAAGCTGGTCTTTGTTTTATCTTACCAGAGAAGTTTTAGCTGGATTGTTTTTCCTTTTCCAGCACAGAAAGTGTCTATCATTCCATGACTGAGAGCAGGATGCCAAAGACTTTGTGTGGAGAAACCAAGGTGGCTCTTTGATTAGCTTATCCAAATATTCCGGTGTCATTTGATAACATTTTGTTTTGAATGTTTTGTGGTTTTGACAAGATGCCAACATTTTGTTGAGGAGAGCAAATAAGAAAACAATTCTTTAGAAAAAATGTGATTGAACTAAAAAAAAGGGAGCGCAGCTGAAAGAGAAGGCACACTTGAAATTAGAGCTCTTCCTCTCTTGTAAATACTGAAACTTCGACAATGATCAATTAACACAGTTAATGTAAGGTTTTGTGACTTTAAGCAAATAAGCATTTCATTCTTCTCCATATTTTTTTTTATGAAATGTCATGCATGTACTAAAAACTACTAATTTTTCCTTGAATTTTGCTACTGTTGATGACAGCTTGTGTGCTATATCCTGGTGGCAGTCTTTGGTCTGACAATATTGCAAGAAAACTAACAATAAGACATATGGGATATCAGGTAACTGACATAAAATCACTGATGGTTTTTGCTAACACTTTCATAGCAATAGAAAAAAGCTCATGTGGCAAAGAAGCTCTCCTTGAATGTTTTAAGAGTCAGTTTAATCTATTCCAAAAAGTCTCAAACCAGAATACTCTACCAAGAACTTGGTAAATGGAATGTAATAGGTAAAATACTTTAAAAACAAGGTAAAAAAATAAATGGTTCAGTTCAGTAAATAGATAGCAATTAATTTTGTGGAATTACCCAGTGATTTAGAAACTTCCATTAAAGGCATCCCTACACATCTGTGCATAGGTGATGAAGTACAAGTAAAGTCTCCATCCATCATGTGTCATGAGAGAAAGTAAAAGTCCTTTCCCCACATCTTCTTCTCTCCTTTTAAGTCAGAGAACTCAGTTACTCATGCCACGTCACCCAGCATGTCTCATTCTTCTGCCATTACTGCCATTACTTATTGAAAAGAAGAGGAAAGGGAAAGAACATTCTTTTTTCAGAGGAAACACTCCACAACAGAGCACCCTCCAATCTTTGCCTTGCTGCAAACTTACTGTGTTAGGCAGAAAAAGACTTACTTTACCACCTCAAAGTCTAAAATTATTTATATGTCGAGAGTATCTTTGTCCTGGCAGTTCCTTTACTGAGTACGTAACTTATCTGATCTTGATCTTCTCTAAATTTTATTTATTTATTTATTTATTTATATGCAGTCTCCAGTACAGTCTGCCGTACACATTTTATGCTTATCTATGTAATTACATTTGGCTCTGTTTACTCAGCATTTCTATTGCTCCTTTTATAACTACTTTCTACTACCTTTCCCACTTAATGAAATTCTCTGTTTCAAAATCCTCTAGTTAGATTTGCAATTTCATTGAGCAAAAGCAGGGAAGCTAAGCAGTGCCTATTAAACCCATGTGACGTTCATTATCCTTATGTGTGCTACTTACTTTTTGTCTGCTCTAATTTCCTTTCCCTATCTCCATTCAGATTAGAAAAGAAAAATGCATTTAAGCAGATAAATACTTCCCTGATGTAATACATTTACCAGATTACATTTATAACAATTAGGAAAATATACAGGATCATCTAAAAACTTGGTGAAGTCAAAAAAATGCATTCTGTTTAAATGCAAAAGGCATCAGTATTACCAGCATTAGTACTAGCAGTCTGCACCTTAGTTCCCTGTCACTGCCAAAGATCATTACTCTGTTATACATGTGATACGACAAAGTATATGACATTTATCAGCTAACTCCTAGAAAAAGCAGTTTATTTATATTATTTTGTAAAGGAGTGCAATTATATAATTAATTATCAAATAGATAAATGTTAAAATATTGCTTTAAAATATTCCTGCTATCTTTCTTTGTAATAATTACAGGTCTAATCATAGAATATATTTAACCACTATACTGGAAAAAATAAATTAAAAAATAGAGTTTCTTCAGTTTCTTTCAAGGGACTGCTTCAAAAAAAAAAAAAAAAAAAAAAAATCATTCTTAATTCTTCCTGAGGAATCTAGTCTTTACTCCCTTCAGATAATATTTTTTTTTTCATTATTTTGACTTTCACAATCCCTAAATGAGGAAAGTCTACTTTCCACTGATTACTGTATTTTTGAAATCTATTGTTAGAACTGTGTTTATGATCTACAGTACTTATTCCTTCTGGATCTTAAGAGTTCATTGTCCAAAATGTAGACATAAATGAAAAAACAAACGTGTATTTATGCACATTCTTTTCCTAATTTCTGTTTGTCCCTCTTAGCTATCCAATATTTTTCAAATTTTGTCTGATTTTTCTGACATCTGGAGGAGATATTATCCACATTTATCTGAACACATTCATGGCTTCAAGTACGCTTTTGAGCTTATTATTTTATTCTTATAAAAAGAACTTTCAAAGATTGTACAGAATTTATTGCTTCTCAGGAATGAAAACATAGCAAACATAAACAGGACACTAGTTCTGGAAAGTTTTCCAGTTTTTCAGTTCTGCATAACAAGACAGAATATCATAAATAAGAATATCTTTGGACAAGGTGTTTTCTTGATCCTGGTTATGGTGCCTCTGACAATGGCAGCTTCTAGGAACAGAAGGCCTTGAGTCTGTTTGAAGGGAGGTCTCCAAAGGTGGGAGAAGTGCCATTGCAGCCTCATGCTTATTTATTATGCTTTCAAAAAATTTTACTTGGAGAAAGGGGTGTGCTGATGGATAGCTTTCCATTCCCCCAACCTGCTGGCCATGCTCTTTTTCATGTACTCTAGGATACCACTGCCCTTCTTGGCCACAGTGGCACACTGATGGCTTTTTTATTTTTTTCCTGTAAATATTCATCAGCAGTTTCAAGCATATTTGAGAATTTTCTGCTGAGACTCTAATTTAAGACTTTTAACTTGCTCTTGGCTTAGTTTCCACTAGTCCTCCTCTGGAAGGAGAGGGACAAGAGTGGGAACTGATAAGGGGTTGTGTCTCAGATCTGGTTTAATATCACCCTCCTGTCTGTTTTAGGGGTTTGTTCAGAAGGGTTTTGAAACACACACTGTGGAATTATATAACGCTGTAGAGAGGATTAATCTTCCCCGTTCACAATTTGAATCCATGTGAGCACATGTTGTAAACAGACTCTACGCCTGCACATTGAGAAGAATTACAGCAACCATGCCATTTGGAAAGTGTAAACTTTAACCTTTTCATTACTTAACTGCTCTATAAAGTCACACTACCTCTGCAATTCCCCAAGCCAAAGTAGTAATAGTGTTCAATAAACAGTGCTCACACGAGCCACCTGCCATTATACCAAAAAAAAACCTGCAAAGCTGCTGCAAGAATTCAGTGAAATTCTGAACAGAAGAGGTAGCATGATCCAATAAAGGGTTTTGAAGATCATGAAAAAATCAAGGAAATGTCAGCACATGGGAGGCAGGTAACTTCAGGAGAGATGGTACTTTTTTCTTTCTTTAATGAAACAACAGCCTAACTCATTTTGAAGCTTGGGAACAGAAGCCAAGTTTTACTAAATCTGACTTAAAATATGAGAAAAATGAGAAAATGTGAAGATCAACTTGTTTGAACCCAGTATCCTGCAACAAAATGAATACCTAAATTTCTTCTTAAAATGTATGTGTAAAAGGTGACATAATGAACTATATCTTAATAAAAATAAGAAGTGCTTACAACAAAACCATTCAGATCTGGAAGCTCAGAGTGCCTGTGTGGAAGTGCTACTCTGTAAGCATCTGTGAGCAATGAGACCTATCACTCTGTAACAATGCAATAAGCAGCAGGAAACTCTTATATAGATTTATTTACTTATCAGCATGCTTCTGGGAGAACAAATATTTTCTTGGAGCATAATTATTCTTTTAATAAATCATATTGCTATTGAGAAAAGCGATTAGCCATTGTCATAACGAGTGCCACTGGAACAAAGTCTCAGCACTGTGAGTTAGTAAACAGCAGCAGTTTTGTTGAAGTCTCTTTAAATTACAGCAAAGCATCTCAGATGTTCCAGATAACACACAGGGGATTTTACTGTCCCTCTCTCTTTTTTTTTTTCCTTCCAACTGAAGCTCATCCCTTGGTTTTGTCTCCTCACAGACTTTCAGTGACGGTTTCACCCAAGCCTGCAGTCTGTGCCTGAGTACTGACACCTGCCTCATCCTCCCTTCTGCTGCTCTCACAGCAGAAGCTGAAACTCTCTGTAAACTCCACATACTTCAAGGCTGTACATTACATTTTGAAATATAATATGTTAGCAGAGAAAAGGAGCTAAAATTCAGTTCTATGAAAACACAGGAAAATAAGGACTTGCCTTCTGGCTACATATGCACAATTACACTGCCTTTAAATAAAATGTCTCCCCTAAAATCACTGATACTTCCTAACACATTAATAATGACCTACATAGAAAGCAGAAAAAAAAAAAAAAAAAAAAAAAAGATGCTTATATAGAGGTACAAGCTATTGTTTAAGGGTCATGTAATTGCTGTTAGATATTACCATCAGAGTCATTTCTTAATGTTCCTTGCTTTTCTTATTTTCCCCTACCTATCCTATAATATTTTATATAATGTGAGCAAATCAACCACAAAAGATTTCAACTTGCTTATTTTTAGGCCATGTTTTTTAGAACAGAGCAGGTGCTGATGTCACATTGCTAGCAACAATTCAGCCAAACAACTTGTCAAAGGACTTCCTGTACATTAGTAACAAGACATCAGCAGAAAATCGATGTTTCTGCATGGAAAATTTTAATTTTCTTCAACCAAAGTTGTCTAATAAATGCCTCTTCTCTATCTGTCAGGATTTATGTTTCCAAAAAGCATTCAAGAGACTGCTAAAGCAGGGAGTAAGTTCGTATTAGAAATATACTGTTTAACTCCTATGCTTCAAGGTGATAAAGAATTTTGTCTGAAAACAGGTTATTTTCAGACAATAATTAAAATTAGGTCTTTAAACTTCTTGGTGGAAAAAAAAATGACACCATTTCTACAAAGAGCACAATACTTTTTGTACAAAATAGAAGCATTAAATAAATTAGTTTCAAGAAAATCTCATTTTGCTTAAATTTCTCTAAAATCTGTTCATTTTCTTTATTTTTAAATAATATGATCCTCATACTCTCCCCCAAAAAATCTTTATTTCCTTTGAATAGATCACACAATTACTGTATGGAGTGCTTAAACTCCTGTAGCCATTTTATTCAAGTACACTCATAGCAGAGGCTATAGATGATGTCTCATGTCTTGAGGCTTATTTCATTTGCCTGACTGTGATTGCTGCCTATCTGAGAACACAGTAACACCCTTGACTTCAGATGACCTTTTGGTCAAGTATCCAGTAACTCAGTGAGGTTTTCACTCTTTCTACTCACCTATTCCACTCATCTGAAATAATATTTTGGTTCAGAGCTCTCTTCTAGACAAGAGCACAGAAGTTTTGAAACACTAGTAAGAAAATACAAAATATCCTGGTTTAATTGCCGTGAGTCTTGGAATTAAATAATTGTGAAAAGAATAGCTTTGCATCTTCTTGATTTTGAAAGTGATTTACCAAATCCATAAAGGACAGGAACAAACAGGCCGGACTTATCTCAGAAAGTGCTTTACAAGTAGAAGACAGCACCGTGTCCCATGAGACCCTGTGATTAAGGCAACTCATCATGCCATCAGGTCCTATGGCAAACTGTAATGGTGATTCCAGCAACACCTTACTCCATTCCTATTACAGCAGGGATTTTTAATTATCCAGAAACACCAGCCCTGTTGCTGTTTAGGAGGCACAACCACAACAGTCACCACACTGCAACCTCTCAGAAGTCCAAAAACCAAAAGTAGATGTTGCTGATTACATGGTGTTTACACATTCACAAGTCCAAATTTATTTTCTATGAAAGAAGATTGTGGGACTACTGCAGGTCACAAGAGAGTGTGTGCAAAAAGTGACACCTTTGAAAAGGCTATAGACTGATTTTGATACAGGAAATTAGATTGATGGGTTGAAACGGAACGAAGGTATAACCTTCCCAGCAGCTAAAGAAGGACAGCTTACACTGGACTAAGCTGGTGATTATAAGGCTTGTTGTAGCATCCTCTTAGGTTGTAACAGAAATTGAAAGAATCCAATCTGCTGCTTGCTTGTACTTCAGTTTGGAGAATCATGGAGATCTTATGCATGCATTTGTTTTGATAAATATTTCAGTGGTCTATCACGGAGAAAAAGAGGGATTGTTTAAAAGTAGTTCTTTAGTGAAGTGTCCATCTGCTCTCAGATTATTCTAAAATGGAGATGCATGGAGTAACAGGACACTTCTCTCACAAGTTACTGGAATTCAGAGAGGTCATTTTGAATTTCCATTATCATAATTTATAACTGAATCTGTTGTACATGTTTTGAAGAAAATGCAGAAATAGTAAGAGAAAAATATATTAAAAAACAACTCCAAAAACATGTCTTTTAAAGCTTTCTGAAGAATGCAACAATCATAGAATTCCTTGTTTTTTAGTTGTTACTTTTCCTGTTTGTTGCTGAAAGCACTGTGACTTTAAAACATAAAAATTAGAAACTGAATAAAAAACTGAAATGTATAGTAAGAATACAATGAAAGTTATATGTTGAGTGGGTTTTCCAAAAGACATCTCTCTCTGAAGCTGTTGCCAACAGTTCTAATAGTGCTCTGTTCTAACAGGCAGAAACAGTCAGCATGAGAAGGCACAGCCACTTCTAGCAAATCATAATGGCATAAACAACAAAAGAACACACAGAGAAAAGCTCCTGTCACAATTCCAGAAAGACTGTTTTTTAGCTAGGTGAGAGTACAATGAGTAAAGATCACCCCCCTGTTATGAACCCAAACAAAATGATCAAGACAATAAAATCTAATGTTTCTTCCCACACCTTAATCAGCTCCTTACCCAACTTACTGCATACTAGTTTTTCTCACCATAGTCTAGAAATCCTATGAAACTGCATTTGGAATGCTAGAGCTGCTATAGGTACAATCACTCATGTACCTAGCCATTTCTAAGCAGAAGTGCTATTGCAATTCTTAGAGGTAAGTAACTGTGAAAGGCTCCATACTCAAACTTATTAAATTCAGTAGAAAACTGGTTAGATCCCAAACTTGAATCACTACTTGTGTAGAATGAACAACCTAATTTAATGATAAAAAATAAATCAATTTTAAATTGAGTTGAAATCAAATTCAAAATATTGAAAAATATGGCTATTAAAAAATGATCAACACATATTCAACTTCGAAAATTTTCATTTCTTTCCCACACTATGATATGCACACTTAAGAAATCTATTTTTATTTACAAAGTTCTCGTGTCTACATTTTAGATCAAATCCAGAACTAAAACAGGAATAAGCTCTTTTGTACATACATATTTTTCCCTCATAATAATTTCTGATCCTCATATTGTGCTCATTATTAAGCTTTTAAGGCATATGCTGAGAGGTGTTTCAGTCAATTCAAAGTGCTCAGAATTATCTCCAAATCTGACAGTATTTATTTGGTCTTGTAGCTAGGCCTAAAGTGTAGAGTTGCACCTGAATAGAAGACTAAATTCAGACACTTAGTTTCAGAATGTCACCCTAAACTCATAACAGAACAGTGACTTGTTATCCGATGTTAATCAGACCTTAGAAGTTTCTTGTGTCATCTTGTTGACATCTTGTCTCCCACCAATCTATGCTCCTGGTATTACACTGAGAACTAACTCCTTTAAAAGTTATTTTCATGTATGTGGAAAGACTGGAGAATATTCATTCATTGTGTGGCCAATGGTGTCAAAGATCCTATGTCTTAAAAACTTGTTAACAGACATGTCTGTAACACATTTTTCTTTTTTTTTTCCCCGCCAATGTCAAATAAATCTAGCTGCTTCAGAGTTTCAATTTCCATTCTGAAAAAACTCTCAAATCTTTCAGCTAAAATATATGATTTCCCAAATTCAGTGTCTGCACCAATAAGCTCTGTTGAAAAATAAAGGAATATTTTTTTAGATACATGTTGCTTTTACTCAAGAATAGTCTCATGTTATTTTAGTACCTACTTACTTCTGCTTCCCATTAGCATAGAAATACATGAAAAAAAATACAATAGGAGATCAGGGAAATTTATTCATACTCAGAATAAGCCTCAGATTGACTTCCAGTCGAATTATACACAGGGATGTAAATGGAACGGATTGTGGGATTTCTCTTATCCTATTTATCTATATTTCAGAAGCCTAATTGCTAAGCAAATTGACCTGAAATTTCTTTGTACCTGTATTAATCATGCCTACTAAATGTTTCAAGCATCCCTTGTAGTGCAAAGAAATCACAATTTATCTTGCAGAAGCAACAAGTGAAATGAATTTGATAGCTATGCTTTTTCTTATACATTTGTTGAAATATCTTCTCAGTGTGCCCAGCCATCATTACTGGACAAAAGCAGTCCTTATGTTTCTGGAATAAGATCTTTTGTTTCTTAAATTCAGACACACAGATTAGAAACCTTTTTATAATAACCTTCCTGAAAAAAAGGAGTTAATGAGTTCAAGGAAATACGAGTCTCTTTCTATATAAAACAAACAAACAAACAAAACAACAACAAAGAAGGCATCTTTAGAATAACTTTGACACTGTGAAAAGTAGTGGTCATGGACACAAATTAACTAAGTACATTTATGTCGTTAGTGTTAGTCAGGGTAAGAGGGGCTGCTTTCTTCTAACACTGAAACACTGCCTATCATTTGATATTATATACCTATTACTTTAGAAAAGAGACTTTAAAAGTATTTAATATTATAACATTTGAGGGGGTAATGTTTCATTAGCAAAGACATACATGGTTTGTAAGAGAAAAACACAAGACCTAAACAAATCTCTAGAAATTCTAGCCTTATATTAGAATATATGTGATTCTTCTATGAGCATCAGTGGATCTATTAAGCCTGTGGATCATTAAGTACACAAGGAAGCTCCTTCAGCATCAGAGTGGTTGCAGTCCTATCAGTATCTCACACTTAAAGTCACCCATGGCCAATAGCACAGTTCAAAGATCACATGAATAATGGCACTTTAAACTCTTGCAGAATAGACACACTGACAGAAATAGATATAATGAAAGAAGCTAATGAGTGTACATCATGAGGTGCTTTCTTCTGTCATTTACTATGCAAAGAATTCTAAAAAATGCCCTATTATAGGAGTGAAAGCTTTGGCACAGCATCTCAACTGTGATGAGATGAAGCCCATGAAGTCTATGGAGTTGTTTAATGCTCAGAATCTTTCATGTGGCAATGTCTACATAATTATAAACTCAACATATAGTACATATCCTCTTTTGAAAATAATTGCTATTGTATTTATGTATAGTGACTGTGAAGAACAAATCATTTAGATCAGTCAAAATTCTGAACATTTTACTTATTGGACTGAAATATTTACATACTCACTGCCTACATTGCGGTGAATATTAATTTTTGAATTAGGGTTTCAGCAACAGGGTATGAAGAACTTAGTGTAAGAAAAAGCAGAAAATGCAGTGTCATACTAAGTGCTGATATGCAGTGTCTCACAATAAATTACAGGGCCCCGAATTTCTTCTACACAGCTTAATAACTTGTCAGACAGTTGACATATCAGTTGATACACTTGTACATAAAATCAGTAATACTAATAATATGATCATAAAATCATGCGTACTCAAATGCATTCAAATCTGTTCCTGTAGGTCTGATTACAGACATACAAAATAAACAAATAGAAATGCGTAAATGGGTTAATGCCAAGTTTCATTGTTTGGGACAAGTATAAAGACAGGAAAGAATAACTTACCGTTCTTTTTGTAGAACATGATTTCTCCTTTGAATTCTACCTTTTCTTCCAATGATTTCTCAATCTGAAGTATCATCTGCTCGTTTGTTTCAGCACCAAGTAAAAATTTACAGCTGCAGCTCTTCTGCATGACTTCAGTTCGTGCAAATCCAGCAAGGTCACAGAAGCCATCTGAGCAGTAAACAATAGGGAATCCCTTAGCCACCTGAGCATTTGCAAGGATGAAGTTACTATCTGTAGAAGAATATAAAAGTAAAACATGAATTAGAGTCTGAATTCAGTGTCATTTAGTATAATACCTCTTGTAGATTTGTCAGAAGACACAAATAGACACATATTTAAAAAAAAGCCAATCTGTCTGCAAACATGATGTTTTCTTATGTATCATCAAGCCTCACTGGATCATTAAGCACTAATTTAATATCCAAGATGGATATTAGCACATGCAAACAAAACTTGAGCAGAGTAGTAATAAAGTTTCAAAGGTGCTGCTTTATGCTCAGATTCTTCCCCAGGCTGAGCAGACATGGGTCTGCTCATAGCTTAAAAAAAAAAAAAAAAAAAAAGCAAACTATGTTAAAAATGACTTCTGGCAATACTCAAACTGATTTCTTTCATGTACTTGTCCTTGAAATTAGGGCAAGACATGTTATGGGGATACATGAAATCTTTTTAGACTTTTGTTTAGACTTTTTTTTAATTGAGAGGGAAGGGGAAAGATTTTATTCAAAAGTACCATCAGATGTTCCCAGAGCTTCATTATTCCTTTTTGGTATGAAACAGCCACAAGGGAGTCACAGCTCTGTCAAACTTCAATGCATTTTATAAACATGTGAAGTACAACTAACATATTATAAATTCAAGAATGGTACTTTTACATGGATATAATTCACCAAAACCAAATTCCTAATTTCAGTTCAAATATTTATACAAAATTTGCAGCATAATTATTCATTTCCAAACCTTGTGGAAATGTCTTTGTTTTGTGCAATAAACCTTCTCCCTCAGCTTTCATCTCAAGCTCTAGAAGTGCACATTATATTTCAATTAGCACAGAGGTCTTTTCCAGAAAAGTTCTTAAAACGAAAAAAAAGAAGGAACCTGTCTACACTTCACGTTGAGGATGGAAAGACTATTTTTGTCTGTTTATTTGAGAATGTTTGCCTTACAGATTGCTACCAAGACCAGCCTGTTCCCAAGACAGATATTTCTCATACTTTCAAATTATTTGCATACAGATTTGCACATGTATTAAGGGAAAATTCTAGTAACTAACCAAGCATCAATTGATAAATATACATTAATTTGAACAGAAAAAAATATATTTTAATGAAAGAATTTAAAGTTTTTCAATATATGATTGTTAAAATAAAATTGCTGTTGCCCTGTTAGCAAATACTTATTTTAAAAAAGCATTCTAGTTCAGTGGAGTACTTGACTTTGCCTGTCATTTTTATTTTCCTAACTAGTGAGGAAGCATCATTACCATTCACACACTGACATACTGCTTCCCCTGTCAACACAAAACTAAATCCCCATACTGCCAAAAGAAATAAAATCATATGCTTGCACTAAAGTTTAATGATAATGTTACAGTGTAAGACCTGCAGATTCTATATCCCAAGTGCATTTGTAACTAATATAATTTACTTTTGAATTTCTTATTGTTTAAGGTGTAATTATGTATTTTTTTAATTACTATTATTATTCTATGAAATACAAGATACAGAACACTGAACGCTGTAAGGACAGAAATGGTAGAGAGGATGCTCTGTGGGAGTAAATGTGTTTGAATATCATTATGAACAGGAATACAGCAGAGTTCACGAAGTATATTATTTTATGAAAAACCTAAGTTGGCCAAACTTCTGTCATTTGCATCTGGAAACTCTAGGAAAGTTTTGAGTACTTTAACTTTTGTAGCAGAAAACAATTTACTTTTTAAAGACTAAAGCTGGTTAGAATAAGAAAAAATATTTCCAATAAACTCAGCAGGTATCTGGTAAGGTTTTTAAGACTAATTTTGTTGCACTTTTTGATAACAACAGCAAATAATTGGCTTTGGGAAAACAAAATAATTTCTTTTTTATTTCTTTTGTTGAGGTTAAAATTCAAATCAGATAATGAATGATATCTGACTAGTAAACTGAAGGAAATATTTAAATAATTTATTGAAGCAACTCCTTGTGACATTTAACAATCAAATAACATATTTCTGTCTAATAATCATCTTTATTTCATTGTATTCTTAAGTAATATTTTGAGAGAATTAACATTCATTTACTACACAAAATAAAATTCCTCAAACTTACCTTTAAATATTCTCATATGAAATTTATTTGCTTTGCCTAATCTGGAGTCTTTAATATCATTTGCTACTGATAATGCACATAAAGCACAATAACATCTTAAAAAAAAAAACAACCCAAATCACTCAAGAATCAAGGGAAAAATGTGTATCAATCATGCTGCTGTTTTATGCAAATACCAAAGGAAACATTTATTTCAATGTTCTTCAGTGATTGCTAGGAAGTATGAAATTGTATTGAAAATAGAATTAATCAGAAATGTATAGACGAGAACCCAGCGCTTTTGCTTATCTTTGAACAGTTGGAAAATTGATACAAACAGTGATTCAAACATAGCAGTCTCTTTGTTTTGATATACGTTCATATGTTGATGGCAACACTTCTGTAATACAAAGAAATTTAATTCCATGTTTTTCTGTATTATTTCATTTAAGTTGGTTGAATTTGATGATCCAGTGACAGTATTATACTAACATAAGTACTTTTTTTTTTTTTTCAGATAAGTAAACATTGAAGCTAAATTCAATATTTCTCCAGAGAAACTGTAATTGTGACTCTTATGGGCTGTTCAAGAATACGAGGCATTTGCAACACAGTAGAACTTCTACCAATCTATTCTGAAAGATATAAACAAAACTGTGAGAAGTGCTCATAAACTCAAATGTTGTCAAGTGCTATAAGTTTGTGCAAAATAGATACAATTATTTAAAATACCTAAATATTTGTTTCAGATAAAAATATTCGGTTGAAGATTCAAGTCTGTGTATGACATATGAAGACAGTATTTAAAAATGTTAGAGACAATCTGCTTAGATGACACAAATTAATAAAAGTTTTCCTTTAGCAGAAAGACTGCAGAGATGGATGAATATCATAGAGATATTCCACAAGTACTCAGAACAGTTTAAATACAGATTTGCTTCAGCTACACTTCATTTACATTAATTTTCTATAAATGACTTTTTCACATGGCAGTTTGAAGGGAGAATTAATATTAGGAGCTTGTATGCATGCATTGTCTTTGGAAGAAGGACATATTGAGGTAGATATGACGGAAGACTCATATGGTTCCCAGAAATGTCTGCCAGATACACAGCATAAACTCAGAGACAATTAAACAAGATGAACCACAACCATGTTAGCTTCACTTTCAAACATATGCTGGCACAGAGTTGCCCTGTTTCAGTGACTATTCAGATGCTCAAAGATTGTAACCTAAGAAACGGAACAATTTTTTATCATGTGGTGTACAATCCAGAGGGACAGGTTTGTTAAAAATCCCATGACAATGCTTTAGAATTGAGATAATTAAAGGAAAAGGTTATTAAGCAATTCTCTGCTTCATAATTAATGCTTACAGTTTATGTGACTGTTTGTAATGACACCATGTTACATTTAAACTCAGCTCTCCCTTGATAAATCTTACTGTCATCTTACTTAGAAAAAAAAGACAAAAAGGTTTTCTGCTTTAATAGCATAGCTGTATCTGCTGCGAATCTCACTGTTGTGCTTCCCCTGTTCCTGTAACTGTTCATTTCAATCAAACTCCAGATGGTTTCTGCGTGTCTTCCTCTTTAGGAGTGGAGATAGCATCTATCTGACAACTTGTGCAATCAAGCACAGCCAACTACCATTCTAATTTTACATATTAAATTATTTATGAAATGAAATGGGAAGATAACAAAAGAAAATAAGTCCCTGGCAATGAAGGAAGTTAGATTCATAAACAAGAGGCTAACATAGACACTCCATAGAATGGCAAAAAGTCCATTATTATTACAGGTGGAAGGAATTACTACGGGTAGCCTTGATTCCGTAGTTCCTCCACAGGGAACTTAATAAAAGGAGTCTTATTCCAGGTTCAAACTGTTGCTAAAGAGAACATGATCCCTTTGGCAGTTGTTAAATATACCTGAGTGAATAAAATAGATTATGAAAGCATTTAGCTTTATGTCAGCACATTTAGATACAACTGAGTTTAATTAGAGTTCAAGCATGTTTACCAACTGGTGTACTTTGAATATGACTGAGATAAAAACTGATACATTTCCAAATATTAAAGTCCCTCCTGCAAATCTCAGCAAAGTTAATTAGGTCGCTAATGTAAGGAAAAGATTTATCCAGATCTAGGTGAATCAAAATGAAATTGAAGCATTCATACTCTTACCTCTTACAGTCTTCACTGGAAAAGAAAATAATTATAAGTAAATATATATATAACCCAGTGAATTAACATAGGTCAATCTGAAAGTAATATCTCGCATTTATTTCCATAGAAACCACAACAGATACAAAGAGAACAATAACACTGCTTGATAGAGCACATTCTTAGCTACAAAACACGAATTTTTAACCTAGTTAAATATATTAGAATGAATTTTCACCAGTGATGAACAAGAGCCTGCATAATGCACTTGTACAAGGGCTTCTCTGAAAGTAATGCTTCTATTTTGTTATGCTGGCTCATTACATCAGTGGCGGATGTTGGTAGTATGGCAGTAGACTTTGAGCGTTCCCAGCAATATTCCACTCCATTTTATTGCTCTGTGAAAGATGGCAGTAGAGGGACAGTCTGACAGAATGTTTTCTGACAGGGAGAGTACATGAAGCAAAGGTGGGTCATTGAATTCCTTCATGTGGAAAATATA
The DNA here is from genome assembly GCA_023055505.1 of Callipepla californica brunnescens. Lineage (NCBI taxonomy): Eukaryota > Metazoa > Chordata > Aves > Galliformes > Odontophoridae > Callipepla > Callipepla californica. The sequence continues at coordinate 215,306 of JALIRH010000064.1, forward strand.
TGGCACACACTGATATTCATCAAAGCTTGGTGACTGCTTATTTCACTATCACACATGCTTCTATTTGGCCTTGCACAGAAACAACACACAATTTTCATTTCCACATGAAGAATACCCACAAAACTGTATGCATATATTTTTCTTGTAAAGAAACCAGAGTCTTCAAATATCACCTATTATATGTGTTACTCTTACATTTTCTGAATAAGCAGCATGAATAACTTCATACAAGTTCTACACTGAAGCTGTAATGCAAAGCAGACTAGAGCTACGTTTTCATGCATGTTGGCTTATACACACAAGTTCTGGGGTGTTCACGATCACTTTAACAATTGCCCACAACCCCCATAAAAATTTCATGCCAGCTTGTGGTGAATTCTACTGTACTGAATTTTTTCTATAATCATTATACTAAAATATTAAAGAACCAATGCAGCACCAAGACTTCTTAGATAGAAGTGCCCACTTGGAGCCTTTATAGTTTATACACTCCTTTCTCATTCCCTGAAATTAAAGGAAAATCTTGAGTTAATTTAAAAGGAATGAAGAAACAAACTCCTATGTGCCTATTTCAGTGAAATGAGTTTTCTGTAAACTGAAAGTATTTCTGCATTCAGTATTCTTAGAGAAACAATGCTAATCTAAAATGATGCAGTGGAAAAAAAAAGTATGTTCAAAGAATGTTCTTCTGGCAAACATATAAATTATGTCACAAGATGGTTCAGAAACTGATGAACAGTGTCCAGAGAATGTCAATACCAGAAAAGATAGAATCTTATACTGAGTTATTGACTGCAAGAAGGAATGACACACTTTCTGAAATGTGGTTTCCTCCTAAATAAAAATAATTCCAAGAAACTCAAAATAGGGCACAATAATGATGCATTGTCAGTGAAAACCTGAAAAACAAACTTATTTTTACACTGGAAGGGAATGTTGTGAAGTTACAAATGGAGATGAGATTAGGTCATCATATTAAAAAGAAACCAGTCCATTTTGTACAGGGTTACCCAACTGAGAATGAACTCTGTAGAAAATCCAGAGTGATAAATGCTGAAAAGTGATGAAAAATTGTTTTTTAATAATAAAGCATAGTAACCTTAATGGAAAAGTGAAGTATATACCTGAAGTAGATTTAGGCAATTACTTATAACAATTCTCAGTTAAAAATCTGTATAAATTAAGCTTAGCTTAGATCTACCAGTTTAAGGGGAGGTTCTAATACGCAAAGATGCTGTCTGGGAAACCTGAAAGACTTGAGAACACTGGCATAAAATGGTCTTAAGTTGGAGAAAGGTCCAGATTTTTGTTAAAGAAGGAATATTTTTAGTGAAGTCCAAACATCTGCAAGTTCCTTGCAGTGAGGAATACAGATATAAATAGGCAGAAAAATCATCAGATTTTTGTTTACCTTAGAAGAAAAACAAAATAATGTGCACAATGTATTGTATCAGTAAAAGAAAATCATGCAGGGGAAGACTACTAATAAAAATTTCCTTGACAAGAAGAAGCATATCTTACAGGGCCTTATGTTTATTAGTTCCATAAAAAACTAGGCCTATTTATGTTTGGTTATCTTACGTCTATTTCTTTTCTAAAGGAAAAAAAAGAGTTTAGGTAACAAAGATGAATCTTTGGCATTTCTATAATTAGTGCTATTTTCATTTTCCTGTCAAACAAAAGTAATTTCCCTTTCTTCCTCTGAGCCCCCAAAAGGCTGCTTGAGTTAAAATTACTTGCATCATGAAGATTCACTGAAAACACTAGACCAGTATTTAGTACTTGATCCAAAACCTAAACCTCCAACATCCTAGAAAAAGATATCTATCAAGTATTCTGCAAATAATCAGTGATGTTAGGGAACTGAACAATTTTTCTGACAGTTTTCTTGGTCAGAACATACAAATTACAATCTTGTTTTCAACTAATCTTGCTCAAAAAGCTTTATTTTAAAAATTACGGCCACTATACTTGTGAAACAATATCAAAACTACCTTCAATCCACAGGAATTAAATGTAAAGATGCTGCAATCAAATGCCAGGACTATTGTGAGAAATAGGTAAAAGTCTTTCCAAAGCCCAGTCTAAATCAAATAATTGAGAATACCTTAACCGAACACCAGCAGATACTCATTACTGATTACAATATTATTATCTGAGAAGGAAAGTCCTTGTACATTCAGGAAGCATTAAAACTGTAGAAAAATTTCTGTTTCTATCATGGATTGCCCTGTATCTCATTAAGTAGAAGTAGCACACAGACTGACATACTAAAAATAGACACACAAAAATATTTTTAGAATCAACTGTGCTATCTCTCCAAGTTACAGTCATCAATACCACCAAAAGTAGAAAAAAGCTTTGATTGACAGCTCAGTTATACTGCCATATTTCCTATGTGACCCAATGCAAAAAAAAACAGAAGTTCATAAATACTGCTTTGAATATAAAAATTGTAGTTGTAAAAAAATGTAAAAACAAAGAAAATCTCTGTGTTGGATCAGGAGCCTGATCTCCACAGGAATTATGGGAAGTTAATTCTTCCAGGTGGTTTATAAGAATAAGCACCTATATCTATCATATGGGAAACCTATGGAGACTTCATTCATTTACATTTAAACTCGACCAAACACTCTCTTAAATAGCGATGATTAATATCAGTAAATACCCCATGAAAGGAATCAGAAGAGCCCTTCAGTACTCTGCGTATATAGGTAGTCTCTAAACATTGTGTAAGTACATCTGATCCTGGCCACGTCATTCATTTTTGCAAATAGGTGGCAAAGAGCACCTTTATATGAGGTACTTTAGAAGTGATTCCTATTTGGAAATTCTTGGAAATAGAAAAGAGCGTCACTTTTTGTTGTTTTAATTCTAACAAAAAATGCCCATGAAATAGGATGGACCTCCTGCATTATGCTGTAGTACAGGAAAATCACTTGATTTTAGAGTTTCTCATATGTGTAAATATTGAAAAATAGGGGTTCTATACATATTATGCATAATAGCATAAAGCAACTCAAGTTACTTTAGAAATAATAACTGACAGACTTGGATGAAAACTCCACAAAAACTACAGTGGCTAGGTAGAAATAACTGAAGTTTGGCCCATTAAAAATACTCTCACACAAGCAGAGAATATATACGATGTGTATATATATAGGTTCTATTTTGAAAATAGTAATAAACTTTGTGCAGAGCCTTAGGTATCACAGTCTGTTAGTAATGCTATGGGACTACTATTTGAAATCCCTTAACCTTTGCCTGCACAGCAGAAGCAGTGCTCTCAGTACATCTGTTGCATTATTATTATTTTTTTTTTTTTTTTTTTTGTAGTTCACATGCTCTTGCTCTTTCTTATATTGTTCTCACAATCTTGCACCTGCAAGCCCTGATAGAGATGGGGGTCTCATAGGAAGCACCTGTCACTGGTTTAAGACTGAATCCATGCCCGTTCCTTCCTTATCTCATTCTGTGGCTTTTATTAGAGAAAATCAAAAGTCTGTAGACAAGAACACAGAAATCCTGAAGTACTCAATAGAGTGCAGCTTTGAAAGTAACGCCTCCTATTTTATTATGTTGGCCCATTCACATGCATGAGTTTTGCTGAAATTGTTAAAATATATTCATATTTTTGCTAATCTAAAGGTTGTTGTTTTTGTTCACCATTGTACAGTATCTTTGCTCAGTACAGGTGAGCAGTGCACAAACTTTGGTGATTTTACTGATGAGATAAGCCCAGATCAGATGCTACTCTCCTCCAAGCATATCAAGGTATTTTACCCACAGGCAGAGATGTATTTTTTCACATTTTATTCCGCCAATCTATTCATGCAAGCTATTCCATTCACTCAGATTTTTAGAGCTTTTTTTAAGTTAAAAATCTGTGATTTGTAAACCTAATTCTTCATTAGCGATTTTAATCTGCTCAAAATGAAATACTGATGTCGGTGATTCAAAGATAGCACATCCATAACTAACATGTAATAGCTAAAATAGAAACTCTCAAGCTATCTATTTACTGGAAATATAAATCCTGGTTGTACTTCTTCACAGGATTCATGCTGGAGCAGTGAGAAAACTGGCACTGAATCGCCCCTTATTACTATTATTTCCTTTTTTTTTCTTTTTTTTTTTTTTTTTACCTTGATTGAAAACTGCTGCAATTCAAAAATCGTCTCTGTCACCTTATATTGCCTGTAACAATGTATACTAAAAAGGTTATTTTTTGTGAGAACATTAACATCTTATGGTTAACTGCATACCTTCCTTAACCACAAGGATACCTCAGTATGACAGATACTAAGCTACTGAAAAGCTTCTATCTGAAAAGCTTCAGTGCAGATGCCCTAATGAAATTTTGTTTAGTGAAAACTCTTTGAGCTTTCATGAAGTCCTAAGCATGATGACCAAAATCATGTTATTAAAATAAAAGGGAAAAATGTTGGTTCTACTATTCAAACTTAGAACCAAAAGAGAAAACCAAACCAATCAAAACAAAGAAAAGCCCTTTCTTGATATGCAACAGCAATTCCTATTCTTGATTCTCTCAGAAAACAAGAGTACAATGAGAAGAAATGAATGTCATTTTAATCAATATATATGTTTTTCTGCTTTCAAAGATAAGTTAATCATCTTCATACTTAAATATATATACTTTAAATCTAATTTCCATGCTCTCAGTTACTCTGTAGACCTCCAGGGCATCTCATTTGACAGTAATACATTTGTATTACTCTAGAAGAGATGAAAATCTGAGAACATAGATTAAGTTTTGGTACTTCCAAAACAGTATTTCCATTGTTTCAGGCACTTCTTTCCTCAGCAGCTGGCAGATTAGATTCTAATTTGAATAATAATAATTTGCATCACACAGAAAGTATTTTCTGTGCAGACTCAAGGAGAAACAATAATTTTAAGATTACAATCTAACAATTAACTAATTTAATTAAATTATAACATTGTTATCAAAGAGAAAAAGCAGATTGTTAACTAAGGTAATAATCAGGTTATAGTTATTTTTACTACCAACAGGTACAAATTGTTTCTAAGTTTCCACATTCTCTCTTTATTAACTGTTTTATTCCATTGTTGAACAGGAGTTACACAACTTATTTTCCTACTATTTTTGGTATGGTTTTCTTTCCTTTTTAAAATTCCTCTCCCCTACAAAATAATGGTGACAAACAAAACTCAGCTGTCAATCTGAAATTATATGACAAGATTAAAACCCCACAGTTCTATTTCTTGTTAAGTTTGACACCTGCATCTATTTAGGGTGGAAAATATGGTAGTATCAAAGGCACTAATTGATTTGTAAATTAATACACTTTGAAAGCTTATAAAGACTAAAAGAACAGAAACACCAGTGGTGTTTCTAAAACAGAGTAGTAATAGACAGACTTTTCATTGAAAAGGTAAATTAAGTAGATAAAAGATTTCTACAACTGTCTTATGAGATAAGATTTCCAATCATCAAGATGTCAAGCATTGCATGATGCATACATTGGAGTGCTTCTGTCTTCTGAGATCTCCTGTGCAACCACACGATGAATAAACTCTCTTGGTTCCATTTCTTAAAAATTCCAATCATTTGTCCTAAACAGTAGTAACTAAATTAACATTTTCCCTGATATCAGAACTGAATTTACATGAGATTGTCACTTTTTATTGATATCCAACCATTTTAAATAATGTAAATCACTAACAGATGAAGAAATAAAGAGACTTTAGACATTTAGGCCACATCTTGAATTTTGCCATGAATGTAGCCTTTTTACAAAAAAGGATGTAATGCAGATTTTGATGTATTTTGTAGAGATCTGTGTCTGGATGAAATTGTGCTGGCAGACCTGAATGTGCATCAACATACAAGGCCTTTTGAGTGAGAATGGCTGTTTAATACTCAGTTCACAGGACTGATTATAAAAGAACATTTTGCAATTTTAGCAGCTGTTCTTTCACCAGAAGTTCAGAAAAACAGAATTGAAGTAAATAGAAAATTCAAAACTAATCAAAACACAGAAACAGTTATAGTTGATTTGTTCTTGAGAATCAGTGCTCAGAGTAAATTGCATCAAAATGGAATTCAGCCTTCCCAAATACTCCTAAATCACTGGATTCCTCTGGATTATTATATTTGAGACGGGCATTTTTGTTTGGATATTTTCTGTTTTCTGTGTTTTTGTTTGTTTGTTTTTATTCCACATAGGATTGATTGATACTTCTTTCCTCTTTGGTTTATTTTCTTTTCTGCTTTTCAGTATCTCCTCTCTATTCCTTCCTTCCTCCCTAATTTTGCTCATTTAATTTTTCTGTTTACTTTCTTCAGCTGCAGTCTACTAAATCAAGAGATTTTCCATTCCCATTGTCCCCTAGTGTGCCTGCAACTGAGATGAACCAAAAAAGTTAGTATTTGTGGACTATATAGGAGCTTGGAAATGAATTGTTTGTGACCTACTCCTGCAGCTAACAGCATTGAAAATCACACCAATTCAAGAGGGCAATGGACAGGTAAACTTCCTGACAGACAAATGTCTTATTCACAAAACAACAGTTCAGTGCTATGTGTACAGCACGCCATGCAGCTTTCCTTACCAATATTTAGTCAATCTTTTGTCTTTGAAGTAGATTGCCATCTTGAAGAAATTCATCAACACAGTGAAATATAATAGTTTTCTTCAACTTAAAGGAAATGGAACATTGTGCTCAATTACAAGATTACAAAGAAGAAAAATCTTCCTAAAGTTAGATCAAACAATCATTTTCTCCCCTCATTTCATCAAGCACATAGAAAGAAATAAGTGCTAATTAGAAAAAAAAATGTTGTTAACAACTACTTACTAATTATTTTAAAGATTTTTAAAGATATTAAGTAAGGTAATAAAAACATATAGGAATGCAAATGTTATCTGCAGCAAGAGTGATTTCAGCTGAGGTATTAATCAAAGTGGCCAAGATCAAATAGCAGCCCATTTCTGAGTACTCAGACTATCCATCATGCAAGTTGCTGACCTTAAAGCATTAGGGGTTACTATCAAAATTAAAGGAAGATAGATTGGAATTTCTGTTAGTAAGTAAAGCTGAAAATTCTTGAAGAGGAATTGTGTTGAGTAATGCAATCACATAATTTCATGTGGACTCCTCCTCAACATGGACATTTATTATCTGGAAATAACAGAATATAAAAGAGCGAAGTATACTGTCTGGTTACAGGGTGACTGATCCAAGAATTCTAAAGGAACATGAAAAGAGATGCATGAGCTCGGGATATACTAATACATGTCCTGACTAGAAAAAATAAGAGAGATACTAACAACATAAAAACAAACAAAAAACCAGTGATAGCCTATTTGGAGCACTCTGTGCAGCTTTACTTTCATTTTTGACTGAACATAATGCTTTCAGGACAGAGCTACTGGAAAGACCAGAAAAGCTGTCATTATAGAAAGAAAAAGTGGAATTTTATATGGCATCATAAAGACTAAGCAGGACTATGGCTCTGCATCTGAGAGAGCATGTGTAGGGGGAGTAAGGAAAGGTAGGACCTACTAAGATGTTTTGTCTTTAATCATGCAGTTATGCTTTGGAAATTAGGAGAAAATTTCTATTAAAGTTGTACGTATCCACCTGTCTCACAAATCGAGTCTGAAGCTAAAATAAATTTAGAAGATACATCACATGTTGCTTGCAAGACACTTGCTCCTGTGGCTCAGAAAATCTTATCTGTTTTTGAAGTCCTACTCTTTTTCTTTTTTTTGTATTTCTAAATACAAAAATATATAAGCAGGTCCTACTGTAGGGCATTACACAAAAGAGGTGTGGAAAGTATCTTCACTGGGATGGGAAACCAGATTTCTAGATATCTGTCACGCTCCAATATAAAGGAGGGAGACGAGGTTCTCTGATTATGTGTATACCCGATGGCGAGATTAAGACACAACGGGTCAAATGTTAGCCCAACCAGTTTATTACAATTACTAGTTGCTTAGGGATATGGGGAAGGGAAGGTGAGCGATAGGAAAGGGATAAAAAGCAAGGAGTCTTGATAGAAAGCAAGAGAGATATAATCATCACCGTGGATCCAGCGAAGTTCGTAGTCTCGAGAACTCGTCTGGTCACCGCGGGGGGCGGGAGATGACAGCAAGCAGGCCTCAGGGTCCGTCTGCAGAGTTTCCCCCCTCAGGGAATTCTCCGTTTCCTCTTCGGGAGTTCTCCGTCAAAGATTTTTTCTTTGGGAGTTCTTCTCCAAAGTCGCTAGTTTAGTGAAGGCCTTTTATCCTCCATTTCTCAGGTTTTTTTCTTTTTTTTTCTCTGTTGTGACATACCTGGCCCAACAGATAAGCCAGCAGGGAGTGGTACCTTCATTGCCATGCACAAGCATTATCGCCTTTTGCAGTGATCAGCTTCTCCAAGCCGAACCCCGAAAAAGACAGGCTTGGCCCCACTTCTGCTTATCTTTACAACAATAAGCAGAGGCACTGTGGCACGGTGACACCCACCCAGATAACCTGCAGTTCTCACTTAGAGTCTTATCACCAGAAAGGCCTCACGAAGCAAGCTTTGAGACAATTAATAAAAGAAAACAGTTTCTGTCTTTCACACCACCCGGTGGCTCAAAGATTGCTTGAAACTGATGCGCAAACATCCGTCCAGGGTGGTGAGGGGAAGGAAAGGAAAAAAAAAAGAAGCAGTAGGGAAAAAGGGGGTGGGGGAGTAAGGGGGAGTTAAACGTTATACAATTGCTATAAAGGATTTCTTGGGCTTAGTTACAATTGTTGCTCTGATCTGTTGGACTTGTCCATGATCAGTTGAAGTGGTTACAATGTGCATAGAAGATACAACACGTTGTATAAGTTGAATAAAACATGGAATCATGCAAGGAATAAACAAAAGAGTTGCAACAACACACAACAGATAAAACAGAATACGTTTCACCCATGGGCCACCCGGAGACCAGGGAAAAGATCAGAGTCTAGGCCTTTCCAAGTTTGAACAGGAACATGGGCAATTTTCCGTATACCCTGGGCAATTTGTTTAACAACTTTACCATTATCATCGCTCTTTAGACAACAATTAGAGTCATTCAATTTGCCACAAACAACCTATTCCTTAACAACAAACCAAGCACTAGCTGGTTTTGCAATGCCATTATCAGTACTTGTTGTATTTGTGATTTTAATTCTCAGAAAGCATGTAATCTAGTACAATTCAACAATACGTGGATTTGCCATGTAATGTTTTCAAAGATCATTTGGTGTTTTGCTAGGACTATAGATGAAACAAACATGTTTTCTAATAGGCTGAGCGAAGGCATAACTTCACCACACAGCAACACTGCATATTGCTTCATAGTTAAGTATGAACAGAATTGTCATTTAAGCATCTCAAAAGCAATTGAAATGCTGAGAGAGATATATACTAGTTTGGCAAGTTCAAGTATTGTTATAGTCTATAGAACTTTCATGGGATAGTGTGTTTAGGATATCCCATAATACAAAACATTAGAGAAACATACACAGAAACATACACTTCACTTAACAAAACATAGACACTTTCCAACCACCATGTTTTGGATGGAACTCCTGGACTGGTGTTACAATAAACATCTCTCTGACACTAAAAAGCATCAATAACAGTGGATTTCTTTTGTGACCACATCTGAAAGACATTAGATGGGTCCCTTGGTTAATTAAAAAAAAAAAATTTTTTTTACAAAGTTGGAAACACCATAGCAGAGTTACATGCAAATCATAATCAGTTTGATAAAAAGGGGTAGAAGAAGGGATCAAAAGGAACAGCGTTACTGTGCAGGGAGTAGCCAGTAAGCCAGCAAAACCTGTGAAAACTCAAACCCAAGTGTGAAGTTTAACAGACCTAAAGACAACACCCACACCCACAACAACCTGAAACATGATACTATGCAACCAAAATACAGTGCATTCAGCGTTCTAGTATGATCAATTCTTTAACATTTGTGCCAAAACACAAATGATTAAAGTCAGCTGTATTCAGTCGAGGTCCAACGGGGGTCTTCTGTAAGACAAAACGAGACACCGGCTTGCCCTTTTGGGGCTTGTTAATATGGTTAAAATGAGGGAATAATCCAGTGAGTGGTACTTTGGTATTCTTTTTCTGAGGCATGCTTAGCCTTCTAAGCGTATTTAACAGGTCGTTTCCTTTTGTTGTAAGTTTTCTAATGTACGTCCACCCTCCTCCCCCCCACTCACTTGAGAGGGGCGAGGGAATCAGTTTTCCTGCAGTCCTAGTGCCTGTGCTGATTCCAAAGTTGGGGACAATCGGAGGTGGAGTGTCACTTCTTTCAGGCTTTTGTTTTGGCCATCCATTAACTAACTCCTCTAATTTGTCAGTAGATAAACCATCCATTAATTCTCGTGGAATACCCTTCTGTTGGCCCAGCATCCAAAAACTAGTACGTTTATGATCTATATATCTCCCACTTGGTTTCACTGAAAATGAGACCCTTTTAAATCTGTTGTGGTCCCGATTGGATAGTGGAGGGGTCAAATTGGCCACTGCACGCCTTACTCCCTTTATTTCAAATTTACTGGAGGGAGAAATCACCGGTCCATATTTTCTCCCATAGTTAATTAATTCTTGGGCAACCTCCCCCCATGTCCATGCTTTGTACCCTGGCTGCAAGTGATTAGGGGTTGCTGCTCCTTCTAACGCTGCCTGAATTCTTTCTCCCTGAGGCATAGCCTGTATTTTTCCTTGCAGTTGTATGCCTATAGATTTTCGTGATTCAGGAAGCCCCCTAATTAAAGGAGTCATCCTCTCAGGATCAACAGGAATCATCATAGGTGATTCATGATGTGTCTGCAGCTTTCTATCATACATCATTTGCAGACAAGCAGCCTTTTGAACGCTTTCTACTAATTGATCAACTGTCCCAGTAATAGCAAGGGGGTCTCCCCTTTCTAGAGGGTTAAGACCACCTGCCCAATAGGCAGCTCTCTGTGTGAGGGACCAAGGAGCACGATTGTTACCAGTAGTTAAAAATACTCCTGGTCCCCAATAACCTTCAGCTTCCTTTTCAGTTAACAGTATTTGGTCTCCACCACTGAGACTAACTCTCCATACAAACTCAGTTTCTGATTCTTTTGGAGAACGACTAAAATCTCTTTTCAGTTTTGCTAGTTCAGTGGCTGAAAAGGGAATTTCCTTAACATTCATTTGAGGGTCTAGATCCTCACCGTTATCAAAAGTATATTCAGTTTTTATCAAAGGACGTATTGGAGCTGGAGAGGCCTCTAATTTGTCTAGCCTTGCCTTTATTCCTTCCAGTCCTTCTAGAGGATAGATTTTTTCTTGAGGCAGACTATGGGTAACAGTGTCACTGGTATCCTTACAGTTACCCTTTAGAGCCTCTAGTAAGAGGGCTGAATTATGTTTCTCATTTTCTAATTGCCTTTTGAGTTCCTCTGTCTGTTTCTGTAGAGTTTTAACCAACTCCTGCAGTGACTCTATAGTTTGGTTCTCTGCTTTAAGCTGCTGGTCACGGAATTCAATGGCTGCAACCAGAGCCGAACCCAGTACTGCACAAATAAATGCCTTTCCTTTTCCAGCTCGGGTACGAGCATTTTTCTGCAGAACGCTAATACGGTCTGAAACACTCTGCAGATTATGCCAGTTTTGCCGTGCCCAGTCCACCCCTGTTAACGAGGGCCTGGCACCGTGCTTTTCTAAAAGTTCAAATAACACATCTTCACCTTTCATTGTGACTACACTGTCGCTCATTTCTCAATATGCAGAAAAATCTACACGGAGAAAGAGAGAGGGTAAAGTATCCAAAAAGTTCGAGCCAAACAAATGCAAATACTCAGACCACTCCTCTGTTTACTGAGAGGAGTGTGCAAAAGACAAAGAGGATCAAAGGAAATGCTAATACGTAAATCACTTCTCACTTCTCTGTGAAGCCACACAGAGAAAAAAACTTCAAACCTCACGACTAAGCTAGGAGGTACCCTTACGTTTCGAAAATGCACAATAATCTTCACGGGTCCCAAAATCACTTAATAGGTTCCCGAGAGGCACACACATAAACAGTTTCAAAGACACAGTTAAGGTGCAATATACGGAGTGATTCTTCCTGGAGAGGTACACACGCTTAAATGACCAAATTATCACAGTTATCACTCCTCACAACTCCAGGAGGTACACACAAGGAAAGAGATTCAAATTTCACAAAGTTAAGGTTCAATATGCGGAGTGATCTTTCTGGAGAGGCACACACATCTAAATTATCAAAAATAAATATCACTCCAGACAACTCCAGAAGGTACACACATCAACTATACCTGGAAGGGCAACACTCTCGCTGTCGGGTATCCTGCCGACTACGCCATTAAGAAATGTCACGCTCCAATATAAAGGAGGGAGACGAGGTTCTCTGATTATGTGTATACCCGATGGCGAGATTAAGACACAACGGGTCAAATGTTAGCCCAACCAGTTTATTACAATTACTAGTTGCTTAGGGATATGGGGAAGGGAAGGTGAGCGATAGGAAAGGGATAAAAAGCAAGGAGTCTTGATAGAAAGCAAGAGAGATATAATCATCACCGTGGATCCAGCGAAGTTCGTAGTCTCGAGAACTCGTCTGGTCACCGCGGGGGGCGGGAGATGACAGCAAGCAGGCCTCAGGGTCCGTCTGCAGAGTTTCCCCCCTCAGGGAATTCTCCGTTTCCTCTTCGGGAGTTCTCCGTCAAAGATTTTTTCTTTGGGAGTTCTTCTCCAAAGTCGCTAGTTTAGTGAAGGCCTTTTATCCTCCATTTCTCAGGTTTTTTTCTTTTTTTTTCTCTGTTGTGACATACCTGGCCCAACAGATAAGCCAGCAGGGAGTGGTACCTTCATTGCCATGCACAAGCATTATCGCCTTTTGCAGTGATCAGCTTCTCCAAGCCGAACCCCGAAAAAGACAGGCTTGGCCCCACTTCTGCTTATCTTTACAACAATAAGCAGAGGCACTGTGGCACGGTGACACCCACCCAGATAACCTGCAGTTCTCACTTAGAGTCTTATCACCAGAAAGGCCTCACGAAGCAAGCTTTGAGACAATTAATAAAAGAAAACAGTTTCTGTCTTTCACAATATCTTACTGAAGTGAACACTGGAATCCAGATATTACACTTATAGCACCTTATTTTTAAGTAGACAAAATATTTAACTGAAGGTTTGGGTCTGTGATACCTGATATTCATCAAGTTTTCTTTCTCTAGAATATTTCCAACCACTTATTTTCAATATTTGTATTGACTTACACATTTTTTTTAACACATGGGGAGTATTTTTCTCATTTCAGATTTATTAAAATGGCAAAAAAATATTTATTTCCTGTCCCCAGTTGCCATCAAGACTGTCAAACACAGGAAACATTTTCTTCATAGTATTTTATATTAGTATTATGAGTATTATGTGTGCCATTAGTACCTGACCTAACATCACTAATTTTAGCAAAAGAATGAAAAAGAACATTATCTCTTGGAAGCTTTGTATACATATAGTCTTTAAAACAACTATTATCTACTTACTGCTGAGTTATCAATAGTCTTTGCTTTTAAGACTATTAATATTTAATTTCTACTATGTCCACTACTCCATTTGCATAATTGCTAAATTCCCTTACGTGTAAAGTTGTCTCAGGTGTACATTCTCATCTACAATGTTGTTCAGAAGTGATATAGCTCCCTATTACTTTAGTCACATGATAAGAAATCAAATAATTTTCCTTCATTTAGATGAAAAAATATATTTTCCAACTCAGTATTCAGAAGTTATATTGATGGAATATGATAGGTTATCTTGAATATTTATAAATTATTATGCGACACTGACATAATTTGCGAAGTACATTTCTGCTTAAAATTAATTTCTGGTTTCTTTAGGAAGAAAAAATTTTCAAAAATTGCTAGTAGTTTAGGCATGCCCCCACTACTAAGACAGGTTTGAAATCACACATACACACACAGAAAACAAGTTTTAGGAAGTCACTAGACATTTGGAGATTAGGGAATCAAGAACTCATAGTAACATTTTTAGTTACGGAACAGAAATAGAAAAGGTAATATGCAAGAATACTTGTGGAGTTAAAGCCATCAAAAGTGAAATGAGCACACAATGGAAACTTCTATAAAATTTTTGATAGGGATAATTATAGATATTTACATTTGAGGATCATTCTCATTTTTAAAGAAATCTTAAAGAAATCCATTTGTACTGCATTTTAAAGCAAAGGTATAATGATGCATAATGAAATTTGCTGCAAAGACTAGGACAGTAACAGCAAGCATTTAACAGTTCATTGGTTTTGAGATGGATTATTTCAACCCACATTATAGTATGTTCTGAGAACTTTGTACAGCAGACTTTCAAGCTATTTTTCCCCAAAGGACTCCTGAGACAAACTGATACTAGACCATATACCAGAAAGAAAAGGCAGACTATTTATATATTCACCGTAGTTTTAAAAACGCCCATTCCTCAGACCTTGATTAAGTCTCACCTGACTAAGTGTACCTCATATCTGAATTAGGTGTCTGGATTCCCCTTGTAGAAAAATGGTTATTTCCTGGACGTGATTAATCTCTTTTAACATGCATTTCAAAAATGGGTCAGATGAATCATGCTCTGAAGGTGTCTCTATGCCCAAAGAGAGATAGCTCAAACGTAAGATAGAGCTAGCAGAAAGTAACAACACTTGTTGTATATTCCACAGTCATGGATAACTAAAGCACAGGTGCCACTTATAATACATTCCAATATTTAAGAAGCTGAATCAAGACAAATGGAGATTTGGATTCTTAATTAAATGAGGATTGAAGTGGCAGAAGTGTTTGTTTTTATCTTCCATTATTCCAGATATTTCATTTCAGGAGGAGTTCACAATGCTTGTCAGATTATAAAACTACATCAATGCCAATACCTTATAATTACATTATCCAGAATCATTTTACTGTTTTATGTCACTGGACATCAGTTTAGCTTCAAGTCTTTGTAAAGCTAAGCTCCATTTTGTGCTTGTTACTAATAATTTTTTGTTTAAACAACATATCTGCACAAACATTTATGTAGCCCCCTATTCCAAGATGAACTCAAAAGGCAATTCAAACACTCCAGCATTTGAGATCATCTGTGGCTCCGTTACTCTAGAAAAAGCACTCAAAACAGACAGAAATAAAACTTTGCTGAGAACCAGCATTGTCAGGCTTGCTGATAGAAAGTAGATGCCTGATTCATTTAACTGCAAGAAAAGCTCTGTCTTCCCTGGACACTGCTCTCCTAAAGTGGACTCCACATAGGTAGACCTCATAGCACTACACGAGAAAGAGTGCACTAGAGTAGTTTGTAAATTAGGGCTTACTGTCAAGCAGAACCAGTGTTGTAACCTGACTCACACTTTTAGTAACAATTATTTTCATAAGTCATGATACTTTTTTTTTTTTGCATGATACTTGTGTATAGGTAAGGGCAAAAATTCTGAATGCACCCTTGTGTAAATCTATTTACAGAACAGGTCCCGAGTAAGATGTTTGCTTACAGACAGTGTTAGTGCTGACAAGATAAAAAGACTCAATTCTGGCTATACATGATCTTGTTGGCAATGTACTTGGTTAGCATTGTTTGTTCTTCTAGTAACACAAGATCAGGTTTCCTCCCGGCAGAATGAAGCAAACTGTAGTTTGTGCTGACCTGGCAGCATGTTGGGTTTTCCAGCAGTCTAGAAAATGAACTGGCTACTGAGAACACATTGACAACTGTTTATGTCCTCAGACACTTTTCAACACATAAGAGTATCTACGAGGCACACCAACAACTTAGAAGTAATGACTTTAATGTTATTAAAAGAATGCGTATGTGTATGTATTAAACATTTCTTATGAAATAATCAAAATATCAAGTAATTTGAAATATTTTATAGGCTTTTTCTAAAATATAACCCTTAATTTACAAATTCTGGTACTTTACCCTGTATCTGACATTGCAGGTCTCCAACATAACTAGACTACGACAGGTATTTGCAATTATACTTGGTAAAGTCATAACAATATTATCAGTTTCTTCCCTGCTGTTTATTTTTTATTTTCATTTATAATAACAGAGTCTATAACCACAATTACAACATACACTGAAGCCACTTAAAGACATTTCACTATGGTTTTGTATAGGTAACAAGCTAAGGCAACAATTGTGGTGGTCTCAGGTCTTTAAGATATGATGTAGAGGTGAACGATAAAATAAACTGTTGCTTACAGCTGGCACAAGGACCACTCCAATGAAAAAAATGAAAAGTCATTGACAATTGCCTTCTAACAGGAGAAACTCAGCTTTATAGGAAGATGCTTACAACTCTTAGCTGGTGATAAGAAAATCAGAATAACTCAAAAACTACATGGATCTATGTGAGAGGAAAGCACCAGCAACTCAAAATTAATTACAAATTAGTATTAAAGTGTATCTTTTGTTATTTCAGTCTTGTTTAATACATTGGCAAAACAGTTGGCTGTTTACAAATCTTATAATTTCATATCTATACAAAACAAAAATATCTATATGCAGATTTAGAGTAACAGCACATGCACTGTGGAAAATTATATAGAAAGCATCTACTCACAAATGTCCTCTACAGAGTCAATTTTGCCTTTCAGCCCACTTCATTCTAAGGTTAACCTCTCCATATTAGCCTTCCACATAACTAAAACAAACAAAAAAAATCAGTAGTCATGCTCAGTAAAACTATAGAAGTGGAAAAACGGAAGGCTGAGAATCTTCTTTCACAAAAGCTATCTAAACTTACAGCTAAAGAGAAAGAAGGGAATGGAAGTTTGGACAAATCATGCTTTGGAAAACCGAATTCAGGACAGTATGTATCATCTTTAGAACAATATTTACCATCTTCTGAAAGTACCTTGTGCTTTACAATAATGACTGAACTTTATACTTTTTAGATATTTGAAGAAATAAATTACATCCTCAAATCCCAGTGATAATAAAACTTGTCACTTGATCAAAATAGTTTTTTATTTTATTTTATTTTATTTATTGTTGTCGTTCCAGATTAAAAACTCATGGTGAATGAAAAACAAGATTTCATGATTCACCCATAATTTCTTGAAGATAATACTGTGAATGAATGGAATCCACACTGAAAAAAACATTCAGTGCGGTTCCAGTAGTCTATGCCACTATAGGGTGAGATAGAACTGAAAAAAATCTCACATCTTGCTTATTAAATATTAGTATTTTTCTAATGCCTCCATGAGCCTGGATTTATTGGGAGAAAATTACTGCAAGATGACACACTGACAGCTCTCGTTGAAACACAAGTACAATAGCAGTAATGTCTTAAACGGAATGCTTTAAAACATCCTCTATAATAAAAAAAATGGCAGTGCAAAATATATTACTTCTTTAAAGTGCAAAGGAAGTTAAAATAAAATCCACATCAAATTTATTATTGAGATTCACAGGAATCTGCATATAAAATCCATCCCTATTTTTCTGATTATGTATCACAAAACACAGATTTACCATTTACCATGAACTTAAGGAACAAACACCAATATTCTGAGCAAGTACTTCATACCTCATCCCTGTGTCTGGGAATTGCACCCTTGTGTGCTAGTAATCTGTGTGCCTGATATAATCTGTATGTTGTACAACTACAAAATTTGTCAGATCAACACTATGTGAAAAAATTCCTATCTTCACTCTCAAGTTCAGCAAATCCTAGCTGAGTCTAATGGCAGCGCACAGACTACCATCTCAAAATGAGAAGGTACCTGGAAGGAGCATAAAGAGGTGGAAGTGTGAAGTTAATATTCAGTGGGTGTTAACAGCTAACATCGTTTAAGCTGCTCCAGTTTACAATAGTATTTTAGGCATCATGAGGTTGCCAATGTACTTTTAATATTATTCTATCCCTCTTCAAATGTAAATAGCTCCTCATGAAGTAGAAAAAAATGTAATAATTTATCATCCTTGATTCATTGTGAAAAGTTCTGTAATTCTGAATATATTTGATACTTTCAGCCATATTTTTGGTACACGTTTACTTACAGTGATATAGTCATCCTACATAATTTCTGCGGATATGAAGTTTCAGAGTATTACTTTCAGGAAAAGCAGATCTATACAGATCTGCTTGTCAAATCAAGACAAAAAGGCTCTCCTCTATATTGCTGGTATTTCTGTCCTGGAAACAAAGCAATGGCAGAGCTTCTCAAGACTCCTATTTCAGAAAAGCATAGTCTTATTTCCCTTGAGATATGGGAAAAACACAGTACTCGTCTCTTTGGAAATGCCTCTCTAGTCACAAGTTATCTACTAATAAGCACAGCTATATAAGAATATGAATAAAAAGAATTGTTCATTGAAATGTAATGTAATTTCATACGTATGCACTGTAAATGAACAACTTCTTGTGACCATATTGCTGCTGTTTATATTCACATATTTCAATTCTGTATAATATTATTTGCCTCCAACATACCCTACCTTGCTACTAAAGACTCATGAGCATAGAAGTCCACTTAACTCATTATACCTGGAATAATCAATCTGAAGATATTGAGTTAAAGATAAAAGAAGAAAATGCAAAATTAAAACTCTATGTTTTCTGATAAAATATTTTCAAATACTTAAATGAGGAATTAACAAAGAGTAAGTATTTAGAGATAATGAGGAAAGTAGTTTAACAAATGAATAAACAACAATGAATAGACAAAAAGGGTAAAAATCAATACTTTAATGCCAACTCAATACTTTTTTGTAGCTACTCTACGTTCAGAGTAGGACAGGTTAATAACATACCTATAGACATAGATGATTTTGTGATATACTTTAAAAATAAAGGTTTAATTCTGAGATTTCTTGAAAACTGGCATTTATATTCATGCTCACATTTTCATTTTTGGTCAGTATAAGAACAGACCTTCACAACACTAGACCTGAAAAAAAACTTTGCTAATTTCTCTTTCTTACAGATAGAGTATCTTGCCTTCACAGGATACAACGATATCATCCCCCAGTCTCCTGTACCAATTATTTGGTCACAGGTCAGACCTTCTGACAGTAAACACTCCTGAGCACTCCCTTTCGAGGGCAAACAGCTCCAAAGAAACGCTTTCAAATGTAAAACTGTTCACAAAATTGATGCCCATCACCACACAGCAACGCCCACCACTCACCTCCTAGACAAGTCGGAGTCTTAAGAAATGACTCAGAGAGCAAGCTTTGAGCCAAGAAAGAAAAGAAAGGTTAAGACAAATAGAATAAGTTCCAGGAGATTAAACTGGATGCTTTCATTAAAAGGATACTATTTTATTAAATTTTATATAGGAGATGAGGTGAATTCAGAAGAAGCCTTTTGTTGTTGTTTGTTTATTTTCTTTTGCCTTTGTAGACAAGAACTTCAAAGACATTACTTGAAACTTCTGCCTCAAGTTTATCCCTAAACCCAGACACACTCTATTGCATGTGACATGGAAAAAATCCATTACCAGTAGGTAAAACAGAGTGAAGAAATTTGCTTTGAATTAATACATTAATTAAAGATTTAATTATGCAGCAATTTCCTGCAGTGCTTTTCCCATCTGAGCTGGGAGGTTTTGCTTGATGCAGACAGGACATTTAACACATTCCAATCTTATTCTCCATGCTTGGCAAACAAATATTTGAGGACTGTGCTCACTCATTTATTTCCTCCCATATATGTGAGCATATCTCCTCACAGACACAGAGAAATGAAAACAATATCTTTATATCAAGCTGGATATTCAGTTGTCTACAGAATTTTGTTCAAAGTGTAAACCAGGCAGAGGTGAAGGGGTATTTGACTCTCGTTTGCCACAACAGTTATTAGAAGTGTTCTGGCCTTAGACAAATCCAACTTATACCTTCTAATTTAAAAAGTCAGTACCTCTTTTCTAGTAATTTCCAGTATTCCAATAGAAAGACATTAGGGAAGGACAATTACAGAGACTCAGATATTTTATTATAGGGCTTTGAGTCTTCTTGCTCAGAGCATACTAAGATCACTTAAGATTTGAAACACAATGATCAGTCCAGCTCCCATACCTACATTTTAAGTGTATCCTTTTTCTGATCAGCAGCTAGAACTGACAAATCAGTGAGTACTTCAGATTTCTTAGAGAGTATCTCTCATCAGGACCTTCATTAAATATGTTGTTACACAGCTACATTGCTAATCACAGCAACAAATGAAACTCCATAGCAAAGAGGCGAAGCATAAAAATCTTAACAGTGGGGAAAGGAATGTGTGAGGCTACTGAATGTCTTGAAGGTCCAATATGAGCAACACTCATCAAAGCTACGCTTCTAGCTTTGTTTGTAATACAAAGTCTCCTAGTGACATATCTCAGAGCAATTGTGTATGATTCAATTACTGTGACAAAAACAGTTTAGCACACCTTTTCACTCTCTCTGGTATCTCTGCTTAAACACTGTACCAGCTGTATCATTTCTGCCTTCTCAACTGCCAGGACAGAAAAACTTTTCTACACTGAAGCTCAGTGTTTCCAAAATTCCTGACATGTCAAATATATATATATATTAATCTCTCTTTCTTGATCTTTTTTCTTTTTTTTTCCCATTTTTTTTTTTTCTGCCTGGTTTTAAAAATGTATTTGGAAGTGAAGAATCTCAAGTCCATCTATTCAGTGTTCCTTGTACCAGCATGGTTCTTTTTTCACATCAAACTATATAAATAATATTTTTGCAAGTCAAAAGTTCAAGGAATTGGTTGACGATGCTGTTTGCTGAAGGATGTGGTATATGGATTTATACTTGACTTTCTTGTTTAACCTCACATGCTTCAAGAAGATGACATAAATAAATGACATCGGTAAATTCTACTAAAAAAACCCCAAAACTCTAATATAGTTAATGATGAAATTCCCTAAATTCTAGCTAAAACAGAAGCCTAGTAATTTTCACAACACTGAATATAGAAGAACTAATTATTAATTAGCAAGTCAATGAATCCAGTGATTATTATCCTAGTCTCAAACTCATAGTACTACTTGAGGCTCCACACTGTGTTGTTCTACTCTCTATTTTACATTTTCCAGTCACTGCTACCTCCCCACAACAGCCTGTACAAGATCATTCCAGTTGCTGCTCATTTCCTTTACTTATATCAGGATGCAGGAACAGAGACCTTAACATCTGGAGAGTACCAGAAACTAATTCCACTAACGCAAGAAATTAAATGAAGTCCGGGAAGGTTATAACTGGCTACCAGTGGCTGATATAGTCCCCATTTTAATTCAATGCATCTGTGAATATCTGTACTTCTTCTAGTTCTTGTTTCTTACAGTTACATTTTTAACTGCATATAATAAATCAAAGTGCAGGGATATCAACTGAGAGCTCCGAGCTCCAAAATCTGGTTGGTGTGAGTATACATTGCTATTTTACTTGACAAATTGCAGATTTAAGTATTTTATTCATCACTAAAATAATGTTAAATTCTATTTCAATACAATATAAAAATGTTTCACTCAAAACAGTTAAGCTGTATCAGCATAAAACTGGCATGAAGGATTAATCAAAAGATAACAATTTCTAATGTTTTCCCATTGCTCCTATCTTACCTTTTCCATCTGCATCATTGTTGACTGTACACTGGATGTGTTACTCCCCCTATTTCCACTGTTTTTCAAAACAATAATTTGAGAACAGACAAGTCTAGCAGAACCTAGGCTTTCAAATTACCTTGTGTGCATTGCCAAAAAAAGAAAAGGAAAAGACTATATAAATGGAGAACCAGTAACAGGAAGAAATGAAAGAATGGAAAAAAATCATAGTTGCTTTCTGCACCAAAATGTCTATATTTAGAAAACATTCAAAACACTCTAAAAAATAAAATGCTTACTGTCATGAAAATGATATAACTTGCTTTGTTTTGTCAACCAGTATGTTCAGAATTGCAATAATAGTGCTGTAAATTATATCTTAATGTTTAAATAGGAAGAGTTAAGATTCTTAAAATGTCATGAAGAATCTAAATAGGAATAATTCAGACATGTTTATGGGGGATTTTATGACTCTCTACAGTCAGATTCTTCAGTGTGATCATACGTCCTAGTGGTTGAAGGAAAAATTAGTTACTCCCTCACTTAATATTATAAAATGTAAGTTGTTATTACCATCTTTCATTTCACATTTTTAGCCTCTTTTATAAGAAACTCTTACAAGTTTAACTTAGATTTTTTAACAATACTTGTTTTTGAGCTCAGATTTCTTAACAGCACTCTTCAGTTATTAATGATCATAGTTACAGGTCACAGATTTATAGTCTTACCACACAAAACTAATGAAGTCAGAATGAAATATTATTATATATACCTGCCTGTCATGTACAAGCTTGGCATGTAAATTCAAGTTCATAGATTATCCGTATGTCACTCCTGCTACCATAGTACTTTAGTCTAGGCAACATTTTTAAGCAGGAAAATGAATATTGTACTCCATCCATTTTATGATTGCTTTACTTATATCTTGACAAGTAATCAGGACAATTATTTTAATTTATACTGAATATGCAAATAGATCTGGCATACATTTGAAGTGTTCTGTGTTGTAATTAGAGCAGGGTGAAAACCACAACAAATTTGCTTTAATTATTTCCTTAAACTTAAAAATAAACGAACCGTGTTCTGCATTCCTCTTTCATGCTGAACTGGATTGACACCTTGCAATTCACAATTCCCCCTGGGTAACACACAGCAATAACTACACCAAGGAGATCAGAGTGCAGAATATGTAATTGAATATACATTTCCTCCAGGATAAAAATTCTGTTTTCCAACACCTTTGTGTTTGGGATTTAGGGAAGGAAACAAGGATGTGCCAGCCCCTTTTCTCTTGTCCTCAGTCACAGTCAGTTATATGATAAAGAATGGAGTTGTCAAGGCTTCAGTTGCTTCTTACTACTTTTGTATGACTACCTGCCTGCCTCTAGAGAAGAAATGCAACATAGCAGAAACAGCTACTACTGGAGGGGATGATAGATACCATGGTGGGGACAAGCAGGGCTCAGAATAGATCATTCACTGCCTTAGCCCACCATTCTCATTTCTGGATTTGAATATATCTGCTTTACATATAACTCCACTGAAGTTAGCAGAATTTTTAATAGCATAAGCTTATACATAATGTCATTATAAAATGATGAGTGCAAAGTTGCTACCTTCCCCTGAATCTGTCTTCAGCCATTGAAGACACAACCTCTTGTTTCAAGCAGCACCTGAGCATGTCCCAACTTCACTAGGAGGTTTACAGAAGATAGGTTATGAGCCATTGGCTGACTTTGCACATAAACTTTGCACATGAAGAACAGGAATGTGATCCATTACTTTGGCTGCTCTGTCAACATACTAATCTTCCTTCAGAGGATACAAATATTGTAAATTTCCATGGCTGTTTGTGCAATGATCACTAGATCATGGCTTACAGGAATGGTTGCAGACTCTGGCCCAGTTGTTATCTTTGAAACAGATATTAATTTAAAGTCATTCTTCAGCAGAGTTGACTTGCTAAAATTATATATGAAACAAAGCTCTATTGATCTGAAAAAGAAATATTTTTCATGTTTCAAAAAATCATAGTTTTCTCACCTTATCCAACTGGAATCATGAACATAACGACTGAGAGGCTGTGAATTCCCTAAGACAGTGATGTGAAGTTACAGATGAGTTTCATGTGATTTTGCTAACTATAATTCTCACAAGCAGCTTTGCTAATATCCCAATCAAGCTAAAGAGAATGATCAACAAAATAGACTCTTCTAACAAATAACGTGGGTATAGGAAAAAATAAACTTGTACTTCCTGCATTGTTCTTACAATAGTCCACTGAAATAAAATATCAATTCACCAAACTGGAGTTGAGCTTGTAACAGACCATGTCCTGAGATAGCAACCTGTGTTGGCATATTTTCCATCAGACAGTGTTTAAAAGTTAATTTGAATGCTGAGGAACTACTGTAGTATCTTGTCTGTCACTAAAAGACTACATCATATTGAGAAAAAACAATTTGAACTTGAACTCCCCTAATCTGTTACAGTCTTAAAGAGGAAATATTACCTTCTTCTGCATTAGTTAATATGGTCTTATTTTGCATTTGGTTGGCATTGCACCATCCTTGGAAAAAAGTTCAACAGAATTTTGAGCATTCAAAAATCATAGTAAATTTAAGACAGAAAATAAAAGCATGTTCATCTCCATCAGCATTTAGAACCTACTCAAGTCTATGGATTTATGACTAGTTTGTCTTACATTTGTTAATCATTATATTCTATAAAGTCTGCTCTCAAACTGTGTACCTTCTTCTGAAGATTATATAACAGTATATTCAAGTACTGTGTTGGCTTACATTTGCTTTCTAAACAAAACTTTGTATACACATCTAAATGTAAGAAAAATAACTAGGTTTCACAGAATAAAAAACATTTTTTTTATTTTTATATATATTTTTTTCTTGTTTGGGCACTCTTCTGCCATAGCTAAAAATTCACTTATTGAATCTTAAGTAGAAACTGACATTTGTGTTGTCTGTTTACCTTTAACACAGATTCTTAAACTTCAGATAAATATTTTTATTCCTTATGATCTACATAGCATCTATATAGTTCTCCTAAAATGCTAACATCCTGCAGAGTGCTGCTCTGTTGCTGATAGGTTGTTTCCAATTTCAACATGCTATATTGTATTAAAATAGACAAAAGTATTAAATACATCAGCAACACCACTTGCTGTGATTGCCACAGGGATGCTAACCCGACCCTGCTGAGAATTACCACAATACCAAAGATAACCCTAGAACACAGTGTGTTCCAAAAAACTCATTTTGTCAAATTCTATAACAGAAGTCAAAGTCTAACAGAAAAATAAATAGACAAATTACTAACAAAACAAAAAATGGTGAGTAAAAATATCCCTCTGAATCATTTTGACATAAACTTGAGGCTCCACCTGGAGTACTTAATCCAGGCCTGAGGTAACCCTTGTTACCTTGCAACCTTGTGCTATGAAAGGTGTGAAGCTATTGGAATGGTTTCAGGAGGGCTGCGAGTATGATCAGAAGGCTGGAGCACCTTTCCTTCAAAGAGAGGTTGAAGAAACTGGTGCTGTTCAGCCTGGAGAAGAGAAGGCTCCCAGGAAATCTCACTGTGGCCTTCCAATACTTATAATGAGCTTTTAATCAGGAGGGAAACCGATTTCTTGCATGGGCAGATGTAGTTCTGTTTTTAAAAAAATTTTCTCCAGATTAAAGCTGTTATTTACATAGCCCCATTTCTATTGATACACAGTAATGTATTTATATGAAATAAAGATGTATTTATATATAAATATGCAGTAAAAAGCTAATCATCAACTTTGATCCTGGTCAGAAAAATACGTTTACTTAGTAACTCAGGGACAGCAAGAATTGCTACATTAAATAATATGGAAAAATAAATTATGTTCAGCTAGCTGTGAGAGGATGACCATTATTTTTGTAAGATATGACACATTTATTTGCCACAACAGTTTTATCTAATATTTTCTTTCTGAAATAATGGAAAAGAATACCTGTGCTACAAATATCAACATTAAAAAATAAAATAAAATAATAAAATAAAATAAAATAAAATAAAATAAATGAACAAGCAACAACCATAAAAACTAAAGCAAATATGTTGAGTAGACCTAATCTAGTAACTCAAAAGTTTGGCCTGCAGTCTAAAGGAGGAAAAAAATCATCTCCCAATGAAATATCTTTCCTCTTTCACCTCAGCAGTTTTTGCATAAAAATTGCAGTTCATACACAACAAGATTTTGACATATGCACAACACTGATGGGAATTATAAGTACTTCCCTAAATCAGGGCTTTGTAAATCTGTTTAAATACAAGGTATATGATTTGTCATTCCTAAGATGTCCTCTTTCCCACAGGATACGAACTACATACAGAAACCCTTTATAAATGTCTCTACAGACAGATGAGAGGGAAGATGCTCAGTGTAATGATAAAGCAGTACAAAAACAAAAACAACTTTGTGAGGAAAGTCAGTTCTGATAATAAGGCTACTTATCAAGGAAAACAGAATGCTGAACAGAATTTGAAAACCAGCAGCTGGGACTCTGAGTGTAGGCAAGTAATGTGTTCTCTGATAAAATAATCAGAAAGCTACAATGTTTTCAAAAAGTGCAAGATTTTACTATGTTTTTCAATGCAATCAGTCCCAGATGATCTTTCCCCCTATTTGCTATCCTTACTGTCTGGTAGAGCAATATTGACATATTCAAGGACCATGTGTACATTTATATGTTTTTAATTGTTCTTTTTTGAAATATGTAGTAAAATCATTTCACTTTATTGATGGTTTTTGTTACTCCTTTCATCACTGAAAATCTCTCAGTAAATAGAGTATCTTTGTCATTGTTTTTCTTCACAGGAATTAACCTGAAGTAGAAGGTAAATAATGTTGCTTTCATTTTCAAAAGCATGTCTTATCTATAGCATACAAACAGGAATGATCATGCATTGATAAACAATTGGAATGTTTAAAGATCTGTGTGTCATTTAAGTTAAAGATATGTACTGATCCTTTTTTTCAGCAGAAGCATACTGTAAGTTAGACGTAGCATCATTAGGTAGTAACTGCTGTTGATTGAATATTCTCATAATAAATGCCTCCTTAAAGAATGCCATGTTGCAAAATATTTAAACATTTTTTCATTCTCTATTCAAATCAATTATTTCCATGTCATTTAAAAAGCCTCGAGGGCTGAAACAAATAATCATAAATGATACTTAGGAAGAATGGCCCTACAGTTTTGTGTGAGATTTTCAGTCATATTTCTGGGACCTTGTCTTGACTGTGGTATGAGACATTTTTCCAACATCATTACTTCTAGAAATATGATAAAAAATGGAATAGAATAGAATAGAATAGAATAGAATAGAAAAAAGGTATTAAATGGTTGTTCATATGGAGAAAAACACAGCTGTGATTATACATGTATATTTAATCATAGTAAATGTGAGACTCAAATAATGATATATACTAAAAAGTCATATGAGTATGACAGCTCTCATCTTTTTTCTTTCCATTATCTTTCTTTTCTACTTTTATAGTGTCTGTTTTAAACACACTACACTATTTCTGTGCTTTTATTTAATAATCATTTTCAAATGCATTTTTGTTTCTTCCTCTATTTTACAGTGTTCCAAAGCATGTATTGTTTAAAATTAAAGTGTAAACGTGAAAATAAACCATTGAAACTATCAACATGTTTTCAGGGAGAATATTTTTCAGCCTAAGCAATTTCAGAAGAGAATAGAACATAGTATCACTGAAAGAGATAACAGTCAAAGAGATTCTATTTTCATTAAAATTTCTCCACATAAAATACACTTAAAAAATCTAAATAGTTATTGACAACACTCTACTCAATATTTGTACTCACAAAATGTAATGAAAATCATCTTTTCCAAAAAGTAGAACAGTAAGAAATAATTATGTTGTGCTTTTGATCAATATTTGATTAGAATGGTTCCTTTTAAATGCTACTCTTCACATTTTGACCTGTGTCATCTGGCAAGTATACTTTAGTGAAACATTGAACAAAGAACTGTAAGTCAACAGAGCTATCCTCAGAAGTGGAATATATGCCAGTTTTCTCCTTATTTTGTTAATACTGTAATACTTTGGCCTAACACCCCAATGTATCACAAGAATGATTGTAATTATGGCTTATCTTTACAGCTAACAATGCCTGGGTATGCTCTTTTTTTCAATTCCGTTTCGTCTCCTTGCCATATCAGAGTTGCAAAGCTGGGAATCATTTTACATATTTATGTTGTATATGCTTATCAATGTTTTGAAAGGTTACCTTGCAAGTTATGTTTGCTCCCTTATGTCACACACATGCATTATTTATGAAATGTTTGTATAACAATAGATTATTTATACTCTGATATTCCTTCCTGATCTGAAAGTCTGTGTGAAATAGTACAGGAAATAGAACAAACAGCAACCCTTAGCACAAAAACCTATTACTGAAAATGAATGGAAAACACCACTTACAGTGAAAAGTGTTAAAAAAAGAAAACAGCATAATTTTCTCCTACTGCCTTGCAAAGAGAAATCTGAATTTAAGGTTTTCAACTAAGGATTTAATACTTATTTTTATGACTGCACATAGGCAAAAGGAGACTGCGAAACATTTCTGTCTGAACAATAAACCGTTGCTGTCCTGGGTATATTTATGCTTCTCACTAGTTTTAAAGGTTAACATTTAAATAATGTGAACTTCTAAAGATTCTCCCCAGTAATTAATTATTTCATTTACATTACAAAAGATACTTTGCATTCATAAAATTATGTAAAATTTTACTTATACATGTTACAAAGACCTTTTTTCGTGAAATATTAAAGGATGTAGTAAGATAGTGTTCCAAGGCTACCATTCACATGATTTACACACAAACACTTAAAGGAGATCTCATTCTTTTGTTCAGCTGGAGAGTCAACAAAGAAAAATAAATAAATTCCTCCTTAGCAAATAGATGCTTAGAGCAGCTGAATCACAGCTGGACTGAGAACCAGCTGTGTAAGCAGGAAGCACATGGGTAATGGAAGTAGGCATTTGTAAATCTACTTGTCACTGCCCATTTAAACCCAGGCTCCAAGCAGAAGCAAACAAGGCACCGCACAAATGGAAGAACGGACTGATTAACAAGAAATTGAGGTAAAACAGAAAATACTTTCAGAAGTTAAACAAAAGAAGAAAAAGTAAAATTAGTATTCCAGGAACAAATCTGCTAATAATCCATCATAATAAAATTTCTGTACATACAGCTTCTGAAAAAACAGTGTTTTTCATCTTAAGTCCTGACAGTCTTTAACAAATAAAAATCTCTAGTCTTTTGTCTAAGTGTTTGGTTCACCTATCTAACCCAACTTTCCATCACTCAGACTCTGACAAAAGAACATGGAACATTCACACAGAGAAATATTAAAATTGAACATATAAGGTCCTCAAGTAAAATTAGCACAACCTGTGATATACTGTCCCCTGTTTGAATCTGGTCAACAATTTTGCACGGGTAAACATTTGGTGACTATAAATATAACCAGTAGATTTAAGTTACGGTATCAATACTAATTTGTTTTTTTCCGAAACAACACATTATATCTGAGTTATCTTCAACTTGTACTGCTGAAGCTGTTAGAACTTGCTATAATACTTTTCACATACAAAGATGACAAGTTCTTTTTTAAGCTGGTCTATGACATTCTTCAGTGGTTTAATTCTACAACTACCCTGCTGCACATCTTGTGCTGCCAGTTAATCATAAGAGAGAAAAGACTACTCATACTCCCATTTATCAAACTTCAGACACTTATTTCTTCCTTCCCTTAGAGAGAGAAACACTTTTCGGACATCAAAATCACCACCTGGAGCTGCCTGTCCCTTTGTCATGTCTGACAATTGATTATGAATGTAATTCCTAAATTAAGACACTAAAACATTTAGTCTCCCAGAACTTTCAAATTTTAAAATTCACTTCATGGCTTAGACATCACTGAAAGGTGAAGGTCAATAGCCACAAAAATCAAGTCACTTATAAATAATAAAGTGCTATAAATTATAAACTGTATGCTAACTCCTCAGTGATGAATGACTATCTATCAACTAATTTTGTACTTGAGAGAACTTTCAGGAGGGTTTGTTTATTATTACTTGATTTCTACATGTTAAAGTATAAATACAGATCAAGACAAAAAAACACTCTTAATTTTATCTATTTATTAATCTCTACTCTGATATTTTACAGTCAATATTTTTCAATTTGAATCCACACAATTCAATGTTAACAAGTGCTTTGACACTGCATATCAGATAATGTTGCTGTTATAGGCAGAAATGCTTTTCATGGAGAAAACTCACCAAAGATTAGTTAGAGGCATCTTATAACATTCACCAGACCAACAGTTATTTTAGTATTTTAAAATAAATATAAGAATGAACCAGGCCATGATCCTCTGATTCAGGAGATCACACTCCTCAAATTCATACTCCAATAGGTATGCAGGCAAAAGGAAAATGATATTCAACAATACTAAAGATACCATCTAACTGAATATGTAGTTCAATCACAGTTTAACTAACAGAAAATATATAAAATTTACATTAAGATGGCTATCTATAATCAAATATATGAAAAAACTGTCCTTGTACACAGATTAATTAAATTTCTGAATAGAAATACAGATTTTCTCTCTCAAAAGTGCAATGGTTATACTTATCTGCTTTATTTTGTATGTTAATAGATGATTAAGCTGAAATTGTGTTAAGAATGAACATTGTTAGATAATACCTTTTAATTGTCATTTGTTTCTAAACTGTTTAAAGCATATGTATTATTTTACTTCACTTTGGCAGCAATTTCTATTGATGAAGTTAGTTCAAGTTCCATATTTTTCATGCAGATGTAAGAAAAAAAGACTAAAGACAAAGTAACCTTATTTCTAAAACCCTGTTTGCACTCCTTGCATCAGTCCTCTTAAGAAAAAGAGACAACTCTGAGAGCATCATATAAGATTCTTCACAGAAGCACAGAATCACAGAATTATAGGGGTTGGAAGAGACCTCTATAAGTCATCCAGTCCAACTCACCTGAGCAGGTTGCACAGGGAGGCATCCAGGCCGTGGGATTCTTACTTAAAACCAGAAAAAAAACATGTAATCTATTTTAGACTTAAGTTTACTTCAGACTCCTATTAAAATGCATTGAAGAAATGCTAAAGATTTGGAATGCAAGGTTCCCTCTGCTGTCAAAAGAGAGAACAGCGTTTTCCCCGTCTATGTTTGTAAATAACTTGAACCAGATAATGAAAAGAAAAAAAGAAGAAAAAAAAAGTACAAAATTCACTGTACCTTCCAGAGCTTCTTTATTCAGGAAAGTCAGCCAAATATATCACTAAAATATTCAACTGATAATAATCCTGTCTTCAGTCCTCCTATTCAAACTTATGAGGGAGACATTGAGAAATTTATTAGCTAACAAGGAAGGAATTCTGTTCTAAGGTTCATATCTATAGCATTAGGAAGGACAGCTAGCATATATATGGCTGTCATACACCTCACCATTTGAATTGATTCATTTCTTCTCTCACAGCAACAATTTGAGGATTAGAGTAGCAAACATTCCTGTTAGGTTACTACAGCTTAAATACACTTGAAAGGGTGATACTAAACTGATTGAGATTGCTCACACTTGCTGAATGTCTTTTTCAGTAAGAAAGCAAATGGAACATATATGAATGCATTCCCTATGTACGCCCAAGTCAACCCTCTCTCTTTCCCTTCAGAACCTATCTTTTTATTTTTTGACACTGAGTCATCTGCTTGTCTTTAGCAGCATTTAATAAGGAAGAAGAGGGTGGTCTGAAGGATGCTGAGGTACTACAAGCATCTTAATAAAAGAGCCAGGAGAGAAATTATTCACGTCTAATTTTCACAGACCTTCAGTGTCACCTTGACTTTATTGGATTTCAGAAAGTTCATATAGGAGCTCAACTGCAAGAGGAAACAAGGCTTCATTGGTTCTTTGGCACACAAATTTTCCTTTCATCCAAGTTATGGAGAAGAACTCAGACTGTCTTCATAATTTCTAAAAGACACCTATGAAATGTGTGCATTATTGATGGAAATAAGACAAGTTAGCCTGGGGAAGAAGACAACAGCTGAACGCCCGAGCACTTAGGGGACAGTTCTCCCATACCTGGCAAGAGGCATGTCTCACTGACATGAGATGAATCAAGAACTATGTTGGGACAATGGCATTACAGAAGGTATGACAGCATGATAGTAAACTGAAAACAAATTCCACTGTGCATCAGAAAACTGAGTCAGTATCAGTAAAAAGCACTGTTTACTCCTGATACATTCCTGACAGAATGTGCCATAATAAAAAATAGCAATCCTAAAATCAGGAAATGCCAACATTTCAATGTGATATAGTATGGAAATCTATCTTTGTCCCGTTTTTACCTATTTTAAGCTTGTTCAACAGTCATTTAATTGTGTTCCCTTTCTCTTCCTCTTTATATATATATATATATATATGTATAAAAGCATATGTCTTTTCACTTTTAGTCTGAAGTCTGCATTATGGGAATAACATTCTTGGAAGTATTAAGAACATTTTTATAGGAAGTTTTTAAATCCTGGGCCTTTCAAAAACACTTATAAGACAGGGTTTTGTCTTGCTGACTATTAACATAACAGAAGATATGGACCGTAAGACAGAATTCCTCTTTACAGTTACTGTTTCATCATAAGGTTGTTAGAAATACCTTGTCATGAAAAATCCTCTTCATTTCTTTGAATATTTGTGATTGAGAATGTTTCAAGATTAGAAAAATGGAGCAATTTTCTATTTCTACTGCAAGATATGTTTCTGTCACCTAGATTATCTGTTTGCTTTCTTCCTTCAGATATCACCAGTAGCTGAAATATTTTCTGCTAGTCTGTCTTATAATATTTTTGCAAGGCTAAATTTGGAAATAGAGGGTAAGGATGAAAACACGCCTCTCACATACAATTGGCTATTCATACGAAGTAACTATCCTGTAGAAAATATTAAAGGTGTAAAATACATCCCTTTCTTAAGGCAAGACTGGGTACAAGGGTGGTTTTTGGTAGTGGCATTCTCATAGCTGTAATTCAGGTATCAGTTTACACTTGAGGAAGAAAAATACATCCCTCATTCTTCTTACCTTTCTATTTGTATTTCATTACACTTATCAAGTCTTTTACACAATATTTGAGCAACTGAACTATTTAGATACTTCTAGAGATCCTGAAAATATTTTGATCATGATCACAAGCAAGAAAATAAAAAAATAGCCTATAAGAATTATTATAAGCATAAAACATGATAAGAATTGTATAAATGAGCCACAATTCCAAATTATTAAAAATGAAAAGTAAAAAGAAATGTGTTAGTTCAGTATCATTTTGTTTTTGTTTCCCTTTGTTTTCTCAGAGTAAAACCATAAGCTTGATGCTAAGTGTGAATACAAACTCATTCAGGAACAACAACCCTATTCCTTAGTGTGCAACAGCAGCACTGACAGAAATAAACAGAATTTCTACGGATATAGTGTGTTTTATTCCTGGGGATGATTTTAACTTCTTGATAATTCAAAGAAGAGCTTTTAGCTTTTATACTTTTATCCCAGCAGGTATGTCTGAATCTCATGCAGTATAGGACTTCAGTCCCTTCATTATCAGATATCTACTCAGTAGACTACTACTTCTGATATTTGATCTACTAATCACATACTAATCTGGCACATGGGTTTATTAAACAATAGATGGCATGAAAACAGCATGATACGCAGTTGGACTGAGTCTGTTTGGAAAACATTTGCAACTTAACATCCTCAGTTCAAGAGATATTTCTATCACGGTGTCAAAGATGGTATTGTTTCATGTATCAGAGAAGATACTTGTAGGGTCAAAAAGCATAGATTCCATTTTTTCCACAGCCAAGCTACCTATACATTCACTGTAATGTTTTACTGGCACTGTCTTTGTTTCCCAACTCTGAGAAGTTATCAGGAAACACATGTTATTCTATTATGTTTACTTTATGTTACTCTCTCTGGAAACTGTAAATTAGCAATGATAAATTAAGATCCAAACATTCAAGTGCTATGCAAACTGCTGTAATACACTGAGCATTAAAACAGACAAAATGAAATCCCTGTGCTCTGCATAGCAATATGTTAAATTTCAATAGCTACAAATATACCACTACCAAACTAAGAAAGAACATTTCAAAGATTCATTCTCATTAATTTCACTTAAGGTAAACATTTTTGTTAGAACAATTACCGCATATATTTTAATTATGAATAACACATTTTATGTAATTCTGAGTATTAAAATGTTGGGAGACAATAGCTTTGTATTGTAAATATAATGATCTGTTTCTCTCACTTCATTATAACTCGTTTTATAAAGTCAGGCCAAAATAAAACAGGGTGTATAAAGGTGGCAGAATATGTCTTATAAACTTCAATTGCAGACCTGGAAGCAATTTTTTTTATGACAGTTCACAGAAAATGACATGTCAGTCACATTAGGACAAGGAAAAAAAAAAAAAAAACTGTAATTAGAACAATTAATTCTAACCTCTTTTCTTTACTTGTAATTATTTCACTCATCTCCCAAGACTTAGCTTAATAAGATCTATCCATCATGGTGCAGGTCATACAGTATTTCTGTCACTGGACTTTTTGGCCTTCGTCTTTCTTCCTTTCAGAACCTACCTAGAGAGAATTCATAAAAGGAGGAAGTGTTCTAAAATGCTGAATGAGGGTCAAAGGTGAAAAATTACTATAGCTTCAGATTATTTATTTATTTCTGTGGCTAATAATTCCCTGAACTTGATCTGCTTTCCTGGAAAAGACATTCATGCTATTCATTTGCCAGTTGTGAGACATCTGATTGGATGATTTATTTATAATTTTCACCTAGCTTTATGGTGCACATTACAGCTATGGGGTTTTTTTTAATTATTATTTTTGTTTGTTTGTTTTGTTTTGTTTTTCCCTCTGTTTTGCTCTTTGAAAGAGATCTTCTGATCTTGTGATAACTGTGAGTGGTCACACCTATCTGTATAAAGTGTTTACCTCAGTGTTCAGCTATACTGCAGATGAGATGGCTATGTCAGGTTATGATCATTTATGTTTATAAAAGACCAACAAAAAAAGATAGTAGAAGTAAGTAATGATAAAATTATTCACAAAAAAGACACAAACAGAAGGTCTGCAGTTAACCTGTCACTCATTCCCTTAAGACTTGATTCAGCAGAATGGTGAATATTTGAACCATTTCTCCTAAAGCATGCTTTCTTAATTTATACATATATATATGTATATATAACCTGCACATAGCTATAAATATACCTAAAATACAAAGATTTGAAAGTTTCAGATAGATGTTTGTTGTTCTGAAGACACTCTTGGGGTCAAGAGAATCACATTTCTAATATGTAATTATTCTGTTTAGTTAGGATAAAAGGAAAAAAATCAAAAAAATAAAAATATTGAGAAAGGTTCAACTAAATCTAGGCAACAAAGTCTCTCTGCATGTCTCCAAGAATTACTGCTTTCATTAACTGCTTCAGTCATTAACACCAAGTTGTAACTAGAACCAAAACCCCATGCCCCCATCTGGATTCTGCTCATAGCAATATAAAAATATCTCAACAGACACCTTCTTATTAGCATAAGAATTTTAACTAATGAGTTGAAACATCTGCAGTAATTTCCACCTGTCCATCCTGACTGCTCTTGCTGATTGCTGCATCTGGTTCAGGAGTTGATCAGCTGCATGGGAAACAGTGCTGAGCTGCTGTCATTCAATGCAGCATGACTGGAGTTAAGCTGGAATTGTTCACCATCAGAATGAAATCTGGAGCTACTCAGGACCTATTTGGTCAGATCCATTCACCCCCACATTAGGAATGGAACATCTGGGAGAGGGGCAGGACAGATAACAAACCTGATAATCAGAACAGCCTTTACCACCCACTCGAGACAAGAATTGGAGCTACAGGCTGAAGTATATTTTCCATCTACAGCCTTGTAAATCCTTGTTTCTATCTACTGTCAATTCAGAAGAACAACTGGTTTACCCACAGCATTGCATAAATTCAGGCACATTAAGTGGTTCTTGATACAACACACTTTAGAGACTATATGAATCCCTACCTGAAAACAAAATCAAATTGCCTGTCTAAGGCAGTCTAAATGTAAGGTGAAGGAAGCTGCTGCAGACCAATGAAGAGTAGAAAATATGATCCCTAATTGTTGCAATTACTGTGTAAATTTGCCAGGGTTGCTCTGGAAAAAAAAAAAAAGCCACAAAACAAAAAACAAACTACCAAAAAACAAGCAAACAAAACAAAACAAAACAAAAACATTGCCAAATGTAACAATCATGAATTCTAGAAACAGCAATAGTTAATGTCATTAATGGTACCTCAAGAGCTTTGAAAACTAGGTGTTTTTTTTTCCTCAGAGTTCTCTTATTTTCTTATTTTCTACATACTAAATACATCGATGACATAATTGTCCACAGATTCCAAAGCACAATTAAAATAGAAAACTCTACAATCATCAGCAGAGAAACAAGTCCTGGCATATTTAAAATATGCATGCATCTTGTCTTCATTGCCTTCCATAACCCATTCCAAGAAAATGGAAGAGTCACTGATGTTATTTTTCTGGGCTTCAGTAGGGCCTTTGACAGGGTCCCCCATAACTGCCTTTTCTGCTATTTGGAAAGATAGGGAATTGATGGGTGGACTGTTCAATGGAGAAGGAACTGTTTGAGAGATTCTATCTAGAGGATAGCAGTCAATGGCTCAATGTCTGTATTGAGATGGGTGACAAGTGGTGTCCCTCAGGTGTCCTTCATCAGTGACAGCTACAGTGGGATCAAGTGCACCCTCCCCAGGTTTGCAAATGACATCCAGCTGTGTGGTGCGGTTGACATGCGCAAGGAGTGGGATGCCATTCGGTAGCCCTAGACAAGCTCTAGCAGTGGGCCTGAATGAGCCTCATGAGTTTCAACAAAGCCAGTAACAAGGTCTAGCATATGGGTTGAGGCATCCCCCACTACCAATACAAGCTGGGGATAGTAAGGATGGAGCACTGCCCTGCTGAAACAGATCTGAGGGCTTTGGTAGATGGAAAGCTGTACATGAGACGGCAATTTGCCCTCACAGACCAGAAAGCCAAATATATTCTGGGATGCATCAATAGCAGCTTGATCTGCAGGGTGACAGAGGTAACCTTGCCCCTCTACTCTGTGTTGGTGAGGACTCACCTGGATTACTGCTTCCAAGATCATGACAAAAAAAGGTCATGTGTTATTCAGTCATCCACATACTCACAAATAAATGAAATCAGTTAAAGCAAAAATAAATAAACAACCACAAACACACAGTAATACTGAATCCTCATTCTTTTTATAAATATAGATCTTTAAAATAAATCAAAAAAGAAGAAATAGGAATAAAAAAAAAAGCAAATGGTGTAGTAAATTGTTATTGTACTTTTTCAACAAGTTTATCCTATTTTGCTTCCTTATTCCACATCTACCAGATAGCAGGAGCACAACAAAATCAACTTTAATTCTCAGGTTTTAGTAGCTATACAATTATCAATAAGGGAATGCAGATGAATATGCAGACTATGATATCCAAATCTACCAAACAGCTTTTCACCAACTTCAATGTAAGAGCACAGGTCCTGAGAAGAGATAACATAGAGGATTTAATCCTCTCATGACCATGCTTGTTCACAGTAGCATTTCTCAAGATATATTCTGCACAGAAGTCAAGCTTCCTGCAGTGCTACTGCCATTTAATTCATTTCAAAGCTCTACTCCACTGCTCACTCAGCAATCCCATCAGTCAATCACAGCTTTTTCACAGCTGCTTCATCCTTTTCTCTTTCTTGGCTAAAGATGACTTTTCCACTTTACTACATGAGATGGCACCCTACTCTGCAAAAACTGTAGCTCGAGTTCATAATGTAGATAAAACTGACTAAATCAGTTATTTACTTGTAGTCACATATAATCTACTTTTCTTGAGGTTTTTAAGATTAAGATTTTTAAGGAAAATGACCCTTTTTTTTTCTTTTCAAAATTAATTGTCACATTGCTCCTCATTGTAGATACAAAAATGAATTAACAAATAACTATTTGTAATTGGTAATGAATTTGCAAATTAAAATGATATATTAAAAGAAAGGAAAATGTCAAGCTCTTACAGGTATTCAAAAGGCAATGAAAACACTTGGATGTAAAATGCCAGTAGAAAATTTGGAAAAGCTTTTAAACAGCTCAACTACTAGTATACTTGTAAGTGTGGAGATGATGAATCTGGCAGGTTTTTCCTTATGCTGCATAGCAGTGAGGTGATATAGCTCATGTCAGACTACCATTCTTCTACTCATAGAAAGACTCAATGTAGTTCAATGTAAGGGCTACTGTCTGACTAGTTCCAGACAAAAAACTAGTAGGTAAAAGATA
Source organism: Callipepla californica brunnescens (assembly GCA_023055505.1). NCBI lineage: Eukaryota > Metazoa > Chordata > Aves > Galliformes > Odontophoridae > Callipepla > Callipepla californica. The sequence goes on from JALIRH010000064.1 coordinate 253,464, forward strand.
TATAGAGTACAGTATGCTCTAACCACTGACATATCCATACTCTTCAAGATGTAGCAGCAGAGCCAAGGTCTCCAGATGAATTCAAAAATTATCAGACAAAACTATTAAAAAAATAAAATAACAAAATAATAATGATTTTAAAAAAAGGTTAGGTAAATATCCTGTAAAAATAAATGAAGATAGTAAAGTGTTTCAGAACGTGTAATACAGCCTGCTTTCTATTTCCAAAGCAGAAGCATCTTTTAAGCCTAAGAGAACATGTATTATCATATATCTCTTCTTCAAACAGGGTCAGTAAAGACAAAATAGTTTTTTGTTTGTTTTTTACCAGAAACAATTATTTACCATAAAACTTTGAATATAGTCAAAGTCCTGCTAAACCACAGTCAAGTTTTTCTGTAGACTAAATATTGTTTGCAAAGTGTTTTCTCACATTTCCTTCCATAATGCCCAATTATTTCAGTGCTCGCCACCTATATTTTCCTCTGAGCAGCATTGATCATGTTAAGTTTTTATTATTACAGGATCCTTTATAACTCAATCTTTATCAATATTCAGTAAATATGCATTTACACATCAAACTTTTACCTTTTTCACAACATCAGATTTCACAAGGTATGTCCTTCTTCCCACTATTCTTGAAGTGGAAAAGAGAATGACTGAACTCCAATCCTTAATACTGACAACAGACTGTCTAGTGTCACAGTATTTCAGCTGAATAAAGAACCAATCCAGCTGGGTAAATGCAATGATTGTCCAATCATCTTACAAACTTACAAAATATCTCTATATTCAAAACAAAGTCATAAATTAAAATATTGTGTATTTTTCTCTGGAGCTTTTTAGAAATAAATCAACTTATTGTTTACGCACTATTTACTATTTTGTTATAGTCAGCAAAGTTCAATCTTCCAAAAAAAATTCTTTTTTTCCTACAAAATTATTTTCCCATAAAACAGTGTTCCCATTATATTTTTAAGTTTGTTAATTCCAAAATGTAAGGAAAGGGAGAGTTTATCCAAATATATATACCCTTATCATCACAAGATAGCTTATTTTAGGGAAAATAAAAAAAAAAAAAGAAAACAAACAACAAAAAAGCTGTTTATATTAGGACAATTTTGTCATTTTAAAAATAAAATAAGTGTAAAAATGAAGAGAACAGTTCTCTTCTTCATGTATTAGGAATTAGAAAGGACGTATTTGCATTAACCATAGTGAAAGAAAGAGACAGACTTTAGCTGCAAACATGTTAAAAACAATTGACTGGAATTTGCAAAATTCTTTGCCACCACAGTATAGTTTATACCTGAGCACTTCAGTTCTCACTGAAGTAAAAAGTCTGGTTATCACAGGGATATTTTTTTTTATTGGCTTCACTGAAGGCAGAGTTAGGTCAAGAATTATTAAAACTGTGTTTTATTTTTCCATTTTGAACAAAATATGACTTTGCACAGTCAGTGGGCCATTCAAAATTCTGTGAAACAAACAAACAAATCCAGAATGGCAGTTTTACATACATATATGATGTTATTCTTACTTTATCAAATATAGACAGTCTCAGTTATCTCCTTACTTCCACTTGAGAAGGAACACAGTGACAGCTTTTTTAGAATTCCCCTGACTATTGTCATTACTGTTTATTTGCTTCCTTCCTTATGCAGAATAGTTACGTTCCTATCAGATACTACTGATTATCATAAAGAAGCAGAACTACTATTACGATCCATGATTCACACAAAATAAAACGTTAAATACCTATCCAAGTATAAAAAACTAAAGAGAAGATAAGTCTGCTTAGCAAAAGTACAAATAAATACATAACCTTGCAAATTTCTATCATGCCAACTAATTTCATCTCTGTTAGAAGGAACTAGATCACTTTCACTACACCTCCAGTTTTTCAGAGGGTGACTTGACAACCTACCAACCTTTTTCTTGTCACCTTTTGGAAGCCTTTGTCATTAATTAATGTGTCCTTTCACAATTCTACCTTTAGGAGGTAATCAGAGTCTGATAGATTTTGATCACCAACCATCTACGTCCTTCCCCTGGAAAGTTTAGCTGTTGCTTCCACATATCTGGCACTAATTCCTTGTACCCATTTGTGAGAAAACATCTGAGTAGCACAAATAGTCAAGAATTAGCCTTTGTTGAGCTAATTATGTTATGATTAGCAGCATGTTATCTGGTCTAGAGGATTCAGCCTGAATGTGATACAAAATGCAATTACAAAATAGTGAAAAAACGCTAGTGCCTTGGCTCAGCCTAGCAAACATCACCTTCTTGTTCTTTATTTATTCTTCTATTTATTTATTAGTTTTTTAAGTACAAAATGTTAAGGTCATTTGCTGAATCTGTTAGCTTTGCTCCCTGAGAAAGTATCACGAGTTAAGAGAAACTGGCAAGTCCAGTGTGAATTTATCTATTTAAATACTACATACAGAATCATATTATATATATGCAATACACACACACACACACACACACAATACAGTAGAACATAATCTCATACCACTAAACCATTTCTGAATGTTTTTCCCAGCCCAAACTGGGATGAGAAACAAAAACGTGCAAATTTTCCATTCATAAGTTTTGATTATTCATTTCAGAAATTTCCTTCCATAATATTTGGGAGAGGGACGGAGGATTAAATATAGGTATATACTTGAAATATTCTAACACTTGAAAGTGGTATTTTGTCTTTAAAATCTGATGGGCTTTTTGTTTTATTTGGTTGCTTAGTTTACAGAAACTATTCATTTGAAAGTATGGCTTGATGGTTTGTTTTCTTTTCCTGAGAGAGCAATTAACACATCAACATCTTGCTAACTGAGCGGGCAAAAAGCATTTTGATGATCTGGTGCTTAGTTCTCTGAGGGAGGGTGGAGAAGGGCCTTTGAGAAAAAATTAACTTCAGCTACAACCAGGGACACGAAATAGTTCAGTCATGGAAATCTCCAAGGGCAAACCCTTAAAGCTGTTCTACCATGTATGAAATGCAAGTAGTGGTAAATTCACAGAGGTGGATCTCTCTAATACCTTGAACATCCTGGAGTTATCCCAAGATTGGTTGAATTAGTTGATTAACATATATTTGCTGGTTAAATGTGTAAAGAACATGCATCTTTAACATAAGTGTAACAATATAAATTAATTATTATGAGAACTGTCTTACAGTTCTGTTATCTAGACTTTTCTGAGATTTGCATTTTCTCACAACATGATTTTTAGTTGCTAATTAGATATAAATCATTACAATAGTGAAATCAAAATACTTGAATGAATTTTTTAAAAAGTTCTCTACAAAGCAAAACATATTTTCTATTATTATCTAGAATCCTTTCTTGCACTGTTGCCCAGAAACAGAATTATCCCTCTTCTGGATTAAAGATGCACTGGTGGATTAGTCTATCACTGATGACAACATAATACATCCTTCCCAGAGGCTTAAAATGAAAGGATGTCTGTTAACTACAGAGTATGATAAAATAACAACAAAAAAGCCCTTTGACACAAAACTACATTTTAACACTAAATATCATTGTGTATGCAGTCAAAGCAGTTTGTGAAACAAAGCCCCAGGTTCAGTACCACTTATCAGTTATATTCCTTCCATAGTCTGTATCACTTATAAAACTAGAATGACACGAGACTGATTCCTATGAGGATTAGCCATCATTATTATTCCTAGCTTTAGCTACCTGAATAACCTAAGCACGACCACCTGGATAGTTTAAATGAAAACAAAATTTGCTTTAATATTTCTACCTAATGCTTAGATAAGTGTGTGTGTATGTATATATATATATGTGTGTGTGTGTGTGTGTATATATATGCACATATATGTGTGTGTATATATGCACACATTTGAAAAATTGTATTTCTTCATTAAAAAAATCAGTTAAAGAAGGAAAATTTCAATATTTAAATTATGGGTTTATTTATTTATTTTAAGGAAAAAAGAATGTTTCAAAGTAACAAAGGAGGTGATCTATTTCTGAAGATTTTAATTATAACTGTGATGTGAATTGATACACATAACCTTGTTTCAAAAAGAGTTTTAAAACATCTGTTCACTCTAATCCTCTAAAAGCGATGTCACTCCATAAACTGAGAGTCACACCAATTTTCCATAGAACTGTACCATCCTCCACCAATTCCATTAGCTGTATTAGATGTCAGATTGTGCAGTTCATAAAAAATCTTCCTTGTGAACTTCTTTGAAGATTTCATGTGCTGATAGTTATACAATGACAACTTCTAGGTTAGGCCTGTTTAACATTTAAGCCAAATTTTTACATTGTACTTGTAAAGCAACTCATAATATATAACGTATAGTTTTTTCCTTGAGGTACATAGAAAAATAATTAGGAATTAAAAACAATGCATAAAAATACAGACCAGTTGCTAGCATTACACATTTTTAAAACAGACAGCTGTGTCTGTTTCTTCTTGCTTAAGGAATGGTCCAACTGACATTAGGAAAATAAAAATTGTTGCTTAAAGAACACATATTTTCTCATAGAATTCAGTTAGGCAAAAACTTTCTACCATACTTGTCTGTTCATGTCACTGAAAACACAAGGATTAGACATTTTCCTAGTGTGATTTTTGTTGCTGTTGATGTCTATGATTTGTTATAAAAAAAATAATAATAAAATCAACAACAATAACAAGGCACCTGCTCGTCATCGCTAATGTAGTTTGTTAAATTTGATCTTGTAAATAAAATGAAATAAATTGGAACATATCTGTGTGTAGATCTCATAGCCATTGTAAAGGGGGATGGTCCTTAGCATGAAGCAGGGAATAATTGCTTTTCTGGCAAACAGTATCAACAACAAAACTCCTATTAGAGTATCATGCTTCAATATGCAGTAAATAATACTCATGTGCTTTATAGAAATAAAAAGAGTGAAGGGGTGAGAGAAATGGACTTTGAGTACTGTATTCAAAGAAATGTATAGGGATTTGAAGGTACATCTAAGTAGTCCTAAGAGGGATTTCTTTATAATCAAGTATCAATTACATACAGACCTGAATTACTAGCTGTGCATGCTCAGACTAGAAGAGTAGTTATAAAGCAGTTCTACATTTCTCTGCAACTGATCTCAGTGAATATATCATTTTCCTTACACAACTTACTGATGCAGTAATTAGAGTCCAGCTGTCTTAATCACATGCTAACTGAACCATTGAGACAATGCCAACAGACACATAACCAAGGAGGTAGCAAGCCAGACACACTGCAACATTTTCACTCAAGAAAGAGTTGACAGCAACGCAATACAAGAGTTTTTTGGATTTCTGGATTTTTTTGAAAAAAGGAATCTTCCAAAGTCCGAATTACTTTTTTTTTTTTTTTTTTTTTTTTTTTTTTTTTTTTTTTTTTTAAATGTGCGGGAGCCTAATTAGAGAGAAGAAGCAAAACTCAAGGCAGGGCATCTCCTAACCCACAGCCGGAAAGGAGCGAGCCAGCTCCCAGCGGCGGAGCCAGCACCTGCCCGCGGTGCAGCACCAAGGAGAGCTTCACGGGCAGCGATGTGCGCGGTGGGTCGCGCTCCGCTCCCTGCTGGCTCTGTCCACGGTGCTGCAGTGGGACGCACACTCTGAAGGGTCCCTCCTTCTTAACCACCAAACCCTTCTACAGGAATCAAACGGTTTTTAGAGATTGGATGATGAGGGAGGAAAAGAAAAAAACCTCACATCTCATAAACTCCCTGGCTGGGGAAGCCCTAGTGCGGCACACAACTTTCCTGTAGCAAGCCCGGAGCCAGTAACAGCTCGGCTTCTGGCACCAGCCCTCTCGGTGCCCCCTCGCAGGGAACTGGGAAGAGAAGCGTACTGAAGCATCCTCTATCCTCTTCATTTGAAAAGCTGAGAACAAGCCAGGCAGGAGGCAGAGAAGGGTGGGAGCCGCCTCGCCTCCCCCTTCTCATAGCCGGCTTCTGGTACCAAGGAAACCCCTCGAAAGAGGAGGAGGGAGCCAGGAGACTCCCATCGTAAGCGCAGTCCTCCCCATTCAGTTTCTTTCCCGGACACCCGGAGCTGAAGCCCACTGCCCCTGCCCGAACTCACGTGTGCCGTCAAACCGGGTGGCGATGGTGTCGAGGAAGGTGTTCTGGGGGGCCAGTAATCCCTTCATAACAGGCATTTTTCCAGCGCGGTGCAAGGTTCCCCATCAAAGTTTGCCTACGAGGGTGGTTCGAGAAGAAAGTGCAGAGGGCGCCCGGGGGAAAGGAAGGAGGAGGCAGAGGGAGGGAAAAAAGGACGGGGATGGGGGAGGGGAGGAGGAGGATGGGGATACCACCGCGCCGCGCCGCCCTCGGCGCCGGGAGTCCCCCGCTCGGCAGCTCCCGTCCCACCGCCCCCAGCTCCCGGCTGCCGGGCGGGGCGGCAGCCTTAGAGATCTTAACTCCACAACATAGGCAGTGCCTGAGGCTCGAAGCACACGCACCTCGCTTTGTGAGTAAAGCTTAGGGCATTACTTTTCTTAAAGCAGAATCACTGTGCTGGCACATACAGTAATTGACTCTGTAGGTGTTCACTGGAGAGACTAGGACACGGAGAATGCCCCATCACCTGTGTGGGTAGTCTCACGAGTCATTTGCCCTTTGAGGTTCTGGGATTTTTTTTTTTTTCTTCTTTTAATCTGTGGGATAGGCATTTTCAAAATCAGTGTATTTATTTCCTCTAACATCTTTTAGAAAATTTTCCCTGAAAAATTCCTAGAATAAATATATTCTCTTAGATAACCAAAGAGAATAGGCACAGATGCTAGCCCAGGGGGTCTAACATGTAGATTTGGGAAGGAGGGGAAGAAGAAAATGAGAAAAGGGAAAAAGCGGGCACACAAACTGCTCTCATATCAGGATGAGTGATTTGCTCAGGCTTGATATCATGGTTCTTTGAAATCCAGCAGACAACACCCCAAGGTACAGCCATTACTGCTACAGTAAGTGAAAAGGCAAGATTTTCTTCTTGTTCTTTCAGGACCCCAAAAGCCTGGAGAGAAATTGGAGTACACTCCCTATTCTACAGACTCATTGTGCATTATGAAGGGGATTCCTGTTCCTATCTTGCTGTTTTACAACACTGTTGTTTTTATTTCTTTTTTTTTTTTCCTCCTAATTTTTTGGGGTTTTCTCCAGAAGGGTAGAGAACAGATTCCCACTCTTAGGATAAGCAATATAGAAAGATGCTGCTGAACAGGCAAAAAGGGCCTTCTTTTACACCAAACTGTTAAAAAAAAAAACAAAAAAAAACACAAAAACAACACCAAAACCTTAGAAAATGCTACAACATCTATGCATCAACATAAAGTCTACATATGGTAACCACCACACATACTATAATTTTACTGAGATCACATGAATCTCTCTAATTATCCTGGTACTGGAAGCCTGCTGATCTAAGTCCCCTGTTACATTTTCAGACACAGAATGTGAGAACAGAGGCTGCTGTACAGTCACTACTACTTTGTAACTCTCATCTCAGAACTAGCAGTGTTCCAATCAATTAATTAACTTCATGTTCATGGGAATACTTTTACTTTCCTTGAACATTATTCATTTTCTCTTTAAAATATGTGAAATTTCACAATGAATACCAGCATTTCTTATTTTATTTTTCAAGGATATTTTCATATTCTGCAATTCACTATGACCAGAAATCCCAAATTAATTTATTTTTATAGTGTGTTATTTAGTCTCATTGGTTGGTACCACATGAGTATCTACTAGTAGCAAAGTTTCATAGAAGTTACAGCATATACACTGAGGCAAAATAAATAAATATATAAGCCTGTACCAACATCTGCAAACATCCAGGTAATATTTTTACTTTTGTGGTTGCTCAGCAATGGAGGTCTTCAAGGCAAATATGAACCTTTGAATTCTGCAAAGGGGTTTGCATATGTACTGTAGTTGTGTTCTACCTTTCATTTGCTTACTATGACCTGCCCTAAATGGCACTTAGGTAGGGATACTGTGAAGGTGAAATGAATATTTCTCTCAATCCCACTACAGGCAGTCAGAAGATAGAAACCTGTATATGAAAGTTTGTAGTTGAGTCCTGGCAAATTATTTTGTAAGATTGTGATGAAACAAGAATTAGGGATTCTGAATAGTCATGGATGGATTTTCTTTGTTTGATTAAATACCTAAGAGAAGATAAAGTTTAAACTAAGATTGTTTTAGTTTTGTTTCATTCAGTTGTGGTATTTAATACTGAGTGTCTAAGATAACCAGACACTGGCCCCAAAATACAATACAAAATTATATATATATTATGCATACGTATAATTTCCAGCCAAAGACAATTAACTTGTCTTTGTCTTGACGATGTAGGGTTTTTTTGTTTGTTTGTTTTTTTGTATGTCTATTTCAAACCTAGGCAAAAAGTCCACGTCGTACACTTTTCTTTGTTTGCTGAACAGAGTATTGCCAAGTATTTGATATATTTCTGGAAAGAAACTACCAGAGCAATCAATCGCATTGCTACTACACTTTAGATTGTAGCCAGCAGACAATAGCTCTCCAAATGGCATTTTGTCAGGTTCTTCCAGTTTAAGCCAGAAGTACTATAAAAACAAACAAACAAACAGTTCCTTCAAATAACAGTATATAAAATACTATCTCATCCATAGGCATCCTCTCACTTATCCACAGTTAGGTATTCCACATGAGAGAGTGCATTTAGAGGCACTGTATGACAGATATAGCTAGCAACTCAGGAATCAGGCCACAGGCTGAGAGTTTTACATAGAAGGTTTACAAGCAGCAGCATATTGTTGCATTTTTTGTGATAATTGTACTCCTTTTCTTCATTTATAATTTAACTGGAAGCACATTTCCCACATTTCTTATTAATATTCCACAATACTACAAATTACCTCATAATATTAGGAGTTAGGGACTGATTCTCTGGCATAAGCACTTGACCTCAACTTACCTTCCACAATTATGTAAATGAAAACTGTTAGTGAAAATCAAATTAACAATTGGAAAAGACAGCCTGCAGCTTACTTCTGTGCTTGAAATTGCCTGCCACTTATTTGTTTATTAACATGGGCATCCAGTTGTGAAAAAAAATAAAAATAAAAAAGGAACTATGAAAGAATCTGAAAGTACTAGGAAAGGGCAAAGACTGGCAACCTGCTGTTCACCTGCCATGAAGAGGCTAATTTAGTCTGAAGTAGCGGGCGTTAAGAGTATTATCCTAATAAATGACCACAGTGCTTAAAGAAATGCTGGCCTTTCATTTTCCACTGTGCATAAGCCAGCAGTAGAACTTCAGAAGAATAAAGCTTCATAACGGAAGACCTACCAAGGAAGGCAATCCGGGTTTAAATTCAAAGACACTACTCCTGGTCCAGGAAGTGGCTAAAATGCTAAAGACTGGGAGAAATTGCAAGAAAAGCAGCTGAAATTCTCTTCTAATTAGTATGCTCTTCCCTCACTATCTGCCGTTAGTCACAGGGGAGAAATGATATTGGGGTAGACAGACCCTTGGTCTAATCCAGTAATGGCTGTTCGTGTACTACTTGAGCTATAGAGACCTACTTGCAATTATACATCTGCCAGCAATTCCCACTATAACATCACATTTTCTATTGCATACAATTTTGCCAAATATGGCAATCTGCTTCAGACAGACATTTTTTTCTGAAACTTTTCCACTAAATAAATAATTTTCATCAGTTTTCAAGATTCACATGTGAAATAAAACGCTGATAAACCTGAGCAAATGAAACTGCAACTCACTAGAACATTATGTAAAGGAGCCGTACTAGGGAATGGCACTGGGAAACAATTAGTAATTGAGAGGAAATGGATGAGCACAAATGAGAATTAAATGGAGCAAGGAAAAGCTGGATCTCTGTTGGGAACCTAGTAGTCCTTGAGGCACAACTGAATTAGATTGAGTGGGAACAGAATACAAGATGAACAGAAGGGAATGGGTTCTGAAACAATGGGTTGAAACACCCAAACAGAGCAAAAGGTGTAGATTAAAATGATCTGTTGAGTCAAACAGAATGATGTGAGGAAATACAATCCCCATCTCTAAGGTCTGTATGGATATATTTAATGTTTATATAACAACCAAGTTTTACAAGAAAAATCAAATATATGATGAAGATAAGGAAAAAATAACAGCTGTCACCCAAAGATGCCTTGATAGTTTTCAAACAATTATGAAACCACATTTCAGATAACGAGTTAACTAGACACTAAGCTGTTGCATTATTAGTTTGGTACCATCACTTGAAAGAGAGTTGTACTTCTATGTACAAAATCACCATACAAAAATGAAGAAACAATAAAAATCACTTCTGGTGATGAAGCTCATTGTTAACTAAATGTGATCAAAAGTAATCCTTTTACTCAAGAAAATAAGGACAAAGTTTGGTTAAAAGACTATGGTCCAACTGTTTATTTGCGTATTTCTTGTCTATAAAAGACACAATACAAGCCTATTTACCTATTTAATGTCACAGTGACTGTAATATTAATATTGGAAGATCTTATTCTAAAGCATTAAAGAATGGCGTGCCAGTTCATCTGCTAATGTGAAATGCTATTGTTGTTCCCAAATCTCTCCTTTGAATACTAAGTCAATAAAATTGTAGCTGTTGGGAATATATTGAATCTAGTGTTTCACTATACATCACTTTAATCTTGTTTCCAGTGCTGTTGCTTTGACAATTGTTAAAGGAAAGCCAAAATATGATTACTGATTTTTTAATTCTTCTTCTCTCATAGATTTTTTTCTTTTTTAAGTGAAAATCCTCTTACTAAAATGTAAGGTAAATAGCTAAAATCTGTGAGTATTCAGGAATCTCATGCCTCTAACATAGAAATTATTTTATATTTTCATATCATAAAGGTGCAAAAATTAATACTATGATGAATATGTATTGTACTAGAAATCCAAATGAATAAATTAGGTGTGCCATATAGTTCATTTAGAGAAGCATCCTAGAAACATGTTTTTTTTGTTTTTTTGTTTTTGTTTTTTAAATTTGTGTGTGTAACATATATCACTTCAATGGTGAACAGTAAGATATTTTCTCAAGCTGCAGCCAGAAAGCTTCCCACCAGGAAAAAAAAGAGGATTTTTCTCCCCCTATTCTATATTTATAATCAACATATTTTATAGCATTTGTCATAATTAAACTACATTTGTGAAATCTCATTCTATCATTGTTTTATGTGAAAAAAATTCAGTGTTTATAATCATGGCAGGTCAAATGTAACTTATGCCTCGATGTATATTTACTTCAGAGGTATTTAAATCTTGGGTTTTCATCATAAAAAAAGAAATATAGATAGATAGATATACACAATGATGACTGACACCATTCTTGATGTAAAATTATAATACAATAAGAAAAATTTTAAAGAATTAAATACCATAAATGTAGCTTAAAAACTTCCACCAAGTGCTTAGAGGAAGATGCGCTTCTGAGATTACTCCAGTTCCAGAATAACTTCCAGTGAAGTTTAGATACACTTAGAAAATGACAGATTCTTAGCAAAAATGACATCCTCCCTAAGATCAAATATTTTGCCAGTGCTTGTGAATTATCTGTGGAACGGGACCACATTTTTCCCCTTCTCCAAGTTTTTACTTTTCAGACACATTGGAACTTGCTTTCCATCTTTCTGTTAGATATATAAACATTATAATTAACATTCTTAATTCTGGAGATTGAGCATGAGTAGAGAAGTATGCTTGTGGTAAAGAGAAACCCACTAGAAGTAATAAACTAAATTAACAGCTGGATACATAAAATGGAGTAATGAGTACACCAAAACACCCAGGATAGAGTTATTTACATGTCTTAAAACCGCATAAACCAGAGCCAAGTGCATCATGCACATAAGAAAGTGTTCTTTCACCTTTCTAATTCACAGGTGAATTATTGAACTATGTAAACATAGTTAACTATGAATTTTTATTTTACACTTCAGCATCTTCTTTATGCTCAAGATTCAAGTGTTTACATACACAGAACAGATATTTCTGTGGCATTAAAAAAATTCTGAATATATTTCATAATATACATGAATGTGTGCATACTCACATATAAAACAAATAACAACCATGTGTTTCATTTAACTAACTCATTCAATTTTTAATTTGTCCACATGCAGACTATAATAACACCTTGTCCCTAACTAGAAAAGTAGAACACTGATTTTAGAATATTTGAAAAGAGTTAGATATCTTTCAAGAATCATAGAGTCAACTAGAATAGGTAAAGATGCTGCAATATGCATGTTCCTTTTGAATAGGAAGAAACAATATAAAGTTTTCCTGAAGATTTTGGATAAAACTTTAGTTCTAGTTAAAACAATTCTCTTTTATTCCCATGTCTCTCCCCTCTTCATGGGGGTTTAAAAAAAAAAAAAAAGTATAGTATATTCTATTTCTTCATTAGAGTCATGTCAGAAAAGAATAGATGAACTATAATTCATTAAGCAACAAGAAAGTAAACTCTTCCATCAAGAGTACAAGCAGCCTTGACACTGATTAATTCCTTTTTTTTAATCTTCTCCATCTTATCAACTACTTTCCCTTTTTAATAAGACTTTCATTAGTCCTCATGAGGTCATAAAAAATAAGAATTTACAAAGATACTTCAGTTATGTATCATTTTTCTAACTAGAAGATATTCAGTATAACATCAACCAAGCGATTCATAGAAATGCTAGATAGAAATATAATATTTGAGTTGGAAGGGACCTTTAAAGGTCATCTAGCCCAACTCCCCTACAGTGAACAGGGACACCCACATCTAGATCAGGTTTATCAGAGGCCAATACAGCCTGACTTTGAATATCTCTAGGGAGCAGGAGCTTACACTGCTTATCTGGGCAACCCGTTCCAGTGCCTCACCATCATTATTGTAAAAATCTTCCTTATATAAATCAAAATCTCCCTTCTTCTAGTCTGAAACCATCTCCCCTTGTCCTACCACAACAGATCCTGCTAAGTAATCCTTCTCCTTTCTTCCTTCTTATAGACACCCTTTAGATATTGAAAGGCCACTCTCAGGTCTCCCTGGAGCTTCGCTTCTTCCGTGCTGAACAGCCCCATTTCTCTCAACTTGCCCTTAAGGGGAGATATTCCACCCTGTGGATCATATCTGCGGCCCTCCACTGGATGTACTACAACAAATTGCTCTCTCTCTTGTACTAAGGGCTCCACATCTGGATGCAGTTCTCCAGGTGAGGCCTCACCAACACAGAGTAGAGCCTGCTAGCCTCTCCTTTTGATGAAGGCCAGAAAATGGCTGGTTTTCAGTGCTGCAAGCACACATTGTCAGCCAGTGTACAATTTCCCATCTTCAAGTACTCCAAGGTCTTTTTCAGAAGAGCTGTACTCAATCCTTTCATTCTCCAGCTTGTATTGGTAGTGGGGGTTGCCTCAAATCAGGTGCAAGAACTTACATTTGGAAATATTGTACCTCATGAGATTCACCTAGACCAACTACTCAAGCCTGTCCAAATCCCTTTGGATCGCATCCCATCCCTCTGGTACACCAGCTGCACTTGCAACTGCAGAGGGACCAGTGCAAATGAAATGTTATCAAATAAATAAATAAATAAATAGAAGGAATGCTCACCCATCTCTGAGGTTCGAGGCGCACAGAGGAAAGCTCTAAGTTGAGGGATCATCAAAAAGAGCCCCTTCCCCAATGGCAGTCAGCCTTTAATAGAGGTCTACAAGGCTCCACCCCCTTCACCTGTGCTTTCAGGGCCGACCATGTCTTTTCTCCAGGTGTCCAATGAGAGGCTCAGGCTATGACTCAGCTGTTTCCTTTTAACACCCCACAACTCAGCATCATCAGCAAACTTGCTGAGGATGCATTTGACCCCACTGTCAATGTCACTGATGGAGAGTATCATTCCCAGCACTGACTCCTGGGGGACACCACTTATCACTGATCTCCATTCAGACATTTAGCACCACTCTCTGGACTCAATCCTGCAGCCAGTTCTTCATCCATTGAACAATCCACCCATCAAATCCATATCTTTCCAATTTGGAGAGAGGTATGTTGTGGGGTACCATGTCAAAGGCCAGAAAGTCCAGATAGACAGCTCAATAGATAGATCAATGGCTCTTCCTTTGTCCATTGTTGCAGTGACACCATCATAAAAGCCCACTAGGTTGGTCAAGCAGGATTTGCCCTTGGTAAAGTTGCTGGTTCCCTGTATCACCTCTGTCTTCCATGTGTCCTAGTATAGCTTCCAGAAGGATCTTCTCCATGATCTTTCCCAGCACAGAGGTGAGACAGACCGGTCAGTTGTTCCCATTGTCATCCTCTTCACTGTTTTTAAAAATGGGTGTGATGATGATATTTTTCCAGTTTCCACTAACCAAAAAACCTTTGGTTTCTGTCCTGTTGGGTGTTACATGGGAGAAAAGCACACAAAAACTACCTTGAAATCCTTTCAGCTTCAAAATAGATTGTGCTTTTATATAGAACACTTCAAATTTGGAGAATCCATGTTTTTATTTAAATTTTGACATTTTCCTTTTGTTTTCAATATTTAGAAGAACTTCAGAGTTCAGATGTTTCTATCTTCCATTAGCTTACCTTTTCCATAAAATCCTTTATATAAATACATATATTTAATCTAAAAATACTCCCCTGCTCTGATCCTGTAACATGTCCAAGGAAAGAAAGCCTTATGTTTGCAGAGAGGGAGAGAGAGAGCACAAAATTTGTATCACATCATATTTAGGTGTAAATATTAAAAGGATTAGGGCAAGATATATGTGTTATGGATTTTGTGGGAAACGACCAGTCTTAGTAGGTGGTCTCAGAGCCCTGTTTATAGTATAATCTACTCCCTAGTCAGGTCAGATAAGTCTCCTGATCCTTTTTGTGTGTAGTACTTACCATATTCTAGAAAATTTCAAGAGGAATCATTTTTTCAGGGTAGCTTTTGCTGTTACAGTACAGTTTGAGGCTGACTACACAGATTGCATATCAGCATTTTCTATCCAATGGAGAACTGAAATTAAAGTATTAAAAAATACATAATGCAGGCACTGTCCCAAGAAGACTAAAAATTTTTTTTTATAGCCTCATTGTAAGCTACAGCACAGAAACCCACAAGTATTTCCATAAGCACATTTGGGAGATTTACAAGCCATAGAAAAGTTTTTACTAAGTTCTTATGAAACACGTTTACTTTCTAACAACTAACATGTTACTTTTCTACTTGGACTAAAAACCTGTTGGAGTTATTTCAATGTTAAATAAATATTGGCTGTGACCAACAAATCTGTTATCACCTTTTACTAGTGACTGAATAGCAGAGACAGAAACATTCAATCTCTAGCAAGGTATTGTGATCAAATAAGATGGGATCAAATCCATGGTGAGCCGAAATCTGCAGCACGAAGTTCCAGGTTTGAAGATTGAAGTTTCTAACATTTCAGTATCTATTTTCTAATGAAGTTCTTCTCTGAGGTTATACGTAGAAAATGAAGAGCTTGCAAAAGTAAGGATCAGAACCTTGTGTAAATAAACTAGCTGATATATATACACACATTACAAGTAAGTTAAGTTTATACATATGCACATACAAAATACCTGTTCATAATTTAGTATCTCGTATCTGATCACTTATCAGAAGAGGAGGAAGGTAAGAGCTAGATACTGTGAACTTCGGTATCTACCATACGTTCTGTCTGAAGGCAAATACACATTTGGACATGTAGGTGCAATTTACAGTATGTACATAGCTTGCTCCAGAAATAATGTTTTCTATTAATTATCATGGAAACTATGAAAGATACAAAGAACACAACAATACTATTTGATAAAGCAAATTCTCAACTACAAAGCACTATACTTCAGCATAGTCACTGTCACGCCAGCAATGAACAAGAGCCTGCATTCATGCTCATAGAAATCTGCACAAGTAGAGGTGACCCACTGTTTTACAGCTGCTATGATGCCATCTTTGCTAGGAAATGGTTGATACAGTCTTTCATTAGCCCAGACAGATGGAAGTCAGAAGTCACCAGATCCAGACTATACTGTGGACGTGGTATGACAGACCATCCAAGTCTGGCAATGTGCTCCACCATCTACAAATGGGGCCTGGCATTATCATGTTGCAAGGGAATGATCATACTCTGACCTGACTCTGGAAGAGACTAAATAAAATATTACATTCTTGCTTTCTATGAAGAAGATGTGCAACAGTGTCTGTAATTTTTATTTATTGTTATCCTTGGTAGTATTTGTATATTCGTTACAGAACTTTATGACTAATGGGAAAGAATTAATGGAAGGATTTAGATTCCTTCTTTTCCCTTTTTCATAGATCATTAACTACAGTAAATTGAAAGGATGATCTTCAGTCTGTTCAAACTTCAATTAAGTTTAGCTAAAATATTCAGTTCAAGGTAGTAACAGCTAAAACAAAATTATTATTACTGTATTTAATCTTAGAGAGACTCTCAGGTGCTTAAATACGAGGGTATAAAAGCTACATTTTCCAAAAACGTTTAACTAACTCGTGTAATCTTTACTTCTCCAGTCCTTACTGACAACATGAACAAGGTGGGATGACGCAAATTTAAAGCATCTGAAGTTCAGCAGACATTAAGAATGAGTAGAGGTAGTAACTTATCCAGTCATCCAGTAGCAGCAGCTGAAAGAACATGCAATCAGATCCCCAAATACCTTGAAAGCCTGCCTTGTCTAACCTTGGCCATCAACTATCCCTGTAGTAGTATCACTAAAATAACATAAGCAGCACATGAAGCATTTTTTGTGAGAATAAGAGGTGAACATAAAGAACCCCTGAAAGAATTAATTTAAACAAATCAAGTTCTGTGAGTTATTTATTTAGTCAAGCTGCTTCCTTAGGTGAAAATACAACCTAATAAATGATTGATGTCAACTGCTTCTTTCACATACTTAAATATTATGAAAATGTGGTAAAAAATTTGGAAATATGTTTCACAGCAAGCTGTGCTTCCATTTTCCTTATCTTAACTGAGCCATGTGGTACTATGAATCTTATAGCTAGCAGAAACTTATTGAAATTAATATTTTATTGGCTGAAGTTTGAATGGCAGAACTGTTTGTAGGTTCATATCTTGGACTCAACATTTCCAAACATTGATGTACAAGACTTTTAAAGTATTCTCAGAACAATTCTAAACAATTATATACTATTTAAACAACAACAACCCTAACATAAAAAAAACCAAAAAATTAAATTACTTCTCTAGTCCTATAAGCACAAGTTATATTTGCCAGAGCTGATTCAGCAAAACACTTAAAACATACTAATACAGGATTGCTAATACGCTTAACATTAAGCTCTGATTTAGTGAAACTCTTATAGCACTTCCTCAAATGTATTTTGTTAGACAAGCATAATAAAGTATTAAATTCTCAACGTACATTTTTCCAGGACTGTGGTCAATGTTTGCCTCCAGCCATAGCATGACCTGGTTACTTACGTGTTTGAAAGCTCCTGAATAGACAAAATGTCTTGCTCCTTATTGATGTAATTCTACTGGCTGCACTGGAGTTATAGCAGAACTTCCAGCCCATGCCTTTAAAAATTGTTCAACATATATGTTTAGTAAGTTTTTACTGATTCTGTGTACTTTTAACACTTTTTTATGGACTCAGCAGATGAACATTTACAATGTTTGTTTGTTTCTCCCTCTGTATTTGATTTGTATTTCATCTCATGACAATCTATTTTATATTTCCTTCCTTTTTATTCTTAAGATATTCTCACCTAGGTATGTTGAAATTTCCATGTCCCATTTCTAACTGTTTTCTCTTATTTCCTAATTGTATTACATATAGTAATAGAGTAAGGAGTAAACATAAACAGGAATACATTATTTCACTTGAGAAGTGTTGTTCCAATTCACCAAACACTGTTTATAGCATTAGAAAGGTTTAATCTGCAATACAGAACAGTGTGTATATTGGTGTTATTGTTTTGTACCAAATGTAAAACTGATCTATTTCTCAAAGGTGCAAGTAACAAAGCAAAACGGAGGGACAGATGTACCCAAGATACTTAGGTCAAAGACATATAAAACTTACAATAATACTTCCCTTACACAAATATAAATACATAATATAATTTTTTTCATAAAGCTATTTCTCCATAGTCCAAATTCAGCTCACTACATAAGTACATGCATCACATTAAGTATGTGATTTATGAATAGTGTGCTTAAAACAATTATAATATCACATGATGTTTAAACACCCTTTATGACTCCACATTTCCATGTAAAATTTAACAAGATTCAAATCTTTAGCCACCTCTTTAATCAGAGCATCTCTTCTATGCAAAATCTAAACGATCAGCTTAAAGGAAAGTGATTAGACAAAAAAATAATTTATTTATATCACTTTATATATTTATATATATATATTTATATTTATATTCATATCACCGAGTTTCAAACATTACCAACTCTCAGACCTCACTAAAGTCTGTGTGAACAGTGATATTTCAAAGAAAGTTTTCTGAGCAATCTATACCAGAATTCTACTGACAGTGCTTTTTTTTTTTTCTTCAGTTTTTCCCCTTAATTATGAAAGAATGAGGAGATTAAAAAACAAACAAACAAACAAACAAAGTAGTTTAGCAGGCTCTTTAAAAGGTGCTGCTAAAAGGAATCAGGAGGATCTTTGTTGAATATAAAATAAAGACTGCTTATCAAAGTCAGAAAGATTCTGATGAAATATGTTAAGATCTTGCAAGATCATCTTCAGTTACTGATCTCATTCGTCTGTTATCGACTTCCAAAGCTTTGCACCATTCAAACTTCCCTTCTATAGTATCACCGTGGACCACCAGTCTTTTTTCTTTTCCTTTCCTTTCTTTTCCTTTCCATTAAGCACTTCACTTAAAGACTTATTTCATGCCCAAGCATGTTCTGTTACACTTTGTTATAATGAATAATATGATTTAAGGAAAAAGCATCTATATTAACATTAAAAGTAACAAAATGAAATAAATTCAATAATAACTTGAACAGCTTTTCAATCTAACCCTCAGGACTTATTATTTTTTGCTTCTTTTTGACTCTAAGACATTGACAGCTGCTAAGAAAAATCCTTATTAATTTTATTTCACTTAACGCTCTTTGTTTATAAAGGTCTATTCCTACACTTTAGGGACAAAATCCAAACTCAAATTTTAATGAAGACTTTATGTATATGCCACTCACCAGCTTTCTGTATGTATAATACACCAGATCTCATACACGTTCCTAGATACATTAAGAAAAAAAAAGAAAAACAACACCAAAAACATCTTACCCCTCAACAAACAAGCAAGAACCATATATGAAAAAAAAAAAAAAAAGAATACTTGCTCAATGATACTGTGTGTGTAAAACTAGAAAAGAAACACTAAGAACTTTCCAGGCAAGCGATATATCCTAAAAAGACTACAGTTCAGTATAATGTTACATTAGGATGCCACCTACTGTTAAACACTTCAAATTAAAAAAAAAACAACAAGAAACTTCCTAACAAAATAGTTGAAAGGACTCATGATACAGGTGGTAACCTGATCCAGGTTTTAATGTAACCCTGTAAATATTCATGTCAACACAGTGCAGGGGGCAGAAATTCAGTAAGCAAATCAGTCTTCAGTTTGTTCTAAACTGTGCTCATACTGTATATATAAATCAGCTTAACTTCTTTGATTCAGGAAGTCAACAAACAATGCATATTGGAAGAATGGTATTAATACATCTAGAAGGTCTGCTACTGCATGAATCAATTTAAGAGGTACAGCAGATAGGAATTTTTTGAAACTTCACAGCTGGAAAATAACATTTTGTTTGGATTATTAATCAAAATCTCAACAAAGGAGGGGCAAAGACTCTTTTTTTGAGGGAAACAAAACACTAAATTATAGTCCTGTTGTAATATATACTGGCTGTTCGATACTCATAAAAATTCAAGCAATTACAGTTATTTCTACTTAACATGTAATCTGTTGTATATCAAGATGACCTTCCATCTCTCATACTGTTTAATCAGCAAGCATGCATTCAGACAAGTTTCAAATATATGCAGCCAAATTTGTGATATTCAGGATGTAATTCATTATTCAAACAAGTGTCAGCTTGTTATTTCTCCAATAGCAAGTACCATGACTTTCACAATAAGATTATTAGACATAAATGAACAAAGTTAACCTCATTATTGGTCTAGTATCTATTCACCTACTGTGCTGAATCATCAGTACTTCAGCTCATTCAGAGACCAGATTATGTTATGCTTCAGTCACATAACTGAAATAGTTAAATTTTGTATTTCTAGAGCCCTTGGAGTACTGACTGTCAGATTTAACAGTACAGGACAGGCACTTATCAAAGAGCTTAATTACTTAATTACTGAAATTAATAGAAAAGTATGCACAATGAACATGTGTTTACTTACAGTAAGCATGAATTTCAGTAACATCCATCAGAGCCTTTTATTTCTCATTCTGGAATCTGGCCTTCTGAAGGGAAAAAAGAACAAAAAACAACAACACAGTTTTTAGGGTCTATCTCCTTACCTCAGAAATGATTTTGCTTGTTCCTTAATATCTATTCTATTTCAAAAGCAGTTGTTTTTTTTTTTCTTCCCTCTTTCTAGAACTGAATGGCTTCCCTTTTGAAAACTGCGAGTTTTGAACACAAAATAATGTTATATGAAAAACTTGTCTCAGGCTTAAAATGAGGATTTTCAACATTATTGATTTTCAGAGACAGGCTATTTCACTGGCATGTATACTTTGAAGGCTTCACTCTTAATCTCTTTTGAAGGAGTGCTCACAGGTAAGTTCTTTCCAGACGGCCATTATTCTCTTCTACATCCACAATGCCCTTAATTTAGTAAAGACTTTCATGCACACTGCAGACAGAAAGGATGACCCCAAAGCAAAAATTCACATTTAGACTTACTTAACTGAGACAGCATCTAAACACTAAAGCACACTTGGAGCAGGTCAAAGCATGTAAGATAGTTGTTGAGTCAACCTTTTCCAGAGGTTTGATTTTCAGTCACAAGAACAGACATTTTAATTTCTTTGTCTTACATATTTTTTATGAGACATTTGATGACATGTAAGCCTTACTTAAGAAATAAAGTTTACACAGTAACTTTTATTTTTCACTCAAAGGGCAAAAACAAACAAGTAAAAGAAGCAAGCTGTTCAGCAGAGAATGAGCAAGTGTAACACATATGCAAATTTTGGGAAACCTGCATTAGGTATTAGAATGCCAAAATGATTAGCTTGCTATCACACCTACCTAAAAGCTTTTGCAAGATAATAAAGGCAGGGAAAAATAAAGTGTTGCAACACTTTTGAATTATGAAAAATTAATCTGGATAAAGCAACTACCTCCAGATTTTTATTTATAGAACAGTTCTGAGTTTACTTTCAGCCAAAACTAGAAGACTTCTAGTATCTTTTTACACTGCTTCTCACATCTCTTCTGTGAATGAAATTAAAGACTGCAAAGTAGGTTTTCACCAGCTATATCAGGGTTTGTGTTCTCTGCCTCATCACTGATGGGGCAAGATCTCCATCTAGCGAACGCAACCCTGCACTGCAGTCACCGCAGCACCTCGTGTTAAACAACCAAACAAAAAAGCTGCAAAATCGGAGTTTAATTTTTCTTTTAAAAAACAATCTTTTAGCTTTGTTTCACACCTGAAATGCAGGCATCAGGTTATTTTTTCTCTTTAACATTAAAAGGATGAAGTTACATAAAAGGAAAAAGATCAATTTCAAGGTAGAAATAATTGGATTAATGAATGTCACATTTTTCCAAAGTCCTACATTTTCAGAGTAACCTCGAAGTCACCAGTTCAAAACAACAGGAATAATGATGCAAATGTATTAAAACAGTGAAGTGTGATAGCTGACAATAGCAATCTGATTGTACAGTACAACTACAGCCCAAGTATTTGCATGAATCACTACTGACACAGGCTTTCTTTCATTCTCTAGTGGAGAAAATCTATAAAATTTGTGGTCCGTGTTTCAGAAAGATAAACACAGAAAACAAAGCAGAGAAAAAGACATGGAAATAATCTACCAAAGATCTTTCAATTTTAGAGATGGCTTGGAAACTAATAAAATAAAAATACTGTATTGTGAAAGTTGACACTCGGCATGCACGTCTGTCTGAATTTTTGTTTCAGTAGTGAATTTCAACTTCTGAACACTCAAATAATCCTACTTCTTAGGGTTGTAATCATCACCAAAGATCAACTGAGGACCTGTCACTGACACCATACTCCAGAAGTAAATATTGTGGCAAATACTCCTTAGCTCCTTCATTAATGACATGGATAATAGGATAAGGTACATCATCATAAGGTTTGCATGTTATAAAAAAACTTGGAGGAGTGGCTGATAAAACAGATACTTGCCCTACAATTCAGGAGGACTTCGACACACTGAAGAATAAAAATCTGACAGCAACATACTGAAGTCCAGCAAAGAAATGCCAAGACATACATGTGAGGAGGAATAAACTCTAGGCACCATCTATGCTAAGGGTGAGGTCCAACTGGAAGACAACTCTTTAGAGGACGTCCCTGGGGTCCTTGTGGACAATGAGCTGACCAGGAGCCAGTAAAGTATCTTTGCAAAGTTGGCCTACTCTATCCTGGGTTGTATTAGGAGCAGCATTGAAAGTGCAGAGAAAAAGAAAGATTTTTTCCACCTTTTTAGCACTTGTGGAGCCCTACCTACAGCACTGGGTCCAGGTCTGGACTTCTCATTACACAAAAATGATGGAACAATCTGTTTAACACACAGTACTGGTGTGATCAGGGGCGGCTTTTAACTACATATCTCAATCACTACCACATGGCAGACAGTATCTGCCTGGGACCTTGACAGGTCTCTGGCATCTTGTGGAAATCTTTAAAATCTGATGCCTTCACTAAAGTAGCAGATGGATATCTAGCACTTCCACACAAGGAGAAAATGCATGCAAATTGAGCTCCCTGTGCAAGAAGATCACAACCTTTTACTCTCAGAATGACATGATTATCACAAGACTGACTTCAAACCAGTCTCCAACAGGCAGATTACATTTTTAGCTATGTCTACTTTAGAATTAGCATGCACAGGGTAGGAAGCAAAGCACGTCATATTTTGCTCTTATTTCTCATAATCCAATGAGGCTCAATACATTGCTGAAACCTCTATTTACTGCTTCTGCTCCCATTTTGTCTTTTATTTGTATTCCTCTTTCTCCATCTCTCCTCTGCAACTTACTTTCTTCCTTTCAAGTGAAAAGAATTTGACCACAAAATTATTCCTTTGGAAATTCACCTGCTATTAGCACTATAGCAAAGCAAAGTCCAAAAGGCAAGACCAATCAACTACAATTAATTTGTACCACACATTCAGAAGTAACAGATTTTTATTTAACAATTTGTATCTGACAATTACAGAAATAAGCAAGAATACAGTAGTAACACAGATAGCAGCAGGATCCCATATCTGTTAAAGTAGTCTCCTTTCTGTTCTCTTTTCTGTTCCTTTTAATTACTTGTGCTTTGTTCCAAATTAGACTACTTTACTTGGAGCGAGATTCTTATTTATCTAAGTACTTATGAAACACTTGGACACTCAGATTAGAATCTTTATGTGTGCATATAAAACAAACAGCAGATTATGATGAAAACAAGAGTTAACAGGTTCCTGACCTCTGGTAAATGAAAATTTGTGGCTCATAATTACAGTTTCTCCTTACTGAATCTCACGGGGAGGTACATATGTTCCTAATTAGGATTTTTTGTTTGTTTGTTTTCCAGATTTCAAAAGATATTTTTAATGGTGATTCTCCCTATTTCACTTGTGGATTTTTGTCTCCTATAAAATTAATTGTTAGTATCTAAGAGTAAAACTTCTCAGAAAAATCTGCCTCAGGATGCATACACCCAAGTCTTACTAACTAAAAGAAAGTAATACCAAATAGTGTTTACGTGTTGAGGTACACAGTAACTCCTGCAAACAGGGCCCTGCTAGTTGAGTGGTTACCATGGCTGCTTCTGGATTGATTTTAAGCAGCCTTATGTCTGAGCTCATACTCATCTCATATGAGTAACTTGGACAGAAGCCCAGACTGCAGTGAGGAACAAATCCAGTTTCCATGGTACTCTGTAGCACAGGTACAAGCATGCATTTGTCTGAAGAGCAGTGGCATGGGAACAGTAGTACTTTCTCGGTTCACGTCTCCTGTGTTACCTCCAAAGAAAGTCCAGTGAAAACAGCATGTGACTGAGGTAGTGTAAACAAGATTGCCTTGTCTTCTTCTTGCAAGACATCTATGCCATCAGATCTCTCCAAAATGGCAGCGTATAGTACGTGTACCACCAAGATCAGGGTGCTTATGGGTTGAAGGTCCCAGAGAACAGCACATTTCCCCTGTTACAGTGCTTTAGCAAATCACCATACCAAATTACCAAAATGGGGTTACACAATGGCTTCATGAAAAGACCATGAAGAAAATACTGAATAAGTATTTCTGGGATATGTATGCACAAAAAGGCATGAAGTAAGAAAATACATTAAAATCCAAGGAAAATTCATTAAGTTTATGCAACCCAAATGCTTCTCCATAGACAAGTGGCAAGCAGACACAATTGGATTTAGCGCTGGGGGTGGCAAGGAGAAAAGTGCACATTTACTGGAACAAATTCAAGAGAGTAAAATGAGCTCATAGAGGTCTAAAGAGCTCTGCTCTTATTTTTTCCCTTTTAAGACTCATTATCCCTTTCCTATTATATATAAGCAAGATCATATTGGAACACTTAAGACTTGTTTTTTTCCCACATTTTCATTCTACCCAGAATACTTGTGACCAGCAGCCTGACAAGAATCCTTCTGTTGATTACTGGGAGACAATCATAAATAGGTGTAGTGTGAAAATAAATGTTATTTCTTCATTTTTCAACAAGATAGCAGTTATTTGTTATTGTTTTTAAAATCCCATGAAACAAAAATAGTTTTCCAACTCCCCGTCATCTCTGACAACATTTCACATGAGAGAAATTCAAATTAAAAATTAACTTGCTACATGAAATGCCTCTGAATAGCACCCTATAAAGCTACAGGGAAAAAATTCACCCCTTTAGATATTTCGCTAAAACCCATACCCTCCCAAATGTAAATCGTTGTCATGGTTTTATGATTTTTGGTACTGGTATTCCACATCATAACATCGTGTATTGCATTACGAGTTAAAGAGCTAATGATGTGGAATACCAGTACCAAAAATCATAAAACCATGACAATCGTTCAGAACCTTGATGGTAGAGTTATATTTTTTCAGTGACTTCTTACATTCTTAGAATGTTTAATACACAGTACATAACTATGCAAATATTTTGTTCCTGAGACTGGAAGACTTCTACTAAAACATCAGAGAAGTCTTATATTAACTGAAGAGTTATTTTCAGGACTAAAATTCTTAAATACTCATTCATTAGTAAGACTTCCCAGAAGAGCTATCAAAGATTTAGAATTATGCCACATCAGTTCGCTATGTCACCTGCTTCTCCCCAACAGCTTGCTCAAGGAACTTCAAGAACTGTTCTGACAATACTGGTGTAAGAGGAAGAGCACCACAGAGATCAATATAAATTGCACTAAACAAAAATTACTTTACAATCTGAATTCAATACTTCACGCAAAGTACTGCAACCTAGCTTCTAGGTATGAAGGAGGAAGGAGTTCAGTTAAGGCTCACTAGAGATGATAATGGGGGAATGATAACAGGACTGAGGGTGAGGCAAACCGTTCAGCTGAAACGCATCTACTCCAATGCACACAAAATGAGTAACAACACAGAGAAGCTGGAAGATATTCTATGCCAGGCATATTATTACTTGCCATTGCTGAAACGTGATAGAATCGCTCCTGACAAAAGCACTGCAATGGATGACTATAAGCTCTTCAAAAGTGATGGACAAGGAAGGAGAGGCAGCATGGCTCTCTACATTAGAATTTCGATGTCGAGCTCAGGGTTGGGAATGGTAAGGTTGAGTCTCCATTACTAAGGATCAGGGGTTGCTGAAATCCTGGTGAGGACCTTTTATAGACTGCCTAACAAGGATGAAGAGACAAACATGGCATTATATGAGCAGTCTGCAGAAGCTGCCCTTGTTCTCATGGGAGACTTCCACTTCCCTGATATATACTGGAAATATGATACTGCAGAGAAGAAGCAGTCTTGGAGGTTTCTAGTTTGTGTGGAAGATAACAGATGCAAATAGTAAGAGAGCCTACCAGGGGAAGCATCCCTATAGACCTGCTGTTCACAGAGAAGGACTGTTGGAAGGGGGGGGGGTGGGGTGGGGAGCGGGGGTTGTGAAGGTCAGGAGCAGTCTTGGACAGAACAACCACAAAGAGTTCTCTATTATAGAGAAAGTCAGGAGGAGAGGCAGGAAAACTGCTACCTTGAACTTCCAGAGGCTAGAGTTTGAACTATTAAGGAAACTTATAGGAAGGGTCCTGTGAGATTCAGTCCTGAAGGACAAAGGGGTCCAGGAATGCTGGACTCTCCTCAAGATGGAAGTCTTAGAGGCTCAGAAGCAGGCTGCCTCCCTGTGCCACAAGATGAACTGTTAGGGATGGAAACTAGTGTGAATGAACAGGAACTCTATCTGAAACTCCAGGAAAAAAAATACAGTTTACCTCTTCTGGAAGAAAGAATGGGAAATACAGGAAGAGTTCAGAGAAGTTGTTGCGATATGCATGGAGAACATTAGAAAAGCAAAAGCCAAGCTTGAACTCAACCTGTAGTAAGGGAGAACAATTTTTTTATAAACAAATACATCAACAGTAAGAAAAGGGATAAGGAGAATCTCCATCTGGATTCTGGTGGGGAATATGTTCACTGAGGAAAAAAACAAAAGGCTGAGATTCTCAGTGTTTTCTTTACATGTTTCTTTAACACACAGATCAGTTAACCTCAGGGTACTTTACCCCCTCACCTGAAAGTCTGGGATGGGGAGCAGAATAAAACAGCCCACTGTTGAAGAGTAGGGTCAACCTTATAGCTCTCTACAACTGCCTGAAAGGAGGTTGTAGAAAGATGGGGCTGGCCTCTTCTCCCATGTGACTAGCAATACTACTAGAAGGAATGACTTAAACTTGTACCAGGGGACTTTCAGGCTAGATATTAGGAAATATTTCTTCTACAAAAAAGTACTGGAACAGGCTGTCCAGGGGAATGGTTGAATCACAATCATACAATAAAGTTGATATTTTTGCATTTTCTGAAATTGTTTGGGGGGAAAAAAACTTTCAATATTTCAAACCTTTTCAAAAATGCAACAATATTATTTAGGGTGAGGAAGCATAAAGACTATTAAAAATTGCTATTAACAAGCATACTTCTTGAGTAACCTTACATCTAAGAAAACACTGATATTTTAAATAATATTTAATATTACTTAACACATTTTTAAATGTCTCAACACAAACTATATATGCAGTCTTAAAATCTTGGGAAAAAATTACAGTGTTTTCCACAGAGCAGAAATTGCTACTGCAAGACGGAGAGACAGTCAATTTAAATGTCTGCCTGTATTTTTTTCTTTCATTAAGTGGTAATTCAGCTCTTCATCTCTTCCGATTTTCTTTACTCACTTTCAGGCAATTACTGTTGGGGGCTCTGATGTTAACGAGGTATACACAGCATATTTAGAAATGAAATACGCTTTTAGAGCACGAAGTTAAGTTAATGGAAGCATCAACCTGAATAGATGCAAAAGCCAGACATCTTTGGTATCAGAGCTTGATTGATTTTATAAGTCAGGTGTTCATATGAATAAGTAACCCTTACTTAGCTCAAGGAGCATTTTTACAAGAAATTTGCACTGTTGAGCTGTAGAAGCAACCTTTTTATATGAGGCTGTTTTCCATTGTCCTTTGCGTTTTTATCTTGTGAGGTTTCACTCTTAGGTAAACTTAATCTTTAAGATTATGGTAGATCTATACATTACCATAAATAAATTTGTATAGATACTTATATTCACAAATTAAGAAAGATGTGGAACTATCTATGTGAAAATTATGACCCTAATTCTGAAAAAACGATACTTTTTATATAAAAGATTCTTATTTGTCTCCACTCCATTGTCATGATGAAAAATAGCTAACAAATGTTGACCAAGTATTTTCCAACAATTAAAAGAGTTAAAATTTAAAGTCATCTCATTTCCAGATGTTATTCATTCCCAGTTTTATTTAAATGGACTAATGACATTGGAAAATACTATTTCAATAATATAAATATTATAAGTAACATAATGTTTAAAAGCCTAAAGCTTTGGCCTACCTCACTAAACATACAAGTTTTCTGACTTTTAATTACATCAAGACTAAATTTAAAGATTTTGCAAACCAACTCTTTATTTTTAAACTTTACTTTAATAATAAGATAAAGCCCTGATTGAAGTGAATATTTTAGTTAAAAATAAATAAATAAATAAGACATTTCTTACTCTATTTATCACATGGAGAAGACATGTAAGTATATACCTTAGGTATACAACCACAAAAGAAATGCAAACAGGGAAAATAACTGGAATTCTTACTGAAAAGTCATTACTTTGTTTTTTCTGCAAACAGAAATTCTAGTGTTTGAAAGTACCTAGCAAGTGTTTCTCTCCCTTCCTTTTTCTCAGTCTCTAATAGTCCTTTCAGTGAAATGTTGTTATTTAGAAATAGAAACTGATTAGATAAGATACATACACTTGCTTACAACTAGAGTACATAAACACTAGAACAGCTTACCTGGGAACTGGTGGACTCTTGAACCCTTAAGGTCTTTCATTCAAGACTATCTCTAAAATAAGAGCAAAAGATTCTAGAAAAACTGTAGAAAACCAAGTTGCAGAACAGCCAACTAATTCTAAGACACCATTAGTTCAGTCTATATCCTTTCAGAGAAGCTCCTTAACTTGCCAAATGCTTCAGTGACTTCCCAGGTAATTGCTACTGCTATTGCACTAGAACCATGACAGATAAGAATCACATGATGAAATGTTAAGGTCTCTGTTAATGCGCAGGTGGCTCAGTTTAACAGAAGAGTCCCTCTATTTTGCCAGTCTGTTAATCTATCAGGTATGGTTTTGAGACAATCTACAATGCAGCCAACAGATGTCACTGTATATAATCAAAGAAAATAAGTTTAAATGTAATCTGTCTGTTTCACAGCCTTCAGTTTTTGGAAGCTAAACATAAATTCCTTAATGATATATACATATTCTAGCCATTCATATTCAAAAAGCTGTGTGGAATTAAGCCCACTAGGCAGACTTGATCTCTTGACTAATTAGCATCAACACACAGTGCTCTTATGTTATATTGAATATGACTTTACCTGCTCCCTCACAACCAACATTTACATTGGTTTATATATTCTAAGCAATTTAAAAGAGATTTGGCCTCTTTTATTTTATTTTTTATTTTTTGGCTACCTCAAATATATATTGACACTGTGAGGATACCCCACACTTCACAAACCCAAATCTGTTACCATGCGACTACAGCTGTAAGACATAAAGAGAAAGGAAGTAATGCAAAGAGAAAAACAATATTTAGCCTAATTCAATAGCAGATCATCTAAGATTTTGCAGATAAACACCTGGGATTTCAGCTCTGTCTGCAGCTGTATCATAAAAGCAGACAATTGGCTTTAAATGCTCATGCTATTTCAGTCCATTCAAGCTCCAGCTCGTGAAACTAACAGAGATTCAACTGCAAGGCACAAGTTGAAAATACTTCAGCTGTTACGCATTTGTAACTGTTCAGGCTAAAAAAGAGCATCCTCAGTGTTAGTCATTGTCTACTTTCTACTCAGTAACAACCCCATTATACAAGCGTTCCTTTGGTGAATGTTCCAATAATTAATAATATTAAAGACTATCTTTTTTTTTTTTTTGACAGAAAAGGGGGCATCAGGAAGGAATAGGCATTTGGGTCCAAGGCAAAGGGAAGCCTGAATTCATATATAGTCCTTTGTACAGCAAAGTCTACCCAGTTTCTGTTCTGTAACCCCAACATGGGAGAACAAAAGGGTAGATGAGCATTAGAAAATTACTTCTCCATCTGCACTGCCTAGCAGCAGCACCTGATATAATCTCCAGAGGAGCAACATCACCACAATTCACCACAATAAACCAGGGTGAGATGCTGGCATCTGAATCCAGTGGAGCTCTGACTTCAACAAGTCCAGAATTCAGCCTGGGTTCTTGTTGCCTCAAGAGATATGAAAGTGTGCTCACAGATATGAAGTACAGACATTTATACTACCACAAGCTGTAGTTTGTATTTTTATTTTGAAGATAGAGTCTTATGGAAACCTATTGGATGCTCATGCATTATTAATTTTCTTCAGCTATAAAAATATAAAATGGAATGTACAATAACATGTTGTTTATTGCTTATGCCTGTGTGATGCTCAGAAACTCGGATCTCCTGCCAGACACTTATAAGCAGAACTGTTCCACTTCATGCTGATGACACAGCTCCATCAAACAGCACTAATCAAATTGCCCAGGGCCTTCCAAACAAAACGTTAAACTGCATCATCAAAAAAATAGTCAAATGGTACTGCCCATCCTAGTCTTATACTGACAGCATGAACTGGAAAGCCTCCAAATATATTATAAAAATATAATAGGTTCTGCAGATTTGCTTCTGAAACTCCAGCCATGTTACATCACTGTTCTTAAATGAATGGCAGCTGATAGCTATCACAATATTTGGAGGTTTATAAGAAAAATGTTCCACTTCAAAGGTAGCAATGTGTTAGCATCAGATTGTAACATGTTGAATTACAAAGATTGCTGCTAATACTAGCCTGTTGGTTACTCCAAACATTTTACAGTATTTAAAAAGAAAAAATTCGAATTCCAAAGGAGAAAAAATCTGATTTTTGTTGTTCCCTACCAGAGAAATATTAAGACTTGGACTGACAGAAAATGACGTACTTAATTTTTCAGTTTTGTTTAGTTTTCTTTATCTAAGTGATTCAATCAATGCCGCTGATGTGGAGAAGTAGAGTTGCCCTTATGCACTTGTTTCTTTCATTAATGAAAAAAGACAAGGATTTTTATTAGTTAGTTGATCATCTCCCTCTTGGCTGTTGCCAGTCTTCCCTCTGTCTTTTCCTTTACTTCACAGCTTCAACAATGTTTTTGAGTGGATGAAAAAACAGTAGCTGGAAGGATGATGCCTTCAGAGACAGAAGCCATTTAGACTGAAGAAAGGCACTGAATTTGCAAACAGTATTCTAGGAAACTGGGATGTGGTCTGATACAGTGTCTTTTCTCAAGGATACCTTGATTAACAGGAGATGAACAAGTCGCTTTTTGTAATAGAGGTTTTCCCTTTTTATTAAGTTATAAGATTTTGTGTGGAAAGTATTCTTATTGTGGGCAGTGCCCATATCTAGTTTTTGGCAGATTCTCTGTTATAATGTTGCCCAAAACTTATAGTACTGAACAATGTTGTATATTATAAATGGATCTCTGGAATAAAATAATTGAAGCTGAACATCAATACTCTATGTAAATGAGGGATTACTTGGACTAGGTTGAGACTGCACTGTGCCCGAAAACTTGCTGAAGTGCATGAGGTAAGCATGAGGAAGTATTGCTTTCAGCTTAGTTCCATCTGAAGGGTGAACCACTCCAAAATACAATCAAAAACTTGTTTTGTGGGGATAGTGGAGTGAATCACTGCAAAAGCTTGCTCCTTATTTGAACAAAAAAGTAGTATAGATGTATTCTGAAAGTCACTTCATGTTTTAACCTCCCCAGATCTGTAATCAATCAACAAAAGTGAAATTAACACAAATTAATTTTGTCTTTCAGATCCACCAACTGATAGTTGCCTTCAGATTCAATGCTGGAGTAGGACTTCCCAATTAGACTCAATGCCAGAGTGGACTTCCAAAGACTGAACGTGACCCTACTTAACACAGAGTTCAGGGTTTTGTTTGAAAGTGATAAGTAAAACAAATAAACATGCTAATATTTAGATAATGATGTTTTTAGTGCTGTAAAATAGTAGCAAATGCATCCATATTTTTCACCACTGTCACTGTATTTTCCTCTATGAAGTTGATGAATGAAACAGCAGCAGCAGCGGTGGAGAGATCAAGTTAGATTCAGTTAAGCTGTGAGTATTTGTATACATTTTTATAGACAGTTCTGCCAGTGCAGCTTAACCCTTTTATAAAAATTCAGCTCTAGGTTTGCACACTTCTGAGCAGAGGTTGCTAACTAATCTAGTGCACTATCTCAATGTGTATACATAAGGAAAGGTGAGAATCATGTTTCAGAAGTAGAAACACAGATGTTATAACACATGTAGAAAGTCTTTTATGTATGTGTGTATCTATCTATCTAACTATCTATTTTAGGCATGATGGAAATAAATGGAATTATAAAAAAGCTGTTTGTAGCAAAATAATAGCCTGTTGATAGGCACTTGCCTTCTGAGTCATGAAAAATTGCACCTGGGCTAAGCTATTATGCGGAAACCCCCTCACACATCTTTAGTACCTCAGGCATCTTCAATAAAGCATATGTGATGACTATCATTACTATGCTTACTGCCATTTTTTTTAATGAACTATGCATTTAGCAAACCTTTTATTTGAAAAATATGAATGTCAGACTCAGACTGCTAAGAGGTTAAATTGAAAAGCTATATTTTCCTTCAGTATCAGTGTATCAGCATTTGAGCAGAATTGTTGGAAAGAGAGGAGGAAAATTGCAGACTGTAGCATATTTTAAAATATATCTCATTTTGAATTGCCTCCCCAGGTCTCCCCAAGATTCTTTCTTTAGTGTGTCTGCAAATACCATGGTATGACCAAACTCCCATAGAATGTGAAGAGATTCCATGAGTTTTAAGTGTCCAGGATGACAGGCTAGTATCAGTACCTACAAATCTTTTTTCTCTGTCCTAGTTATGAACAATGAAAATAAATAATACATAGTTTTCCATTATGATGAAGACAGTTATATCCTATTTGAAATATATTTAGCTAAAAGTTTTAATTAATGAAGATGTTTCCTCTATTCACTTGATAGACACAGGTAAAGGCTAGGTAAGAATGTCCCACAGTACTATTCTGTGAAGCTCTTCGGTTTCATTATCGCCTAAATATGCTGTATTACAGCCTAAGAACAAAGATTTGTTACTGGATAACAAATAATTCTGTAATACTGTAGAATTACTGCAGAATTTTTACAGAATATTTTTCTGAAGATTTTACAGTTTTACTTTCAGGATCATTGTTACTTATTTTTTTCAATCACAGTCACAACATGAATTAGCTGGTGTTAAAAATCCAAATTATCACAAAATACTTCACTCAAAAATCCCAAATAATCTCAAATCTGTTTACTCTCTGTATGTAATATTTACTAAACACTTATTTACTGACCATCATAGAATCACCAAGGTTGGAAAAGATCTCTGAGGTTGTCTGGTTCAACCATCCACCTGTCACCAATATTTCCCTCTATACCATGTCTCTCAGTACAACATCTAAACATTTCTTGAAGACACCATTACATATGCAATGTACGTAAGTATAATACATATATATAAACTATTAGGAAGCAGAAGAAAAGTTAAATTCACATTTTATATAATTTCCAGCAAATAATAAATCATCCAGTTTAGTAGTGTAAGTAATGATATATAACAAGCATTATTTCAGAACAGTCAAACATAAATAATCCAAAAAGCCCCCTGTATTCATAGTGACAATTCTCTTATGACAACATCACGGGAAAAGGTTGTAATTAATGCAAAAATAAAGCGGACCATCTATTAACATAATCTGAGTAAAATCCTTCCACAGTTAAATGTAGTCACTAAGTGCTGGTATAATACTTTATTAATTAGCAAAGTATTTATCCACTGGGAAATGAGGATAAAAGACTGTACACTTTGTCAGGCTGCAGAAAAATGTGTTATCTCTTCATAAGAAATGCATAAAACTCAAACAAAAGAATGATTATCTCTTTAAATGAATTACATTTAATCTCAGAAGAAAGAATGAATAAATTGGTTCCTTTATATTACTGTGATACACCAGCAAAATTACTGAGATCACAGTCCTTTATAGATTTCGACACTCATATCAAACTATTCTCTTGAACTGTTTAAAGTATTAGCACAGTAAGGATTTTTAAGTTGCAGCATTTTTTTAAGATGAGGAATAGTTTTCTAAATGCACCAATTTAAATGTAGTCATTTTCTAGGCAAACAAAAACAAGATGCTTCCTAACAGTTTTCATTACGTAGTGTAGACACCCTGGCCAGACACCTCTATCCAGAATGTCCTCATCCTAACTACACTCTCAGAATTTTTTGCCCTTTGATCTGAAAATCTTGCTTCTACTTCTGAATTTCCTACTGGGTACATTTTTATACATTATTTTCATATTTTAATTAATTGTAAACAACTTCTTGTCCATTGTATATGAAAAATAAAACAACAAAAATAAGAAAACATGATCAGGCAAAGACTAAAAAACAAACAATCAAATCTTTCAAATTACAAAGATTCATTGATGCTTACTGATTTTTTAAGGAGACCAAAAACAGATGTGAGGACAGTGACGGAATGAGTGATGCATTTCAACAGTGGTTACAGCGATATGATAGTCAAGCTATATCGTGAATGCCTGTGAACAGCTGTCACACCATGAAATAAAGAGCACCTTGATTAATTCATCAGCGCAAATTGGCTAATGGTGGTGTCTATGTTGAGAAATAGTATTTTGTAGCTAAGAATTTGCTTTATCAACTTGTGTTATTGTTCTCTTTGTATCTGTTGTAGTTTCCATGGGAAAAAAAATAAAAATAGGAGGCATTACTTTCAGAGCCACCCCCATAGTTTTAATTCTTCACTCTTCCAAAACATTTGTGGGATGCATCACTCTTAATGAAATGAAACATCACATAATTGTATTTTAAACTGCAAAATCTTCTCACAGCACAAGTTCTTCAGGGCAAAACTTTATCACAAATTTACAATCTTTTACAGTATGAAACAAGTCTTGGTATGCAGACATTCTATAGTGAATGTATTCTATGAGAAGTCCCAGTCCTCTTCAATTTCTCGTGGTTGGTGGGGCACTTTGAATGCCACCTACTGTGATAAGATACAAAGTATTCATAGTCAATTAAAGCGGAGCATTAAATGAGAAACAAACTAAAAAAAAAAAAAATGTGTAAACATTCATTGCCTAGTGTGCAGCAGGTGGCATAGTGATCTGACCTCATAAAACTATAAAACTAATTCACAGATTTCTATGAGAAGGAAGAGGAGATATTCATATGATTAAGAATGATAATAGTAATAAAATAAAATAATAAAAATAATAAAAAAAATAAGATTACTATAGTTGCTCTGTTGTCTCAAGAGTTATATGAGGAAGGTGCTGCTATAGGGAAAGAAATGTTACTGCAAATCTTGCCTGTTCCATTACGTTAGTGTAAAGCAGATGCAGAAAAGAATACTACTATTCAAAAAATCTCGATTTGGGATAATGATCCTCTTTAATGCATAACTAGTTTTTGCCAACATCTACATCATAGGCCTTCAAGGTGAGGGCCAGACTGTCAGACTTCAAATATATGAATATTTAAAACACTGCTTTCTTTGTGTAGAATACAGTCACTCAGGGTGGAATTTGAAGAGGATCTCATCTGAAAGACAGACTATCCAAAGTTCAAGATCATTGGCACAAATCTGATTTTTAACCAACAAGCAACAGGCAACCAGGATATTCCTTTTATACTGCAGATTTTAATTCTGTTTTTGAATAATTTTAAAGTTTTTGACAAAACATTTCTCCAAATATTAAAATTTATTGCTTTGAAAGTCCTCTTAGGTAGAGTTCACATGGCATCCTATCTTGCTAATGTAATTCCCACTTACCTCGCTAAGAGACATATCCCACTCTGAACATAATTGGAAAATCAAATTTTTACTTACTGCATATTCCCAAGAAAACTATGTGACTGGGACAGTCAAAAAAGTTCTCAGAGTTTCTAGACTTGCAACTCATAACCAATGAGCTAGAGAACTACATATTGAAGGATTAATCTCATTCTGAATTTTTCTCAAGTAAACACTTAGATATTAAAATGCAATTTTGATGATATGTCATGAAATGTGATTTTCCAAAACAATGCTTGGTTTCTTCTTGAATTGCAACTCTTCACTCGTTTATTATCTACAAGTAAATATTACTTTCATTTTATTATCCTTTTCCTTTATGGCATAACTTTCTAGAAACCAAAGCAGAAAAATAAGAGACATGAAAGCAAGAATGATAAAAATTTCATTGTAATGAGTAAATGCTAATTTTTTCACTAACTTTCAAGTAGACTAATAAAAATTATTTCCATGTGGAAGTGCAAAAAATCCAGCCTGCACAGCATAACCCAAACAACTTCAGGTTTCTCAAACTGGATGTATTTATGAAATTCAGCATTGAATATTTCTCTCACTTATATTCATAAAAATGCATATATTTGACATGATTAACTGAGAAAATGATTTGAATTCTTTCCTTTTTGTTCAGCTCATGTTATTAATACTGTTTCATTTTACAGAATAAGAAAGTTGTGGAACATCTCCCACTCAGAAGCAGAGCTGAAAGTGAAAAGGTCATAAAAAGTTTCAGTACTTCACTTGTTAATCTTTCTGTAGCAGCATTAACATATTACAAAAGTGGTTTTTGGAAATTCAGATCTTTATGGAAGATATGAAGAGTGACTTTCTCAGCATGAAGCCTTAATACCAAATGAAAAGTTCTGCCCATCGCTGCCTGTTTTGTACCAAGCACTGCTACAGGCATGTACTACTATACTTCTCCTAATGTCTTTTCATTTTCAATATCCTTCTGATGCACTTTTGTTACATACTTAATGTTGTTACAGGTGCAAAACTGTAATTTCAATTTTGAATGCAGTTGCACATGTGCCTCAAAAACACTGAAGGCCAAAACTCTGTGCTGCTAACACAGATTGTGTGTCAACAACATTTTCCTTTGCTTGCTAATGCTTTATTGTTTCTTAGTATATATTGAAATAATAATGGTAATTTATGCAGATATTTTGTATGCATAGCAAATAATGAGAAACACCTGCAGAAATTTCCCTCCTTCTCTGAGTTCAGCAACTAATTATATTTTTAAATAATGGCTACCATTGAACACAATTATCCAAATCACTTTAAGTAATGGAATCTTTTAAAGGTGTTTTTGAAAATTTTTTACACAGTTTTTAAACAGTCTTTTTATATGCCGGATAGGAGACAAAGAATGTAGTAAGCAGCTTAGTAACCCAAAAATGTTTTGGCAGCTACAAATCATGCTGTGATTTCTCTCAGTCTTCTGCAGCTAATGCTTCTTTGCTTATTTAAAAAGAGGCCAGGATTTCCCCAATACTTTCTCATCCTGATTAGCATTCAAGGCTGCTATATATTAAAAATAAAATACAGGAAAAAGTAAAATACCCAACCACTTCTAGTTTAAGTGCTTGACTCAGCAAATCTTGCCTATCCAAAGAAGAGATATGAAAGCAAAAGTGATGATGGAAAACAGTAGTCTCATGAATAAGGAACAAGGGTCTAATTTAAGGGGAAGAGTAGACCAAAGGTCTCTGAAGACTAAAATAGCTGCAATTCAACAAGGAGATACTCATATCTTCATACTTTGCATTTTTCCCTAGGTTTTAAGTAAATGGGACAGAAGTAATGGATGTTTCTTGCTATACTCTCCTTTCCAAATAAATAAGTGAAAAAGAGCAAAACAAAATCACACAACTACAGCTATCAACTGGGGTCCTGGGTTTGATTCTCTGCATTTGCTTGTAAACTAGAGAAATTGGGCACTTTTAACTCAGTACATCTTTCTCATTTCAAGATTTCAAGAATGATATAACAAAAGACAAACAGTTTTGAATATATTATAAATCAACGAAACAGCCAAACAAAACAAGTAAAGCAAACAAACACAAGCCACAATAAATGAAGCAAAAGATCATCCAAAATCTCTGTAGTATTTTCTGATACTCTTTCTGAAGTCTAACCAAAAGCTTCCTTTATTTCTCAGCATTTGAATAATCCTTCAACTGTAATTGCCAAATTGTTCACACCAGATCTACCCCTCACCCCTCCCCCTCCATCCTCATTGGCCTTCTTGGCAGTGAGTTTTCAAACCACAAAGATGATAGAGCAAGATTAAATCAAGGCAGGATACCCTGCTGCAGAAATAAGGGCTATGGCGTAGATTATATTACTGCCTGTAGGGAAGTCCATCCTACTTTGCTGTAGACAACATCTCACACATCCTAATCTAATTCACAGTGGTAGCAGATGTTTTCTAGGGCTCTGACACAGATTAAGAGGTTGTATTTTAGCAACTACTTTTGCCTAAACTCTAGATCTGCTGTGCTTCACAGTACCTCTGACTGCATATTTTACACTTCCTCTCTTGTTTTGTGACTCTAAAATGAAAGGATTTATGTTTTTTTCTGCTGTAAATATAGCTTATTCTTCAATACTATTGTAATGGACATAATAAATCTCATGGAATATCCACATTTCTGATGTATAACTTGAAAAAGTTTTGGAACAAAGAAGCACTCTAACACTGGGAAATATCAGACAGGTTCTGAATTTTAAAGCTCATTGGGGGCACCCCAGCTTGGTCAAGGACCTAGTCTACATAAGAGTATGGCTGATCCAGGTTTATAATTCATCTCACTCATTTTCTGCTACTAGTGGAATCAGGCACAGTTTCCCTGGGTGTGGACAGGGATGGTGTGAATTGCCACTGCAGCCTTAATGAATACTATTTTTTTCATGTAATATGGTTGAGAAATGTGACACTATTAAAAAGAAAGGAAATAAGGATTCAACAATATTTATGATACCTCTATGTGAAATGAATTGTTATTCTGACTGGTTTTCTTGAAGCTCTACATCCAGAATGTATGAATGTGGAAAGTGCTACTTATAATTCACTCTCTGGAAAGAATAAACTTTGTGGGTCAATTCAAAAGTAATGCCTCTTATTTTTTTCCATGGAAACTACAACATATACAAAAGAATACAGTAACTCTTTTTGAAAGAGCATATTGTCAGCTACAGAACACTGTTTTTCAACACAGATATCACCATTAGCTGATTCACACAGATCTAGACACTCCTCATTTTGTGATAATGGCAACTGTACATGGCTACCCAGAATGTGGCTTGTATTTCATGTTCTTACCACCTCCTTTGAAAAACACCACACACAACTCACTGTGCTCATAAACACTGTTTGGTCTCCATAAATGTTCAGCAAGTGCCAGTGAACACGGTTTTTCCACATGGAAGAATTCAGTGACACACCTTTGCTTCATCCACTCTTCCACGTCAGATACAATTTTGTCTGACTGCCCACTGCTGCCCTCTGTCACACAGCAACAAAATAGAGCAGAATATTGTTGGGAAGGTTCAACCTCTACTGCTACACCACTAACATCCACCTCTGACAATGTGAGCCAACATAATAAAATAGGACACACTACTTTTAGAGCATATCTCATAGTTCTGCGTTGTTGAGAACAAGGATAAAGCAGTTTAAAGATGCACTCACACATGTTCTTTCACTCATTTTATAAAAAAATTAGAAGTAATTCTTCAAGTCCTTGAATCAATAATTCATACCTGTACATATTTCCAAGGGATGGTGTGTTAAAACAATGAAATAATATTATATTCATATTTTTCTGTGCAAAATATTATTAAAAATATTAAGTGAATTCCATTCCAACATATATACAATAAATTTTAAAAGCATCAATAGTGACCAATTCTGAAATTATGCCCATTACCTGAATTATATCATTCATGACTTTTTTTGTTTTTTGCAACCTCCTTATAGTTAACAAAGTATTCCATGATATGCCTATCGAATTGCCCATCAAAAACAATTTAACATAAATTTTAATGACTATTTTAAATCTTCATCTGTGTGAAACTTTCTGAAAAACGGGAGATTTTCATTTCTGAAAGTTTACTCATTTTTCTTTCATTAACATTTAAAGCCCGGTTGTTGTATGACAGACTGAAATAATATTTAGGAACTTGTTTCTAAAATTAATCAGAAACCAAGGGAAACTGAAAGAATAAAAAAGTAACAGTGCTACAGCAGATATTCCATTTTTCCAGGAATCTTTGTCTGAAGACATGCATTTTCTGTATTCTATTTCTTAAAATTTATTATTATTATTTAGTAGCATAAATATTTCATTAATATTTCCATGGTTTTCTATCGAA
Source organism: Callipepla californica brunnescens (assembly GCA_023055505.1). Lineage (NCBI taxonomy): Eukaryota > Metazoa > Chordata > Aves > Galliformes > Odontophoridae > Callipepla > Callipepla californica. The sequence continues at coordinate 293,892 of JALIRH010000064.1, forward strand.
AGAATCTCTACAAAACATTTGAAGATGTCAAAACATGCTAAAATCATTAAGTATTTTATGTATTATACATGATTCTAAAAATTATATTCTCTGTTTTTCTGAAATCAAGATTGATTTTTGTTGAAATATGTGCAAGGTCTTCTACCACTATAAATCTGTGTTGCAGGGAATAACATATCCTGATCATCTTGATGTACATTCAAATACTGAAAATCATATCCAGAAAAAACAAATTTTGCTTTTTGGGCCTCAGCCTTTTAACTAGCAACTTTCTTTTTTTTTTTTTTTAAAGAGCTTTTAAACAGCGTCTCTTCAAAAGTGCAGTTCCAACCTAGTATTGAATTCCAAAACAAAGCAGGAGAATACTAACACACAGAATTCAAATACATTTGTCAAAAATTACAAGGAATTTAGTTAGAGCAAGCAGGTGCAGAAAGTATATTGACAAGTTCACTTCTAAATTACACAGAATTTGATGCGCCATTGTTCTGGCTGGAGATGGAGGAAGTAAGAGTTTTACAGATGCAGGCAGCATGAAGAATAAATAACTTCACATTAAGGAAGATAGAAGTAGATGGATTTCTCCTGAAATACAGCAATCTGTATTCAAAGAGGATGAAGATGCTGAGGGAGTAGAATTCCCACATCCAGTAGAGGGAAAGGGAATTACTTTTCAAAAATCAAACAATACTCCAAAATCCCAAACATTGGAGCCAGGCTTTTCTATCATTCAGGACCAAACACAACATGGCAGAGGCCAGTGCTAAGTTTTAACTGCAAAATATGTAATCTATGGTAATACCATTTGACCAAGGTACTTATACTACCTTCCACTCTACTGTAATGAAATTATAGAATTTTCAGTTGGGATTAGTGCTGAATATTTCAAACCGTTCATAATATTACAAAACCTTCCTCATACATAGACATTCATGTAACTTAAATGTGTCACAGAAAAACTGTGTCTTCTTGCCAAGTGTCAGAGAAAAATGCTCGCAGTCCCAGTCACATTTGCAGCAGATTTTGCTAAGGGTGAGTTTTGTAAGGTTAATTATTTTTCCCTCCTATAAACAAAGATCTTGTGCTTGACACGCGGAAGGACTTGCACGTATTTTGGAAAAAGTTCTCTCATGATGATTTTCAAAGCTGCTGTAGCCAATGATGCCCATGAGAGGGAACTATTGGTTAACGGTTGGAGATGGGGTTTCGCACTTCTGCTCCTTCACTGCGATTTCCCTCTGCTTATCAGAACCTTGCCAAATGGGACGTTCAGAAAGTAAAAGGACAATCTCTATCCTCATTAGAATGCTATTTCTGAAAGCTAAACTGTTTTAAATTTTAACAAGAAAAATACTGAAGTTAGTGCTACTAATGGTGTGCTGTACAGATGGAACCAAGTGACAGGCACCTGATACCAAACCAGAGGCATGATATCAGAGACATCGCAGCAAGAGCACACTTACTGTGTTTGGTGCTTTTTAAGGAGACAGTAAGGTTTTCTCAAGGAGATACTTAAAATCTCACTGAAAAATAAATAAAGTAATGGAAATCAGATTGCTGTCTCACAAGTAAAAATAATAATCTGCAACTAGTACAATGCAAACATCCGCTGTGAAAGATTCTTTTATACAATCTCCCAGACCACTGCAACTGGTAAAATAGATACGTAGAATGGACTTCTGAAGTTTCACGGTCTTCTCCTGGATTCTGTCCAGTGCTTACAGTGACAGAAGTACAAAACAAGCTGGAAAAAATTTATGCCTCTCTAGGGTTGCTGTTTTGGGTTTTGTTTTGTTTTGTTTTGTTTGTTTTTGTTTTTGTTTTTGCTTTTTTTTTTTTTTTGAGTGAAGAAGACGAATAAATTTATTCCTCTTGACAGTCCCCTGATTTTATTAGACTGTTGACATCCCTTCCTTTTGTACAATTTGGCAAGTGATCAGTAGAATTATGCTTCTTGCAGGCAGTCTCAGATTGACCGTGGCAGCAGGTATAAAAGGCAAAATACTAGATTAGGGTTTGGGATATATTAATAGCATAAAGGGACTTCAATTTCACAAACAGGATTGAAAAGCAAAAGTAGGCGGGTAATATGACTGCAATTCATGGAAGAAAAATGTTTTAATATTAAATTAGTACTGATGATAATTTTTTTCATTAAATAAACTGCATAGTTTCAAAGTATAAATACGATTTTTAACTAACATTTTTAGGAAAATCAGTAGGCAAAAATGGTTATACAGACTGATCTTTCCTGTCTGTGTAACTTTACAAAGGTGAGTACTTCATTAAGTGTAATGCATTGTAACTATGTAAAATTTAATCTCTAAAGCTCTTCTGAAGTTAAAATTTTGTGCATTTTGATTTTAAAGCTATGTTGCTGGTATATAAAATGTCTCTGGAATAAACACAATACTTCTGGAATAATTTAAATATATGTTGATTTAGAATGCCACACATTTCCTGGCCTTAATTTTGCCCTTTGTCTGAAATTAATAGTCATCAAAATTGCAGTTGCTTAACCACTGTCTCTAAACAAGAAAACATTCCGCATTTGATTAACAGAGAAACCTCCTCATCAAGAATTTTTTCTTTTAGTATTCTATTTTTTATTCCTTCATTAAAATATGCAGTGAAATAAAATAAAAGTAAAAAAAAAAAAAAAACAAACTACTACAAGTGAGCAAATTCTGAAATTAATTAAATAGCACAGTCCTCCAAACATTTTGTTCAAAAATGTAAAATCTCAGAACTTAAAATGCTGTGAATTAACATTTATCTTTTTGTATTAAAAAGGCTCAGCTTCTCTCTGTGCTTCAAAACTGACATATTGTGCAATAAACAGCAATCAGCCTAAAGATGCTATATTAAACAAACCAAGTTTTGTTTTGCTAAACTAAGCAAAATTAGTTGAATGCCCTAAGTAATAGTTGCTGGTATTTTTTTGTAAATTATTTCTCCACTTGTTTTTGTGTCTATGCATAAATTAAAAATCTGCTGAAATTTATTATTCATCTGAGATGTAATTAATATGCAAAATTATGCAAATTAAGATGCAATTAGGCTTCAATTCTCTAGTGGAATTTTCCATTATAATTTAATACAAAGTAATAGAGTAATTGGTGTCACGTGTAATTACGGTTACTCACGTGTACTTGCAGACGTGAAAATGGTGTGGTATATATTAGTTATCCTATGCAAATGTACGATACAGGCCCTTAACACTTGGGAACAAGGTAAACAAAGATTGTCTTAAAAAAGAAGGGAGCAATAGTGACCCTTTTTTTTTTTTCATGTACCACCATTTTCAAGACCATGAGTAATTGTAAATTTTGCTGTATTTATTCCTTAGAATTCTTAAATAGGTATCACGATGCAGTCTGAGGCTTTTTTTTAAATATCTTCTTTAGAAAACTGTCTCTAGTTAAAATGAAAATGATAATCAAAATGACAATGGTTTGGACTTTGGTGTGGTTAGTATACACATAACTCCAGTTTTACAAGTTTTTAATACAAAATGTATTTCCTGCTTTAATATGATATTCAATGACTTTCAAAAGCTTTATGATATGCTTATTCTTAGAATACAGTCTTGCAATATAACCTATAATGCAAAATCAGACTAATGTATTTTAGCTGGTGCTAGAACATGCAAACGGTTGTAGACTGAGTACATGCAGTGGGTGAATGAATCACACTGAATTCAAGTTTTCTGAAGTGTTAACATCTGCAGGATCAGGCTCTAAGCTCAAATGAATTGTCAATATAATTGTCTATCTGTGTTATTGCAAAATAATTTACAATGTTTTTTAAGTCATTTTCTTCGCCTGAAGTTTAATTTTTGCCTTGCACTTAATTTCAGATATACCAATAAAGTGCTTAAATCACCCAAGTAATCCAAATTTCATAATTTGTTTGAAAACTACACATCCAGCTGTATCAAATGGACAGATTACCATGCACTTGAATTCACAAAAATGAAAAAGAGATAAGGGGGGTGGGGGAGGGTGGTGATATTTTTGAATGGTAACAAAAGCAGAAAGCAAACAAATACAATACGAAATTGTTTTTAACTCTGAGTCCAAACTCATCATTTCCTCATGGGAACAATCACATTTTGCATCATCCTAACTGTATCATACGTAAACCAGTAACCTGTGTGCAAACGATTTTTTTTTCTTTCTGAGTGCTAAGACATTTTGGTTTTGTTTCAATGCTATCATATTCACTAAACCTTCCCCCACTCCCATACCTCCTCAGGCTGGAACTTTTGTGTTGTTCACATTCTAAGTTTAATGGGGGTGGATCGATAGGTGGATAGGTGCGGTGAAAAGGGCGAAATTGGAATGATTGAACATAATGAGTATAGAGCTTCATTGTGCCAAACTGGTCTCCTTCTTCTTTTCATTTGCTCCTACTACTGCTGGCTAATTATTTAAAGGAAAAGGTATCTATGAGAGAAAATAAAACCTACCATTAGTCTCTCGTGCTGCACCCTTCCCTAGCCCCACCCATTCATCCATATGTAGCTTTTCCATTCATTCCCATAATACCACCAATTACTATGCAGTCAGGACCATTCATATTCATATTCACATCTCACTGTGGACATTTAAGCTACACTCTGAGCAACACTCATACCTTAAACTACACCTATTATACAGCTGTTGTACAATTACTGTAAATGAAGTATACAATATGGGGCTCGGCTTGTATAATAATTTGTAATCAGTGATAGGGGAAGAGGGTTTTGAGTACTTCTGCCATGCATATCTTTTGGTCTCCTTATTTCCATCATTCTTCTCTGCCTTCCATCCCTTGGGCTTGGTTCTATAAAGGCTTTTTCTGAGAGACATAATAAAGAGATTCTCATATGGAGTAAAATGACTTCTCCCTCCTACAACTGAACCAGTTTATGCCAGCTGAGGCATCCAGCTTGTCTGTTTCAGCACACAACACTGATTTTCTTTGTACTGTTCTTTACTGAAATAGACTTCAATTTACATCAGAGTTCAGGATAAAATACATAGCCTATGTATGATAAGAGGTGATGATTAAAGTTCAGAACAGAATTCCTACAGAGAGCACAGCTAAATAGAGTAATGGCAGGTTTTTGTTTTTTTTTCTTTGTTTGTTTGTTTGTTTGTTAGTTTTTCTTTCTGTTTCATTTTATTTTGTTTTTGCCAAGTTTTAACTATTTGTAAGGTATTCGCTGCTCCCAAAAGCAAAAGATTATAGACTTGATGGACCAAAGCACTTATCCTGTGGAACATCTCAAGTTCAAAACAAATGAGAGGAAACTCAATGTAATGTTGTATATGCATATCAGCTATCTCATTGGCAGGGCAAAGTTTCCAGAATCTATTTCCACACGAGTTATTTTTGTCACTTAAATTTATCACTTTAACAAAAAAACAAAACAAAACAACAAAGTAAAGCCATATAATGAATATATTAAAACAGCTGTACATTGCTACCTGCAGTCTGGTCAACATCAACACTATCTCACAAAGAGCATAATACAAGAAATGTTTTGAATAGACTAACAATTGATTCAGGCCTCTTTCTGTGCCTATTTACAAATATGATATCAGAAGACCAAACAAGATCCACTGTTCTGAAGTCTGGACTAATTCCAGAAATGTACTTCAACAACATAGAAAACCATTTTAATATATAATTTAAAAATACAGGAGCATTATTTAAGTTTTCTGTTCATTATCTTACATAGAATTTAACAATCAGAATCTATGAAATTTGCTCTCTAATACCAGATTCTTTGCATGTACTCCTTCTACATTTATCAGTATACTCTCGTGTTCTTCTCTTATTTTTCTGATCTACAAATCCTATGCACATGCATAACTTACTCTTGTGATCGCCTCTGTAAGCCTGAGTTGACTGCATGTAGAATAGTCACATATATTCTTAGTAGCTGTTTACAATGTTGTAGCCTTAAAGGAGTATCCCTAAGAGCAGTTGTATGTCTTACTAATGTTCTAAAGTTCTTTCACCTAGTACGGTGTTGTTAAATAGAATAGCAATGCTACCAATTTTTGTAACATTTTAATAGAAATTATTGTTCCAGTCTGAGCAGGCTTTCTTTCTTTCCTCCTCAAAGCAGAATGTCACAGTCAATATTTTGTGGTGCCATGGTTTAAATATGAACTGAGCCCTTGTTAAGGATTTTCAGCTGAGTCTTGTTACATTCCATGTAAACACTCTTTTAAGTGGATTTATTGATAGAGAAATATTGTATGTCCTTTCACCTTTACGTGACCTATTACATGGAAGAAGCTGCATCACTGCTCCTTCATTGGCACTTTATTTATGTAAAACTTCATGTCCCCTCCTTTCCCTGAAAATACTCTTTCCTATTCTTCTGTGTCATAGGATGGAACAACTGTTTTCCATCAGAGAATAACAAAAAAGTCAGCTTTCTATTTGTTTCTGCCACTTATGATTTTATTACATTTCCTTAGGAATGTGCTTTCTAATGTAAGATAAGGCACAAATTAGAGATTATTTGCTTGATGTCATGATACTTCTTGCCTGATGTGCTTGCACATGGTGACTCTCATTCTTGCATTCACATACAGATACCATCCACTTTGCACATTTCTTACAGGCCTGCATGTTTCTGCATACAAGCATGTAGGAAAGAAAAAGAAGGTGGGTTAGTTCAAACAGCTGTCATCAAGGGACAGTATATTGTCACTCATGGGAAACAAGTACACAAACCATTCAAACTGTTGCTGATATAGAGTTGTTGCATCTGTCAGATATATCAAAAGATGCAGTATGAAAAAAGATTAAAAAAAAAGCCTATTCTTATATGACCTTGTAGAAGGCAGGTGTTCAAAATGTGGTACGTGCCATCATATCTGCTTCAATTCAGCCATCTCGGTTGATCAAAAACCTCAGATGTGGGTAGACAACAAACTACCTCCTCTATGTCTGAAGTAGGATCTCTGTAGCTCAGGTTCAAGATAAAGTTATATAGAAGCCTTTCTCATTCTTCAGATTAAGAAATGGGTCCTGATAAAATCAGTCCTATTTAAGGTATCTCCTTCCTAAAGAACCAAGAGAATTACTGAAATATTCTCTCTTCATCAGATTTCAAAGAAAGACCTATGGTTAATCAGTAAAAAATGTTTATAATTGGAGATACATCTTGGATCCAGAGTTCTCACTTAGACAATCTATCCACTTAAAATTTATCCTCTGTCTCTCTTAGTAGGTGTGGGGAAGGAATTATTTTTAGCTGTTTTATCACCGAAAGAAGTGTGGACCACATCATGGTACTTATAAGAGCCATAGTCTCATTAACAGTTCCCTTGGTAGCAGCATCATTTTAAACAGACTGACTCTTTCTGCTCATCCTTCTGGTCCTTGAATCCTCCACTATTTGTACCTTTCAGCTGTGTTCCTGGTAGCAAGGTGTTGAGATGAACTGACAAGAATTAAAAATAGTCTGTTATAATATGTTTTCTCTATCCTGACCTTGTTAGTAACACTAATGCTAAAAAGAATATCTCAAATGTTATTCTTGATTCTCCATGCTCTGCTCCTTTCTAAGTGTGCCCTGGAGAAATCCAGCCTGTGAACTTAACTCATAGTAATTTCCATGGAATCAAGAAAATGATCCAGATGACAACTGTCTCCCTTCACCCTTCTCAGCAGCACCTCATTTTGCTGCTCCTATCTTCTATTCACATTAACCAAGAGAAGATAATGAATGTTAAAATGTGTAACCTGGAATATTTCATCTTTTTCTTTAATGATTTACTACTCATTTCTGCCTAATAATATACTGTTTATTTGGTTAATCTTTCATTGCCACAAAATCCCACTCTTACTCCTTTTTAACTTCAGTAGTAGTCTTCAATAGAGTCATAACCCTTGCCTCCAAAAGCTATACAGCTTTGTGTTCCTTAACTGATTTGCTTTACATTGCCTTATTTTTTAAATTGTTCTGACCTATTGCAAATGGTTTGAAGTTCAGAACTAGGGCTCTGTGGAACTCCAATGATGTATGATCACAAATTAAAATTTCCTGGAAGTTTCTGTGCATTTCTAGTGCGGGAAATACAGTGAGAAAGACAGAGAAAATCGAGCTACCAGCAGAACAGTCAGTGACTTGTGTTTGTAGTGATGAAAAGGAATGTGAGAAACTGAAATTTCAAGTAGAGCTCCAGTCAGTATTTTACTACTGATATGCTGATACACAGTAGAATATGATTCAATGGAAAATACAAGCAACAACAACAACAAAAGATGCCATTTATATAGACTGGCATGATGGAACTCCCCTGAAGATGGGAAGACAGAAGTTCAACCTCAGGGAGTCAGCCCTTGGCAGATTTGACTTTACTTGACTGAATGACTTGCCTGTTCTTTTTTTGTGATATTAAATTGCAGGGGGGAAATGGGCAGCAAATCCTCTTGTTATGAGAGAAGTCCATCCTTCCCAAAACTGAAATTTTGATTTCAAATAAAGAAGGAAAAATTAGTAAGCAAAAGGCAAATAAACAACAACAGCAAAAAAAAAAAAAAAAAAAAAAAGAAAAAGAAAAAAAAATCCATAAAAACTTTCACAAATCAGAAAACTCTAAGACTGCTTTTTCCTTTTCCATCCAGAACTAAATAATATTCAACTTCCGTCCGAGGCCCTTTTTTCTCATTTAGCCTACTGAAAATCTTTATTTTACCACAAGCTCAAGACTATCTCCTCCTCCCCAACTGCTGATCACCACTACAACTCTAACAAAGATGCCACATAACAATTAATTGCCTCGCTTTGTATTGTAGCTCATCAACTTGTTGGGAACTAGGAAAAATGAAATAATGGGGGTCACTTCTGGAAAAATGAGTTTATTTTCATGCCAGCTGCAGAAAATGATCAAGGCTGGCTTCTTGCCAGTTAAAGGGATGCTGTAAGTGATTTCCTTCTGTTTCCTTGCTGCAAAAATCCCCATCTACAGAGAAATACATGCACAAACACAACTCTGTATATGTATGCAATCTAAATAACTTATTATTTGGTAAAATAGGTTAGATTTCATATCTCTTGCTCTCTTTTGCCCTCACTTTCCCTTTATTATTTTTTTTTCACGTTATGCTAAAGCCTCCCTTTCTCATATATTTAAGTTTTTGAAAATGGCTTATTAATTTAACATAAATTGCCTTACAAAGTACAAAACAGCCAAAGTGGATTTTAGAGCTACATGAACTGGAAACTGAATATTAGTTTAGAGGTAGTTTAGAGCTTACATAGAGTTTTTAGTCTCTTGAAATCAAGGCTTACCAGCTGCTTTATCTATTTGTGAAACATTAACTGATTAAAAGTTTCTCAGAAATGGAAGGAGCGGCATAAATATTTTCAAGCACTCAGCACCTATGTACTGATATTTTCACTATGTGTCTTAAATCCTCAAGGAAAATGAGTTCTATAGTCTTAGCAGACTACTTAATGGCACTATATGATAAGGCACTGCTGTAAATCAGTTTCAAAGTAACTGATGACTGGACTGATTGCTTTCTTGCAACAATACTTAGTTTAAAATAATTTCTTCTTTGAGAAACAAGTATCAGTGCAGCACTTACTTGGACACTGCATATGGTAATACCCTTCACTTCCAGATTTCTGCCAAACGTGAAGTGCCTATTTCAAGTTATAATTTTAGGAAATTAAGATCAAAAAAATAAATTATGAGAAAAGATGGAAAACCTTTATAAGATTGTAAATTGTGAGCTTTAATAGCAATAATGATAATAATAATAATAATAAAAGAAAAACAAACGCAAAAAAAAAACGAAGGGTAACTGATAAATAAATGAAACAAGGTGTAAAGAAGTATTAATGTTTTCATTATTTCATACTATTTCTATTCTGTTGAAACTGATTTCCATAGTAATATAGTTAGCTCAAAATCTGTCTTTGCATATAAGGTCTCCATAGAAAAAGCAAATGTGAAAATGGCAATATTTTCAACACTTCTTTTCTTTAATAAAAATAACGTGTTCAGATCTGCTTTTATTAAAACATAATAAATACCATCAATTTTTGACATGAAATCTAATTATACACTGTAAATATTTATCACTTTGCAGAAAGAAGATTATACATTAGTTCTATTCATTCAATTCAAATCTGAGTAAGAATGAATTCATGTTTTATTTTATTTCATCTATTTAAAAAGGCTCTGCTGCTAGAAGAAAATGAAAGAAATACTTTTGCTGCTGCTAACAGATAGGCACAGAGAAATATCTCAGAGGTAAGTGCTTTGACACACTGTTACTTGACCCTGCAATTACTCCCTGCAAATACAGTTTATGATTCTCATGAAGTCCCATTGATTTCAAAGGGAGTTAGTCCATGAAGATCTCCTTGTCAGACAAAGATACGAACCTTTCAGTACCTGGAATTTGACTTCAAACGTGGACTGTGGTTACAAGAGAAAAAGAAAATGATTTTATTCTCCTTTTACGTTTGTAGAAGAATCACTGTTACATTAACTGGTGCAGTTCAGAGCACAGAAAAGACTGTTCAAGAAGCTCAAAATTGGAATAGCAGGAGTATAACACAGCAGGATGCAGTGAATAGACATTCAGATTATGGAATCATACATTGTGCCTGTCTGCACTAACCAACACTAAGACTTTTTATTACTCTTTCCATAAAATCTAGCCACAAACTTTCAAGTCAATGCTGAAGATTCAAATTTCTAACTCATGTAAATAGTATGTTTTCTGAGAAATCTACTCTTGCATGTTGTTGCTCATGGAGTTTAAGGTTTTATGTAGATAACAATACAGCCCGTATCCTGTTCTGCAGTCTCTGAAAGATTCTACAAGTATCATAATTTAATTGCACGTGTCCCACCAGCCTCACTCAGATCTTTTGAAGAATGCTTTTACTAACCCACACACATCGAAGAACAAAGCAAGTGGGCTTCCTTTCCTTTTCAGGGGCACAGTCATTGCAGAGCAAAATGATCTAACTGCATACATGGACCACTTGAAACTTAGCACAAACAAGCTTGGTAGTTTGATAACAAGTTGTTATCAAATGACAAATGTCCAGAAAAATACCATTCTGAATGAAGTCTGGAAATAAGACCAAAGGGTACTAAGTGAAATGTATTAACTTGAGAATTATGTGATAATCAAAAAGAACTATGCATGAATTCAATCAGGAAAATATCAAAATCTTATAGCTCATGGCTTCACGAGGTTTATGGATTTTCTGTAGTGAAATTATGCACTCTTTTAATAGGGATAAGGGACAGGAAAGCACTCTTTTAGTAATGAACTTCAGTTCTCTGCCTGGATATTTAATCTTATAAATCTGTCTAGGTCTGCTTCTAATTTGTTTACATCTTTGTTGTTGTCATTGTTGTTTTCCACTGCCAAAAGTTGCCTTTGGAAGATATACAAACACAAGATCTATTATTTTCTTTCAAGAATAAGTTACAGTGAGAAAAGGAAGAGCAAAGGATAATTTAAAGCTTAATGGAGTGAGGATTGCAATACTCCCAAACTCCACTTTCAGGTTAATGAGAAAGTGAAAAAATATCACAGTTTCACCTCCATTGTCCTTTATTGTAGTAACTTTAGTGCCAGACATACAGAACATTACTATAGTTTCCTATACCCTCAAAAGAATTTTTTGTTTAAGAATTTTTATGTTTCCTTTTTTCAAATTAGAAATAAATGTTAAATTCTTAATTTATGGTTGAAATTTCCAAAATTTCCCAAAAAGATTTTCCTTTTGTAATTCTGCCATTGAACCAACAAAGTATGCATGGTCCTATTATTTCTGTGACTTCTGATGTTTTCAGTGAAGCTTTGAATAAACTGTAATAAATCTTTCAATTTAACTATTAAAGAGCATGTTGTCAGCGATAATCTCTTTAAAAGATATGTAAAGTTTGTAAATTCAAGAAAATTTGTATCTTCTGATGGGAGTTCCAAAGACTGAAGATAATTTTACTGAATAAATAACCTACTGAGGTATATCATAGTCTAAAAAACAATATCTAATGTTTTAGTATGTTTAAAAACTTTATTTATCTAGATACATCAAATTTCCCATTAGTCTTTGAATATTTCCTTAAAAAGCGATTTATCATGGAATCATGACTTCCATTTTCAGTCAGATCTTAGCAATTCAGAAATATATAAAAAAAAATAATAAAAAAAATAACCAAAGTTGGGAATATTAGAAACTTGCAATCTAAGCGTAATTTAAAAAAAATGGGTGAATATCTGTGGGTAGCTTTACTTTTACCTGAAGTAGTACGTCCATACCTAGTTCTTACAGGCTCAGAGAAAACCCACCTTCATTATTCATATACCTAAACAACTATGTTAACAAGTACTCCTAATTGCCATATGGAACCTAAGCTCTGAGAGAGATATTTATATGAAACAGAAACTGCAGAAAAGGATGTTCTCTCCTTTATTAATCTGATGCCAACATTTTGCTAATTAAACCACTACATGTCTCATGTCACTTCCTACGTAGGTCACTGGAAGAGGAGATACATTTGGGCAACCTTAAGGATGAATCCCAGGGGAGCATCCCACAAACGCATGGTATTTAAGCTTGCAAGTTTATTAAACAAATCACAGAATATATTCCAGTCTAAATCACAGACGTGGCGTGACACAATTAGAAGATTTATTGATTCTTTGGTCTACAGATCTCACAGCTTGCTCTGGGGGCTCTACACCCACCAGAACCAACAGATTTGCTTCATCACAACTAATCTTTCTAAACTAGTGCAGGGAAGTTTATGAAGTTGAAACTGCCTGACTTCAACTTTGCTTGCTTTCAACTTTGCATCTATTTTAGCCTAACTATAAACTGAACACATTTTGTATTAGTCCCATGTGTCAGCACCCTGAATTATTGGCACTCAGCCTCCAATAGCAGAATCACTGTAAGAAGCAAAAGAAAAAAATGAAATAAACAATATTTTCTTTAGACTATCTACCATCTGCCTGTATAAGCAGTTCTTACCTCTTTATGTAGTCTTTCTCGTTGATCAAGTGATGAGAATAATAGATAGGATCTGGCCATGGATACAAGGTTATAGATAAGGCTGGCTTTGCACTTCATTTTGTATTTCCAACACGATATGGTTATGGATTAATTATAGATTTCCCATAACTCAGTTAAGGTACCAAAAATTTATAGGAGTTGACTTTTTCACAGCAAGGGTATAGAATTTTCTTTTAATATTTAATGTTTCCTTTTTTTTTTTTTTTTTTTTTTGCATATAAAAATGTCAATATTTCTGTCATCAGAAAATTTATTGTTATTTGAGACTTTGTGGTAAAACTGGTATGTAAAGGAATGAATTGGATTCCTTGGGCTCAACCTTTGGATAAAAAGTACTTAGTCTGTTTTGTATATGAAAATTTTATCATTACTTTGTCAATTAAACTACATAAGTATCTTCAAAAATAATGCCTCTTATTTATTTCCATGGAAACTGCAGCAGATACAAAAAGTACAATAACACCCTTTGATAGAGCAAATTCTCAGCTACAAAACACTATTTTTTTTAACATAGTCACCACCATTAGCTATGCATTTTTGCCAGCAATGAAGAAGAGCTTACATGCAGCAATTGTAAAAATCTGCACCAGTGGAGACAACCCACTGTCACTGTTGCCACATCTGCAATGCACCATCTACCATCTCACTGTGCTCGTATCCACCGTTTGGTATCCATAAACATTCAGAAAGTGCTGATGAATGTCATTGGGTGCAATTTTTTCCACATCGCAGAATTCCATTCCACACCTTTGCTTCATCCACATTTCCATGTCATACATCATTTCCCCCTTGCTGCCATCTGTTGCACAGCAACAAAATTTAATGGAATATTTGTTGAAAGGTGAAACTTCTACAGTTTTTTTTTCATCTTCTTTCTCTGAGACAAAGAACATTTAGGTAGTTCACCATGGTAAACTAAGTGAACTGGGTCCTTAAATGGTTGGTCTTTGTGGTTTAATACTGATACCTGTCAAATACCTTTGTGATGGCAACTGACATCACATACAGCTGGTTTGTTTCTACTATGATCCTATTCTTTTTCTATGGACTCTGTGTTGTGAAAAATGTTCCTAGTAAAGACAAGTCAGAAGTCCAAAGGAAATAAAGTGTAAAGCAAAAAAAACATCTTGTGCTTTCAGAGAATCATAGAATCATAGTATGTCTTGAGTTGTAAGGAGCCTCAAAGATAATGTAGTTTGAGCTCCCCTGCTGTGGGCAGCATTGCCATCCTCTAAATCGGACTGCTCAGGAGCCCATCAAGCCTGGCTTTGAACATCTCCAGAGGTGGGACGTCCACAACTTCTCTGAGAAGCCTGTTTCATTATTTCATTACCTTCTGAGTGAAGAATTTATTCCTAATATCTAACTTAAACCTCCCCTCTTTCAGTTTAAATCCATTCCTCCTTGACTTACCACTATTTGCCTGCATTAAAACCCAGTGCCCCTCCTGCTTGTAAGCTCCTTTCAAGTTCTCCAAGCTAAACAACCTAACTCCCTCAACCTTTCATCATAAAGAAGACGCTCCAGCCTAGTGGTCATCCAGACCTGGAATCTGGACCAGCTCCACAACTTTCTTGGCCTGGACACAGTCCCCTGGATGGCTCCTCATAAGGGCAGAGTAGAGGCACAAAATCATGTCCTTCTCCCATCTTTAGATGCAGCCCAGGATACAATTGTTCTTCAGGGCTTCAGGAGCACACTGCTAACTAGTGTTCAGCTTTTTGTCCTTCAGGACCCCAAGTCACTCTCCACAGGGCTGCTCTGAATGAATCTTCTCCCTTTCTGTATTCACATCTAGGATTGCCCCAACCCAAGTGCAACATCTTGTACTTGGTCTTACTGAACCTCATGTGGCTCACATGGGCCCACTTTTCAAGCCTGACCAGGTCCCTCTGGATAACATCCCTTCCCTTTATTGTATTGACTGCATCACTCAGCTTAATGGCATCAGCTAACTTGCTGAGAGTACACTCAATCCCACAGTCTAAATCACTGATAAAGATGATGATGAGTATCAGTCCCAGTACAGACCCCTGTGGGCCGCTGCTCATGACCTCCACCTGGATTTAGAGCCATTGTCAACAACTTGTTGGCTACAACCATCCAGCCAATTCTTTATCCACTGAACAGCTCAACCTTCAAATCCATATCTCTCCAATTTAGAGATACGGATATGGTGTGAGAACATGTCAGAATCCTTACACAAGTCCAGATAGATGATATCAGTTGCCTTCCCTTGGTCCACTGATGCCATCACACCATCCTAGAAGGCCACTAGACTGGTGAGACAGTGAGACATGATCTACCCTTGGTGAAGTCATGCTGGCTGTCTTGGATCACCTCCTCACCTTGTATGTGCTTTAGCAACTTTTCCTGGAGAACCCACTCTGTGACCTTCGCAGGCACATGACTCAAGGTTCACTGACCTGTAATTCCCCGGGTCTTCCTTTCTATCTTTCTTAAAAAGGGAAGAGATGTTTCCCTTTTTCCAGTCACTGTGAACCTCAACTAGCAGCCATGACTTTTCAAATACGACGAAGACCATCTTGGCAACCACATCAGCCAGATTCTTCAGGACCATGGCGTGTATAATATCCAGCCCCATAGAACTGAGCACAAACAATCTCATGAGGTGGTCTTGGACTAGCTCTGCTCTTACATTGGGATGTTCAGGGACACAAGAGACTCAGGAATCCTCAGTGGTAGTGGAGACTGAGGTAAAGAACTCATTAAGTACCTTAGTCTTTCCCACATCTAAGGAGGCTAGTTTTCCCTTTTCATTTATCAGAGAGGGTACACTCTCCTTTGCCTGTCTCTTGTGTTCAGTGTACTGAAATAAACTTCTTGCTGTTTTTCACATCCCTAGCCAAGATTAATTTCATAAGCCCCTTTGTTTTCCTGATCCCAACCCTACACATCCTGACAGCATCCCATATTCCCACCAGGCCACACATGCCTGCTTCTACCTCTTATACATTTCCCTCTTTTCCCTCAGCTGCACCAGCAGATCCTTGCTCAGCCATATTAGTTTCTTGCCTCCTCTGCTTGATGATAGAATCAGGGGTAGCTTCAGGAAATTTGGAGCATCTCACTGTCAGAACTATTTGCATCAGTTTCTGATTTCAGTCAGAATAAATACAAGGGAAAGCAGCTTCTTTTTAGGCAGAAGAGACTCTAGAATTCCTAAGGAATGAAGCGATGCTGCTCTGGGTGGAGTAAGTATTTTACTTTAAACATACAAGTAATTCCATTGCTTTTGTTGGTGTTCCAAATCAAGAATTTGTTTGATCGCATTAAACTGGATATCAACAGAGAATATACATCAATTCCCCAAAGCCTTAATAAATGGAAATTCTCAAAGGCAGGATAAGTATAAGGACGGAAGATTATCAGTTTTATTATTGTTTAACTTGATCTTTACTTTGCTTAAATTGCTCTCTGAAATAGTTGTTGAACTAGGTTTCTTTTGTTGCTGTTTACTATGTTGTTTTGTTTTGTTTTGTTTTTTATTTTATGTGGTTTAGGGGAAAATTGTTTTGCTTTGCTTTTGTTTTAAGAAATACAGAACATCTGCAACTGAGCAGATGTGTTTATTTACAACATCAAACCAAAAATTTTTACATATGTTTGGAAGGAGTGCCTTAAAGGCTTTCTTAAAATCTTTTTTTTCTTTCATTACATTTCTTCTTTTGATAGCGCCAATCCTCTGAAAATATGAAATGACCACCTTCTCAAAATTCATTTGAGCCTTCCGCTTTCAAACTGTTCAATCTATGCAACAAATATCTTGCTTTCTCCCGGGAAGCTTTTCCTTTTAAGATGTCAAATTACATGTGAAGGGCTAATTTCCATCTGGAGACCTTATCAGTGAGGATCTTTCTTCTTCACAACCTTGGGAGTGAAATGTTTTTCTCTTGTATTACTTTTTTTTTCTTTTTCAACTGCGGACAGCATTTAGAACAGTAAGGAACTGTCTGATACAAGCTGAAATATCATTTGCACTCGTCCTAAGTTCAGCTTTAAAACAAACCTGCAGAAGTTTTTTGTTCACGTTCTCTGTATATTTGAGAATTCCATCAGGGCTTTTTCAGTGCTTTCACAACATATTTTTATGTGGGAAAATTATAATCCCATTTTTTATGGTATGTTTTATATATGGTATATGGTATATATGTGTCCCAAAACGTTCGTTGAGCCATATGGCAGAAGTTATGCCATATTTCTTCTTTGCTCTCTAATACTTATAATAAATAATATGACTTATCAGCCTAAATAATAATAAAAAAGGACAGAAACTGTCCTTTACTGTCATTCCCTAGTTTGAACTTATATAAATCACAAAGCATATCCTATTTTAGCCCCTACACCTAGCTAATTGTACTGCATTTTTTTTTATTATTAATACACATCCCAAAATATTTAAAGCATCTCTTCTCTCCTATTTTCCCTCTTTCACATTATTTGCAGCACCAGCTATTCTTCAGAAGTGCATTCTTTCACCCATATCTCTTTATATTCCTGGGAAAACAATCCCCAGCTTGATTCCCTGCTCTACAATCAAATTAAGCCAAATTTACAACTTAATTCTTTCCAGTTCCCTAATAACACGAATACCTTGCATTCAGGAACAAACACAGCATACATCACTTTTTAAAATCTAAGTATTTGTTGGAATATAACATTGCCATTCTTTCAAACCATGTAAGTTAATAATTTTTGACAACTAAACAATGCTGGTGAATTAGAAGCAAACTAACAGACAAGCAAACAAACAAGCAAACAACAACAAAACACAAAAAATGTCAGTTCACCTGATTGTTTTCACTTACAGTATGATGTTCCAATTTGCTTTTTTTTTTTTTTTTGCTTTTGGATCACATTTGTATTTCCTATTAACTTTATACAAGTTACACTTCTCAATTTTCAACTGCTTTTTCTGTCATTTCAAATAAAAATATTTGAGACAAGAAACTGTATGGTGGCATTTCTTTGCTTCTTTCAGTACAGAAATCTCATAATCATGTAAAAAAAAAACAAATGTCAGATAAATACATATATATGTCATATTGGTAGCATGAATCCAGAAAGTTTTAAGGTAGCTTTGTAATGTCCATGTTTTATGACATTGTGTAATTTTTTTCTTAGGTCTTTCACTGAATTGCAAAATATCTTAAATGAGGAAATAAACAATCAAAGGATTTGCTGTAATACAGTTTCCAGCTTCGAGCTTCTAAAACTAGTTAATCGAAAAATGACCTTATTTTTGAATAGAGGGGGCAATTGAAAATCATTGAACAGACTACCCCCTAATGATTTTTTTCTCAGACATAATTATAATAATTAGCATTATAAAGTGCTAATTATCTTTGGACACAGAGGATTTACACACCAGAGACAGAGGTCCACATTAAGTAAAGAGGATTTTGTTTTTTTCTGTAACCATTTTTTTTAATAAAGAGGTATAAGGACACTTAGCCCATCTGGCCTCCATTCTGAATGTTCACATTTTATTACTAGGTGATTGTATCCAATAAAGAAAGAGATCTGTTCTTAAAAACAGTGTGGATTGGTCCAGCAATCCATGTCTAGTCTATAGATCTGAACTAACTCAAGATTTTCTCCTCATCTTATTGGACCTCACATTTCCAGAAACATGGCAAAGACCTTGGATGAACATCATTATTGTGGAGGGTTTCTTCAGTCCTACTGAACTCTAAAGGGATTGGATTAATTTTGTCAGCAATCAGTATCATTTTCTCATAAATTCTTCCTTATTGATGTTGCAAAAGGAAGGTTTCAGTCCCCTCAAGAAATATCAGACGGGCATTTTAAAAGAGTGCTGTATTGACAACTGAATATGTTTGAAAATCAGAAATGAGAACATCATAACAATGACATAACAAATAAAAAAATGGGAGTTATTTTTCTTCACTTCCTGTAATGAACCTTACATCTGTCCCTGTCTAAATAATATTTTTCCTATCCCTCACATTGTAAATCACTGCCTAAGGCATGAACCATTTATCTCTTGCCAAAATTCTCACCATCCTTTGCTCCAATAGACCATAAATACTGTTTTATCTGGATTTTCTTCTGCATGTTGGCAGTTTTTCCACAGTGAGCACTGCTTTTTTATTCAGGTGTTATGTCTAGTTCTTCATCTGTCTTCCCTAGACTTCTTTCCAGTCCCTGTAGAGAGACTTGGGTCTTTCTCATTCTTTCTCAAAATTCTGAGCCTCACAAGAATCATACTAGAATATCACTAGAAGATGATATTCATATCTGTGCATTGCATTGCATGTATCTCAGTGTCATCTTTAATCATCAAACACTTATTTAAAAGGTTATTCTTGTTCTATATACATCTGAGCTCTCATTACTTTCTGCACGACATAAATGCAGACCATACCTCCTTTTGATACAAGCTATGTGTCCCAAAGAAATTGGCAACAGCATGTGACATACTGATAGACTGTTTTGGATGTTAAAGGCAGTAAACATAAAATCTGTAAGAGTTATCTTTTCTGAAATGTATTCTGTTTCTGTTAGAGAACACTTGCTATCCTTCTCTCTAAATATTAGTTCGGCTACCAGAAAGGAGTTAAACTTCTTAGGTGGTATGAGTCTACTCTTTGAACATAAGCTGAAACATTCTCCAACAGAAGTCCTCTGGCAACTTTGGTTATATTTCCTCTGAAAAGATTCTTTGTTCTTCAGATTAATACATGTTGTGATTTTTTTTTTCCTCAGGGTCTGAGGCAATGAATTCAAATCTTGTTTGAATGTCAGTTCTCATGTCTGTACTCGGATGAGGACATCTGTCTGCGGTGCTCTGGCTTTTCCTCCATTTCATCTCATACTACAAGTAATTGGTCAACTCTGATCACTTTTGAAGCTTATGCTGATGAGAAGTCTAATTAAGAGTTCTTACAAAGTATGTATTAAAAAAATTTGCATACTTTCCCACAGTAAGATTGGCAAAATAGTTTTGAATCCTGTTTCATAGCTCTTCTGGTTGCATTACCTAGGAATATTTTCATCCAGTGAACTGTACTGAATAAACTGTTTAGGTACTTTTGGACTATATAAATTTATATCAACATTTAAAAAATCCATTTTTTTCAAACAGCTATGTTTTCTCTAACACAGAATCATCACCTTACTCTGATGTGTAAGAATCAGCTTTCAGAAAAATGAATGGAACAGTAAATGGAGTAGGTCCAAACTAAATTTTTTTGAAACATCTACTTTAATTGTATTGCACTATGCTCAGATTCTCTTTAGAATATTGATGCATGTTTACATTTCTTATTCTGAGTGACTGCTGAGTTTGCAAAGAAACATCATTGAAGTTAATAGGAATTTGGGGTACTAATTTTATGTTATATCAAGGCCGGATATCACTCACTAAAACAGAAAAGTCATCTTCTAACTTACAACATTTTCTTCAAATATGTCTTTTTTCTTTCTTTTTTCAACATGTGTGTTTTGTTTTTGTATTTTTGGGACGGTTTCTGCATTTTAATAAAAACACGCAAGTACAAAATTATGAATAAGAGAGAATTAAAATAATATCTTCTGGACTACACCATACCAAGTATCATAAACTGCACACAGTCACAGGAATAATGAAAATTAAATATAATGTCATTGTTTTCTTCCCATATGAACAATCAAGGGAGTCAAAACTTAGCTAAACCAGCAAGAGTAAATAGTTAGGAATGAAAAATTACTATAAAAAGTTCACAGAAATTATAAATATCCTCTAGGCTGTCAAAAGCAATCAGTTCAGCTCAATGTGTTAAATCTACTTTTAATGATAATGACAACAACTTTTCCTTTTTATTACACTTTACATAAATTTATGAGCTTTATCCCTTCAAATCAAATAGAATATATTTGTCTCTGCATCAAAGCTAAATGGTTACATGTATCTTAGAAACATGCCTAGAAATATAAAAATACAGTGGTTACTGTAGCTAGCTTGTCTGCTAGATCGGAAGTACAGTCAGATTAGGGTATCATAAAACTGCTCATAATTAAATGAAAATAAATGACCATATAAGGACTGCACCACTTGTGATGTTTTCTCTTAAATAATTAAAAATGCTCTTTCATCTTATCTTGTAAGTATGGAAAAGTTTCAGCTTAGAACTGTGATCTTCTCAATTAAAGCCTTTTATACAAGGTTAAATATTTATAAATGACCCCTGATGAACAGACTGGGATATTTTTAGTTAGATATTATAAGCAGGATACCTTTTTAGGCTTCTAGATGCTAGAAGGTTTTATTGTAATATCTGATTTCTTTTTGTCACAAGAAAACTGTTGAAGTCAATGATATATGAGGGGTGCTCCAAAAGTAATACTTCCTTTTTTATTATGTTGGCCCACAAAATAATGACGGATGTTGGTGGAATGGCCAATATTCCATTATAACTTGCTGGTGTATGACAGGTGACAGCAGAAAAATGATCTGACAAAATGACATCTGACATGGAAGTGTATATGAAGCAAAGGAGAATCACTGAATTTCTCCATGAAGAAAAAAAATTGCACCCATTGGCATTCATGACCACTAGACATTTATGGAGAACAAACAGTGGATGCAAGCAGAGTGAGGTTGTGGGCAGAGCATTTTAGCAGTGATAACTGTGACATGAACAATAAGCCACGTTCCACATGGCTATGCACAGCTGTCACACCACAAAATGAAGAGTTCTTCAACTGGCTCATCCATGTAAATCCGATTATAACCAGGAAACTGCATACAGAGCTGAATATCGGCTTCAGTGTGTTTGCAATGATGGTGGCAATGTTAAAATGTTTATACTAGGTGGGTTCTGTGAATGCTCATGCAGGAACAGAAAGAATATTGTATGCAAGTTTGTCAGAGTCTATTGAATAAATATGAGGCAGAAGGTAAAAGATTCCTGAATCACATAATGACTCGTGATGAGATGTGGTTTCTTCGCTATGAACTGGAGTCCAAATGGCAGTCCATAGAATGGCAACATGCAAATTCCCTATCGAAGAAAAAGTTCAAGATATAACCATCAGCAAGCAAAGTGATGTGCACTGTCATTTGGGATAGGAAAGGGGTGCTCCTTCCAGATTTCCTGGAACTTGCACAAGCCATCAACCCTCAGCAATTCAATTCAATTCAATTAAGCCAGACAAGACAATCACCAGGCCCCATACCAGTTAGAGTGCCATAGAGAACATGGTTAGTCTTGACTGTTCTGTCCTACCATATCCGACATATAGATTGGATTAGAACCCTTCTGACTATATACAAATAAAAAGTCAATGTTATTTTATTATTAAGTGTGGTACTAAATTGAAGCAATTTGACATCATTTTGTCAGTGGTTGTTCACCTTTTATCAGTCACCTTACCAGTATATTACAGTAAGTATCATATACACCTTAGGCAGCCAATATATCTGTACACATTGCATGATGTCCAGTTTACCCCAAATTCCTTTTTGTATTACTTTTGGCCTTCCAGACTTTACAGACTGATGTCTTAAAGGAGTAATTTTTTTTTTTTTTTTTTTTTTTTGCTCATTATAGTGTTTCAACTCACAAAGTGCTAAGACTAGTTCACTCATCAGAAAGAGCAAGATTACATGCTTCTATTATGTTTGTGTCACTATTTCTGAAAATTATAGGTATATCATACAGACTAACCTGCATAATAATTGACAGAAGCCGAGTTTATGAGAACTAGTTTACATAATACTCTCATGTTTCTGCCTCATTTTCAGCCATTGATTCAAATCCAAATAGACCTACCCAGAAAGCTACCTTGCAATACGGTCCAAAATCCATTATCTCCATTATTTTTTCCACAGTTTTCTGACTTTACAAGTTAGTAGGTTTTCCTTTGTTGATTCAATATTTATCCAGAAATCTATTTTGTAATCTAAGGAAGCCTTCTAGTCAGCTATATATTCTGCATCTTCTCTCTGTACAGAATTTTGACTCCTTTTTATCCAGAATATTTAAAACTAATTTCCACACTTGAGCTGGGAATCTCTCTAGTTTAATTATCAATTGCAAAATCTTTGCTTTTCTATTTTTTTGTTTAAGAATCCTGAAATTAATTATTATTATACAAGGATGTTTGTATTCTTCGGTTTTGATTGTTATGAGTTATAAATACCTCAATCTTCAAAAAGTTTTAAACAAAAGTCACCACTCAGTAAACAGAATGCCTGTAAAAGATTCAGTTCTGACTCAGCATGTGAGGGCAGACTCAATGGTAGTTCAAGAAAACTAAAGTTTATTATATGAGGCTTTCTTTTTTGAGCAATTAAGAAATTAAAACCTCAGACTACTTAGGAGCAATAACTGTAACTTTTCAGAAGTCAAAACCAAACAAAAAAAAAATAATCAAGGAACAAACAAACAACACTCCCCACACACAAAAACAAAGCAACAATAAACAAAACAACCATAGAAAAAAAACTTCCCCAAATATTGTCAGGATGATTTCCTCGCACCAAAAAACCCAAAAATCTTGAATGAGAGTCTTGGTGGTAAAAGAGGTCAAAATTTGCATTCAAACATCTGAATTTTATGTAATAGTTATATTTCAACCTACTGCAGTCTTGAGTCTGTAATGTTTTTGTTTTCATTTTTATAATTTTATAAACAAATTCTAATTTTTTCTTTCTGCATAAGTTTTAAATTAAGAAAAAAGAAAGAGACTCCAAGAGACTATACCATTCTCAAAGAAAAGTCTGATAATAAATAAATAAACATCTGTGGTCCATGCAGAATCCTTTAGAACAGTTTTTTGTATTCAGAAATACAAAACATCCTGCAGAAAATTTGCCAATTTCAGCATTATGTAGAACATAGAACAGAGAATCAGAATCTTGCAGACTTCAAGTATGCCATATCAGTATTATTTCTCTCACTGTTTTCTTTAACATCTTTATAGTAGAATTACAAAGAATACTGTAAAAACAATGAGGATAGGTCATTTTTAATTTTCTTTCTACATTAGCTGTTAAGTGGAAGACTGGAGTACTGGAAAATAATGTTTCAGTGTTTTAGTGGAACTAGTATTGTTCTGGCCGCAGCTATTTTCATAGAGGAGTGAAAACAGATTTTCTTCTTATAATTCTCATTTGTACAAAAACAGTTTGAATAGAAACTTCAATACAGCATGGCAAAATGCCTCAAACACCCATATAACTTAAGTATTGTATTTGCCAGATAACTATTTAGGAAGCAAAATCCAAGCGTGAAGCCCAAAAGAAATTACGGCACAGAAACTATTTTGCAATATGGTCAGTCTAGCATTGCTCATGGTTCTTTTCAAGAGAAGGAGGCTGTTGTCTAAACAGAGATAAAAATGTGCTGCACTTAGACAATAACTCATGACAAAGAGGTAACATATGCTATCATAATATGGTGGGAGTTGCATGACACAAAGCAAAGATGAGCAATACCATCTTCCAGAGTTATAGCACCTTATTGCCATTATAAAACACATTTATTTGAAGAGAAAATGCAATATTTTTGTAGAGAGAGGAGAAGAAGGACAGGGGCAAGTGAAATTGTTCATGAAGAACGTTCAAATTTACAGTTAAGCAGTATTTTTCTACAAGTATCCTGCAGTGTTCATAGTCCATCAGTAGACAACTCTCTGAAGATGTGCTGCTTGATGTGCAAGGAAAAGATGGAGTGTCAATTTTTAACCTCTAAATGGAGCAAGGGTTTTAAATAATAAAATATTACAGTGCACAATAAGATCACAAATTCTGGTGCTTATTCTGTCTACCCCTTCTCTTGAAAGCATTCTATTTTAGAAGTGCTTCCTCTGGAAGGGTAATTTAATTGTCTGTCACATTCCTTTCAAATACGTAATATAAACTGCTAAACAAGACTGTAGGGTACAAACTCCCATTGACTTTAAAGGAGAAAGGAATTAGGCCCAAGCTACTGTTCTATTGTTTGTTGAGCAGGAAGCTGAAAATTCATGCCTAGCAATGCCCTTTTGAAATCATGCATGCTTTCACTTTTAAGACCTTTGGTTATTAAATAGCTTAAGGCAGCTGTACTCTTTCCCAACTCCAGTAGGGCCCATGATAAAAATCAGTGAGAACTTGAGTACAGCACATATATACATTGGTATTCAAGATCAGTCGTAGAGACCAGTACTGAAGTGTGCTGGATTTTTACTTTTAATTAATACACTTAAGTGAATACTAAGTGAAATGTTTTCAGTTCTGCCAATGGAAGGTGGGATATGTCGATTATATCTTCTCTTTTTTTATTTAAAAGGCTCTTCAAAACTGTAAATGTTGTTTGTTCTGAACTATATATATTCATTTAGCATGTGAGACAGGTTCAATTGATAGAACATACAGATTGCCTAACAGCAATCATAGTGAGACTGGTTTGGAAAAAAAAAAGAAAGGAAGTAATGGAAAAATGTATAAGTGTTTCTTATGTTTCCCAAACATCTTCAGGGCTCCTCATGCTTTTTTCTTAACTTCAAAACCATCTGCAAAGCAAACACTTCTCCCATCAAAATTTTAGTGTTTAGATCCAAATCCCCTTAAAGTTCTTCTGTAGCACAATCAGGCTTTTCAAGTCAAAGACAGACCTAGTGCTCAAGCTCTAAAGAACTCTTCTGAATACAGAAATAAATTTAAATGTTTAAAGCAACAAGTGCAATGCATGCAATTTTAGCAATGAACTATATGAAAGAAATTCTTTAAAACAACAACAGCAAGATTCAGAAAGCACATTAAGTTATGATATAGAGTAATTGCAACAACTTCAGCACAGAACTTCTGAGCTCTGTGCCTTAAACTGTGGAAGAAATATCATGGAAATAATTTTGGTACCAACAACCAGCCCCGAATTTTCCTTAAAATAATTAAGGAACTACACCATGATGAAACAACATATTCTCAATACCTATTAAAAGTGTGGGTCACAAAACTATTGTTTCTGAAGATTATACTGCTTTTTTTTTTCTCATGAAACTTTCTAATCTGAAAGAAACAGGAAAACAACACATTTTGTTGAGAAAAAGCAACTTTTGTTGACTGGTGCAGAAACACCTGCAGCTTGACACATATAATTTAAAGTAACTTTTGTGAGATTTTATGTAGGTCACTGCTGGTTATATAGATGCGTGTGGGAGATACTGGCCCTGATATGAATGATAACCACATTTCTTGCATACAGTGCATAAATTGTTCAGCCAACCCATAAAGTGTTAATAAATAAATTAAAATAAATAAATAAATAAGAAAATGTATAGGAACAGAGTTAAAACGTCCTGAGAAAACATGCAAAACCCAAGTGATACATTTTTAGGTTTCCGTGCCATCTACTTAGGTTTCTATGATCTCTCTAAGTATGGGTAACTGGTAGGTGTGCGTAGGCTGCATTCTTCATAAATCACGGGTATGACACCAAACCTCCTCACAGACTTGGTGTGAACCATCATTCCGTGCTCTGCAACACAGAATTTCAGAAAGCAAGTTCTGAATTCTCTACAAAACTTGTTACCACATATGAGCTGTAGGATAAATGCATGTTGTACCACAGATGTGAGATAATGCCCATAGCGTGCAGTCAATAGAGAAAGTATATATAGAAAGCAATGTGGGATAGAGAGTAGGGAGGAGATGCTGTAACATTTAAAACAAGGTGGTGTGCCATCTTACTTTACCACTGAACAAACTCAAATAATGCTTTGCATTATCCTCTGTATCTGCAATACGAAGCAGATACTTGATGAAAGCTTTCTTTTTTAGAAACATCTCATAGTATATATTAACACTGTCAACTTCTCACAGAAACATGGACTATCTTTCAATAATCAAAGTTTTAGCGTTTCTACTCATTTTCACTAACCAATCTTTTGGTAGATTTTTTGGCCCAGTTTCTGTATTCTAGCATTCAGAATTTACTATTTCCCCAAAGAATTGTTGACAAATACTTCAGCAGGAACATCATAGAGGAAAGAGCTCAAAGATTAATTCCTGGAAAACCTCGCTAACATAGATTTTGCTTCTTAAATAAGTATTGCTACTACAATTACTCAGCATGATTAAAATATAGCAGACTTCAATCAGTTTTATTTTTTATTCCTGGAAGATGGTAGAGGAAGAAAGTTACTGCATTTACTGCAGTTGTGAGGATATAGTTTTTACTAATGATAGTTTCAGGGAAATTATATTATTTTATGCAGATATACATTAAAATATTTTATTTGTAATTTTACATGTTTTATAAAAGGATAGTTTTATCTCATACTGGATTTAATTTTGCTCAGTGTAAAATGTCTCTGTGTAACCTAGATTAAATCGTTGACGACACTAAATCCAGAAATCCTTATCTCCTTATTTAGAAGCACTGTGGATGCCAGTCAACAAATTTAAAATAAATATAGTATCTTACTGCAAGCAACAGATGAGGAGTCACTTCTTTTCTGAAGAGAAAGAAAAGCACATTCATGGGCCAAAAAATTTCCTATCTTCCTGAGACTTGGAACAAAGAAATAATGAGCCTGTAGGCTTTTTTAACAGCAGCGAGGGACGAAAACATAATAAATGCAGTGGTTATGGAACTTTCTTATACCATCCATCATAATGGCATAATGATTATCAGCTGAAAATGTCAAATGTGGTTTTTAAGTTGTAACTCGGTTTATGAACACAGATGTCTGCAAAGAACTAACAGATCAGTTCTTAAATGTTGCTACAGTGACCTTATTAATTTTCTTAAACTGCAGTGATTTTATAGTTAGCATGCCAATTTACTGACACCTAATATAAAAATACTCTGCAGAATTAATATTACAGTAGCTTAGCCTAACGTAAAATAAGTATTGAGCAACTGCATCCTGTTCCAGGTTTCCCATTTCAAGAAAGACAGAGAGTTACTGGAGGGAGTCCAGCAGAGGGCTACAATGATGATGAGGGGCCTGGATGAGGAAAGATTAGACCTGGGACTGTCCAGTCAGCAGAAGAGAAAATTGAGATGGAATCTTAACAATGCTTAACAATGCTTAACAATGAATATCTAAAGGGCAAGTGTCAAGTAGATGAGCTTTTCAGTAGAGTCCAGCAACAGGACAAGGCACAATCTGAAACACAGGAAGTTCTGTATGAACATGAGAAAAAAAATTCTATAATTTCTAGCATCTTCTAGATTCTAGAGGATTATTTGTAGCATCTGATATTTTCTCACATGAAAACTGCCGAAGTCAATTATATATGAGGACTACTCCAAATGTAATGCCTCCCATTTTATTATGTTGGCTCACAAAAATAGAGGCAGATGGTGGTGGTATGGCAGTATTGCACTTGTGTTTGGGCAATCCAGGATATGTGTACATTCTGAGAGAAGTATTCCTGAGGAACAGCCCTGCCAAGGGCTGAGAGGTCCTGATAGATGAAAAACTTAACATGAGACAGTAGTGTACACTTGTAGCCCAGAAGACCAACTGTACCCAAGTCTGCATCAAAAGAAGGGTGGCCAGGAGGGAGAAAGAAGTAATTGTCCTCCTCTGCTCTGCTTTTGTGATGCTTCACCTGCAGTACTGTATCCAGGCCTATAGAGCTTTTGGAGCAGGTCCAGAGGAGGGCCATGGGAATGATCAGAGAGCAGGAGTACCTCTTCTATGAAGATGAGCTGAGAGAACTGAGCTTATTTAGCCTGGAGAAGAGAAGGCTCAAGGGGAGACCTACCAGTGGCCTTCCAGTACTTAAAGGGAACTTATAAACAGGAGGAAAAATCAACTTCAAGTAAATAGCAATAGGATGAGGGAAAATGACATAAACTAAAAGAGGAGAATTTTACATTAGACATCAGGAGGGAAATTTTTACTGAGAGGGTGATGAGTTGCAGGAACAGGTTGCCCAGAAAAACTGTGAATACCCATCTCTGTAGCTGTTCAACACCAGATTGGATGGGGTCCTTGGCAGACTGACCCAGTGCCTGATTTAGTGGTTGGCAACCCTGCCTGTGGCGGGGAGGTTGGATTTTTGAGGTCTTACCTACCCAAGCTATTCTATGATTATAGTACTGCAGTGCTATGAGCTACTAGTAAATAAATATTTTTACTGCTATTAAAGCAATAAAAGACAATTTATGTACTTGTTAGGAAACAGAAATGAAAATATTTGGCAGAATCAAGCAGAGAATGTGGATTCCTATACCACCAAAGGTAATATTTTCATATACAGCCATCCTTTCCCTTTCCAAATCTCTTAGGACGCTTGCCTTTATCACAAAAACATTCATTGTCCTGTGTATAGCTAGTACAAGAGAATCATAGAATTACTTGTGTTGGAAAAAGACCCTTAAGACCAACAAGGCCAACTGTCACCTAACACTACACTAGCACTGTATCATGTCCCTAAGTGACACATCCACACATCTTTTAGATAACTTGAGACTGTCTCATGTGTCCCAACACATGTCAACTTTGAAAAGAACCAACACTAAAACGTCCTTTCAGGTATTTGTAGAGAGAGATGAGTTTTTTCCATCAGCCTCCCATCAGAAAAAAAAACAACAAATAATCCCTTGACAGATGCTCATGGATTCTCAAATGAAACACTTAGTTTGTATATATAGAACAAAATAAACTGTATCTTTGCTAACTGCTCAGGAAACTATAAGCAAGTGACAAAATACTTGCATATTAAGAAGGAAAGGACTGTCTTACGTCAAAGATGTAAGCAACTATGTTTAATGGTTTATGGTGTCAAGATTTACTAACATATGTCTGTGTTTTTGCACAGCCAAAAAGAATCTAAGCACTACTTCAAAACTGTTGTGTTCCTATCTATTCTTCTATTACTGTAAGGAAACAAGAAATAAAGATTGACATTGAACGAACCTGGTCATCTTCTTTTCTTTTATACCTTGACATATTTTACTACAGAAGGAATTCAATAGTGGACTTTGTCATATTCATACACATTTTAATATATATAATATTAATTTAATGAAAATTAAGGTTGAACACAAAATCCATAGAGCTCATCCATTTTTAAATCAAAATTTATTGACAATTCTGCTGAAATAGATAAGATGATCCTTTTGAACTAGGGCTAATTTGGCAGGAAAAAAATAATGAAACAGTTAAACAACAAAGGAAAGGGTCAGCTGCTTGCAAGATTAAACACTAACTGATTTTTATTTTTCTTCTGGGCCTCCACAAAGGAAATTTACATCAAAGCTCTAGAATTAGGTGTCTTTAAAAGTCTGGGCCAAACTCATTTCACATGGAACTCCTCTGACTTAATGAGGCAATATTGGAAATAGATTTGGCCCAAAGGGTTTTTAATGTTGGCCTGAACAGCCAACTGCATATAACACAGTGCCACTTTGTGGTGAGGAAAAAGTTTTCAGTATATGAGAGAAATTTGTTCAGTGATATAGATGATTTTTTGTGCTATTTGTATTTCAAATTTTCATACAACCTCATGTGATCGCTTCCAGTTACATTAAGCTCGTTATAGACACAATATTATATGCATCTTTTCATATAAAAATACAAAAATGTCTCCAAAAAGGAAATGAAAGAGATCCCTTGTAATTAATGTAGCATTAAGAACACTCCCTTCACATTATATCTTCAAATTATAGCCATTTTCTAAAAAGGTTAGAATGCCTGTAAAAGGCATAAATATCTTACAGCTATTTGTATTTCTTATGCTTGAGAAATGTATGTGTCACCTTACTGAAAAATCATCCTGCAAAAAGGCCTATGGTATTTCTTTTATTTAAGTACATATAGAATTATAGCTATATGACAGACACCTGTACTTAATAGCAATTTAAATGATGGCATGAAACTTGTTATCTAATGTAATGATATTCTATTCCAGGAAAGAATGAGGTAAATACTAAATGGTATTTCAGTAGACATCATAAACAGTAAGTCTATAAGGATACTCGGATGTCCATGTGGTCATTCATCTAGTTTCAAACACAGTCATTCTTATATTTCTAAAGGAAGAACCACCACAATTCTGTGATTGTGTGACTAATTCTGGGCTCCCCAGTTCAAGAAAGACAGGCAACTACTTGGGGGATTCCAGTGGAGGGCTACAAAGATGATGACGGGCCTGGAAAGAAGAAAGATTGAGAGACTTGAGACTGTTCAGCATGGAGAATTCTGAATGGGAATCTTATCAACAGTGAAATATCTAAAGAGCAGATGTTAAGAAATAAAACACGTACCAAGCAGTAATTCATTCAGAACATCCCTTTCCTAAAATAAAGGAAGGTATGCCAATGATAGCTGGATGTCAGAAACCCCTTAGAACTAGTTTAAATCAGCTGTAAATAAAACCATTCATTGTAACGTAACTGAAGCAGAGCCAATGCTAAGTATTTCATAACCAGAGTAACCTAGTGCCTCAATGTTTCATTGTCTCATCTTAATGTGGTATACATATAGTACTCTGTTCTACTCTCATTAAACCCCAGGTAGAGTATTGCATCCAAGTTTTGGACTCCCAACACAAGAAAGATGTGGAGCTTTTGGTGAGGGTCCAGAAGAGGGCCATGAAGATGATCCAAGGGCTGGTGCACCCCTCCTGAAGGACAGGCTGAAGGAATAGGGCATGCTCAAACTGAAAAAGAGAAAGCTACAGGGAGACCTCATTGTGGCAGTCCAGTGTTTCAAGGGCGTTTATAAACATGAGGGAAATCAACTTTTTACATGGGCACACAGTGATAGGACAACAGAAAATGGTTTTAAAATAAACAAATAGAGATTTAGATTAGATGCTGGGGGAAATTCTTACTGAGAGAGTGGTGAGGTGCTGGGATAGATTCCCCAGAGTGTTTGTGGATGCCCTGTCTCTCGAGGTGCTTAAGGCCAGGTTGGATAAGGCCCTGGGTAATCTAGTAATTTACCTAGCAGCTGGCAACCCTGCCTGTGGAAGGTTGCTGTAACTTGGTAATCATCCATTCCAACCCAAGCCCTTCTATGATTCCATGATTCCATGATTATATGATACTGGTAAAAAGAGAGGTTCCGACACACCTCAGTTAGAAGACCTAACTCACACATAGCCTTCAACCTGGAGGAACACAATTCAAATTACTTAGATAGGAAAAGAAAAAAAGAAGAAGAAAGATTTTTAGCTCTCCTATCAGTGAACAGAATATTTAATTTTAGTTGCATAGTTAGAGAAAAACTAAAAAGTTGTCACGATACCAGGCCAGGTCATCTGAAATATCTTTAAATACTATCATAAAGCAAAACAGATAGAAGATCAAGGCTTAGCTTTCAAGTTACAATTACAAACACAAAATTAGTTCTTCTTAATTTTGTAGATACCAGGTCTGCAT
This sequence comes from Callipepla californica brunnescens, assembly GCA_023055505.1. NCBI lineage: Eukaryota > Metazoa > Chordata > Aves > Galliformes > Odontophoridae > Callipepla > Callipepla californica. The sequence continues at coordinate 326,310 of JALIRH010000064.1, forward strand.
ATAGCATTAGCCATTTTCCAGTACATTTCCATTAGTAATGTCTTTGCTGATTAGTTTTTTCTAAATTAGCATGTTTATCCATTAGCATATCAATATTGCTGCCAACCATCCTCTTAATTTTTAGTTTTCTTGTTGCAACAAAAAAATTGCCAATAAAAGCAAGCTTTACTTGAAGCCTTAATTAACTCTAGTACAATTCTTTTTTCTTTCTTTTTTTAAGCTTTCTTAATAATGATGTATAATATTGACTCAGATTACAGATTTGTTTTTCTCACTAACACCACTCACTTGCATAATAAAAAACTCATATTTTTTGGTTTGGCATAGACACAAACTGTAGTATTTTCCAGTTTGGAGATGTTCTGATGAAAGCTTTACTTAAAAAGAAGCAAGTCAGTGTCATAACAGTCAAAATTGTTATACATTATTTCTGAGATTCATTCTAAGATGCTAAAGAAGAGACCACTAGACATAAAAACAGTATGATCTCTACTGATCTCCTTTACACTCTCTATACAATGCTTCCACATTCATCTGCATTGGTATTTCTGATACATGTCTTGTATGTGAGAGAAGAGCCTGTCCCAATTCTTCTAAAATATTTTTGTTCATATTCCTCCTTTTTTGTATCACACATAATTCTCTTCATTGTTTCGATTTGTTCAATTATTCTCATTTGAAGTCAGTCACAACAGAATAACACTGTTTAACTGAAATATACAGAGAGATGGATTGAATATGCAGCATAGCCAGCTTCTACTGTCTACAGTTATTCAGGACAGATACTCTTGTTTGACATAATTAAATCTTGATAGTAATTATTTCTGCTGATTCCTGGTAGACTGCTGTTAAAGATATGCTTATCCACTTTCAAATACGCTATCTTATTAAATGAAATGCATGTCAGTAACTACAAAGCTGCACTTCTTAAATTTGGGGTTTTCTAAAAGTCATTTAAAAATGAGAAGATAAAGCTTTTTCTCACAGATCACATAGATCACAGAATTGTAGGGATTAGAATGGACCTCTGGAGATCATCTAGTCCAACCCCCCTGCCAAAGCAGGCTCCCTAGACCAGGTTGCACACAAATGATCCCCTGCGTCTGTAAACCAGGATAGCACAGACGGTGCTACACTTGATGAAAGGATGTTTGTATGAGCACAGTATAGCAGGTTGAGAACTTCTAGTTTATTTTAACTCAGTAGGGCATTCTGTATTAAGTTACATGAAAATGCTAATTCTTACTGTTCATTGCTGTCTTCTTCAAAAATCAATGTCTCTGAGCCATTTTGGTGTAGTATTTCATATGAAATGGTTACTTGCTATTTTATTGTAACTAAGAGACGAGGAAAATTCAGATAATAGTCAATCATTAATCAATATTGAATCACTGAATTATTGAATCATTAATGTTTCTTACTGCTCAGTAAAGTCAGCAAAATTAGACAAAAATAAATACAGAATAGAAGTTCTGAAGGAACATAGAAATTAAATACTTTCTGAGTTATTTCCAATACTCTTAAGTTGGATAACAACAGTAAGATCAGATCTGCCTAAAATATCTGAATATTATCAAAGAATATCTCTAAACTTCTGCAGCATTCAAATCTAAGAACATAAAATATTTTCACAATACAAGTACATCTACCATGAGCAAATGTTTAAACAAAAGAACTAGGAATCTTAATGAAACACCCTCAGGAAAATGTTTAAACTTTGCCCTTAAGTTTACTTTGTTCACTAATAGGCTTCTATTTCTAGTAGTGAGTAGGAAGGATAGGTTCAATGTGTTAATAAGAAAAAAGTAATAATATTTAATTAATTCTGGCTGAACACACATGGTTTAATATACTTGGCAATATCATTCTATCACATGATATGATAATTTAATGGAACTTTTTTATTTAAATTGCTGGCAAGTTTATGAAATTATAAAGCAAATAGGCCATGCACTTGGGTGTAATTGACTGTATAAATGTGTCTTATACTATACTGTTGGCAAATTAGCCAGTCCCTGTCACAGAATCAATTATTATCTAGCTGTATTCTGCAAACACAATAGCAGAAATATAGCATTTATAGAAAAAAAAACTCTAAAATTGTTTATCATACATTGTGCATCTTAAACTCAGGCAATAAACATTCATACACTGTATAATCATTTTATGATAATGCTGCTGCCAAATGAGTTCACATTTAAAGATTCCTTGTTGTTGAAGGAATTCCATAAGTGGGAGCGCTGGTTTTGTTTTTATTTATTTTTTCCTCCTCAGATCAGTGAACTGAGTAATACATATGTCAATGACTCAAAAGATATAAGGTTTGACTACATATCTCTACTATTCAAAGCTGCTTATGGGACTTGGACATTCAGTTTCTCTTGGTAGTTTATCTACTTCAACCCATAATGACTTCTTCAATAATCTAAGAACAGTAACAAAAATTGGAAGATGCACTATCCATGTTCTCATATCTATATCTTTTATGTATCTCCCTGCAAATAGGCTGACAAAATTATGAACAGTATTTAACATGACTTCTCGATGGTGTAAAAATAGAAGTGAAGATGAAAACCACTTCACAAAGGAACTCAGAATGTGTGATTCTTAAAGAATTTGTAAAAAGTGTAGCTCTGAGCAAACAACAGTGAAGAAATCTTTACCACCACAACATGAGCATTGTTCCCTATTTCCTCATCCCAGCTGAGCAAAGTCTGGGATCATAGATGTATGCACTGAATGAACTGTGCATATACAATCAGTTTGACAAGGTAGACGTAATGGTACCTCTGTTCTCTAGAGAGAAACTGAGTGCAAATGTGCAGGCAGATGGTATAGTTCTACTTATGATTGTTTTCATGTACACATATGTAGGTTTTTAGCCCATGATCTTCACTGTAGGTACAAAGAGGACGGCCTTGCCATCCAGGTGCACAGAACTTCAGCTTATGTAAACATCCCTCAACTAATGCATGTACCAAAACAGTTCACATATTACGGCAGACTGCATAAGCCCAACAGAACACTGACAGGTTCTTGGCAGCTGAAGCCCACGCTGCTATGACTTCAAGACTGCAGAATCTCAAATAATATGATTTAAAGCTTGCTTAGGAATGCCTGCATATACCTGTGAACAGATGCATTGTAGATATCCCCAGCACTCTTAATGACATGCAGAAAGCAAGTTGTTGCTCTGCAATTCTTTGAAGTATCTTTACAGCACTTATGTGGGAAAACACCACCATCCAGCTGAGAGTCATCAGAAATATTCTGTTGTTCTAGGGCTCCAAAATCAACACTCTTGGTCTCAGCTCCATTATTTACCTAGACATTATTCTTTCCATGGAACCAAATTACCAATACCAATTTGAAAACAAATCTTACAAAAGGGAAAGTATCAACCATGTGCTTCTGTCTTAGAATTAGCCCCACTGAGGACACTCACAAATATATTGTATATATTTCTTATGAAAACCAACTGTCATCCAGCTAGTAGTCCTTTTAGAATAGTATTGTTTCCTGTGGCTTGAAAGTAAAACGTGTTCCTGCATCCTTCATTTTATAAGCTTATATAAAGGTCTTCCCTGACTTTGACTGTTCTTACATGTGATGTTCCCAAACAATCAGTTCTGAGTTCTAAGTTTCAAGCTCTCATCTAAATTCAAATCTGAAGTTTGGACAGATTACTTACTCTGTATCATATGTTGCCATAAACATTTGACTTGCAAGTCTGAGGTAAATTCTGCCCCGAGCTTCTCAGACAATAGCTGCGGAAAAATAAAAGTTTTTGTTTTACAGAACTTCATGAAAAAAAAGTGGAAGGTTTCTGTCAGAAACAGAATTTTTCAAATCTTTTCTCAATCACGTTCTAGTTCCATATTCTTTTTAGCTCTTCTGGATTCTTCAAGGTGTAAATTTCTTATTTCTTTATATTATAATCAATTTCAGCCCTTTTACGCATCAGTAATATAATATTGGAGTCTCATGTAAAAAGAAAACAAAAAAACAGTAACAAACAACAACAACAAAATCAACAATTGCAATAGTAAGAAGTTGAATAAATATGTCCAGATTGTGGAGCAGTTAGGTCACAACTTGAGTCTCAGGAAGAATGAGTAAATCACAATTACTGAAGGGTAAATTTTGACTATGTGATTCTGTACTAGGAATCCTGGAGGTAATGGCAAGACCCTGCACTTTTTTTTAGCTGTTCTGTTTTATTTGATAATGAGAATGGAAAACAGCTTACCATTGTCAATTTTGCTAAACATGGTTAGTACTTCTTACTGAATAATTTGACAGTACAGGGTTGAAAAAACATACTGTGGGTTTATTATCAGGAAATACAAATAAGTGACATTAGAGCAGAATAGATGTATATAAATGTAGGATCTATATTTCAGATTTTTCTTCTGGGACACAGAAATGAGTTTCATGGGAATGAATGATTTAATTAAAAATATTATTTTCAAATGGCACAGCACACAATTACAACAACAAACACCAAAAAAAAACAAGGAGAAGAAAAAAAGAAAAATATGTTCACTGTTTCATTTAATAGAAAACAGTGAAGAAATGAAAGTAAGGACTCAATGGATTTTTCAAGGAAAAGAAAACGAAAAATGCAAAAAATAGACCAATATGCTCTTCAGAACAGCCCTTAGATCATCCTGGGTCAGATGTCCTCGCTGTGCCCCCTCTCAAACTTTTCTGCACACCCAGCCTCCACATTGGCAGGGCAGCATCAGAAGCAGAAAAGTCTTAGTGTAAGCACTGTTGAGCAACAAGCAATATGGCCTTTTGATATCAACACTAGTTTTGTCATAAATCCATAACTAAGCTCTGTACAAGCTACAATGAAGAAAATTAGCTCTATCCCAGCTAAAATCAGGACATAAACATAAAATACACTTTTCATAGATATGTGATCAAATTCTGAGATATAAAAATTTGTCTTCCTTTGAAAACAGGAAAAAAAAACCGAACAGACTATATATGGGAGCATTCAACTTCAATTAGTTCATGTTGTGTTCATGTTGCAATGCTTAAACAACTGCCTATGAAATTCTGCTTTACATTTTCCTGTATTTAAATGAGTGGGAGTTTTATAAATAAAATATTTTTCAAAGAGGTGCATAAATAAATTGGTATAATTTGGTGTCATATTTAAGGTGCCCACTGCTGTTCTAGACACGTTTACATAATTGCAAGGGCTAAAATAGTTGTAATTATTTGTCAAGATTTCTTCCATTAAGGTTGATAGTCCCTTACTTTGTATAGCTCACTCTAAGTATTTGTTTAGAAAATATTCTAAATTCTGGGGATAAAATGACTATACACAATCCAAAGTCTTCAAAAGAAAATTAGCAGACAAAAATTTACCACCCTAGAATTCCAATCCAACATTTTGTCTAGTATTCTGAAATAATACTTCCACGCAGAATCAAAACTCTTTACATGTTCCATTTCTTCTAAAAGACCTGTGCATGACATGCAAGTAACTGCTTCGTGAACTGGAAAGTCTGAGCATTTATACTTTATAGAGAATCTATGATTAAAGAAAAATCCCATGACACCAGGTCATTCTTTATTTTCACTAGTTCTTTTTACAAATTGAATTGTGATGTACATGAATACTATAATACATTCACACAGGTATCAAAAAGTAGAGTATTAAAACTTGTACAGAGAATATGGGTTTTAGACTATTGAGGTAGAGATGTAACTCAGTCTCAGGCTCAAACATTGTATGACAATAAGTATGGTGAACACCTACACTTGTGCTTATCAAGTAAGAATTTATCTGGATATCTTAAGTGTAAATGTTTTCTGCCAAAGAAGAAAACTGAATTATTTAGCTTAGATGAATTAATATAAAGCATTACTGCAGCACAGTTCCAATAGTGTAAGATGTTGGAAGACATACATATGAGTAAAAGATTTTATAAACTTTCTATGAGTGTTTAAAATGAGTGGGAGAAATTATTCATTCCCTATTTATGACTATTATTGTCCTATTGGCCTTATTATTATTATTATTATTATTATTGTTATTATTATGCCCTTATTATTTCCTTTTCCCCTACACGTAAGCCTCAAAATTGTCCTGTTTTTCAAAATAGAAGATAAAATTATAAAGTGATCTTTGCTGCCAAACTAGCAATGTCTTCCTGGCAAGGCCTCTGCCCAGCTGCTTGTCTTCTGCCCAGCTCCCTGTCTTCAGGGACCAAGTAGCCCCTGCAGCTCCCTGACACTCCACATGCACAGGAAAGCTTCAGGACTTCCACACAGGATTAAAAACAGTTCTTAAAAGTCTTCCAGATTAGACAGAAGATATAGCATGGATCTGCATGATTTTTCCCAGGTGAAGATAATAAGAATTTTGCAGTGTAAAATGAAAAGTCGTGTATTGCTATTGCTCCAAAGACTCTTTTTTCCATCTGTCATATACTTAGAAATAATAATGGGATCCATTATTAATGGAAAATATTTAAAAAAATAGGCACAGTGTAGACTTCCACAAAAACAAAGTTTCAACTTCCTTGTCCTTGTTTACCAGACAAAACACTATGATTTCCATACTTTCAATTCTTTCTAATATGTAATCATAAAACTGTTAAGTTCCCTGGGGCAGAAACACACTTTCATTGTATTTTGTGGAGTACCTTGTAAAACGGGACCACACTCTCATTTGGTCTGCAGGGAGTACTGTGGCAAAATGAATAAGTAATGCTTTCAGAAAACACATCAACCATACAACAAGATGCATCACCTACTTCACAGAAGAAAATTGCTAAAAATGTCAACAGGATAAACTTTCATGAGCAACTAGCAGAAGGTAACTTCAAAACAAGCAGGACAGTCCGCTTTGGAGGAAAAATGTACTCTAAAGAACTAGAAAATTGTATATATTTTTATGTGTTATAAAATGTAAAACAGTTAATATTAAAAAGGAGACTTTTCTGTCTTTGTATAATCATTACTAGAATAGATGAAAATACAAAGATTGTAAATATACATTTATCAAAATAAAATTTGGGTAAGTATGTTGTCTGTAAGCATTTCAAAATGTTCTATACATTTTATCAGTATTTTTTAAATCATATTTAAGAAAGAAGTTACTATAAAAAAGCGGTTTGCAATATCAAGTAGTTCATCTTTGTCAATTTTTCCCATGTGAGTAATAAATCCTTCCTATTTGCCAACTCAGCCAACAGATATGCTTGACTGATTCAGGAGAATTGATAGCCTCTTTGTAAAAATCTATTACAGAGCAGATCAGCGTGTCCATAGTTTCAGGGTTCTGCATCAACTCTTTATCTTCTTCTGAAATGACCTCACTTGTAAATGAATCACAAATTTCATCAGATTTTTTTCTCTAAATTATTAAGTAATAGCTTGCATTAGGAAACAGTGGAACTCTCCACTCCTCAGAATGACCAAACTATGATGATTCTTAGTTCAATATCAATCTCTTTTATGAAAGTATTAAATACTAGTAACTCAAACCTACCTTATATCAAAACAGCCCATGTAATAAACGACATGTTGTCTAAAACACTGAATAGTATCACAGATTACGCATGACGCATTCATTGCCAACAAAAAGCCTTTACTGGATTAGAGTTTCAACTTGATTTCTCTTATCTTTAGCATTGTCTTCCCAAACCCCTTATAGAGTATAGATAAGTTTGCTTCCTAAACAGAATAATGAGCATTATGAAAAAGGGGATCTGATTTTTTAAAATAACTGAGGATGCCAAAAAACAAATGCAAAGACATCAAATAAATAGAATCTACTATTGATAATTTACTATAACTAGGAAAGCATAAAGTCCTGAAAGGGCAACCTCTGATGACAGGAAGTCATTGGCATTTTCAGCTGCGTTGGCTTTATCACATGTACTTTACTTAGTAAGTGTGACGGACAATTCATGTCAGGGATTTTGATGTCATTCAGGCTGATAGGATTTAGAGGTATGATACATCTTTCTTGCTTCAATTGGGAACAAAGTGTACAAAGAAATTGCATGGTCACACTGTTCAAAGTTAAATGTAGACCAGAAGAGAGAAAAAGTCAATGTGCCTCACTGCAGTATTTGCTCTTAGCATGCAGTTGCAAGCTTTGAAAGTCCTGTTTAAGTATCTCTTTTTTAAGATAAATACCTATTAAGTAATGTATATGCACAAGCTGAAGTGTTAAATGGTTTGTTGAAACCTATTAGAGTACACAAGATGATAAACATAAATTATAGCTAATATACTGCACCAGTGATTTTTAAACATAAAAATTACTGACACTGTAAAAACACACTTGAGTCATCGTAGCAGCATAATAGCACTAATCCATGTTTATCCAACCGTGCACTTTTCAAAAACAACACAAACCTCTAATAAATGCTTTGGCTTCACCTTGACAACTTATATGGGTTATTGCCTCGTTCATGCCTGGATAACCATGTGTTATGACTTAAATGTTCTTTAATATCAATTTATGCCTTGAAGAAAAAGGATTGAATAACATAGTGTACATATGGTTCAATTTATTACAGCAAAACAATCATTTTAGTTTGAAGATATTTTCTCATGGTGCATATCATAGAAATCTTATTCAATAGAGCTCTCAATAAACCAGATTTTTTATGTCACAATAAATGAAACTAAGGCAGCTAATTGTTGCTAAGATTCTAAATAGATGAGTCTATTTGGCTTTCTTGTCAATCAAGAAATAAATTCCTTAACACTTGTATTTCTGGATTCTAATGTCTCTAATTGGATTTTACACTATCTGATTAACGATGTAGTTTATAGACTACTGTAAAAAAATCTGATACTTAAAAAGTGAAAGAGGAAATTGTGGGTTGTCAGCATTTATGGAAAAGGCCAAGACAACATTGAGTAATTTAGTACTTTTGCAAAACTGCAACGAGAATCGTAAAACCCAGCCAATCATATCTCCTTTTTGTTAATCTTGTTGTGTGTCCATGACACAAAAAAAAGACCCTAGAGTTCTCTCATGAAGAATACCAAAATGTGTAATAGTCTGTACTGAAAATGAATTTCAATTTCAGGAAATTCAGAGAGAGAGAAAGAAATGAAAGGAAACAAAGGAAGGAAGGAAGGAAGGAAGGAAGGAAGGAAGGAAGGAAGGAAGGAAGGAAGGAAGGAAGGAAGGAAGGAAGGAAGGAAGGAAGGAAGGAAGGAAGGAAGGAAGGAAGGAAGGAAGGAAGGAAGGAAGGAAGGAAGGAAGGAAGGAAGGAAGGAAGGAAGGAAGGAAGGAAGGAAGGAAGGAAGGAAGGAAGGAAGGAAGGAAGGAAGGAAGGAAGGAAGGAAGGATGAAAGAGAGAGATCTAACTTTCAGTTTAGAACCTCAGCGTATAGGCTTGAAATTCTACTAATAGACAGGTGGTGAATAAAACTTACAGAAAAAGTTACAAGCATATGGCAAAAAGAATGCAGCAAAATGTTCTTGTTACTTCTGCAGAACTAATTTTTCTACTGTCAGTCTCATTTTCATGATCTTTCCACATGTCCATATTTTGGACATTTACAAATACCTGTTAGTCAAACAAACAAAAAAAACAACTTCAATTTATGAAGAAATTCCAATTTTAAAATAGTTGTGGCTATAAGAATGCCTGTTGTAACGAAGACTATTATAAGGTGAAGCAGTCTGTATATAAACTCTACTAAAGTGGAAAAAGCAGTGGCAGTGCTAGAGCGTTTGTTATTATGAAGAATTTCACAAGTTTCGATTTTTAAACAATGAACATATTGTGAAATATTCACCTTTAAGTTACAATTTTTTCTTACATGCTGTCTGTAAATATGTAGATTTGGAAAATTTGAAAAAAATAGTTCAGCTATTCAGAGGAAAATAAACTTTTGTTATTTCCCACCTCAGAAAGAGTCTTGTAATACAAATTTGAAATGACAAATTATCCAAGTGGGTAAGATAAAACTTCAACTGAAACATGAAGCATGGCCCAGTTTATTCTGTAAATAAAAGGTTTGATTATCTTAAAAAGGACAAGGTGACTGCGGGAGATTCCTGAGGGCCTGAAGAATGTAAATGTCACTCCTATCACCAGGAAAGCAAAAAACAATAATACAAGTATCTATAGCTCATTCAGACTCAGTTGGATATTTTGGAAGGTGACAGAGATAAATATTCTGGAAGCCCAAAAATATTAAGATTATTAGGAATAGTCACCATGGATTTGTAAAGAGGAATTCATACCTCATTATCCAGACAGTCTCTTACCATGAGATGACTTCCTATGTGGAATAGGGAAAGTAAAGATGATTTATCTAGACTTTACTGAAGTATTCAACACTATCCCACAATAGCATCTTCATAGACAAACTGATGAAATACAGATTAGATAAAAGCATGGTGATTTGAAATGACAACTGCTTGCATTTAGAGTGTTGTCATCTGTCAGAAATTCAACTAGAGTCTAGTCAGTAGTGGTGTACTCAAGATGTTAATACTAGGGCTAGTACTGTTGAATATCTTCATTAATGACCAAAGTGATGGAGCAGAGTGCCCCCTCAGCAAGTCTGCTGATGGTAGAAAATTGGGAGGAGTGGATGATGGGTGTAATAGGTACACTGCCAGTACAGAATAGCTGTGTTGACATTCTGAGGAACCTGAAGAAATGAACAAACAGGAAGAACATGAATTTCAGCAGATAGAAATTAAAAGTCCTGTACCAGGGGAGAAGAAGCTCCAAATAGTACATGCTGAGAGTCACCAGACAGGAAAATCAGTTCTTCAAAGGAGAATCTGTTGTCCTAACAAGAAGAAAGTGAGTGGAACAGTAGCCAGAATTGTGACTTTGTGGTAATGGTAACAAATAGTATTTTCAGCTGCATTAGTAAAAGTATTCCCAGCAGATCAAAAGAGGTTATTTTTCCTCATTGAGCAGCAGTGTGAGTTCACACCTATAGTAATGGGTCCAAGCCTGGAGTCCTTAATCCACAAAGAGCACAAACATATTGGAGTGAATTCAGCAAATCATCACAAAGATGTTGGAGAATATGATATACAAGTTGAGTCTGAGACTTCTTAAACTGTTTATCCTGGAAAGGGCTCAGGAGAAGCTTGTAAATGTATAATAATATCTGACTGGAGAGAGTAAAGAAGACGAAGCTGTACTCTTCTCATTAATGCACGTTGAAAGGATGAGAAGCAACAGGTATATATTGAAATACAAGAAATTCCACTTAAAAATGAGCAAGGCAAATTTTATTATCAAGTTGATGGGAACAGGCTGCCCACAGAAGCTGTAAAACCTCTGTTTTTAGAAAAAAACTAAATGAAATGGACACAGTTCTGAAGAATTTTCTTGTCTGACCCTACTTTGAGCGAGAGATTGTACAAGGAAGCCTCCAGATGTCTTTGTAACCTCATCGATTCAATGTTCATTGATTCTGTTTTCAACTAATTCGTTCTGATACTTATTCATGCTCACTCAGAAGACTTATAACCGAGTTTATACACAAAGGGATTTGGAATGTGTTGAAATTTTATCTAAAACTTCTATGCTTACACAAGTGTCTTGGTATTAAGTTCCATATTTTAAGGTTTTCTTCCAAAGTTTTCAATGGAATATTTGGCAAAGAGATAATAAGTTCAGTAAGGTTTTATTTTCTAACAGTACACTTACAGAAGCATTAACTTTTCATGAGTATCAACCATTATACTCAAATTTGGAAAAAAATATGATTATGTGAGCTAAGATTTTGGACTGTGGAAATACTAAGTTGAGGTTGAATAAACAGTGCAAACTTTTATTTGTAGACAAGATTATGGCCTGCAACAATGATGAAGCAATCCAGGTCTTCTCGTTCCCTGTTAATTTGTAGATGAGAGTGCCTAACAATTATTAAACTAGTCTGTAAGAATCTGGACAGTTGAACTCCTACAAACCATTTGTCTGTGTACTCTGCCTTCAGCTATGACTCAGGCATGTGTCTATAATTTCTTGAATGAGAATCCATCCACCACAGACAGGCGGAACTATTGCTAATTCCTGCTTGTTTTTCTTGAAAAAAAAATCAAGGCTATAACTTCAATATCAGTACTCTATGCACATGCAGATCCAGATCCCTGGGCCTTCAATATACTTCAGAGTAAGAAAGAAACTGAAATGCTCTGTTTGCAACAATGGAGGAAGCATTTTTACCAGCAATTATGTGCATGTAGCCTAGTTAATGAAATACGAGTACTTTCAGATGAAACAACCAGAGTATGTTCAGTTGAAACCACCAAATTTATTACTTAAAATACTAAGCTAAAGATTTAATACATTCTAAAACCCCCTGTGGAATAAACTGCATAAGTTTTCCAAGTAAGCATGAGTAAGCATCATAACTTTTTACATGCTAAAGACTACTTCCAAAACAATAAATAGAAAGTTGTAGTGAAAACAGGACATTTTTAGGTTTGTAACAGAATAGTAACAAGCTGCTCTGTCCTGTCCCTTTTGAACTGCTACATTTCTGTAGTCATCCTTTTTCTCTTTAGAAAAGATTTGTAAAACAATTTTGAATTTTAGAGAAATATGAGTTATGAGAGTGTTAACAAAGCCCAAATTTAAGCTTGCATTTCATGTTTGTTTCAGAAGACCAAATTATTATTGTGTCAACAAGATTTTTATGCATTTATAAAGTATAAGATTTTATTTGCCACTATTTCCTAGTATTTTTTAAAAAATAATAAATCTATTTTTTGTTACTTGTATAATTTCTTTTCTCTGTGTAATATGTACAAAAGTTTTCAACACAAGAGCTTCTTATTACTTGAAACTGTAAAACATTATTTTCTGGAAATACTTCCTGAAGTTACTTTCCCACCTAGCATTTTTCTGAACAATCATTCCCAGACTGTACAGCTCATCTGTGCCATAGTTTAAAAAGAAGATGTATCTTTTGACTGGTTACATTTCAGCCTAGGAAAAATAGCTGCTTCTAATTTTTATTTAGAATGGTATATATATATATGTTTTGCTTTCCTTGACTAAAAGTGAGCCAAGATCATAAATAAAGAAGTCTACACACATCTTTATTTCTGCAAATCATGTAATCAAATTCAGCATACTACTGAATTTTTAACTCCATTGTAAATACTTTTCTCACACAAACACTTACTAATACTAGGGTTGAAGCAGGTGTGTTACTCTATCTACAGCTGTTCTATATGACAGAAGGCATAAATAAAACACATTAAAAAAAAAAAAAAGATAAAAAGATAAAATAAAATAAAGAAAAGCTAGTTTGAATTGTTCCACAGCTGCAGAGGATGTCAGACCAGTTTCTGATAGCAAGAAAGTGTAAAAGTCAAAATTCATGGTATACTAATTCAGGGGATGATTCTGATGATTTAAGGAGTGTATGTTATCTCCATACTACTATCACTTTGAAATGTCCCCTCCTAGGATCTTAGCTACACAATAGACATCTTGAATAATATATTGGGGTAAGTCCAACAGCATCATAAGTTTCATATTTTATGCTGCCTAACTAGTGGCATTGTTCAGGAGCAGTCATTGTTTACTCAGGTAAAATCATTCGTTGTGAGTAGTCTGGCAGATGGGCATTCTCACAGAGCTACAGGGAAAAGCTATATTACTTAAAGTCTGCTACATGCAAAAAGTTCTGCTTTAAAGCATGCAAGTACTGCTGTGATAGAAGAACTAACTGGTTTTGCTGAACTATCAATGACTTCTAGCTTAGGAACCAGTAGAGTTTACTGGTACTGAGCAGGTAGCTTGAGTTTTTACTGCCTTGTGGTAAATAGAAATTATTGCAGTACTGTAAAGTACATTATTCTTAAATTATTCAGGTCTTCCACATCTTAATGCTGCTTTATCTAAGAACAGGTCATTGAAACTTCTGATTTAAAAAAATTCAATAAACATGTTTCCAGTTTTTTCTTCTCCATCTACACTGTGTGAAAACTCAAATTTGAAATCGAACTCTATTTTAGTATTTTAAGATTATTTAAGGTAATCCTATCAGCTTCCCTTGATGGATTTTTTCTTGTTAGCATTGAGAGTCAGGGTAAATACACAAAGTGTCATTTCTGTATTTCTGTATTTAATTATTTATTTTCTCTAACTTTTGTAAACTACTTAAACATTTCAAATGGGCATAGACAGTCACACCACTTTCATTCAGAAACAAAGTGTTCAAAGGAAACATTAAAATTAAGGATTCCCTTTTCCTTGAAAGGGCAAGGAGCAGAGAGGGATCAAAATTTTGCTGGCTCTAAGTTTGGAGCATTGACATGGACTGAGCCCACACCAAGCTCTGAACACTAGGAAAGAATAATAACTGTCTGTTTTAGTATATTGATAGCATTTATTTCAGTGAGTAGCAATTTTGTTTTGGATTCAAGAAGTGGAATTGTATTTAAAATGGGTATTTTATTGTCTTGCTGCTTGGGGTATATTTTAAATGAAGCTCTTGAAAGTAAAGGGTTAAAATAGAAAGAACTGAACTAGGTAGACAGTCAGGTTGTAACAGGTGAAAAGTCCTTTTAGTACTGTGGCCAGTCTTGGCTTCTTTGAAGAGAAGTCCAGGAAACAAGTTAAGTAATAGATTCCTTCCATAGTATAATCTTCTCCATTTGGCAATCAAAGGGTTAGGATTTCTGAACTTTGCAGTATATCTCCGTGTCTAAGAGCATAAGATTTATTCATCTTTCTGTAATTTGTGCAGTGTTTTGGTTTTTTTTTTTTTGGAAACTTTTATTATTGACAGTTGTAACAATCTGTAGCAATACCTTTTTGTCTAAAGTAGGCTTCCTTCGAATTTGTGTAATCAGAGAGCTCAAAAGTCCTTCAGTTATGGAGCAGAATGCATATTTCTTCAATATTTAACTACTTTTATGCCCATTATGTTACAGGCATCTTTACTTTCCCCCTCACAGTTCTTACTCACCCAGCCTTTAGAGGTCCAACCTACTGTCTCATTAAACAGGCTACATTGTGTCTTTAGTTTTTTGTTGTTGCATTGGATGAACTGTTCCAACAAAAATTGTTCTTGATTTTTCTTCCTATTTCATTTGCAATATGAGGGCTGCTTTGAGAGCAGTGCCTCCTATTTTATTATACTGGCCCATGACATCAGAGGCAAACGGTGGTGGTGTGTCAGTAGAGGCCAAACCTTCCCACCAGTGTTGTGTTACATTTTGTTGCTGTGCCACAGGAGGCAGCAGAAGGGCAGTCTGATAAAGTGGTGCCTGACGTGGAAGCATGTACGGAAGAAAGGGGTGGAAATAAACTCCTCCATGCATAAAAAAATGGCTTGTTCATTGCTGATGAAAATGCATTGCCAATGTTGTTGACTTTTGAAAACAAGAGTTTTATAGCTGAGATTTTTTTTTCTATCAGTGTTAGTATGCTCCTTGAATCTGTTATAGTTTGCATAGAAATAAATAAAAGGTATCACTTTCGGAGCAAACTCCATATTTTATAACATGCAATTTGATTTATTCTTTAACTCAAGCAAGAATCTTTCATTTGCCAAGAACAGCATTTGGTGATCTGATGACTTAGTTTCTGAGTAATAATCACTTTACAAATGTGTACATAGGAAGATTTCCACATTTTAAAATATTGTTATTTTTTTCAATAAGGGATTTTGCTGTCATTTTATTAATTATCAGCAAATGACTAACAAGATTCTTTGGTATTTTTTATTTCAATTGCATATAATTTTTACAATCTTGAATAAAAGTGTCTTTAGAAAACTTTTTTTCCCGATTGTTCATATGTTCATATTTCCTGATTTTTCATATTATATAGGAATACATTCAATATGCAAAGCATGTGCTGTCCTGATTATAAAATAATTTTGTTCTGTTATCAGCCTAAATTTATACAGAGAAATACTGTGAAGAAAATAACATTTGCAGCAATTGAAGTTAAAGTAAGCAGAGATTTTAAAGGTGGAAAATGTTTAGAGGTAGTGAAAGAAGAAACAAAAATGTGGAAATTAAGGACATTTTCTTTTTCTATATTTTAAGTAATTTATTTAAATGGTAGGCATTCTATCTGTTTCTGTTAAACATACACATATATTAAAAGAAGCTAGACTAACTTTACTTATTTTTAATAAGAAAATTATGACAGTGAGCTGTGCAAGTATTGATGATGCAAGTGCTATTTCCTCAATGTCTAGTCTACTCAGGGTCAAATAATTACAAAAGTCTAGTGGGTATCTGCAAATGCTTGTCACCATGCCACCTGAAAACTTCATACACTTTTGTTATTCATTAAGTACACTGCAGAAAGAAGAAATGTGACATTGCACACAAATGCATTTAAAAATATCTAATATTTCTCTATGTTCCCGTGTTGCTCTATTAGTAATCTTATTTTAGCATGTCTTGGAAACTCATAATAATTTTCTCACTATGGACAGTCTTTCTCTCTCTCTCCTGGAAAGAGACCTATGGAGGGCTACAAAGGATGTTTCTATGGTAAGTTTTATGATGAGGGGAAATGTCCACAAAGTGAAGCACAGGAAGTTCTGCACAAATGTGCATGGGAACTTTCTTCACAGTGCAGTGACGGAGCACTGGCACAGCTGCACAGAGAGGTGGTGGAGTCTCCTTCTCTGGAGACATTCCAGACCTTCCTGGATGCCTACCTGTGCAACCTGGGCTAGGGAGCTGCTTTGGCAGGGGGGTGGACTAGGCGATCTCTAAGAGGTCCCTTCCAGCCTCACAGTCCTGTGATTCTGTTACAGTGGTTTTACATTTAGTAAATTATATACTGTTAATTTTGCTACAAATACTTCCAATGCAGCAGATAATGCACTTGCTAAATTCTAGAACTACTTTATGTTGCTTCCCTCCCTCTTCCCCCCTCGCCTCCCATCCACCCCCCCCCCCCCCCCCAAGTCTTCAAACACTGATCTACCTTTGGAATATTAATCTTTTTGCCTGTGTGATAAGAACTCCAGCTCATAAGAGCTGGAATGCATCTAGAATATAACAGTCACAGGTGTCGATACAGTCAGTGTAATATAGGTAGCTATTAAATTTGAAAAGAAGCTTGCTTGATAAGCAAACTAATATAATTTTATAGGCTGAGTTTACACAGGAACAGTTGCAGTTGAGATGCATGCTGCCTGTTTTCTGCTGTCCTAATTATTTTATCTTCTCCACAGTATGGTTCCCTCTAGTGATTCTTGTAAGGAAACAGGCTACCCGATCCCTTAATCCAGCTAGCATTTTACAAAAGAAGATTGAAATTAGTTTTGCTTACACCAGATGCTTTATGTGCAATTGGGTATCAGACAATGGTGACTGAAATATGAAACAGGTAAATTCAATGATCTCCTTTGAAAGAATCTCTTACCTGGGGGAACTAATGTGAAATGAGTTGTTTGCATATTTGTTGCCACTATGTAGTCCTGTCTCCTCCCCTTATGCAAACCAATGAATGTGTAAGCTGATTGCCTGATATCCCTAGTGTCAGACTTGGTAACAAGAACTGCAATGAGTATTTGATGGAAGAGAAGCAAAATCAGATTTAGCAGACTGGTTATAGCAGGCAAATATGTTATAAAGTCAGCATGTTATGTCTGGAACCTTGAGTATGCCATGATAAGGGAAAAGTTTTTATGGGTAACATCTAACAAAAACTGCAGACACTACACTTAGAACAGTATTTCAATGACTACCTACACCACTGACTTGAAATTCTACAAGTAATACAATTTCTTATTGTGTTTTGCTTTAAAATGATATAATATTTACCTATAGTACTATACAAAAAAATCTGAATGGTCATGGTTCAGAAAGGTCATGTACTTTTGTATTTAAAGAGCATGGACATGAATGTGACCTCTGAATCAGCTATGAAGATTAGTCAAACAAGAATAATGTAATATAAGATTAGAGAAAATAAAAGTGTTGCGTATACTGTAATGTTCAGGTTTCTTATTTATCTATATAAGTTTCAGAAAAATACCAAAATATCCAACAGACATCTTGATCAGTTGAACATTTTCAGTTTCTTTTAATCTTAAAGGAATATTTTATCATTAATACAGGATACACAGACCTGCACAGCTTGACTGATGAAGAAAACACTGGCCCATAAATATAATATGTACTTTTATCCAGTTTCCCCTGATATGTCTGGAAAGATATCAAAATCCAGGAACAATTCTCAGTTAATAGATTGTATATAGTGATCCTGTTTTGAAGAATAATAGTGAGTGAAGCTAGGCATATGTATTCAGCCTCACATCTATACTCATCACCTTCAGTACTTGGTGTATTGAACTTACTATGATGCAGACAGCAGAGCCCAAAGCAAAAAATATTACAACAAATACAAGAAGTTAGCAACATTGCCCTAATTTAGTAAATATTTCTTGAAACTAGACAACTACTAGCTAACTTCTAGCTAAGTTATAACTGACCAAAAACTTGAACAAATCTTGCAGATAATCAGTAAAATATACTCCAGGTGTCTGGTGTCCTATCTGAAGTTATGTAGCTTATTTGAATGTCCCCTCTCTCTCTCCAACTGTTGTTACCATTTCAGAGGTTGATTAACACTGAGAACAATTTATAATTCAATTCATTATTAGGAAACAGTGAGTTTCACAATCTCAGAACTATCTCTGGACTTAAAGCTTATCTTCAACCAGAGCTCTCCTGCTTTGTTTGCTTCCCACATATCAGTGTTCCTGGACACGGGAGACAATCTTGAGAGTTAGGTAGGTAGTTCTATCTGCTTCAGGTTTATATTATTGTAAACCCCCTACAAAGTGCTTTTGTCTTTTCAGTTATATTCTACAGCAGGTGTGTCCAATCCGCTGCCCACAGCCTCCATATGACCCTGGACAACTAATAACACAGCCCCACAAGATCATGAACTTTTAATACTATCATGTGATTTTTGGTGATATTTTTAATGAGTTAATTGCAAGTAGCTCGAGTGCAGACTACACAGGTGATGATGGAACACTGTGGAGGTGGGGGTGTAGTACAGGGCTGACTTTGGCTCCTGTGCCTGCCACACACACAGGCGAATTGAAACCCACAAGTATTGCATGTTTCATGTATTTACACCACTTGGCACGTAAAAAGCAGTGATTACTGATAATGTTATTTCAACCTACCTACACATGTTGCACCTGTGAAGACGCGTTTTTTTGTTGTTAAGCAGACATGCAAGTACTTTGAGATCCTCAGATGAGAGGAACTCTAGACATAAAGCGTTATCTTCATAATGATCTTATTTTGATGTATCAAAATGTTGTTGCTGCTCTGTAACACAATAGAGCTGGAGATGACAACAAAACTCAATTGGGTGTATTAGGTGTAGTGCTTTACAAAGAGATAGTAAAAACTTGTCCAGATATCTTATACACCTACTGTCCAAGTAGGATAAACAGACAGAGAATGGGTTAAAGGTTAGTGATACCTTAAAGTAGGAATGTAGGCCAGCAAGAAAACTGGAAACAAATTCTAGGCTTTGGAGTCCACATTAGTGGACCTCTTCAGTGGAACACAATTTCTTACGTATATGGGCTTTAAAGTTTCAAATAGATTTATTGCAATAATTTTTTTTGCAGAGAACAAAACAGACAAAATTCCTGACAGGTTCTCTTCAAAATTCTTTTCTCCCACAATTGTTACATTTTCTCCCTTCTCCACATGTATTATTATGCTAGAAAAAAATAATTTACGAAAGAAAAATTTAGGAAATACTCTGAAATTTCACAGAAAATTTAATAATTTTTTTTTCCTCACACACGCTACACTGTAGTGACTAATTATACTAAATGTTGTTTAAAAACATATTCAAAGTGCTCAACCTTTCTCTCCTCCAGTATTATTTATGTATGATAAACATTATGAACTTGACTAGGAGTACCTAATTCTGAACATTTTTCTCCTGCTTACTATTGGAATATTTTGCTTCAGTGCAGCTATCTGACTACCAAAATGCAGATTAAAATGAAGTGTGAAGCCTTATCACACATCATAACTTTTTCAGGTACCTTCTGGTAAACGTGAAAAAAAAGCATTCCAGCCTCTTAAGTATTTCAATCACAATGTGCTGAACAATTTCCATCAATAGTTGTTAGTGTAATCTAAGGCAGATAGATCTAGATTTCAACTCTGTTAAAAAAAATGTTAAATATGGAAGGTACATTTTAATATAAACATATGTTGTAATTATTAAAGAAGAATTTCCTCATTCTGTCAAACCATTTCACATGTAAAAATATGCATCTAATAAAGCATGCCCATTAGTTTATTTTCAAATGAAAGAATAGTTAAAAAAAATAGATGTTGTAAGAAAAAAAAACAGATATTCCAATATATATATATTTTTATTGGGTATTATTTGTTCTTTTGGTCGTTAAAAAAGAGTATTTGAGCACTTTAGAGAAGAATCTCTTGTATTCAAATTGCTGAGGCTCTTACATCAACTCATTCTGCAGTGTAAATTCTGAAGATTAGTGAAAGCAACAAAAAAAATTAAGTAATTTGTGTTTTACAGGATGACATACTTCATACTTCTTCCTACCTTCATTCAGAGGTCCCTTCCAACTAAAATGGTTGGATATTCACAGATTCTGGGATGCTGTTCCCAGCATTCTCTAGATGTATTTTGATCTGAACAATCCTATACTTTTTATTTCTTCAAAAAAAGGAGTTGCATACAGAGCTCCTAATCACTAATCACTCCTAATCCTCCCAGGCAAATCATGGTAATATACCTGTTCCAATTTGTTAATTTGTTGCTAGAAAACCAAAATTAAAACCTTATACTCTGTTATTATCAGTCACGGATGGATAGAATTCCTTGCTATGTTGAAGAAGTTGCAGATTATTTCTTATATTCATTGAGAAAAAATAAAACAAAATAAATGGTGCATTTAGAATAAGAATAGGGAAGATAAATATTCTTTGTAAGAAAAGTTGAAAAAAGATCACTTGGTATTTGTGGAGAAAACTGATGCTCACACTTAGATAAAAACACAGCCTTAACACCCAAAGCTGTTCCAAAATATCAAGCACAGTACATACATATACTTGCATCAGAGCTGGGCTCCAAAGTGGCATACATTGTGCCAAGAAGAAATAAGGATTTTATGCAAGTGCTTCTTGGCACTAAACGAAATTTGCACCCTTAATTTAAGCCAGCAAAAACTCATATTAATGCACCCCACACTAATTTTATTTATAAATAAATTATTTAACACATCTGCCTTTTTAAAGAGATTCTGTGACCTCCATTTGCTCATTTGTGGAGAGGAAAAAACATCATACTGAGATCTCAAGTGTTACAGCAATTAGTAAAATGAGAAATATGCTGTTCTAGGAGTTTCAGGGACATTGTACTTCACAATCTTCAATTTTACAATTAAGATAACTTCAGATGTGTTTATAACCTTAAGAATGTCAACATGTTTCCATTATCTACTGTGTACATATTATTTTGAACCTACTTCACACAGCAGAATATATTAATGTTTTTATTTAGATTCTGATAAAGTGGTCCTTCAGACATAGTTAAGGACTTAAAGCCCTCATAGAAGTCTTATACTGATGAGTATTTAAAAATACAGAATGAAAATCATAAAATGTTAAATAAGAAATTGCATGTATTTTCTTTGGTTCATTAGTACCTCTTGATCTGAAAAAAAATGAGAAAAGGTTAGACATGCAAGACATGGGAAGTGAACTCTAAAAACCTGATATTCTCAGACACTTAACAGTTCTGGGATTCCGTAGATTGCTTAAAAAAAATAATTAAAAATATAGTAAAAGAATAGAAGGAGACTAAAAAGCTTAAAAGAAAAAGGGAGAATGACATTTATTTTATCCTGCTTTGAACATGATGGGTAGACATGATAGATGACAGCTTTTATAAATTCACTGTTTCTATATGATAGAAGGGTCAGACTCAAAAAGTGACCTACCATGTAGGGATCTGAAAAATGAATCTCATGGGAGACATGGCCTTTTACATTATTCTGAAAGTATCCAGCAACTAGTATCCACTCTCCCCTCAGCTTTCAGATGATTTCAAAGTTGATATGGCTGACCCCAGGCAGGCACTCATTAAGCCATGCTCGTAAAACTGCTTTAAGTACAAACTTCTGAAATGGACTATTATGTAAAAATTGCATCTTGCTTACTCCCCCCTTGCGTTTTGTTGTCATTGTTGTACTTAGAGCTACTACCACACACTTCTGAAACAAAATAGTTTTCTTTTGAATGGTTTTATCATTAGCACACCAAGGAAAACTATGAGGGATTATCTTGGACATTAGTAGTGGTATTACTTCACACAGTCACATGTGGACAATTAACAACATGATACAGAAATCAGATATGCTGTAGCATATGCTATGATCCTTATAATTGTTTTGGTCATATGATCTGTCTACCTACCAAATCTACAAAATTCAGATGACTGGACTCTCCTTCAGGCATCCAGCTCCCAGGACTACAAGGGACTGTAATCACAATGCTTTTCATCCCTTATTTCAAAAGTAGAGGAAGGAGATTGCTAACTCACTAGGCCAATTACTTTGCCTGTCCTAGGACAGAGGAAAGATTCCTTGTACAGTAAAATAAGAATGAACTAAACATCTCTTTATTTGCAAGCTAAAGAGACTGGATATGAGAATTAGAAAGCATGCCACTACACAGTGTCAAGCTCTTAAGTCTTGTGTCACAATACAGCTCCCATGTAACCTATGTGTGTGAGTCTACACTCACAGAATGCTAAATATCATCACAGACTTCAATATGAAAGTTCCACAAATGTAAAGCCAAGAGAATGAATTGCTAGGAATAGTCTATTATATATAATTTTTGTCTGTTAAAAAAAAAAAGAAATGTCTTAAGACCTTCTGTTATTTGAAATCATTTTCCAGATGTTTTTTTAAAGAATTTTGCCTTTGTCAAGAGCAAGAATTGCACATCTAGACAGAAATGTGAGACTTCTACCATAAATAATGACACTTGTCAATATTTTCAATGCAGTAACAATGGAAAGTGAAGAGAAACACTGTGGGAAGTGAGGATGTTTGCCCAATTCTTTTGATCATGGCTTTAATTCAGTGGAACCAGCACCAGTTGTAAGCTCACATAAGGTTATTTTTGGAAAATTAAGTAATCTAGTAGATCACTAGAAAATGTCTCTTTCCAATGAATTGTGAAAGGTACCAGTGAAAACTTACAGCTTGATGCTATGTAATATTTTGAAGCTTTCTTTCGTATTAATTTGAGCAACAACTTGTACGCTGACAGAGGTGAACTATTTGCTGAAAATATTAACTACAAAGCAGACACAAGGCTCTGAATATTTCAGAGATCTCCTTATGTAGACTGTAAACCAGGATGATTCTTAATTCATGCAAAACCTTGGGCCTGTGACTAGTTCCGTTCAGAATATGGCATTACTCATATGTACATACAAGTATCTTGACAGCTGTTTAGAATATATGGGGTCAAGAAGAGAATTAGGAACTTTTTATGTGGGCTGATCACCAACTTCCTTTGCTCCTCCTCTGCCTCCAATATTAGTCAATTTCTGAGTCACTGTAGACTCTTAGAACTTTAAACAACTCATAGGGCAAAAGAATAGTAAAAAAAATAAGGAAAGTTAGTTTAAAACCTAAGTCTTGAAAGAGCCTAAGTCTTGAAAAAAAACAACCTAAGTCTTGAAAGATAAGGAAGTGAATGAGTTTATAAACTAACCCTTGTATGCTGATGTACTACATGGCAGAATATGCAGAATAGAATTAAAAATAGGATAAAAAAACAGGCTGATTTACCTTTTCCTAAAAATGTATCTGATCTATTGCATCTGCATGGCCAAGTCCCTCTGGAGTTTTAAGAATGTAATGCATAACTAATTTTAAAGCCAAACAAAATTACCATGTCTTTTCTCGAATGCAATTTGGGTACATGCCTTTGTAAGTTTGGGACTGCTTATTTTTAAATGGCAAATGGAAGAATAACCCATAATGACACCAAGAAACACCCAAGAAATCCCCTGGGAAAGGCCCAACATAGGTCATTACACCCACTGTCCCTCCATCTGGCTAAACAGAAGCAAGGAAGTTTTCTAGTCTGCCACCTAATTAATAAGAGCACAATTCCAGAATTCATTTGCAGCTCAGTACTAATGAGTATATATTGACAGCAAGAGTTTCTATTTTAGACATATTAGTGAATATAATTGTATTTCATTCTCAGTGATTGGCATTTTGGATCACACATCACAAAAGAGGGTGGAGATAAAGTTTTCCTTTCTGAAGAAATTCAGTGTTGGATACCAGGGTTCCACAATAACAGCCAAATCAAATTGTTGGAACTTAACACTATGAAGCACTTTTCTCTGAAATCACTTGATGATTTTGAAAACCTGAATCTATCTCTTACTATCTGTTTTTCAATCCATATGGAGCATCAGCCCAAACTAAGATCTAGAATTAAAAATGCTAATGCACATTGGAAGGTCTTTGTACAAAAAGGATGGACAAGAATGAAGTTAATAAAAAAAAATAATTTATTTTTCCTGTCTGCATTTACATAAAGCTGGACGTATGAGCTCTATTTTTATATAAATCTTTAACTTTTTCATATTTTATTAATCTGGGATGAACATGGATCGTGCTATTTTTTCTGAATTTGCTTCGAAGTATAATGTAATAAATAGAATGAATGACAGTAATTATATGCAATTCATATGGAAAAAGAAAAAAATGCATGCATCTAATTCTTGTCCTTCACTATTTCTGTATGTTGTCATCAGATGTATTAACACTGATGGACAGGGAAACAGCACTGCATCTTGCTTAATACTCATCAATAAGAATTTATATCCCTCAGTGTGGCATCACAAAGCAAGTATCAGTCTAATATCCAGAAGCCCATATAAACATTACTGAAGGCAACATCAGATATTTTGAAGACACTGACTCCTTTAATACCAATTTTCAGACTACCTTAAAATCCTGAGCCATCTGATATGATGGAGCTATTATCTATGATGAAGCATATGTGTGTATCACTTCACAAGTGGCAAAGTTGGACAAAATGACATACAAGACAGCTGAATATTTTAAAGCATATTCATGAAGGAAGATTAGTTAAGAAAACAGAATATATAAGAATTATCAGTAATAACATCCTTCCCCCTGACAATTTACAAATTTACGTGTTAGTATACAGTGCTGGTCATTAAAGTCATTAAAATTGCCACTTGCAAGTACTGTAATTAAGTATCAAAATATTACCACAGTATTCTCCCTACTTTGTTAAGGTTAATTACATGTAAATGGCAAAAGTGAAGTTGTACAGAGGTGATCACTGTAATTAAAGATATATAACACATTTCACAGAAATGTACTTTCACCAGTAAAGTGTATGTTATTTAGAATAACTTATTCTTAAAGAGCATCCAGTGTCTGTGACTGAGATCTGCGAGCATGATCTTTGACTATACGTGGTGATTCGTGACACGTGATTCATAAGAAAGTTACCAACAAATTTTGAATTCAAAGAAAAAGAAAAATCTACAGATTACTTTTTATAGTGGCTATGCATTGGCAGATGGAAGAGTTGTTTAGAACAATAGACTTCCATAGGACATCTCAGCAAACATAATGCCAGAACCACCACTGATCATAACAGAGCCTGACTCCAGAATCAGTCTGCAGCTGATGATAAGGGGCTTGATATGCTTAGGGCAGGGTCTGAATTTTACTTTTAGTTACTGAATCAATAGGGATATGGTCCTTCATAGCATGTCAGATTAGCTCAGTTTGCTCTCTCGAAGCTGGGATTTCCTGAAGCCAATTCTAGAGCTATACAGTATGTTACAACATGGGAAATCATAAGCAGAGTCACAAATGGTTTTGCATGAAGTTTAGGTCTTCATTTTTCCTTCCTGCTTATCTTTATCTATACCTCCCTGGATCTCTATTCAGCACTCGGATATCCAGAGTCCCAAGAAAAATGTTAAAATCAAACATATCATATCCTCAAAGCTAATTTTTTCATAATCCACTATGTCAAAACACCAATACTCTCACATAAGCATATTGTGGTATTTGATGATTTCATGGCAGTTGTGCCAGCATGAAAATACACTAATCTACATGCTAGAAGACATCACGGTAAGGATTACCAAGGATATAACATATGGATTCAACAGGCAAACTCCTTTCAATGCAGGAATTCTTAATATGAAGGCACAGTATTGGGATAGAACTGATGTTCCCTGTACCAGAGATAAACAGTGAATTTCAATCCACAGAAATACATAAAAAAACTAATTGTGGTTATCTAGGTTGAGGTTTTCTACTAAAGGAAAAATAAAACAACAAATATGTCTCTTCTACCTTTAAATACTGAATTTTGCCCCTAAATTTTTTTTTTTTGTAATTTATATAATAGCTGCACATATACATTGATACGAAATATTTTAAATAAAATATTCCAATTCTATTTCTGTAGGAAAAGTGAATATCTATTAACTCAGCATTTTTAAAAACTATTTTATCTCACTGTAAAAACAGTGGAACATTTAGAAGAGAATACTGAAAGAAACAGCATTGGTGAAAGCTGCGGTTTGTAATTGCAAAGTTAATTATCTTTCCTAAACCATCAGTTGTCACTTAGATAGACCAGATTCTAGCAGGCTCTCAGGGGACTGACTTTATTTCATTCCTAATGGCTTGGGACCCACCATTTTGCTGTCTCTGAACATTTGGTCACTGAATGCACCATTTATGGAGTATTGTTTAATTAAGGACAAATTAAGAGAACTGTGCACAGAATTTAATTTCATATCCTGTGTAAATTCTTTTAAAGAGGGTACTAACTATAGGCATTATAACTTTTCATTATCCGCTGCTTCTACAAGGTATTGACAATTTATTGTTTGCAACAGTTACGAGTTTTGTTTACCCTTTGGGGAATTCTGCTGGCACCACAGTTTTTTGTCTCATCATTCCCTTAATCCCCTATATGCCACTTTCACTATTTTGTGATGTACCATATATTTGAAAATGCACTTTTTTTTTCACATATGTTCAAATATCAACCACAACAAAACAAGCAAGGCTGGAAGATAAGATGTATTGTACACATGTGTGATCCACAGGAATTCCTATGGGACTATTGTAGACTGCATTATAAGCAGCCAAAATTTAGTGAAATGCTTTATGCCAATGGCTCTGAACAGAAAACGAGAATACACATAAAAGTGTGAGTATTCATTACTGTGTGGAACCTCCCAGGCTCTTCTTGTCAGATACATTTGCACAGTTTGGATGTAGTTTCCATGAACTGGTTCTCCAGATACTGCATAAGGTTTAAGAAAGATTGCCTTTCCTTCTCTGATTAGTCCTTCTGCTTGAGGTTCTTAATCAATTTGGATATCAGTGCAGCACAATGGTAAAAATCACATCAGCATAAAGAAATTCATATGTGTTTAAATCAGCTATGTGTTTCATACCTCTATTCATACTTTCCACCTATGAAATGGTTGTATCTAGAGTGAAGAACCAATATGTTACAATTGTAAAAGAACGCAGCTGGAAAGCAGCTATTGATAGTCTTTGCAGGCAACAGTCTGTCTCCAAAAATCAAAAGCATGTTTCTAGAATATTTTAAAAATCCCAGATTCACAGCCTTTAAAAAATTATTCTGAGTCATACAAGACATAGATTATACCCTGCAAAGCCAGTTCTAACCTATAACTTGAACACAAGCCTCTAACACGCTACTGTAAAACACTCTTGATGAACTTGTAGAAACAAACAAATGAAGGATTCTATCAGTCTAGGACTCTTATATGTGAGATAGAAACAATTATTAAAGCTTTTCTTAAATTAAATCAGTGACGATACCAGATTTGATCAAGAAGATTGTGTAAATATAACTAGAGAGTAAGCACAAATGTATATACAAGTATGCAGAAAGCACAGCAAGTTATCTTTGCTTCAGGTTACCTGTTCTCAGTTCAGGCTGTGATTGCTTTAGTTGAAGAACTTGGATCTTCAACCTTTGACATCTATTGTAAACTGTGATCAGTCCACAGGATAGGCAACAGCTCACTGTCTCCTTTTAGACACTATTAACATCTTAAGTAACAAAACTTTAAAATGTACCTCATTTTTACTGAAACTCTTCAGAAATATATACTGTTTAAATGAAGCCCTACTTAAAACTCATTCAATCTGAGCAGATTTCTGTATGATATTTACAACTGCAAGTACCTATACCTACCTACTCTGTGAACTCAATGGCCACTTAACAATGTGGCAAAAAATTTAGGAGAAAAAGAATTTATACAAAAATTTTCTAAAAAAATCAAATAATATGCAAAATATTTTTTGTTCTTCTTACGAAGCAAAGAATATCACTTTGATTTTATTTTACAAGTAATATCAAATTCAACCTGAAAAGCAGCATCTCTTTCCTGGTAGTTCTGGTACTTTTAAGAGGAAGACAATAAACTGCAGACTCCAAAGTGGCAACAGCTGCAGAAAATACCACTCAGGCTCACCAATAGCCAAGTTTTCCAGGTTAAATTGCTGTCATATCTGTATCTCAGAAAAAATGCCCTAACTACTACTCCAGGATTTGGATGTTGCATAGAACAGCAGAGAATTCTACTCTCAGTCTCCTGTAGTTTAGTCTGTCATAATCTGTCATTCATTCCCTTAAACATACAGGTTTCTTGATGAATACCTACACTGTAAATAAATTAATATAGAATTCTTGCAAAATTGTTGCTGTTTACTTCCTGAATTATTTTTGGTAACAATGCCAGTGCTGACACTGTAAATCACTAGCAAATATTTTAAATCTCAGGACGTAAAGTATTGGGATTTTCTGTTTGTTTGGATGGTTGATTTGGTTGGTTGTTGTTGTTTTTTTTTTCAACAGATGTAGCTGCCTATTTCTGAGGAAGGTGGATCTTCAATATGTGTCTTGGAGGAGAATGAAGTATTTAATTTTTTTTTTACGAAAACTCATTTGTCTACTCAGGAAAAGCATATGAAATTTCACTACAAAAGCAATTATAAGACAAAATTAGCACTAAGAATGGAAGGACTATCTTAATGATGACTGCAGTACCACTGACATGACTTTATAATACTGCAAGAATCATACAGCATCCAAAACCTGTCAAATGAGATTTAGGAATATAGTTCAGAAGTTATCCCCCATTGAGTTACTGTCCATAATCCTGATACAAATCCTGTAAAGTGTTCATATGAGATAGTCCATATGCTAAGGGTAGCATATCATTTCAAAGCTGTCAGTTTTAATTTCTTTTTTATTAGTTTTCCCATAAGTCTAGAGACATACATTTCAGAGGTTGTATATCAAGTAGATTGTATCCACACAAAGAAGCAATACTGCTAAGGTTTATTCTTACATGCTTCACACACTGGAGTCAATAAGGGTAAAAGTTTTGAGCACCTGGGGGAAGGATTTTGAACACCTGGATTTCCAGTGATGAAGGACAATGGCGTGAAACATGGATCCAAGAGAAAAACATGTTTCATGGGTTGGTTTCATTTTTGGTTGTTTGTTGGTTTGTTTTTTGTGAGCATGAAGAAGGAGAACAGAGGGCAATGTATTTGAATAACAGGTCTGCCCTTGCTCCACTTTTTCACTCCTATCATTGCATTCTTTTCCCTAAAAAACAAAATGCCAGGAGCGATAGGTTAGCTGTTTGGATGAAGTGACTTTGACCATAACATGTAAAAAGAGAATCTATATTGTTGTAAAAACCTGATTTTCTGCAATTAGTTGAAATGAATTCCCAAAATTTGACTCAAAACAATTCAGTAAACATAAAAGAAAAAAGGGAATTCCAAAAGTTTTTCATTGTCAGTCATATTATTTTCCAGTATAATGGTTTGCTCAAAATTTGTCATCTGCTGCTGTGAGGCTGAATACCTAAGCCAAACCGCATAACTAAACATCAGTTGTCTTTCTGCAATTTACACTGTAAACATATCCCTAAACCTTGCATCTAAGATGTGCAATTATACAGACCCTCTGAATCCTGAATTTCCATATGTCCTCACAGAAATAGCATGACAGGAAAGCTGCTTTCATAGCTGATTTCTTATAGGCATTGAACCATATCACACTCTTCCCAAAATAAGGGAACTCAGAGATAGGCTCACTAGGTACATTTACAGTCAATTAAAATAGGACTACAGACAGAAAATTGGAGTCTTGATTGTTCATGCTGCTTAAAAATACTCTCTCAACATTGGCTCTGATTGAATTTAAATATATATTTATATTTAGGTTAATAAAGTATGAATGGTACAGTATTTATAATACCGCTGTGAAATAATATTGAAGATAATTATGTTACAGTGAAAATGGGTATTGATAAATTACTAAAAATGACTGAAATTATATTTGTTTTCTTCAAGAGCAATTCATATTCTACAGTGGTTCTCCTCTAGATCTCTAAGAATACTAAGAACATGCTCAAGATCAAAGCACTGGCTCTCCATAAGATGTCATCTAGACTCTGTAGCTGAGATTCAAACATTGGACATGCCATGATCACTTGAAAGTAAATTACATAAATAACTCCTGTCCTTTGCTTTATCCCTAGTATTAACAAAATTTCCTTTCAAGAAAACAAACATCTGTAATCATCTTGTCAAGAAAGCATGTCATCAATTTACTGCAAGCTTAGAGAAGTAGATTCTTAACATTAGAATCATCTCCTGCAAAAATTGAAATGCTTGATCCTACAGTTCTGGCTCAGTTAAAGGCATATCTACATAGACAGTCATGATGAACAAGAGCATATTTACAAATATATTGGCACATCACAAGCAAGATGGAGATCTTTTTCCTGAATTCTAAAATATATCTTGTCAGTAGTATAGGTTAGAACGGCAAACTTTGGAAATGAATAAAAGGGCTGCTTTCTCATTACCTGCAGGAAAAAAAATGATTATTTTCAGTCTACGCTTAAGGTTTGGAAATGGAGAATTCTAAGTAAGAGACTGCATTTCTTCTCTGCAACAAATATTAGGTCTTGAAATTTAATACCTTTAGTAATAATTGGTTACAAACTGAACAGGTTCTTCATTTAACACAAATCCTTCTACAGATACCTCTGTAGCTCCCAGTACTTTCCTTTTATGGAGGAACTTACAGATAGAATCCAGGTGGAAAGGCATACAAAAATTAGCCACAATGAAGAAGAACACTCTGAGGCTGAAATCTTTCAATGGTATCTTATCCTGAAACTTGTTAATGCAAACAAACAAATAAAATAGACTAATTTTTAATGTGATTTTTATAATGGTAGTGTCTCTTTTACTACAAAAAGGTAGTTATAGTACAACATTCTTTTAAGTGAGTGGAGGTATGGGGTTTTTTTTCATCCAACTAAAACAACAGTTTACCTGATTGTGTTCTCAGCCACAAACCATGGGAATGCTTCCCTACAGCTTGGCAGGTGTGATTTAGAGATAATTGCTGCAAAGGGAGGGGGCCATCACAGGCTTGTAATTCTCCTAGAGAGACCACAGGTCTTTTTTTCTTCTGTGTAATCCTGTATGATAATTAGCCCAATTCCACCTGTCTGCTAAAGTAGCTCTTACAGTTGAATGTCTGTGGTTAATTGATACTGTTCTGGATTAGTGCAGGTTCTGTATTAGTTACCCAGAACAGGCTGAAACAAGTTTTGATGTTGAAAATTAAATCTGGATTGACTACAATATCAGCATTTTGCTTCAAATATTTGTGAAATGGCAAATCTGGTTATTATTGTTTTCAAAGATTTCAGGTGTATTGGAAGCTTAATACTGAACCTCTTACAAAGAAAAAAAACCACATTTTTCATACTGCAAAATTGGAGGTGGAACAGAAAAGTGAAGTGAATTGGTGCTCCTCAGGAATCCATCTTGGGTCCCATATTCTTTATTATCTTTATCAAAAATATAGATGATGGGATTGAGTGTATACACAGCAAGTTTGCTAATTGGGTGGTGCATCTGATATGGAAGAAGGAAGAAATGTCATCCATCGGGACCCAGAGAGACTTGAAAAGTGGGTTCACTTGAACCTAATGAGGTTCAAGAAGGGGTTGCACTTGGGTTGGAACAATGTCATATATATGCACAGGCTGGGAGAAGATGTCACTGATAGCAGCCCTGCTGAATTCTTAGAGGTTCTGGTAGAATGAAAACTTAACATGAGCAAGAAGCACACACCTGCAGCCTGGAAGATCAACAGTATCCCAGGCTGCATCAATAGAGGGGTGGCCACCAGCTCAAGGGAGGGGACAGTTCCTCTCTGCTTTGCCCTTGTGAGGCCCCATCTGAAGTAATGTGTCCAAGTCTGGGGCCTGCAGCTCAAGAGATGTGGAGCAGGTCATGAGGATGGCCACAAATAGCATCATAGGGCTGGAGCACCTTTCCTACAATGACAGGCTGTGGGAGCTGGGCTTGTTCAGCCTGGAGAAGAGAAGGTTCTGAGGGGGTCTAATTGCAGCCTTCCAATACTCAAAGAGAGACTATAAGCAGGGGGGAAAACAACTTTTCACAGGAGATGATTGTGACAGGGCAGGGAAGAATGGTTTTAAACTAAAAGTGGGGTGATTCTGATTAGATGTGAGGAGAAAACTCTTCACTGAGAGGGTAGTGAGGTATTGGAACAGATTGCCTGGAAAACTTGTGGGTGTCCCATTCCTGGAGGTGTTCAAGGCCAGGTTGGATGGGGTCCTGGGCAACCTGATCCAGTGCCTGATCTAGTGGTTGGCAAACCTGCCCACAGCAGCAGTTTGGAACCAGATAATTTTTTGAGGTCCTTTACAACCCAAACTATTTGACATACTTCCTGATTCTGACATACTAGTTACTAATATATTTATTTTTTCCAGTAGAAATATATTTATTTTTTCCAGTAGACTCTTCACTGTGATAAATATATGATGAAATGGTCAGAGTGACCCCAGTATTTCAGTGCAAAACCTCTTCCCTGTGTTCATTACATGGACGTGGAAGCAAAGATCTATAATAAATAGCATTGAATACGTCCATAGATTGAGAATGAACTTAGATCCTAGATTCTGTATCTAACCATATGGATCTTAGTTCTCCAGTTTTACAAGAAACTTTAACAGGTGCCTAGACCTGTATTTTAAGTATTTGTGGGAAAAAAAGTTTAGAATGCTCATGGGAACCTTTTGAACCTTGGGTGATCTGTTGGTTGTATGTGAAGACATAAAATCTATTTATAGACACATACATATATAGGCCATATGACACAAACAATCCATATTGTATATGCTAACTCAGCTGAAGGCTTCTCAGAAGTGTAGGCAGAATCAGTTTTAATGGAAGCAGAAATATGGGTCACAGCAGATGGGAGAAAGAGGCTAAAAAGATTCAGCAGAGGCTTCAGCAGACAGAACAGATGGGTTATAAGAACAAAGAATAGGTTTTCAGGAGTAAGGCTGGAGTTAGTAACACAAAGATCAATGAAGATTTGTGATATTCTGCTTTCAAAATGACCATGAAGGTTAAAAGCATGGAGAAGACTGCTTCAGTGGGAGTATGGTAAAAACAGTTTTTCTTTTTGCACTTTTCCAGCAGCTTGCCACAGTTCCTGAGTAATCCCCTTCTTCACTTTCCCAAAGCATATTACCTCCAGCTTATACCTCCTGCTTGTCGCCCATGGATTTTAGTTCATCTACTGCCCTGTCTGTTGTAGGAAGGCCCGTAGAATCCACTGAGAGTCCACTTCTACTGGAATAAGACCCAGAGGAACATTTAAAAGTGTGGGTGTCTCAGCAGCTTTTGCTCCTACATTTTGCTGACAATCAAACAAACAAAAAAAGAAGCTCTAAGAATCTGCACATCCCTAAGTCATCAACACAGACTCACTAAGAGGACTCATGCTTAACCAACATTATAAGCTTCTGTAATTAAATCAACAATCTGATTAATGAGATAAAAGTAGTGGACACTGTCTTCCTGAACTTCACTGTCCTCCTTAAGTTTATAGGCTGTTGATGTATGGGCTGGATGAGCAGACAATGAGGTAGATTGAAGAAAGCTGAACCGTTAGGCCCAGAAGGTAGTAGTCAGTGGTGTAAAGTCTAGTTGGAGTTGAGTAATGAGCAGAGTACTTCAAAGGTCAGTAATAAGTCCAGTCCTGTTCAACGTTCTCATTAACGATCTGGATCATGGGGTAGAGTATTCCCTCAGAAAATTTGCAGATGACAAAATGCTAGGGTGACTTGCTGGCTCACCAGAGAAATGCACAGCTATCTAGAGGGACCTGGACAGGCTGGAGAGGAGTGTTGACAAAAATCTCTTGCAGAAAAGTAAAAGTGCAGAGCCCTGCATCTGGGGAGGAGCAACCCTGGGCACCAGAACATGCTGAGGAACACACAGCTGGAAAGCAGTTCTGCAGAAAAGGACTTTTGAGTTCTGGTGGACACCAAGATGGACACAAATCAGCAGTGTGCCCTTGAAGACAAATGAAATTCTTGGTGGAAATAAACAAAGTATCACCAGCAGATCAAGAAAGGTGAGTCTTCACCTCCATTCAGCGTTGGTGAGGCTGTATCTGGAGTCCAGCATCCAGTTCCTGGCACCCCAGTATGGATGGGTATATTGGAGAGTCAAACATAGGGCTACTATGATAAGCAAGGGACTATAGCATCTCTCCTAGGACAAGTTGAGAGAGTTGCAACTGTTGAGCATAAAAAGAAGGCTCAGAGTGTGTGCATAAATACCTGAAGGAACCCTGCAAAGACGGAGGCAGGTTCATTTAGGTGGTGTCCACTGCCAGAACAAGCACTGGATGTAAACTGGAACACGGGAGGTTCTAAGCACCAGGAAACACTTGTGTGCTGCTCAGGAGGACTGGCACTGGTACAGGTTGCCCAGACAGGCTGTGGAGTCTCCCTTCTTGAAGATCTTCAAAAGCTGCCTAGATATGGGTCTGGGCAGTCTGCTCTGGGTGTCCCTGCTTGAGCAGGGTTTTGGATCAGTTGACTTCCAGAAGTCCCAGCCAAACTCAACCATTCTGCAATTCCATGATTCCATAAAGTTATATCCTATGTGTTCACTCAGTGTTAGCAACAGCAGGAGAGGAAGATGGCTGCATAAAGCAGGAAACAAAGACCTGCTGTTCAGCCTAGAAAGCCAGGCCGCAGCTTTGGCAAAGATGAAGCATACAGTCTGCTGCCATAAGCTGCTGCCTACCTTGTCTTTTGGCTTAATGCAACTCCGTATGTGAGTGTGTGTGTTGTGTATATATGCATATGTGTGTATGTATATAGTTTAATCCAAGAAATAATGATAAAAACACAATAATGAGCTTCCAAGTATTATCAAGCCTATTAAGCTCCAAATAGTTCATTGAGGACCAATTTCTAAGTACTAAATAGTACAGCTAGATTTTGCTTTTATGCAAAAATCAATGCAAACACATGAATCATTGAAAAGCGTGCTGCAGCCTTCCAAAGTCAGATTCTAATTAGCAACCCATTGATGCAAATAGATAGAACTACAACTAACACAAGAAAAAAAATAATTCTATCAAGTGCATGGAAAAAAAGAGTCTTTTTTTGCACTTCACAATTATTTCCTGAACTGTGTAATGTACAACAGGTTTATATTCTTTACAATACTCTGTGTTCAGCAAGATTCCTCCTTTCACCCTGTCCCATCAGCTGGAAAACTTATACAGATTATGTGTAAGAACAAACCTGCAAAGTAAACTAAAAGAGGGAATACCAGACTTTCCAGGAACATTTTTCTCAATACAAGAGCTCTTATTCTGCAACCAGCTGCATGCTGACCTAGCATGTATTATCCCATTGCAATAACACTGCTTTGCCTTGAAGTTTTGATAGAGGCATTTTAGACAAAAAGTCACAAGAATATTTTTCAGAAGTAAAGGAGAACGCAGATTTCATTACAGACATTTTTTCAGGATGAGAAGGGAAATCCTAAGAATTTATCTCACTGAGATTCCCATT
The DNA here is from genome assembly GCA_023055505.1 of Callipepla californica brunnescens. NCBI lineage: Eukaryota > Metazoa > Chordata > Aves > Galliformes > Odontophoridae > Callipepla > Callipepla californica. The sequence continues at coordinate 362,372 of JALIRH010000064.1, forward strand.
TTAGATCTACTAGGATCTGCCTAGATTTCTAGGATTACACAAGGATATTCATAAACTGAACTGGATCTTCCACATTGGCTGAAGACAAACAGTGGACACAAAGTTAAATATTGCAAACCAGCAGCTCTGTAAGTCTTGCACTTTTCTTATTAAAAGTGAGTGGATCAGTATTCATAATAGTTGAGGGCTGCTGCAAAATTATTTGGTCTGTGTTCAGTGAACCACAGGGTCTACATTAGCCTGCATTTCACACCATGTATCTGGTATTATTCAATATATGACTTTTATTCACCTTCAAATTCCAAATCATGTAGAGATTTTTATGTACATCCTAGAGAATAAAGAAAACATAGCTTTTTCCCTCTGTCATAACTTCAACTTACACATTTTCAAACACAGAACACTGAGGTTCAAAGAAGAAGAAGTAGCTTTATTAGCTCAAGAATAGGTGGTACACCAGAGAGATAATTAGCATATAGTCACTCAAATGTTCTAGCAAGCTGATCTCAACAGTGATGAAAACACAGCCTGCTTCTGTATTTAGGGATCATCAGACCTAATTATATATTCCAAAATAATACATGTGAATTTTCTATGTACTGCATGTAACATTTCTTCCTGCATTCACGTTCTGCTTCAGTGACAACACTGTTAAGTTTTCCATGAAAACTTTTTTTCTATAAAAAATATGCATAACCCTTCAGTTGACTTTCCTCAGTTGTTCTGATGTAGCACTGCTTAACCTCCTGGACAGAACTCATGTACACTTTCAGGCAAAACAGTAGCTGTTTTAGGAAGCCTGTTGGTCTAACGAAGATTTTGTAGCAGGATGCCTCTATGCCAAAAATTGGGGTAGATTTTTCGATTGAAGCAAGTACTTTCTATTTGGTTTCCTCAACTGAGGAAAGACTGAGGCACAAATACAATAATCTCCCAAACCTGCCTAGAGAGTAGTGTTCCTATACTCTAGGAGCCAGTGTACAAAATAATTTTTCAGAAAGTAAAATTGCAGTAGTCACTTTTCAAAACTTGGTATTTGCCAAAAACTTTCAAGCAGCTATTAGCAAATGAGCACTGAAAACTACAGGAATATATGTAAATATACATATGAACTTTGGAGGTGGATGCTGGAAACCAGTGACAGATGATCTGCATGAAGTCAAGGACTGAATTTGCTGTGTGTCTTCCATGCCATTTTAGCAATTAAACAGAAAAGTGATTGTAGTATCTTCAGCTATATCTAAAACATATCTCTCAGTTCATAAGTAAACTCCAGTTCTCAGACTACTGTACAAAATAGAGTAAGTAATATTGCATTGTTTGAAAGTATGTAGAAACACGGGGAAATAATGCTCTTCTTTAAAGGAAAGATTGGCCAAAAATTCTCAGTGTGCCAAAATGCGTCTAATGGTAGCACTCTTCACAGTATTATCTATTATCTCTGTATTTTTGGCATTGCCAGATAAACTATTTCAGTGCTTCTGGTAAGAATTTGTATATTCTAAAATATTCCATTGGGAATACTAATTTGACTGAATAACAATACTCCACAAGTGTATACTGAAAAGATCATAGATCAAAGAATTTTCCAGAATTTAGTTCAACCCAGATGCAAACCAAAACTGAGTTCTTCAAACATTTAAATAGCTTAAAGCCATTATATCATATCTGTAGGAGGCTATCCAGAAATACTGACATTTAATCCAGGACTAGCGGGGATATTTTGGCTTTTTTTCCCCCTGAATTTTCAATGGCTAAAACCTCTAGGACTCTGAAATATATGTATTTTCTCACCTCATTTCTTCTGACACTTGACTAAACAATTATCAGTGTATTATACACTCTTCTCTGCAGCATGTTTGTCCTTACAGCTATGATCTTCAAGATTTTCTTGAAGAAAGGCTAGATACTTTCATCTGAAATTGCAATTTCTGTACAGTCTGATAACATGGAAGCAACAGTTGTCCTCATTCCTCAGATGTGTTACTAGCACTGGTGCCATCAGCTCTGTCTAAACTGTGCCTTGGCTGGATACTCACTTGGACATAGTAGCAGGGAAGCCAGGACTCTGTGATGCCAAGAAAATCTAAATGTAAAGCTGAGGAGTTCCCAGAAGACACAGCGATTGCACATTGGTAAGACCTCATCTGGAATACTATATATAATTATGCCTACTAAAAAACAGAAGAAGGAACTAAAACTATGAAAGATTCAGCAAGCAGCTGTATAATATGCAAGAAATATGCATGAATGCTGAAGTGAATTGCTCTGCTTATCCTAACCAAACAAAGGTTAACAGAGGATATATATTGCCATCTGTAAATGCCGTCAGTAGTGGTGAACATTAAGATTGAGTATTAAGGCTGATGGCAGAATAAATTGGTACATACTGACCATGGGTAAAATTCTGATAATTTAAAGATATTTCACAGGTCTAAAGCAAGGAGCTTTTGGAAGCATTCCTCATGTAGAGTCATGAGGGTAAAAGTATCCCTTTATGATGGGTCTATATGATGTGTTCTCTTTGATAGCAGGGGAGTGGACTCAGTGTGCCAATCTTTCTTCCTTTCTGCCTATGCTTTTCCTTCTTAATACTGTTCAACTCACATGTACACCAACAGGCCAAATAACAGCTAAACAGCTGAATTTGCCACTGCCATTACCTCTTCAGCAGCATCTCGTGCATAGAGTAAAAAAGTAATAGTGAAGACTTACTACAACACAACAATATAAATATAGTGTGGTTCTGCAATTAAAAAGCCTAACTATGGAAACAGTGTAGCAGATGAAGGCCAGGTGGCAGTTAACCTTTGTGCAATTATACTACGTTTTTTTAAGTGCATATATACATATATATGCACACAAAATTTTTGTCAACATCACTTGGCAAATCTATTTAGCTATTCAAATAGATTTTATCTCACAATGTTGATTTCTCACATTTATTTCTACTCACTGCTTAGAATTGACTGCATTATCCCAATCTTTGCCAATGCTAACTGTTTTTAAAGGTTACCAAATACGTAATCATATATGACATGAAAAAGTACTTGCATTTCACCTCCTTGAGAAACTGAGTTCTGAGTCATTGGTACTTCATTCCATTGTAAACTGCAAGTGAAAAACACACCCCAAAAGTATATGTTGTAGACAAAAAATAAGCTAGATTTGCCTTTTTTCTTTATTCATATATCAGAGTGCTGCGAAGATGTTGCAAGACGTTGCTCATACGCCCTTCTGCCAAAACTTCACAGATAGAACCTGACCTCTTCAGATGCCTTTTGTTTAAATGTTTTCAACTGAATAATGAAAGCCAAAGGCTTATGATGCATCTCCTAATTAAGAAAAACAGCATTCATTTCCATTTTTAAATACTATGGATTACTTTGCCTCCATTTTTCTTCTTTTTTTTTTTTTTTGCTTTTCACTGTATCCCAACCATCAAATGTAAGACTTCTGATTCTCCAGCAAACAAAGGCCTGCACAGCTGTTACTTTGCAACAAGCATATTATGAGCCCCATCCAAAGCTCATTGAAGTTACAGTCTTTCAATCGACTTCAAAAGGCTTTGGACAGACTCCTTTTTTTAAGCTATATCTTAATCTGTGATGCATTTTTAAAGCTGAAAAGCCCTTAAAGCAGTGATGCTTCTGCAGTCTATTACAACAAGAGATATTGGAAAGATGTGCAAACAAAAAATGAATAGAGTTAGCTCTGCATAAAGTGAGAATACAAAATGTACTCTCAAGGTACCACTGTCGACTTCTTTTAATACACTAATAATGTATTATGTATTGTTACCCAATGGAAAGACCAAATAATTTTAAATTCCCGTTCATAAGGACTCCAATTATAATCTAATTCAGTTCAGATTAACTATGCTTTGATGGCAATTTCCTCATGTAAAAAATAGCCTAAGATAATACGCTGCAAATGTGGTTTCAGTGCCAATAGGAGGCAATTTAACAGGCTAGAGAAGTTCATTCTGGCTGTTTTCACTACATTGGTAAACTGTATATAAAGCACTTCAATTACATATTTAATATAAAAAATGACATTGAAACATACAATTTAGTCAAACCCGTGTTAATTTCACGTTAGGTATCCCACTCTTTATAAGAAGAAATGTAATTTTACTACCACTACACAACCGTGGCAGAGTTGAAAACAGTTAGCAGCGTCACTGCAGATGCATCTGCTTTGTATCTTGAAGTCATAGCTACGAAAAACTACAGTTGCTTTCATTGTTTAAAACTCTATCAGCACTAAATTGGACATTTTAGTTCATTACCACTTCAGCTGAGATATGTACTGAGAATTATTCAGTAAACTTTCACGACAGCTTTTGATTTTCACTGTCTTACAGCAGTTTTATTGTCATAAATTGTTTTTTGTAATAAATGTAAAATGATACAAAGCTACATTTCTTATGCCAGCTGGGATCTGATCCAGAAGCTGATTTCGACATCAAGGCCTGGCACATGAGTAAATCAGAATATAAGAAAAATCAAAATTGAAATTTCTGCCTTGGATTTTAAACCCAGTGAGATCAGTAATAGTCGTTCACATTCACTACAGCACAAGTATTACCATACCTATAATCTTTATTATTAATTCCCAGTAAACATACTTGGCATACATATTAAAAAAAAGTAATTATATACCAACATTTCTCTAGTTATTTTTTTAACTATTTTAATTGAAGGAACTCATGAATGAATGAAATCTTATGACTGATACATAGCGATAGTGTCAGAATCCCTTTTCATGAAAAACAGGTTGGATTTTTTATTGCAGAGATATAAAAAGGGTTAAAAGGGAATTTCTCCCAAATTCTGTCAATGAGAGTGATTGAAAAATATCAAAATTGTGACTGATAGCAATGATGAAAGGGATGGACATGGAAGTTTGACCTGTTCTATATGAAACAGAGATAAAAGCAATGGTCTCCTTTATCTCCAAATTGTCTATATAACTAACTACTGGGATACAATCTCCTCTATGAAGTTTTTCTTTTATTCGGAAAGAAACCTGATTAAACCAGACTAACTCTGTGATTACTGCAAAATGTTTCTGAAAGTCGCCCAAGATGAAGACCTGAATTCCCATTCAGAATCAGATGTATTAAGCAGGAATTTCAACTTAGTTTTCTGCTCTAAAAAACATAATTATTCCTGACTTTCAGTATGAATGTAGGAGAGTAGTATGACTGGGTTTTCTACGAAATCAAAAATTCTCTTATTGACAGAGAAAATTTAAACAAACATAGTTAAATCTAAAACTTTTTTCTCTTGCTCAGCCAAACCAGTCCAAAGAAAAACCACATCGTTTCAGAAGAAAGACTTGCAGTTGTGTTTTGGAACAAGCTGGAGCTACGGTGAATATACATTTACAAATCTTTTATTATTTGTAGCTCTGCCTCGTATCTTAATTGAGACAAATCACTCTAATGAGGTTATCACATTTTGGATAAATATTTGATTTGCCTAATCTTCCTGAATTGTTGACTATCACTCATACTTTTTGAGCACTTTGTCTTCTTAATGATTTTACTGAAATGAAATTTTGCAATTTTCTCCAATTTGGAATCCCATCAGTGGCTTCCATATATATATTTTTTTCCTCAATAACATAAATCTAATCCATTTTGAAGGGAAAATGGGGACTCTAACAAAATAGATTTCAAAAGAATGCTAGAAAAGAGTTTACTCATTCTGTAAACTATGCCCCTTTGTTTACAGTTTGCAAGTTCTTTTAGTGTCGGGAATTGTATGTTTCAAATGAAATGCTCACTAAGGACAAAAGAGAGATCAAAAGCCATCTGGGCTTTTGTTCCTACACCCCTGCTCCTGGAAGGCAGAGGGTTATACCGCTGACCAGCAGATGGAGACACAGGATACTTCTTGGAAGACGAGCTACAGCTCGAGGTCCAATCAGTCATAAAGTTCTACTGACTGTGAATTTGCAATTAATAAATTAAACAGGTTAGCACAAGCTAAACTGAAATTCATTTTGTTTCCTCAATCATACATTTTTCTGGATTGTAACCAATGCCACTCTAAATGTTCTAATCGCTTTTACAGAAGTAGTTTTAATTGTAAGCATAATTTTGTTGATACATTTGCATAAGAATGGGCTGAAAAAAGATTCAACTAGTTTATCATCTCACTACGAGCAATAGTTTCTCAAAACAGACAGGATTTTTTGTTGGTGGTGTTTTTGTTGTTTTCTTTGTTGGTGTTGTTGTTCTCTTGTTTTATAAATCTATTCATCCGGACGTGTTACATAAAAATGGAGTCACATTTCCTAGACTCATAACTTACTCATGTTTTTGAGTATAAGTTTTATATATTCAAGCCTTGGATTTTTTTCTCAACTGAGCACTTTCAAGTAGATTTGTTTGTATATCCCAAATGAATACTTGGAGCTACATCTGTTGTGATAAAACCCACTCGGACCAGTTCTAAATTCTAAACTTCTCTCAAGGCTCCTTAACTTTAAAATGCTTTTCTACAAATATCTCCTTCCATGAATTCAACAATTTGAATGCACACTTAGAGTTTAAAAATTGATTGAACAATATTTTAATAAGAAAAAACAGATTTTTTCTCAAAGAAGGTAAAACCATGAAGAATCCTGAAATGATTCATCAACAAGCTCTGAACCCTGTCCCTCCAGATTTTAATCAGCATTGCCATTTTTTCTGATTCTTCTCTTCACTCCTGAGAAACAGACAAGTAATTCTCTCAAAGGTAGAAAACAGACAAATACTTGCACATTCATTGTAAAGGTAAGTTGTAAGTGGTATGACAATTATTCTAGGGACTTGGATGTTTTATTATGTTTCTTACTAATAGAGTTGCCATACATAAATTCTGAATTAAGTTATATGATAAGTTCTGGAGAATAGGAACACTGTCTTCTCATGCACAATATGAAGTCAGAGTAAATAACCCAGGTAGGAATGAAGAGAAATAAAGCACAGTTTACTGTTATGCAATAAACCTGCTGCAACTGTTCTTCCACCACTGCATCAAAATGGTTCAACCAGGAGGGAGTTTGACAGCAGTCAGAAAACATATAGAAACCTGCAGGATCAACAACAGTTAGGCCTTTTCAAGGTGAATGAACTGAAATTCTGGAGTTCTGTATTCAGAGAAGCTCAAATCAGCTTAAGGGCACCATAACTCAAACTGTCTGTCACTAAATAGATCATAGTGGTAGAAAGTAGTGAGACAGTGGGGCTTATGTGTGGACACAAAAGAGGAAAAGCACAAAGCATGTTTCTGAGTATTGAGTGGAAAGTTTCATTCTCTCTTTTCTACAAGGTATTAATTTTATAGTATAAAACAAAAGGAATCAAAAACCAAATAGAAAATATTTTTTTCCAAAACCAGCAAAATTGAGCTCCCATCAAGATGTGACTTGTGGAATCTGTCTGGGGAAGGTTTTCCTACAGAAGTACATGTTATACATCACATTTCCACAATCCAAGACATAGGGAATTTAATGCTGTTCCAGTGCAACTTAGCTTTGGAAGAGATCTCCTCTAACACACTGCATAGAATCACAAAATGCAGTATCCCTGACCCCAAAAGCTCTAAGATCCACAGCACATCTAGGAGCTCTGACTGAAGGGGTGCCTGAGGGCTGGAGGAAAAGCAATATCAATCCAGGGACAAGAAGGAGGAGCCAGGAAACTGTACCCCAGTCAGCCTCACCTCTATCCTTGGGAATGAAATGGAAAAGCTAATTCTGGATGCCACCTCCAAGCAAGTGGAAAAAAAGAAGGTTTTCAGAAGTAGTCAGCATGGATTCACTAAGGGGAAATCGTGCTTGACCAACTGATAGCCTTCTATGTTGTCACTGTAGATGAGGGGAGAGCAGAGAATTTTGTCTACTTTGACTTCAGCTAGGCTTTTGATACTGTCTCCCATTACTTCTTTGTAGTAAAGCTTAGGAAGTGTGGTATAGATGAATGGATCATGAGGTAGACTGAGAACTGGCTGACTGGCAGAGCTCAGAGGGTTATTATCAGCTGTTATTATCAGACTGTGCTGCCATTCAGCAAGACCTGGACTGGCTGGAGAGCTGGGTGAAGAGGATACTTGTGAAGTTCAGCAAAGACAAGTGCTGAATCCTGAGCCCAGAAATAATAACATATATATAACTACATGCATCAGTACAGATTAGGATAGCAAAGGAGCTCTGTGGAGAAGGATCTAGGTATCTTGGTAGACAACAAGTTGATCACGAAACAGCAGTGTGCGTGAGTGGCCAAGAAGTCTAATGCAAACCTGGGGTGCATTAAAAAGTGTGTGGCCAGCAGGTCAAGGGAGGTTATCCTCCTCCTCCTCTACTCTGCCCTGGTGAGGCCACATCTGGGGTGCTGTATCCATTTCTGGGCTCCCTAGTCCAAGGAAGATGAGGAACTGCTGGGGTAAGTCTGGCAGAGGGCTGCAGAGGTGATGAGAAACCTGAAGATCTCCCTTACAAAGAAAGGCTGAGAGACCTGGGGCTGTTCAGCCTGGAGAAGACAGGTGGGATCTTATAAATGCATATAAATATCGAAAGGACAGGAGTCAAGAGGACAAGGCAATTTTTTTTTTTTTTTTTTTTTTTTTGTTTTTTTTTTTGTGTAGTGACAGGACAAGAAACAGGCTCAAATGGGAACAAAAGAGATTTCATCTGAACATAAGAAAGAACTTCACATTGAGGATTTCAGAAAACAGATACAAACTGCTCAGAGAGATTGTGGCGTCTCCTTCTCTGAAGATATTCAAGACCCTCCTGGACACTTTTCTGTGTAAACTGCTGTAGGGAACCTGCTTTAAACAGAACTTTGGACTATAATATCAACAATTTAAAAGTCTTCTTTAACTGTAGAAGTAAAATTCATTAGTGGATACACCTATTCACAAAAAGAATAGAAAATGGATTTCTTTTATTAACATTGAAAAAATGATTTCTTTCAATTCATTATCAGTTACAGAATGATCTTAGAGTATGACGTGGAAGGTCAGACAATCCACTTTTAATTCCATCACACCCTAAGATACTGTTATTATTATTATCATTATCAGAATAGCAAAAAAAACAAACAAAAAAACATTTCCAACTATCAGATATTTTTGTCTTTTCAATATATTATGAAGTGTAATAAAGTGTACTAGGGACTGTGATTTCTGTATGTTGCATATTTTCATTTTAACTTCTGTCCTACAGATTGATCTGCTTTCTGACTTCAAATATCTGTGCCCACAACTGTTTTTCCATGAAGTTCCCTTTACTTAAGAAGAGGAAAAGGTGATGTAAAAACTATTATGCAGAGTCTATGGCATCCATGAACTAAAAAAATGGTAAGGATATTTATTAGGAAAATAGCTGTTCTTAGAATGGAACAAATCAAACTTAAAGAGCTAACGAGTCTTACTTCCACCAAAATTTGCCTTCTGCAAATACCACTGAACAGTTCCTTTTTTCCCTCTGAAAGCTAGATAGGATAACTAGAGATGACTGTTGTGTGAATCCATGTCAGTGTTTTTATTTCAGACAAATAAGAGTGATTAAGCTATGGTTTGACTAAGTTTGTGAAATCAGTCTTAACTAACAATTCATAGTTATTCAAACAAACATGAAAATACAGATAGCAATAACTTCTCACATTTCTAACATTTCAAATTTTTTTTTTTTTTTGTAAAAAGGCAAGTAAGCTTTGCTGCAGCAGCTTCAGCATTTAATAAAAATTTATGACTACATTTTAACTCTTTAGAAAGGGTTAATGGTGAACATAACAAGCAGTGATGTTTAAGAAAGAGGTGTTAGTTGTTAACCTTTATGTCTGTCAACACAAACATTCCTCATTCTGTGGTCACACTTTAGTTACAATAAAACATTCTTATGGAACACATAGTCAAAACTTGTTGTCAATTATTTAGTATTCCCATAAACCATTAGATGGTCAAAAATATCTTTAATTGATTCCATCTCTACCTACACTACTTATTATTTATTAGTATAACAAACTTCTCCATGGGAACAGCTAATTGTACCTCCCTAGTGGCCACTTCAAGTGGAATAAGCATTGCACAGTGCTGCCTAAGATACTGCTGAAAGGTCTTCAGCATTTGGGATTTGATTAAAACTGTATTACATGTACACATCAGCAACCATTGCTAAAACAAAACACTAATTTAAAAAAATCTTCTGCTATAGTGCTTAACACAATTGAAAAGCATTGCATTCATGAGAAGAGGAGGGTGGGGAAGTCTGATATCTCTTTTTTTCACCCTCAGACAATCATTTCGTAATAGAAATAATATAGCATTCTCTTGTACAATGAGAAGGGAAAGATATGAACTCTACCAGCTGCACTGTGGGAGAGACCTTTTCCTCTGACATACATGTAGCACAGCTAGCTACTGCTGCCTAAGCTGCATTTTTTTTCCTTTTCTTTTTTCCTTTTTTTTTTTTTAAGACATAATTGTTAGTCTGTTCTACAGTAGAAAAGACAGATGTTATGGAAATAGTGAGCCACATTCTGCTTAGATTGTTCTGTGACAACACATTCCATAAGTAGTGTTTCACAAAGGAAGATTTGGACAATAAAAGCATCCATTTTGAGACACGCAGGTGAGTTGTAAATACTACTAACAATATCAATATAACAGTTCTGTAAGCATTTTATAATCATTAAGTGTTCAAAATACTCTCTGATAGTAAACAATTCCTACAGTGATCAACATAAATCAAGATTTTAGAAATTTATATTAGGCTGATCATTGTATTAAAATTTAACTCAACATTGAAAAACTATTAATTTGACATGTGTTCTTCAATCACATTCAGAGACCCTCTCTTGAAATGAATGATCTATGACATTTTTTAACAGTGCCATTCAATATAAAACTGGCTGATTCTGACTGCTCTTACTCAATTATACTTTTTTGCTTTAAGGCAAGTGGTATATCTGGAAATGATCTTCAGGCAACTGATAAGAGATTCATTTCAAAAAATGGATTCTAACTCCAAAAAAAGAGACCCACATTCTTTTCTTCTGCCCAGACCACACTGCATAAAAGTATAGCTAGGCTTAGGCCATAAGTAGAGCAAAATTAGATTATTGTCTCATCCAAAGCAGCATCATGAAATTGTTCAGAATGGCTGTGGACAGCTCAGTATGCTCAAATGACCTCAAAGACTTAAGTAGAATGCTAGTAATATTAATGATGAAAATAAATTATGGCAAAATATTGATGAACATCTGAGCAAAACCTCCATCTTAATTTGCTGTTGGAGATACCACATCCCTAGGCACATGTTGGACTCTGACCAAGGTAAGCTATATCTAGTCATTTCATCCAAATTACCTACAGTTTCAGATTTTCTACTTATTATTCTAAAAAACTGAGAATAACTTTTATTTTCTTCTTCTTCCAGTGTTAGGTAGAAAATCATAAAGCAATTACATATTTAATAAGCTTAAAAAAATTCTGAAAATAAACATTTTTATTAAATATTTTTGTCATGAAATCAAGGATTTCTCAGAAAATTCTGTCCTCTTAAAGTACTAAACTAGAATTCAATCTGCTAGCATCTACTAGACTTTAAAAATAAGTAATAGGGAGCACAAAAGAGATTTTTAAGGGTACAAAAAATCAAGTGAGAGGCATTAACAACCAAAGCATTGAAGTTGCTAGATATGGTGGACAAACTCTACTGAAACAGAAATTAAAAAGCAGAACATTAAGTTTCAGACAGGGAAAGAAGAGGGAAATTAAAGCTATTTAACTGTCATCAGCATGAAGTGACAGCTTTAACAGCTTTAATTTTGAGGAAGAAATATTTTACTTTCTGCATATTCATCAAAATTTAGGTTTTGCCTGCAAATATTTGCTTTATATATTAGGTTAATAGCATGTATTCCAAATACAAGCCCTGTAAATAATCATGTGCTATAAAATTGGAGACTTGATTTCTCGTCTTATATAAACCAGCACAGCTTCACTGGAGATGGTGGAATTCTTCTATTAGAGAGTGTGACTCTTAATATTCATGGCACAATGTCTCTCACTAAGATTGCATCCAGTGTGCAACACTCAGCTCTGATTGCGTTAACTTACTTTCTCCTAAGGACCTTGGAGTGGCAAATGCTGAGATTGTTATGGTTTGTGCAGCAGAAGAGTTAAAAAGCTGATTCACATAGCATCATCTGAAATTAAACATGTTATTACCATTCATCTTTGTTGCTCTTCTCTCCAACAGAAGAAACCGGTGTACCCTGGATTTGACAATGGATAGCCTACCTAATACCCAGATAGAGTTTCTGCTTATGTGGAGCCAGCCTCACTGGACACATGATAGAGTTGCTCCAGTTGCTCTGATCTGGAGTTTTCTGCATAATGCTACAACACAGAACATTTAGAGTAGGGCTGCCCACATATATTATCAAACTTTCTGTACTAGTTGTGGCATATCCTTCATATTGGGTGATCCTACCTCATCAGTCCATATCTTGATGTGACACAGAGGCTGATTCCCTGCACAGAAATCAGGGGGCATTACAAAAGGAAAAGGACCTTATATTAGTACTGCTAGAACAGTCTTAAATGTAATTTTATGACTACTATTGCACTCTATGTTTGTAACCATTTTTAAAAGAATAGCAGACATTTAGATAATTTCATTAGTTTATTTTTCTGCAAAATCTTCCAGTCTAATTTTAAACGAAATTATTTTCCTATATGTGAGGGGCATCAGAGAATAACACATATCTTTCTGCCCTAGTGTCTGTACCTGTTGCAACCACTTATTCTTCTCCCAATTTCTCCTTTGAGTACAGTAGCAGCATGTATAAAACAAAGCCAAATTATTTCTACCCACTATATTGTGGGGGTAGCTTGCCTCAATATAAATCTGAAATAAATTTCTAATGCTTTTTGTAGTCACCATGAGTTCAGAAATGAAGGTAAGACTAGAATCATCACTGCTTGGTCTTTGTGTTTTTATATCTACAAAAAAAAATCTTCTTCTATTAGATTCTAAACTGTGTGGGATACGTAGAAGTCTTTTAAAAAAATTGTTTTTAAACATTATTGTTTTTTAACATTTTTAACATTTTTAGTAATGACTTCTACTCACTATTTTGTTTCAAAATCCGTTGAAAACTGCTGTTTTATTTCAATCCTTTCTCTCTTAAGAGAAAGAGGAGCTAGAACATTGGTTTATCCCATTAGGAGTATAGGGTATAGCTAGGAATAGTTTTTTTACAAACATTAGATTGACTTCACCAGTACTTACTGGATGATGTTTTCCATGTCCTTTAATTGCTGTATGACTAAAGCAGTAAAAGATGAATTAATCAAAAAGGATCAAAATCTTCATCCTACAAAATTCCAGCATCTCAGTGTATAATTTACCCTGAGTATATGACAATTAACCAAAAATAAACAAATGCATTATGAAAAATATATAATTTGCTTGATTAATTGCTTTTTGGTGGGAATGGAACAAAAGAATAACAGAAAAGGCATCTCTAGAAGAGATGAAATTTAGAACTAGGGAGAAATTTTTCTCTTATTCTTGAGAGGAAATCTTAAAATAGAAAGTACATCAGATTATGACTTTGGCAAATGAACTTACTTTCTTAACCTAATATTTATTTAAAACTTTTCCATGTAGCCTGAAAATTGCCACTTCATCTATTTTAGGTAAGTCGCAACAAAAGTAATGCCTCCTATTTATTTATTTGGAATTTGCAGTAAGTGAAAAGAGCACACCAAGACTACTCAATAAAGAACATTCTCAGCTACAAAACACTATTTTTCAACATGTTCACCACCATTAGCTATGCATTTTCACCAGCCATGATCAATAAATAGCCTGCAATCCATTCTCATAAAAATCTGCACCAGCAGACATGAACCACTGTTGCTGTTGCCACTGCTGGAACACACCACCCACTGCCCCACTGTACTCAGATCCACAGTTTGGTCTCCATAAATGTTCATCAAGTGTCAGTGAACATCAGTGAGTGTTATTTTTTCCTCGTGGAGGGATTCAATTTCACACCTATGTTTCATATGCACTTCCATGTCAGACGCTATTTTGTCAGACTGCCCCTCTGCTGCCATTTGTCACAAAGAAAGAAAGTGTAAAGGAGTACTGGCTGGAAAGTTCAACTTCTGCTGCCATACCACCATCTGCCTCTGATGTTGTGCATCAATATAATAAAATAGTAGGTGCTACTTTTGTAGCAGCCCTCCTAAATACTTAAAATTATCTGAAAGACTCCATAAAACTCAAGCACCACTCGATAATGCGCAGATTAACACATATAGCTTGATTATAATGGTAGAAATATGAAAACCAATGGGGATTGTTCTACAGTTATTAGGATTTGCTATAAATAAAATATTAAGCATATACCCTGAGAACAAATCTCCATTATGATTACAAAGATGTATCTAAATGGGAAGAGAATTCTCTTGCTTACAGAGTATACTGAAGCAGAAAAATATTGTAAATAAAATGTTTTACAAATAAAAAATTGTCCTAAAAAGACGATGAATTTTACAACAGAATATTGTTTTCTGTCCTGAGCATCCTCAATTGATGCTCCAGATATATTCTCTGTATTAATTTACGCTAAGCATGTTTTTTAAAAAGAAACAAAATACCTAAAGAATGAAAGCAAACGCTACAAAAGAACTAGCTATGAAGACTTACAGCCAGAAAAGTAGAGAAATACAGATTTTCAAGAATTTTGTCTAAAAGCTATATCTGAAAGTCCTGAGATTTAGTTGACTAGTTACTGAAAAATCTAGAACTTGACAAAGATATAGTAGGGGTTATGAATTTCAATAAAGAACCTTAAAAATGTGAAAAATTAAGAAACAAATTTCTGGTAGTAAAGAATCTGGATTTATAAAAATTAAAGACTTTTCCATACTTAGGAATACTTCTATCCCTATTACACTGTACAATTAATGTTAGCTAAATTGAAAACAATCTTTATATAACTTCTTAGTCACCTCTAAATAATTACTACAGAAATGAAAAAAAATATATTAGTAAAACTGTTTAAAAAATGAACCAGATATGATATATCACTTTCTGAGACACTTTTAAACTTTCCTCCCAGCTATGTATAATGTCTCAGTTTTAAATGCTGCACTTATCAAATTATAGTTCTATTTGTAACCAGGACAAATCAGAGAACTCTGCATCCAAAGCCTTTTGACAAAACAGTGGTTAATAATGTTATCCCCACCTCTCAGTGGCAGCAGTCTCCAAGAATCCGCAGCTCCCTACTGATATCTTCTCATTTATCTGTGCAACTTTAGATCAGCAAACACAACTTTCTCTGTATTCTGAAAAGCTTGAGAAGGCGATGAATTTCCATTTTTTCTCAATCCGAAATTTCTCATTAGTTTTGCATTTCTGAGCCTAACCTAGGGTCAGATTATATATCTATGTAATCCCTAAATCAGTTTTCATATGCCAAATATTTATTTGTAACTTTTCCCTCATCCTACCAGTGCATCTCCACAGCTCATTTTATCATCTGGAAACTGGATATTGTAGTCTTAAAATCTTCTCATTGTCATGATATTAGAAATCAACAGGTTTTTCACACAAGCACTCTCTCCTTAATAACACATAAAAATCCCCTACAAAAAGAAGAAATATAGATGAGGTGACCTTACATGAAAAATTCCACAAGAGAGAAAGGAGCTGTCTACCTTTTTCTATTCAGGAGACAACGTGGCCACATCCATTCTAACAGGTCTGTTAAACACTATCATTCCAAAAAAGAAGTCAATAAAGATGTTATGACTACTGTAAAACTGTTTTTTCTTTATTTAATGACCTCAGAGTTCTGTTATCATGTTTGAAAGTTTAGTGAAGAGTTTACTGTTACTCAATTCTTAATCACTTTAAAGTATTACTTTCCCATCTTTTGTGAAGAAAAAAAAAGTATGAAAGTATGAGAGATGACCACTTCCAATTTAATTGCAAAAGTTCTCTAAAATATCTTGCATTTAGGCTTTTATGATAGTGTATAATGAAAAAGAAAAATCTATAAATCAAGTTCTGCTTTTGTTTTTCTATTGTTTTGGGAATAAGTAATTCCTGAATGGTAAGATAATGGACTTGATTATCTCTACAGGTCCCTTCTCACACCTACAGTTCTGTGATTCTCTGATTCTGTGATTCTGTCATCCGTCCATCCATCCATCCATCCATCCATCCATCCATCCATCCATCCATCCATCCATCCATCCATCCATCCATCCATCCATGTCTGAAGTGTGAAGTAATAAGAAGAGGTTGAAAGCTGCTACATTTCCAGGTACTTCTGGATAAACACTGCTCCAGTCGCTTAGCTGCCCGGAATGTATTCAGGAATAAGCCTATGAAAACTTCGACACTAACCACATATCCTCTCTCCTTTGAAACAATACTTGAAACATTCTGACTATTCTTTACATATGTTGACCTTCTCTTTTGCTCAGAGGAAAAATAAAACAAAAATTTAGAGGAGAGCAAGTAGAAAGGTACAATATATTTCCAGCAACAGTTTCCTATGTGCTTCCTACAGAGCCCCTGCTGACTACGCACCTTTACTGGATGAGGGAGAAATTATTACACTTTTATAGATAATTGTGACTGTTTTTTGCTTTTAAAGTTCCTTATACAAGTGGTTAGCCATCTAAACACGTGTTAAGTAATCTGCTGAGGTGATTTTCTCTGTTTATTAGCAGCAGGGAGGTGCAACTGGAGAAAGATTTATTGTGAAAGTTATTCATTGCCTTATTGACAGCCTTCACCAGTTATATAAGCAGATACCCTACTTATGCTTTCTTCTGCTGTATAAAAACCATGTTTTTATTCCACAGTCATCATTAGTTACCTGTCTACTATCTGATTGCCCAGGTAGCTTAATGACACAGAAGCATTTTAAAGTGGAAACATTGATTTGGGAAGCATTGTCACACACTCTGATTCTTTTAGGGTAGAACATTTGCAAATATGTCTCTAGGTGGATGACTTGAAATCCTTCCGAATTCTAAATGGTCCCTGCTTTCAAAATCTATCTATCAGTAGGATCTAGGAGACTAGGTAAAGTAAAATCATAACACAGGAAGATGTATATTGATGTCACATATAGTGTGTATTTGCTATTTTCTGAAATACTTACGAGAATTAGAAATAGTTTGGAATGTCTACACCCTTTATTTCATGCAAAATAAAATGAAAAATTGAAGGTTTCATATTGAGCTTTCTATCTATAAAATTAAACAAGGGAGTTTAAGTTGCATCCTTTGCATAAATCTGTTGCTAATATTCCTTCTCATGGCTAACCAGATTTGAATTCATATCTAATCTCATCAAGGCCAATGACATTCAACTCCAGAATGAATTGTGAGAGAGATTCAGCTCCATTTCTGAGCACATATTAATGCAACACAATATGAACTCATGGAGAGCCTGGACAGGAATCCCTGTCATGGAACTGCACTGCATGCTCCTCTGCAGACATTCCCTTAACTAGTCAGTTGTTAAGATTCATTTGAGAATTATTAATCAGAATAAAGGTGTTCTGGTCCTGGAGAGTAACAGCGACAGATCCTGCCAGTGCTGCAAATGGCAGCAGTGACACAAAAGGCTGTTGCAGTAAGTCAGGTGACATGGTGCATGCAGTGTAAAGGTTGGGCTAATAGGAGGGGTTGTGATGATTTATCCACCCTAAGTAAATCTGCTCCTTAGTAATGCTCTATTCTATATCTAGCAAACAGGATAATGGACTATACATTTTTACTGATTTCTGACTGAGAGGTATGTTCAAAGAATATATTTTGCTGGGTTTCATTATCCTTGAACCACACATGTTCTTCTTTGTCAGAATGGACACTAGGAAGTACTTCTCCAAAAGAGTGTCCTCACGCTGGAATGGCTGCTCAGGGAGGTGGTGGAATCACCAACCCTAGAGGCAGGTGTTCAAGGAACACAGATGTTGTACTGAGGGACATGATTTAGTGGAAAGTATTGGTGATAGGTGAACAATTGGACTGGATGACCTTGGAGGGCTTTTCCAACCTTGGTGATACTATGATTCTATGATGCTGTGATTCTGATCTCACTGACTTGTTATTTTACTAAGGTTCTACTCACTGTCAGTAAAAGCAGAAGCTGGTCCAAAGAGATTTAAGTAAACTTGTTATAAAAGATTGTGGTTTTTCTTATTGTCTGAATCATATTTTACTGCTTTCCCTTTTAACACTAGGTTTAAATTCAAGTGTCATTTCCGAAGAAATAGCTATGATAATCTGTGGTGAGCTGATTAATAGCAATTACGCAAATTTCAATGACCACAAAGTTGTGAATGTGTCTGTGTGAGTGATCTGCTTCTTATAAAGTAAATGAGTCTTCTTTCACATGTTTAATAATACTCAGAATTCTCCTCCTCCCTCCTGCATTCATTCTCAAGTCCTCTCCTTTTCTCATTTGTTGTTATTGTGGCAAAGTTATACTTTTCTTCACTATTTCCACTCACCCCCTGTTAATCATTTATGGACTTTTCCACTGCAAACATGTAGAAAACACGTAAAAAGGAAGCCTGTTATCATACAATCAGCAACTCCGATTTCAGCTTGATCAGAACTGACATCACTGTGGTTTCATTAGTGATATTAGATAAGCGCAATCTGTTTTCAATCTTTCTTTTTTTTTTTTTTTTTTTTCTTTTGCAGTGTCAGGAAAGACACTTGCCCTGGTCCAACTGGTTTTATTTGACAGTGACAGGACTGCATACAGGATTCCTTTCACTTATCATCTCAAGAACATTTTACATTTTACAAATCAAATCAACACATCTCTCACCATCTTTATCAACCTGCCCAGACAAAGGGTTGGAAACATTACAACCTTTGACTTGTTAGCTTATTTTTCTTTTGCTACAGCCTAAAGCAACTCTTAAAATGTAGAGGATGTACGTGCAAACCAGTAAGTTTTGCAATATGGGTGCAGGAGCAGTGAAATGCTCCCACCAACAAGATTCGCCAATGCAGATAATGTTCTTTGCTTTGTATTTCACATTACATATTCTATCCTCAGTTTGGCAGATAACATAAAATGAGTACATAATCTCAGGAAATTTTAATTTTATTATTAATATTTTTCATTTTTATCTCTGAAGTTCCAATAAAAGAATGAGTCAAACTGCTCTGAAATGGAGTATGTGGGATTCCTTTGGAAAAGAGTACTTTTCCTAGTTAAAATTTTATTATTAATTCTAAGTTATATTTTTCATTCTATATTTTTCTGCAGCACTGTTAAAAAGAAATTGACTAGATCTTTGTCATTAATATGATTCTTCAGACTTGCCTTTTTCATAAGAATATATATATATATTTTTTTTTTTTTTTGACACTTGTGAAAAAACTATGCTATGATGAGTTTCAGTAAGAGTCTAGTTTTTTTCTTCTCAGGTGCTATTAGCCAGACTGAATCAGGAACACACATTCACAGGGTGTGCTTCTTGAGATGTACCTGACAAAATCCAGAGATCCTGGGAAAGCCAAAGGAGATGAAAAGTTACAATTCTCTTAGGGCACAACCCGAGGGAAGTTTTTTAAAGCTCTATTGGCGCTTAAGAGTGTACTCACTGAAATGGTTGGATAGCAAACAGTGTAATTCAATATTTGATGGTTAAATCAAGCCATTGTTTGCTGTGAGCCGGGAATATAAATCAGGAGAATAAATATTCTTTGCCTTTACTTGTTTCTCATCTCTCCCCCTGTGTACTTTCTACTGGTGTTGGCAGAAACTAGATATAATATTAGACAGAGCCAGGCACAAGCTAGTGAAGTAGCTCTTCTGGGCTTACTACTCTCTGACTCCAAAATTCAACAGCATGATGTTAATATTCATAGCTGCTGCAAGAAGTTACCTTGAATTCATACTATAGACACCAAGAATTAAAAGAAGTAATAGATGTTTATGTACCAAACTGGCTGGGAATTGAGTGGGTTCCAAAGACAAATATGATTTAAATACAGAAGTGGTCATGCACTAAGCCACATCTATACAACTTACATCAATAATAATTATGCAGTTAATTGAAAAGACTTTGGATAAGAAGACAGACTGGATGTGAGGTAATATTATGTTTTCATATGTATTATTTGGTATGATTCTCAGTGAATTGTATATGTTAAAGCTTTCATAGAAGCTGCATTCATTTTGTAAAGATGTGGAGGGAAAGTTCCTTCTTAACAAGAAAGGAAGGAAAGGAAAATAGAGAAGATGAAATATTGATTTTGGAAGAATACAGAATTCAGACACATGCAAATCATAAAGACAGAGGAATATTCAGTTTGGGTGGGTAGCATCAGCCAGAAAAGCAGTCCTCCAGAACAATTCTAAAGAAAAACTGTTCAGCTCTTCCTGCCTTGACAGGGAGAAAGGACATCTGTAGATTTACCATGGCTACAACTATTTTTTTTCAAACTGAGAGATTTGAAATACTGGGAGAGATAAACAAAGGAAGTCAAGTTCAAAACATGGAGTGAAATCTTGTAATGACAAATGCTGTGGTCCCAAATAAGTACTGATCAAAGTCAAGACAGTATGACTGACTCCTCTGCATGGAGGCAAAGAGATGGTCCATCTGCAGTCCTATCAAATTTAAAGCCTCAGCTGGGTATATCACCTGCACAAACATTGCACCTCTCTTTTACTCATATATTTATTTTTCCATAATCACCTTCTTTCATTTACCTATAACCTCTATTCTCATACAGACACACCTATTCTTTGATCTTCATTCAGGTCTTTCCCCCACTTACATACACTTTTCATTACCCCAGACATGATGCATCTGACTAGAGGGAGGGTTTCTGCCTGAAATAGGTGTTCAGCTATGTGAAGGAAGTGACTGGGGTTTGGGAGAGGAGGAGATTAACATTTCTAACAATACAGAAGCTTTGGAAAGCAAATACATGTCTGAGTGGGGGAGGAGGTGGGAACAGTTAAGTGGGGAGAGCTACAAAGATATTTTCATACATGTGAAGATAAACACAGTAAAACTATTAAAGTCTAATTTTGGAAAAACTTCTTAGAAGCCATTCCCGGCTAATTATTCTCCAGTAATAAATGAATAGAATAGTAAATGTTATTAGAATAATTTACTATTCATCAAGAATAATAAATTAGTAGAATTATTCATTATTCCCACATCCTTGTTATTTGCAAGCTCCGGCAAGACAAACTAGAGCTCCAGGAGGAGTGTCTCAAAAAGAACAGGGAAACAATGTGCACAAAACTTGGAAAAGAGGTTTTAATTTTAGGTGAAAAGTTCATGTATCCAACAGCATTTTTAACTGCATTGCAGACGTGAACTAGAATCTCAGCCATGTATATCTTACTGTATGTACTCCATTAAATCCATTACACTTGTTATTGAGTAGAGATCCAAAACTATGGAATAGAGTTATAATCTTTTCATACAGGTAGTATTTTTTTTTTCAAAATTATTTCGGTATTTCCTGTCTATACTTTTGTTAAAATAAACAAGTAAAACAAATTAATAAGTTACTGGTAACAAGAAATCAAAATTAATATAGTCCATATTCAAATCTCTTGTCCAATTTCCTGGTTTCCCACATTTTGCACAAATATATAAATTATATATTTGTATAATAGTTGCTTCCTCTAAAGAACATCTGAACCCTCTCTTCTCTCCTATGCTCCCAACAGCCTTTCTTTGCATCTCAGATGTTGTCACCTCCATATGCTACCCATGTGTTTTCTCTCATAGAGCTCCCTTCACTAATTTGCTATCTTCACCAGCAGCCAAAATGATTTTAACTAGAGCACATCTTGTTGTCTAGATGTATGAGAAATTCTCACACATCTATAACTTGTCTAGATGCAATGTGTATTCACAACAGAAAGTATAATTTTCTAGACCTTTCTATTCAGACATTGCTTACTGATTAAGACCAACTACTTTCTTATAAATCTTATAACAAATTATGCCCTGTATTTTGTTTTTCATGGATACTAAGGCTGTTGTAACAGCAGTTAATTCTTCAGAGACAGGTTAGATGAGCTGTAAATATCTAGGTTTTATTAAGGGGTAATCACAAATCCATTAAAAATAAAAAACAAAACCATAAACAACACACACAAGCTCATAATCATACATACAATGAAAGGATTTCTTTCTTTCTTTCTTTCTTTCTTTCTTTCTTTCTTTCTTTCTTTCTTTCTTTCTTTCTTTCTTTCTTTCTTTCTTTCTTTCTTTCTTTCTTTCTCTCTCTCTCTCTCTCTCTCTCTCTCTCTCTCTCTCTTTCTTTTCTTTCATACTAGGCTAATATTGTGTATTACAGAAGGGCAGAACAAGGGTTGATCATCCTAGGGTAAGGTGTTAAGCATCCACATAACCTTGGGCAAGTTATTTAATCTTTCTATGATTCAGCTTCTAAGATGTAAAAGATAAAAACTCCTCCTTTACCTTATAGCCTATCTTTCATTTTTGTCCTCTGTTAAAACTTAAAGTTCTGTGTGTTAAGAGCTATTGATTAACAGGCATCTTGTAAATGGTCACTCTTCCAAGGATTCTGCAATGACTAAAACATATCACTCTCCCAGGAAGTGTCTGAGTTTTGCAATTTGTTTTACATAGTAGGTAAACATCAACTATGCTCCATTCTCACACCTCTCTAGACTGGAAAAAGATAATAAGCCAGACAAATATCATCCATATGCATGAAAAGCTTTAAAAGAGGATGATTAACACTCATGTTTGCAATATACATTGATCCCTTTAAAGAAAAAAATATAAATAAACATCTGGGACTCAGAGAGCAAACTTCCATCATAATTCCACAGTAGCCATATATGTTAGATGACACGGCAGTGGCATAAGGGCCAATCTCATTGTTTTCTGAGCATAGGTTCTTGCGACCATGACGAAGATGTGAAATCAGGGAAAAATTAATATAAAAGGATATATTTAAATGCTGTGGAATAATCACATAATTTGTTCTATCTTTGCCAAGTCAAGCATATGGCTAGACTATTACAATCGAAAAATGATGGTAGGACTCCCTTTACAGAGAGTCTGACATTATGACAGAATTTCTAAAGAAATACCTACTGTGTAGATGAGAAGGAAGGGTATTTTTCCAGTTATCATGAGACGAGAACGTATTCGAGTCATTTAGGATACAAAGGGATGCCTCTTACAGAAGTTACACAGAAATTCTGAAATCTGAAAAAATGTTCACAAAACATCTTTGAGTATTTCCCAGCTGTTGAAGTGTTTATTACTATTATTATTATTTTATTTTATTTTTTAAAGCAATGTGAATATTTTATTGTGGGGTTTGCAAAGAATATGACACATATCATACCGAATTTTTCCAATTTTTATAAATGCACATCTTCTAAAATAGGACCAAAAAGAAAGTCTGTTCATTAATGTGCTCATGGCTTCAGACAATAAAATCATTTCATATTAGTCAAAACGTTAGGTTTTATTTTCTTTTTCGATAAGGCTTATCATGTTTTACTCCAAAATATAATTTAGTGTCATTATTCTCAATACATTTGTGTTTTTAAAATAGAAACATGAGATGTTAGAGCAAGTATTCAATATTATATTCTCTAAGGTCTAATCTGGAAAATGTCTATTCTGTAGTTTGTTTTCATGAGTCGTCATTTTTAGTAAAAACAAAGTGGATGAAAGATTTTTCTACCAGTTGTACTGTTTAGCCAACTTCCTTTATCTTTTCTGTGCAATCTGACCTATATTTTTATTCTGTGCTTCTCAGAACTTTCTCCTTAAGGGTAGACTGACAATCTTCTTGATGCTATCCCCGATTTTTGCATTACAGGGTTCTAAAATTTGATGATGATTCCTTTTGCTTTAACAGTAGTTAACTCTTGAAAAATGAGAGTGGGGGCAGGGAGGTTTAGGACATGCTTCTTGTAGCTCCGTAGTCTTGGCGTAAGCAAGAGATTTCAGAATGTTTTTTTTATTTCATAATGTTTTATATTTCCATACTTTATACTTAAACTTTTATACTTTAAAATAGCAAGGAATACAAAATAAGAGCAAAAACTGAGGATCAGCTCATGTATTTAAATTGATATAATCTTGATCATGATCTCCCCTAGTAAAAGAAAAGAATTGCTGATGTGAAGTTTATAATTAACCAGCCCAGAAAATATGAAAAATTGAAAGCTTCTCATACTGTCAGCAGGAGGCAAACTTAGAGGACAAAAAGAGTCTGGATATGAAGTATGCCATAAATGTGAATTGCTTCCAAGTACATTCTATATGGGATTCTCAACATTTTATTTCTGGAATTATTCTCAACAAAATTTTAAAAAGTTAAAAAGTTAAACCCACATGATGCTAGTGAGGCTGGTAATTCCAGCTGTGGCAGCTAAAGATCAGTTCTTACAAACTCAGTATGTCACACAGAAGTATTTTTGTTCAATAAGCATCTGAAATTTGAATAAGAAAACTGATACTTGGGGCTCATTCACAGTTTTTGTTCCATTATCAAAAATAACACCACTAACGTTTATGAATTCAGTTCTGAACAGGACTAAGATAAAGCTTTTTCTTATGTCATTTTGGTAAAAAACCATATATATCTTTTTTATGTTTCTTTCTACTCTTCTATTTAATGGAGATTTATCTTATGGTCTTCAAGTCTTTGAGCAGTAAAAAACAAGCTCTGCACCAATTTTTTATCACAGTTATCAGTGCACTTGTTTGTGTGAGATTTCCTGTGTTAACAGAAAGGAAACATACTAATAATAGACAGTAAATACATGTTTTTGAATTTGTGCAACTGGGCTTACTATTTATATTTGGTATAAATTAAGTAACTGTGCATTGAAAGAAAATACTGAGAAATCCAAATCTAGAGTGAAACAATGTGCCAGTCACCAACAACTAAATTTAATTAAGGACAAAGAAAACACATTTAGACACCTGCAACTACAAGATAAAATCCATTAGTTTTGAGTAATTGTCAAAGATGTTCTTCAAAAACATCAGACTAAAATACCTTAAAACAAACTCTCCACTTAGTAGCAACAACAACAAAAATAAAGCGAAGTAACTTTCAAATTATTTCAAGGTGCTGATTGAGAATAAGTCAGATTCTTTTTTTCCTAATTTTCTACACAGGCACCAACAAAAATAGCTAATTTCCCAAATACATGCACATTCTATTCTCTCTACTAAGTAGTCCAAATATTTCTTTCTTGCCATAGATTTTTTTTTGAAGTGTTTATAAACAGTTTTCAAGCAATTGTTTTATCGAAGTTTTCTAACAATTTGTGCAAGGTTCTATTTCAGCATTTAGCCTTAAGCTGTCTATCTGCGAGGTTTATCATCACAACTATTTTGCTTTCAGGACCTAGCAGAACACTGATCTCTTCTAACGGAATATTTCCTAAGCTAGATACTGGAAAGTAAGTAAAAAGTCATTGTAAGATTCTATGCTAATCTTCTGCAAAAATAAATAAATAAATATATAAAACTTTCTCAGACTGGAAAAATACCTTGAGACAGATTTTCTATTTTAGACATGAATGTCTCATACGTTCTTGCAAATATAGGATATATGCATGCAAATCAGATATTTACATCTTCCTACTTGAAGGTGTAGATATTCGTCTAGATATACGCAAATAAGCAAGTATCCATGACTAGCACTCAAAAACAGGTAAATTAAAAAGATATGCTTGTCCTCAAATCTGAAAGGAATTATTTTATATACGTATCTCCTGTATTTGAGGCAATATGAGGAGCTGATTTACAGATTTTAACCAGGAACTCTTGATGGATTGTGGGAAATACACAAGAAGTTTGCTTTGATGTTGAGACTCTAGATCATGTGATGAAGCTGAATCTTGACTGTCTCATGCAAGAGAAAATTCTATTCTATAAGTCCAGAAACAAACAAAGACAAATAAAAGCAGACTCACTCTCCATGAATCTAGCATATTTTCTGGCTGAAAGAAAAGCCTTAGGACATGTATTCAGATGTTATACAAATAGTCAGCCAGAATGGTCAATATGTAAATCTCAATTTTTCATAAATATTCAAATTTTTACATTTTTTTGTGGGCAAAGACGTTTTATAGTAAAGTGTTAATGGAAATCCTGAAAAAAAAATATCTAAAGCTGTCACAAACTGGTATACTAGAAGTGTCTGTACATGACTGATGAATGGACAGAGCTCCACACAACACTATGGAATCAGTCTTCCATTTTCCTCAGTAATTCTTTGTTCAGTGTATATCATTTGTTTATAACAAATACATCCCCTGTTCTTACCAAATAAATCAACTGTCAGCAAAAATTTGTTTGCAAGCTATTTTCAAGGGAGAATTTCTGCTTTCTGTAAGGCTTTTTGATCCAGCTGAAACATCACTAAAGTGAATTTTCTGAGGAAAAATACCATCTTTCCTCTTTAAAAGTGGGATCCGGACAGTGGAAATAGCTAAGATTATTTTTTGAGAACTCAGTGTATTAGTTAGTCTTAAATGTCAAGACAGTCTTCTCCTATTGCTGTCTGTTTCTGCTCTCCTTCCAGTAGTCCCTTAGCCCAGAAGAAATGACAGCAAAAAGGTAATACAAATTAAAATCAATTCTCAAAACATTTGAATAGTAAAAATGGCATTTGAACAGCAATACAGATAGAAAGAATGCTTCTGAGATCTATCTAATTGTTGTAAAGGCTTTTTAATGAGAAATGGTATGTCTCTGTGCTACTTCATAATTCACAGTGCCATTCTAGATGCCTCCATAGCTTAAATATAATAAAATTTTAGTAGGATTTTGAACACTCCCTAAGTTAACAGGTAAGTCAATTTAATGTCATAAAAAGAGATGTAACTCTAGAGATTTTAAATAATTTAATCAGGTGTAACCATTTCTTCTAAAGATTTTTGGTATTTTCTATCAAGCTAAAAAGCAAAACAGCATATCTTAATGCATAGCTACAGGCAGCAGCAATGACTGATTCCATTTCATGTGTCTGTTGCTGAGCAGAAAAGTCATTCTGCACAGGCTTGGGAAATTCTGCAGAAGTCTCTGCACTCACCAAAAACTGCTTAGCTTCTGCTCGCTTTCTAGTGCAGCAAAACTTTTTTTTGATGGGAAAGGGAAAAGACTTTCATTTTTTAAGTAAGTTTTTAGGTTTTCCCTAGGCCAAAGTAGTATTTTGCTTACACTCTCCTGTCTACAGCTGAAATGTTGGTTTTAACTTGAGATCACACTTTTTCTTTTTGCAGTTTCCAAGGGGTACTCAGGTATCAACTTGAAAATCCAGAAAGAAGAAAAAAAAAACAACATACCCATTAATTTTTTGAGTTTGTGGAAAAATAGAACCTTAAAAAGATTCTCCTCAGCTTCTCTGATAGCACAACCATAAGCTCCTAAGCAGTTGTTTGCACTTGGTAATGGACAATAAGTAGAAATCTGAGACTTTTTTCATGCAATATGCTTTGCAGAAGGCAACAGTTATCATCAGTGCTGCTGTAGTCTTTAGACCACACTCATACGAGGCTCACTAAACACAAATTAGTTGGTTTTTTTTATTTTGTATTCTACATGCTCACTCACTAACTACCCCATGCAGAAACACATCAGAAGAACAAGTTCTGCTGTTGTCCTGGGAGGTTTTTTTTATGTTATTGCTAGCTTGCATTTTATTAACTGTGCCTCAGGGGAGACTTGACATTGCCAATATTTGTGATTTTGTTGAAAGTTTCACAATACTTAACCTCCTTCATTTGTGAGGGAAACAAAAATGGAGTTGGGAATGTTAAAATTTCAAATACAGAAAGGTTAATCTAAAAGACTAGCCATGCATAGATGTGCATGCACGTTACTTATAAAAAACATGCCACTTCTTAGCTGATCTCATTCTTTAGAACCCTGATTTGTGATTTTGAGCACTCGTAGTAGGCAATATCCACAGTTGGTTAGAAATTGCATAGTTTTTATTTCCTTCCAGTGGGGATAAAATACAGGAAAAGGAAACATAATTTACATAAAATGAGAACATGTTATAAAGCTAATCTAAATACTCTTAGAAATCTCACTTTTTTCCTTACTTTTCCTATTATTCCTTCTTTATCTCTGTACTAATTGATTCTTGCCTTTTATTTGCAGCCTAAATGAAGACAGGAAATTCAAGTATTCCCAGAAACCCAATCCTTGAAAAAATGTGTACTATTTCTTTGAGCTCATTGTTGCTCCAACTTTCCTGTTGTTTTTTAAACTGGGCAAACTCCATCATCTTCCAGGTTTATTAAACTCTAAAAACCCATTATTTACACTGAATTAAAGATAACCACATCCTTTAAAATGTTACTACACATTGAACAGAACACCGGATTACCATATTTTACTCGTGCTGTTACCCTTTCAGTTTAATATTCAGTTTTCTACCTTTACTTCAACATGTTACCTTAATTACTTCTGATGAAACAAAAAATACAGCTGCAGTTGTTTTGCTTCTTTAAAGAAAGGGGCTTTGATTGGCACTTATAAAGCAAGATGGATTTCAAATAATATTTAAAGAGAGAAAATGTCTGTTATGTAACTTAAAGTCTAAAAATGGAAACAGTTTTTAGTTATTAATATGGAATTTTTAGAGCATGAAACAAATGGATCCTATCATGCATGAATCAGAATGAACTACTGAACATACCTTTTTATTCATTGCTGCATAAATATTCTGTGACTGATTATGATTTGTAGTGAACTAAAGAAAAATAAAATGGCTGCGGAAAAAAATATGGAATGTTTCTTTGACCTAACGGTTAATTTTATGTATGTTCTCATTATACATTCTAAAAGGAATGAAATAAGAGGAAGGGACATTGATACTAAGTTAGCGCTACTGTGGCTTGGTGAAAAACTACATGATTGACAGAACATCTAGAAAGTGCTATTTGCACTGTCTAAAAGATTTTCATGTGTTTGTTTGAATTCTGTTTGCAGATACCTCAATTTGTAAATTTTGAATTGATCACTGAAGTAATGATAAAGAAAACCTGTAAGAATGGGCCCAATGCACTCAATACTGGGTGCACAAAGCATAAGCATGACACATCCACTGAGTGATTTATAAGCCCTGTCTACAATGTTCTGTCAGGTTGATTCGAGGGCCATGGTCCTTAGGCACAAGCAAAGTAAAAGAGCCCCAAGCTGAAGGATCTTTTCTATATTTATGCTGTATGATCTAGGCACAAGTAGCTTCAGACATGTTGATTATTCCATAAGACTTCATAGCACCCTTGAGAAATCCCAGTGCTTGTGTTGTACCCTGCTTGTGATCCCTCAGGCTGTCTGCCGTAAGGAATTCTGTCTGCCTCTCACCATTATCTACCAGCTTTTTTGATTACATGAAAAATGTGGGAAGGAGGGAGAGAACGTGAATACAGACCTTCAGGCTATTAGTCTTCTCCTGTTTCCACTGAGCAGTCTGTACCTGCATATGGCAGCAAACAATATAACAGCACAACAAATACCTGCTTCACAAGCTTAGACTGCCTGAATCCCTGATAAAAAACAATGGCCTTTCCCACTGGAGATCAGAATATCGACATATCCCACCCTCCCTCACCCCCTACCTGAACATCTTCTTGAAAAAGCATTTTGGCTGTTAGACTTCATAAGAGTCCTTAGCAGAGCTAGAGAGATGTAGAACCCTTGTGACATTTTTCTGCAGGGAAAAAGAAAGTAAATCTTAGAATCAATGTACCTCCAAGGGTAGAAATCAGAAAATTAGTTTTGGATCATGGGAAAAAAGGCCAGCATGGCAAGCGGGAATGAAACAATAAGGAAAAATGAGTTGGGTGATGGGAGAGAAAGAGTTAAGTAGGGAGGGAGCATGCAGCACTGCAAATAACTGCTCTTTCTATCAGTGCATCACTGGGTTTGGAGCCTGGCTGCAGACAGACCTCTGACCAGTTAAGAACTAACAATCTTCAGCATGACTGCTGGGATTTGGGGCAAGATGGGTGTCAGACCCAGGCCTACCCACCACACACCTGTGTTTAGCTTCCATCTACAGACAAAATGGCAGCTGGTCTGTGTCAGGGCACTGTGCTGCA
This sequence comes from Callipepla californica brunnescens, assembly GCA_023055505.1. Lineage (NCBI taxonomy): Eukaryota > Metazoa > Chordata > Aves > Galliformes > Odontophoridae > Callipepla > Callipepla californica. The sequence goes on from JALIRH010000064.1 coordinate 392,534, forward strand.
GAGTGGAAACCTCCCATTGGCTGATGGCAGGCCCCTCCACAGGAAGGTGTTGCTAGGCAGAAGGTCAGCAGGGAAGGAGGCCTAAGGACGTGAGGATGAAGAGGGCAAGGACTAGCCCTCAACACGGAAGGAAAAGTAGTGGCTCTGCCACTCTGGGGTCGCCCTCCAAATTCTGGCTACAGTCAGCCCCAGAGATTGTGCCCACAAACTCTCAGGGAAAATTCCTTGGCAGTACTTGTGGAGAGCATCCTGTCTGGCACCAGAGTGGCAGTACGAGCAGCCAAATATGTTCCAACTAGAGGCATTTTTCCAAGGCACTACGTGCTTCTAGGGCTACTAGGCCAAGTAGTAATCCCCACTGCTCTGCAGGGCAGGTGGCAGCAGCTGCAGGCAGGGGTCTCACCCAAGAAATCATGAGGGCAGTGTTCCCTTCCCCACAGTACCTTGGCCACATGGCTTTGAAAATTTCCCTAAGGCCCACTCAGAACAAAGGGAATGTGGACAGTCAGGTAGTTTAGCAACAAGGGGCCTGCTGCAGGGTACTCTTACAAGAAAATACCGGAGAAACTGTGGAAAAGATGGCATTAAGACAGGCAACCTGAGGATGTTCATTTTGTGCGTGCAAATGCAGATGTATTATGAAGAAAATATTTCCTCTTTCCATTGCATGCAAGCAGCAATATTGTAGGTACATGTAGCTCTCAGTGAAGAAGCTTCCTTTTTCCTTTACCCACCGAAAACTTTACATATTTAACACAATAGGGTATATATGTTTGCAAAATATACATTAGTCATTCACACAAAAAAATGAGTTAATTAAAAATGGAATATTTCAGATCTCAAGATGAAGCAGTCCTATTTATGTTTTTTTTTTTTTTGTTTATAGGGAAATGCATAGATTGGATATTATATCTGGGATTAACATCAATCTCTTAGTTTCACACAGATTAAAATTTTAATATTTTGTGGCTAAATCTCACAGCTTCAAAAATCCCCTCTATCTGGTCTCGTTTGTCCTTCACTGCTTCTGATGAATATTCTCAAGTCATCTGTGGAGCACCTAAAACTACCAACAAAATTCAGACCTCAGACTTCCTAATATTTTAGTTGTGTTACAAAATATAAAATCTAACTGAAAGAGAAAAAAAAATTGCTGAGAAGCAGCAAAGTTAAGCCTTCTGCTAATTGTTCCATGAAACACTTCTATGAAAAGTGTAAAAAAGAAAAATCATAGAATCATACAATAGTTTAGGGGAGCTTAAAGAACACCTAGTTCCAACCCTTCTGCTGTGGGTAGTGTTGCTACGTACTAGATCAGGCTGCCTAGGGCCCCATTCAACCTGGTTTGGTAGGAAATAAGTTTTGGCTTGTGATCTGGATATTTCTCTTTCAGTCAAGGGGGAGAGAAATAGAGAGACATGCTATAGCCCATTTGGGCAAGGCTCTTATAGGTCCTTCACTCTGAAATCACAAGACATTTGGCTGTTAATCATCTTGAAATACGCAGAACCATATTTTCCCTCTACCTAATGGTTACCTTAGATGGATACACTAGAATAAAATATCTTCTCTTGTTTATGATTTTGCTTTAAGATAACGAATTTCTTGTTACTACTTTTTGTTGTTGTTGTTGTTGTTGTTGTTGTTGTTTTGTGAGAGATATAACCTAATAATTTCTTTGTAAATGGAACAAGTCTTCATATCTGTGTCTAGACAAACTTAACACACTGGTTAAGGAATCAGTAGGTTAGGAAAAATAGGCTGTATTTCATTTCCAAAACACATGCTTAATCATCTTTTTCTAAAGCTAACTTGATTTTATTAATTGATTAAAAAAAAATCAATGTTTTAAAATCTCACTAGGATTTAAGTGTTAAAGGCTTTTTAAAATTGTATTACTTTAAGTGTTCATACATTGGAAAACTTCAGGACTGTTATTGTAACTTTTTCCTTTCAAGTCTGTTATTCAATCAAAAACATATTCTTGTTCAGCATGAAAGATAATGCTGTCTTATGCAGTGTTTTCCTTTGGACCCCATGTATTTATCTTTTTCTTCAGATTCTAATCTGAATTTTCTAATACAATTAAGGAAAAATGTACAGACATACTTGTTTCCACTGAACAGCTTTTTCATATTTCTAAAATATGAATATTGCATTTTAATCATCTTAACTTATTATTGCTAGCATGATTATATTTACTACAGATCTTTGTTGTCATAACTATAATTGTACATAGTTGGGTTTGTTGTTCTTGTTGTTGTTGTTTTTTTGTTTTTCATATTTAAGTGATAGACACTATGTGATTCATTCAACTTGAGTTCAGTAATATCCTGAGCTTCCAAGTTATGATTTCCCTATCTTTATTCTGTTAATCTTGCCTTGATTTCTGATTATTAAAGTCACCATCTTAACTCAAAATGACACACATCTTGCACTAATGGTATCAAATCTAAATGACATATTGTCTTTAGCTCCAGTTAATGATCTTTTAGCTCACCACTCCTTTTCTGCTTTGTATAAACCAAGGAAATTTTTTGCCTCAAGATTCTGCCTTTGAGACAGATAAAGATCCAAACCACTGCAGAAAGCTTTGTAATGAATGCCAACACCTTGAACTACACTCAGGAACTAATTAGCAGTTGATGTAGTAACAAGTCAAGAAGCTGTTAATTCACACTGGAAAAAAAAAATCAAGACTACCTGAGTAATTCACTGTCAACACACTCATTCAGACAGATGTTTACAACCAGCACACCACACAGAATACTTATGTACACATGCATCTATCATAGATTGCATATATATGCAGTATATACATTTTACAGTTAATACTATCTCACTGATGTACGATGAATTATAATTTCTTCAGTAGAACTTGGCCTAGTTTAAGAAAATAGAACTTTTCATACTGGGAAGGATAAATAAACAATGCACCCAATCATTACTAGGATCCTACAGGGATGTCTCCAAGTAACACAGCAACTACTGTACATCACATATCAAATTTTTACTTCTATTTCCAGCAACCAAAAGGAGTCAGTCTCCCCTCATGACCCTTTGAGAGGAGATCCTCTCCATGAGTGATACTTGCCAAACGATATAGAGGTATTTCACGACAGGATTTGCTGCATTAGTATAACAGATTGAAAGTGGTCACGTCTTCTCGTGACACTCCCAGTAGGTTACGCACATTCACTTACACTGTGGAATCTCACTTAAAGTGCTGTAGGTGCTCACAGTTTCAGATGGAGCGCAGCAATATTTCTCAGTAGATCCTGTGCACTATGGTCAGGCACCTCAAGATACATTCTTCTGCTGCCGTGCTTGTTGCTGCTGTAGGGACCATGGGAACATACTGTACTCCTAATTCCTTACAGATGACTTAGGATAGATACAGATACTTTCCATGATTCCTTTTGTTTCATCTATGTTAGCTGCTTTTTCAAAGAGTGGCTAGAAGGTTTAGAAGGTCACTGAAAACAGTACCCTTCTTCCTCCTATGTATTTTCTTCAAGTGTACAAGGTATAGTGTTTTCAGACTCAATTAGCTAAAACTGAATAGTGCTACAGGTAATGAGTCTCAGGTCTTCAGGATGTCAAACACCAATTTCCTAGAACTGTGCTGAGTTCGTCTTGGAGCGGTAGTGACAGAAATCTACATACGAGTTCCCCTAAACATGAACAACCACATAGTAACTACTGAAAAATTATTCTGCTTCTTAACGGTAGTCCAGTGTATAGTTTTGTACAGTTGTTAGTTATAATAAGCACAGTTCTGAAGATTATATAGTCCACCTACGTCCTACCATGCAGCACAGAGAGACAGATGTAGGTCTATGCATAGGTAACTTTGAAAGTATTTGTATAGCTAGGATTACATAATTTTGCTGAAACAACTGATGCAACAAAGAGTATTTGTAACTCTCATCAGACCATTATAGTTCACAGATTTGTAAAAATGATTACCCAAAACACTTTAAGGCTTGGTTGGTTGTAACTAGAGTACTATTCATGTGGAGGTTCTAGAAAACTTTTAGACATCATTAGAAGGTCAAAAGGATTTTTTTGAATGGAATTTCTCAAATTCAAAAAATCATTGTGGCATCTTTCTTTCCCTTAGTCTACCTGAAGATCCAACTATCTTTTGTAACTTAGATTTATGAAGACTTTTCTGGATGCTCGTACAAATAAGAACACAATAACATCTTTGCCAGGATGAAATCCCTGTTTCTGCTAAGTCAAGATAGAGATATTGTGATATAAGAAAAGGACAGGCCTACAGCAATACTTCCCCTTTCAGTGCAGGGAAGTCGTCATGCTACAAGAAAACTCAGTATGATCTTATTTAAGCATTTTTCCAGTTGAATTCAACAAAGTTCTGTGCAATAACATAGGATGATTTAGAAATCTATTAATTTTTCTATTACAACTTTTCTATTTATCCACTTGTACTTTGCAGATGTATAGTCAGTCAGCCCACGTCTTAGTAAATACATTCACAAGCATGTTTACATCCCTTGCAATAAAATGATAGATTTGCAACAAATAATCATTCACTGTGAAGGAAGGGCTCCTTAACATGGAAGGACACAAGCCAACTTGTCACAAATATAATGTGTACTGGGGATCTTGCAAACATGTACTTAACTGTTCCATTTTGTTCCTGTTGGGAATTTGACCATAGATTTTCTGTAAAAACGAGTAGGAAAGTCTGTGGTTTTCACCTTGGCTAGTCAGTAATTCCCTGTTTCATTCTGATAGAACCTAAAATAATAAATGTAGAAGAGTATGTCCATCTATGTGACTATCTGTATTTTGGGTCAGTACAATATTCCCTTGTACATTTTAGCATCATTTGTTTCCTTTGCTGATGCGATGATTTTGTTATTGTTGCTGTCAGTAGCAAGGAAGATAATGGATTTGTTATTCATAGAATTATCTATCTATGACTGGGAAGCAGACCTGACTGTAGCACTCATATTTCTATAATATATCTGTAATTATGCATTCGGGAAATTTGACAGCAAAATGTCAAAACAAAAGCAGATTTGCTCTGTTGAAGGTACTTGAAGGCAAACAATGTTACATCAGAAGCTTGTAGCTGGTTCAGACAGGCTACTTAACTGCAACAAAAAAAATAGCCTTTTGAATTACTTTCAGCTTTCCATACCTGCTGTTACAAAGCTATATTGGTTCACTGTCACTTACTTATCAGCAGAGTAGGGGGCAAAGAAGAACAGGAGTCACCAAAAGAGTTAAGGAAAATGATCACTTTAAAAGACTGATTTCCTGTAGCTTTGAAAAGTGAGGGTTCCCTTCAGTAACATATAACAGTTACAGCTGAGCACACTTCCTACTTTACAGCATTGCTAACACCCATGTGAGAAGTTATTGATTTTCACACAAGAGAATGTCTGCTTGCTTTTTAGAGCTTACTGGAGCCTGCACCATGCTCCAAAAAGAAGCTCTGATAAATTCCCTTATTCTCTGTGAGGGACAATATATTCCTTTCCTATGCTCTCCAGCACCGTCAGTCTGACATCTCTGTTCATCAGTGTTTATGAATCACTGAGCTGGCAGTGGGAGTTAGTTCTGTGAAAAAAGAAAAAAAAAAAATAAATTAGAAGGTGATGTAATTCAGATTATGGTTGAAAGTAGGGTTTAATTGTTTACCTAAGAGGAAGTTCACACCAGCAGAGTTTTGGTCACAAAACCCTCTTAAGTGTTAATGCATTAAATTTTTCATTTCAGTACTGCAGTATAGCAAAATTCTTATTAGTGCTAACATCGGGCTGAATCTTTTGCTAGACTCTTTTTATATAGGTTATGAGAAAAGACCAACAGAGGAGTAAAAGTTTCTTGTTATAAACACAGGTGTTACTTCTCTACCTCCTCTGAAGGTTTACAGCAGGCCTATGTGTAAAGAGACATCTGAGCATTCAGTCTGGAAAATCTATGGTGGCTGTCACACAGCACTCTCTCATTTCACCTTCTTAATTCTTATTTTCCTTCTGACAGTTGGTAAGTCATCTTTTTAATGGCTCACCACAGTTTTAATGCACAACTTCAGACCAAATTGTTTGAAACCATGACTTAATTCATGGAATCTATTAAAAAATGTGTTGACAGCCTTCATTCCAGGAAGAAAATGTTAATTACTTGTATCACAGTAGCACTCAAGATTCAGGCCATATTGCCCTAGATTATAGATATGCATAGTTCTTGTGTCTGTTTTGTTGCGATTTTTTTTCTTTGAAATGAAACTGATTTGTGTGAAATGCTGCCACACTTATTTTGCACACTATAGAACTAGCTTCTGTTATTGTATGGATAAGGAATGGCACCAAAGTCAGGGAAAGTGAACTATCTAAGGTCCTGGAGAAGTCTGTGGCAGATCAAGCAGCCCCTTAATGGTGTGTCTCCCGAGTACTTCTCCAGCATAATAAGAATCACCTTTCTGAGGAGATAACATCCATGACAGTTGACAAATCATATGATAGAGAAACAAGACTTTCAAAACCTGACTGTTCTTTTCTGATATTTTGTATTCTGAGGCTCAACTTGAAGATGTCCTTGTGTTTGCATCTAAGAAAAAAATACTCAGCATTTCCACCAGACTAAAAGTGCTTCAAACTGGGCATTTAAAATCTGGGGCACCCGAACAGTGGCTGTTTGTGAACATTTGCTCTTACAACTGTGATTTGACCTATATAAGAGAGTAATTCAAAAAATGTCTGGAATCTTATTTTGTTCAACAGATCTGTAACTGATACGGGCTAATGAAATATCATTCACCATAGTTCCTAGCCAGATTCACAACAACTTCTTGGTCCATCTGTTCACAGAAGACAGCATTTTACATATCTCTTTGTATCCATATTTGTAAAGTCTGTCTTCAACTTCCTCCACTATATATACGGTCCTTTCTCACAAATACAGAAATACATGGATATAATAAATAGAAGATTCTATAGGTTGAATACAATAAAAACATAGTCCACCCTCTCAAAAAAAAACTATGCATGAATATTTATTGAATAGCCTTCTCCTATTCAAAAATACATATTTATTTGACTTCAGAGTTCTTGCTGTTCTACCAGTAATGAACCACAAATAGCTAAAGTGAACAGCACATGAATAACGAATAGGCTAAATATTAATCATTCAAAATATTCACTAAGTACTCAGAATTTTTAACTACTTTAAAAGAACTACAACTTTGTTAATGATGTTTTAAGAAAAATGAAATGAAATGAATAAGTAAGGATATTATTTATGCAATTTAATTGTATGTTTTTTTACCAAGTCTTACACATATTTTTTTCTTCCAGATTCTGGTTACATGTTGAAACAATAAATATATTTTAAAAATGCTCTGCTTATTTATTTATTAGAATTTTTTTATTTATGCTGTCTTCCTCTGTAAGTTTTATACAAAATGAAGGACTTTTTAGATTATTTCCTTTTTTTTCCCCACTACTTTTTGGCATATGTTTAAATGAAGCCCAAATATTTAGGAAAACATGCCAGTTCATAAGCATTTTAAGTTTTCCCCTTGGTTGATAGGATCTGCATGCAAGGGTTAATTTTGTCTTTATTGCAGGAAATGTAGCACGATTATAAAAGACTGATGGAAAAAAAAATAAGTTAAAGGAGCCCATGTTGACTGTATGAATTTTTAAATAGAGATATGCACAGGTAACATTTTATAGCTAGTCTATAGCATGTATATAAATGTATTTACTACCAATGAACAAAAATCTGAATCACCAAACTTCTAGTGTCCCACAGATTTACTTTTCTTTCTTTTTTGAGTAATAGACTGTTGGAGAAAAGGGGTTAAATGCAGTTTCTAAATGAAAAAGTGTTTTATTGTGTCAAGTGTCAGGAAGTGAGTAGAGGTGTAAAGGAAAGAGAGAGCGAGAGAATAAGATCGTTAGAGCTGATACCATGAAGTGTAACATAAATTCAGAGATGACAGAGCAGGTAAGGTCTTTGAAATGTAGCCATCAAAATTATGTCACCTACAGCTGAGAATCCACAGAAAAGGAAGAAAGGAAGAAAGGGAAGTAAGTAAAAAATGAAAGGAAGAAAGAAAGGAAGAAAGGAAGAAAGGAAGAAAAAGAGAGAGAGAAAGAAAGAGAGAGAGAAAGAGAGAAAGAAAAGAGAGAAAGAAAAGAAAGAAAAAGAAAGAAAGAAAGAAAGAAAGAAAGAAAGAAAGAAAGAAAGAAAGAAAGAAAGAAAGAAAGAAAGAAAGAAAGAAAGAAAGAAAGAAAGAAAGAAAGAAAGAAAGAAAGAAAGAAAGAAAGAAAGAAAGAAAGAAAGAAAGAAAGAAAGAAAGAAAGAAAGAAAGAAAGAAAGAAAGAAAGAAAGAAAGAAAGAAAGAAAGAAAGAAAGAAAGAAAGAAAGAAAAACACAATGCAAATGTGTTTTAAATACACAGCAAGAGACTTTACTGTATGGGGTCTACTGAAACAATTTAAAAAAAAAATCCTTTCTAGTATGCGGGGAGTAAAACTGTGAGGGTTTCATGCAGACCTTCCATAGGAAGTATGTCATTTCTCTTTAGCGAGTAACTTTTTTGCAGTGCCAGATTCTGTCTTATCAAATCAAATTAGTAACATAAATTGCATGAACATTTGGCCCTACACATATTGTTACTTTGACTGTTCCTTTTATCTTGTCAGATACCACAAACTTTGACAAGTTTATTTGTGCTCACTGTGATAAATTCTCTAGTAGTGCACACATAAGCTTATGTATTTGCCCCAGTAGAGAATTTGTTATCTTATGTCAGACACACTTGTTTTCACATGAAGCTTCTTCAATACTCTATCCAAGGAAATGATCTCAGGAATATTTTCTTCTATTCTTTTCCCCTAGTGCCACAGTATTTCACCTCACAGGCAGTACATTAGCTCTTCTTAACTGTCTCAGCTACACTCATCCAATTGGTTTTTCTGCCTGAGGGCAAAATCCTGCAATCAGGATTACTCATACAAAGCTCACACTGAAATAAATAGGAATGTTACTCACATATGGCTAAAAGCCCCCTTGTCTGGTTATGCAAAGAACTGATACACAAAGTGGGCCAAGATTTCAGTCAGTATAAATCAGTGTAGCTCCACTACAATGGAACAGAATTAGTGTTCATCAGCCAAGTAAGTGATGTTACACGTGCAACAGTTTCATATTATAAAGGAGATATTTGTTATATCAGAAAACAGTGTTGATTCTGCATTGGCCTTGTCAGTTAAAGAAAAAGAAAAGAATCTTAAACAAAAAAGCTACTCCACGATGTTTGGACTTCTATCCAAATGTTCATATACTCTTGATGAGAAAACACATGTAAAAAAACTTTGTTTCACCAAGGAGCATTAAATTATATGTCAGATTTCTAGAGATTTTCTTTTGCAGTTACATACAAAGTGCTGTGCTGCATCTCTTGGATTCTATTAAAGTTTCAGAGCTGGCAAGAGGAGGACTACATTCTTCTTCAGAAGAGGATTAGGAAGAAAGGCACTTGAAGCTGGTGTGAAATATGAGCACTATCTAGAATAACAGAGTATGTCAGGCTGGTAAAGAAGAAAAGCAAGGCATGCTGACAAAATCAAAGGGAAAAAAAAGTCTTTGCAAATTCAAACATCTATGTGCTACCAAGTATTCTGAAATGAAAACAGCTTTTAAAGTTTGCCAAAATTGGAAGCTTCTTGTCAAGCTCCAATTATTTATGTGCCATTTGCTTAGAAGAGAAAGTCAACATGGGATGATGCACTAATAACATTTAATTTGTCATGTGTTAGCAATTACTTCACTATCACTTTTTAGATCCCTCAAGTATATGTGTTATGTTTATGTATACTAGAAAAAAAAGGTACAAAAGAATAAGAAGTTTTTAAGCTTATAAAATATAACCATTTTCCAGAATACAGAATTTCAACATATCTGACTGCTTTTTTAAACAGGTACGATCAAAACAAGAGTCTGTTTAATTATTCTGTAAGACCAAGAAGGAAACTGCTTCAGAATAACACTTTAAGAAAAGCAGTGCAGTAAGTAGTCTGCTTTTGTTGATATTGAGAAAATGTGTAGTTTGGGAAAGTTATTCTGGGGACTGGGTTCCTTTGGCATTAAGGCATGCACCCCAATGAACTGATTGTCTATGTAACATGGTCTTAAAGAGCTTTTTAAACTATATACCATAATCTGATGGTATTTTAGCCCTTCTCTCTACATTCTGACTACTCAGTGTAACTTCCTCTCAGTGCAACTTCCAACAGTTGTTAGATAAATTTAACTGTGCTTTAAGAATGAGAGTTTGGACTAAATGTCTTGTAGATGTCCCTTCCAACCCCAATCATTCTGCAATTCTGTGGTTTCTTCAAAAGAATAGCTCTTTTCTTTCTAATATACTCTGCTTCAGGAAAAAGTTCAGTTCATAATTTAATGGTCTAAATTCCACCTTTGTTCTAATATATGCTGTTTGTAATACTGAGATGTCATTTACAGCATTGTGTTACCTTTTGATTTTCAAAAAATCGGTAAAATGTTTTCACTAATGACATAAAAAAAGAAAAAGTAAGGAACAAGAAGGAAAAAATATATAGTCCTCTGGAGTGTTTTATAATTTGACTAAAGGTATCATGGATAGCAGGGACTTTACAGGCTGTCAGCATTAGCATTAGCAGTTTTTAACCATGACCTGAGCTCTGACAAGCTGTTTCCACACTGTCAGTCTCTCTGCTTGAGCTGGCAAGTCGTATATAGTGAAACTGTCCAGACTTTATCTGTGCAGTTACTTAAGAAGCCTATCTGGTGCATTTGCCTGTCCCACCAGTACTAAAAGAGCCTGGAAAAGTCTGAGTGACCTGTTAATCTGAGCAATCTTATTGGATAGTTTAAAGAAAAAAAAATCTATTAACATGCATCACCAAGTTGGCTTTAGAATCCTCACTGTCTTTCTATTTCTGCAGATTTTTTCTGAAGGTACCTCACTGCTATTTAAAGGATGCATCAATTAAAGAACTATTTATGAAAGAGTTAAAAAAATAATTGTTCCACCTAGGAATCTCCTTTTCCTTTTGCAATTGAGAATTAAAACAGTCATTCGGAAAAAAAAAAAAAAAAAGAAAAAAAGAAAAAGTTGACTAAAATGTTCTAGTGGCTTAGGAATATATGCTCTAGATGTTCAATACTATGTGATATTTTCAGTATCCTTTTTGCTATGTCTGTTAATCCAGAAATACTTTTCAAAATTTCACTCTACTGGCCACATCTTGTTTTTAGAGTTGGCTGATGTCTAATGTGTACTCAGAAATGCACAAGGAGAGGTGAATGTGAGGGGTTGGAAGGCAGTTGCATATGCATCTTTCTTGGTCTCCAGTCTGGATAGAAAACTACACAACAGAAAACTCAACTGCTCCACTATCTAGATAGAACAAATAACTTCTGAATATTTTCATTTTTAACTCACTCCATTATGCCAGATTATGGGTAAACTGTTTCCTTCCTTAAACAATAAAAGTAATGTATTTCCAAAAAGATCTGGATTTTCATTGAGGATAAAATTATATTGATTTTCTGAACAGTATAAATATATTTTATATTTTCAAATGGAAAATCTGAAAGCATGAGATGAAAGTGAAGTTTCTAGATTGCAACTAAAATGAAAAGCCTGTTTAAGATAACATAAAGATAAGCCACATAAAGTCTTTATATTTTCTTTTCAACGTCTAGATATCTGAGGACTCAGTCTAGAAATTTTACGTTTTCGTACTAAGAATATATGATGCCATTATACTGATGTGAAGTTCTAACTATTGTGCCTACAAACATTTCACAGAATCACACAGAATCAGAGAATCACAGAGTCATAGGAATTGGAAAGGACCTCTAGAGATCATTGAGCCCGACCCCCCTGCCAAAGCAGGTTCCCTACACCAGGTCGCACAGATAGGCATCCAGGTGGGTCTTGAATATCTCCAAAGAAGGAGATTCCACAGCCCCCCTTGTTCAGTGCTCTGTTACCCTCACCGTAAAGAAGTTCTTGTGAACAATCATGCGGAACTTCCTATGTTGCAGTTAAATCCCTATTCATAGAAGCATCCACTTTTTTATCCAGCTGTTCTTTAACTTTTCAGCATGCAGCTCCTTCTTAAAGTTCCTTGAAGAACCTCAAACTTGTCTGGTATTTGCTGTGGCAGCTAGAAGCATATTCATCCATGGGGCCCAATGGTCTTCATCTCAAGGTACACAGAGAGTTGGCTCATGTCATTGCAAGACCTCTCTCAATTATTTTTCAATGATCTTGGGAACCTGGAGAAGTCTCAGTTGACTGGAAGCTGTCAAGCATTCCAGTTTTCAGGAAGGTGTACTTACAAGCCTGTCAGTCTCACTTCAGTTCCTGGTAAAAATATGGAGAAAATTATGCTGAGACCTGCTGAAAAATACCAGAAGGACAGTGCTCTCATTGGTCAAAGCCAACACGGATTCATGAGGGAAAAGTCATATTTAATTCAGTCTTCTTTTATGACATACAGGTGACCAAAGGAAGATAGTCAATTATATAATTTCAGATTTCAGTAAAGCTTTAAATATTATTTCTTTCAGAATAAAATGTCCATCATATGGCTAGACAAAAATATAATTTGATGGCTGAGTAATTGGCTGATGGTAGAGCCTGATAGGTTCTAGTAAATAGCCATTGGGATGATTGGTTGTTCACTAATGGGCATTCCCAGGGCTCCATTTTAGGGCCAATTCCCTTTAATGTCATCATGGATCACTTGGATGTAGAACTAGAAGATACTTTGAGTAAGTTTGCTGACAATACTAAATAGAGAGGAGCTGTTGATTCTGACCAGGGTGGAGCGGCCTTGTAGAGGTATCTCAATAAATTAGAGCCCTGGACAATCACTGACCACATGAAGTTGAACAACAGCAAATGTAAGATTCTGCACCTGCAAAGAGGCAACCCTGGCTGTGCATACAGACTGGGCGATGAGACACTGGAGAGCAGCAGTTGAAAGAGATTTGGAGGTCTTGGCTGACAGCAAGTCAAACATGTCCCCATGCAGCCAAGAAAGCCAACTATATCTTGGGGTGTATCAATCACAACTTTGTTGAGCAGTTGAGGGAGATTATTTTCCTGCTCTACTCAGCAGTGTTGCAGCCTCACCTTGAATACTGTGTGAATTTTGGGTTGCCACAATTCAAAAATGACATGAAACTATTACAGTGTCCAGAGGGTTACAAAGATGGTGAATGATCTGAAGGACAAGATGTATGTGGAGTGGCTGAAGCCCCTTGTTTTGTTCAGCAAAGAGGAGACTGATGGGAGACTTCATCATGGCCTATTGCCATGAGGTAGGTGCTCATCTTCTATCTCTGGTAATGAGCAATAGAACCTGAGGGAACAGCATGAAGCTGTGACAAGGGAAGTTCAGGTTGGAAATTAAGAGAAGGCTCTCCACTGACTGAGTGGTTGGGCACTGGAAGAGGATCCCCAGGGAAGTGCTCATGACACCAACCTTGATGAAATTCAAGAAGCATCTAGACAACGTTCTCGGATATATAGTCAAATTTTAGGGTGGTCCTCTGTGGAGACAGGAGTTGGACTTAAGGGTTTCTTCCAACTCAGGGTATTCTTTGATTCTATGGTTCTATGTACTTTCATGATTTTTGAAGGAGCACTGAGATATTTTGCACTGTTTACCTCCATAATACAATCTATCTCACAATAAAAGAGTTGGAAACTTTATTTTCCGCAAGCCTTGATAAGCAAAAATAATTTTGGATGTAACATTTTTTATACCCAAAAGGTTTTTTTCCTAGAAACCCTAATTTGTACAAAAAGTTCTAAGATAAAAGCTGAATAAGTTGATAGTGACATTACCATTGCAGATATAAAATGGCAGGGTCAGATCCCCCACCTATAATATCCACATTGAACTGAAGTCATGGCTTCAATTCAATTTTTGACATTAAAACAGATTTGAATGGTATTATTGAGCTATGAATCTTCAAATAATTTATTTTCTCTTGTATCTTGTGGTGTTTTTTGTTTAATTACTACTTTTGGCAAAATAATCAGTGAGCATCCGAAGTCCAGATCTTTCTCATGGACCTCATATACAGAGGTCTCTACAGATGACATCAAATGTTTGTGTGTCTGAATTCCTTTTCTAAAATAGGTAAACCTCTGATAAGTAAGTTTCAGCAACACTGTCTTAAATTTAATGTTTTGATAGCCATTTTGAATGCATAAACTGAAAATAATTTATAGGTGCCAAATTACAAAGCCACAAATTACTGTGTAATAGTGAAGTGGCACAAGAATCTCTCTGGATCTAAAAGTAGAAGACCAAAATCTCGGACCTAAATTTTCATTCCTAAATATAATCAAAAGCTAACAGAAAATAACTGCCATTATCTACCTGTCTGTGTACAGAAAGGATAGATCAAGTCAACAATGAAACAAAACCTCCTGAAACACAATTCTATCTGCAAACTTTGGGGGTTCATTCTCAATTTAAAAACCTAAAGCTAAACTTCATTAGTAGAAATGTAAAAAAAGAAATAACAAATGAACTTTTTAAAGTAAATACACAGACACTAGCTAGAGGAGATATTCAGACTTAGATATGTGTACAACCTTAGATATGTGAACTTTTATCTCTTAAAGATAAGCTGCTAATTATCATAAAGGTTTTTATGTCCTCAGACACCAAAACAGCAGAGCAAGCAATACTGGAAATGGTCACAGCATAATTCACATATGGAAAGTAATCGTTCTGAAGGCAAACACTTTCAAATTCGTATTTGCTGCTTTGCAAGGGATTTTTCATCAGAAGTCCTTTTCCAGAGTTTAGGGTAAAGGGGATGAACAAAATTCTTACTACAGGCCACCATGATTAACTTGTAAGTAGGAATAGGGCAGCAACCTTCTCCATCCTGAATACTGTTTTCCAAATGAAGGTCAATAATTACCTGATAACTGCCAGCTTGTTGAGCCATTGCTTAATGCTTCTGAATTTCTTTAGTGTGATTAAGAGCATGTTCTAAACCTCAATATCAGCTTATATTAATGAAGACTCCACTAATCTTTTCCATGCTGTAAGTAAGGTGTTAATAGTTCTAAAATGAAATAGTACCTAAAACACAACTCAGTCATTTTCTTCATAGCTCAAAGTTATTTGCATAAGATGTATCACCCTACACAAATATTTACTTTGCTATAGCCAAAGACATGGCAAATTATACATGACAAATTTGAACTCCTGTCTTTCACACTTGCCTTTGAATCCATGTCTTTCACTCTTGCTGGTTTTCAGAAAGAAGAAGAGAAAAAAATGATATTTTTCTCCAATAAGATTCAACACGGACTTCAAAGACCTGAATTCTTCCTATAAAAATTTATTATGGCCTGCTTAAAAAGATGGGGGGAAAAAAATAGCTGTATTCATGGATTCATTACAGACACAAAAAGGGGATACTTCTACAGACCAAAGAGAATTTAAAAGATTTATTTATGATGTATTACTGTAATTTTAAATTTAGACATGCAAATTTTTTAATTTGCACTGACTGCTTTGCCTTAATGGTTTTGATTAATACTTGGAGGTAGTGTTTGTGAAAGAGATTTATACCGTGATTCATCTGCAAAATAATCAAATCATTACCAGCTAATGACAAAGCTGTGAAAAATGATATAGATATTGTGTAATCCCCAGCTATTGTAGTGCACATGAAGGTAACCAGTACTTCCAGAAAAAGTGTTAATAACTGCTCGGAAGTTTTCTCCAGGTTCTTTTTAATTTGGTAAAAAATACATTGGTCTTAAGAAAGCTGCCTGAT
Source organism: Callipepla californica brunnescens (assembly GCA_023055505.1). Taxonomy (NCBI): domain Eukaryota; kingdom Metazoa; phylum Chordata; class Aves; order Galliformes; family Odontophoridae; genus Callipepla; species Callipepla californica. The sequence goes on from JALIRH010000064.1 coordinate 408,392, forward strand.
AAATGTAGCAGTCATTAACATCTCTAAAACCTAGATTTTTGTAAATGTGCCAAATTTGGAAGAAACCCTCCTCTCTACCCAGAAATTAAGTCCCTACATATCTCTGCATTTTACTTCCGTATTCACAAACCGAAAGATCTAATAAATAAAGAGGTTGGGTGTTCATTTGGTGTTTTGTTTGGTTATTTATTTATTTATTTATTTATTTATTGTTGTTATTAAAAATAAGAAGAAATAAAAATTGCATGTAGTTTTGAAATTATATTTTTCTTCCTTCCTGCCATGGAATGGTCCCTTCATTTTCTGTTCCGGGAGGTATTTTACTGTAAGGATAATGAGGCTGCTAGTGTATGATATTTTTGTAAAACAAATGCATAGACACTGATGTACACGCATAAGCACTCATGAAATACAGTCCAGAATTTTTAAAATAATTTTAGAACTGTCTTTGAGTAGAAAAAAATTCAAAATATCCCTATACAATTAGCTAGAAAATATATTATTTTGCTTGACTTCAAACTGCTTTTTACAGCTTTATAGCAGATACTCCTTCACTTTTTGAAAAAGATCTTCCTAAAAAGTAGAGGAATCAGAACTTTCTGCTGAAAAACAGGAAGAGAACAGGAATAGAAACCAGTTGTTTACCAGCTTGTGAATTTACACCTCTAAACCTATCTAAACCAACGGTTGTAAACTAGAGTAGATCTATCATAAACAGCAGAATTCTATTGCTTTAAGCCAGTTGGCTTTTTTTTTTTTTTTTTTTTTTGATCCACTGGTCCCAAGGATCAAAGGATGCAGTTTCACCTCAGCATCCAAATTCAAGTTAACTGCACATTGCTGCCTTTCTCTTTACCCTTGATAAACCATACTTAACCAGTATTTCAATTGTATTCCATGATGATTCAGTTCAGTTCAATGATCTGACAGAAAAAATATATTTAAAAAATTACACACAGTTTACTGGTGTGACTCATTCTTCAATTGCACAGTTGCTACAGCTGAGTCAAGGGAATTAAAGAGAGCAGGGGCAGGAGGGGCAGTTAATGTTGTTAATACCCTTGTTAAATCCAGCCAAGCAATGTCATCCCCTTTATTACTCTACATTGTATAGCGGAATCTCAAGCTAAATAGAAGTCTGAAAGAACATATCCAGATCCTTTAAGCTCTCATTTTCTAAGCTGAGCTACTGTCAGACCTCTTCATGACCGTAAATCTATCCTCTGATCTTTCTTACTGTGTGATTCATGCTTTCTATCTGTCTTTACACAACAGCCTCTAAGAGATCAACAGTCATCTTATGGATTAACAGTAACTATTTATTTTCTGTCAAACCCTTCTATAAAAATGTTTGGTTGTCTGTTACGGTGATTCAGCTATTATCACTTGAGTATCAAAATTTAGCCAACTCCTTACCTCGGAGGAATGCCAATCTGTGTTGTATAAACTCAGGTTTGGATCCCATCAGTCTGTACCACTAATGTGCCCTTTTCTTAGCACACACTTGAAGTGTCTGAGTTCATATTATCAGCTTCATCAGCTGGTGGGTAACTAAACTCAAACCTGACCTACTGCCTGTCAAACTCATCTTCCTTCATGGACAGAGTTCAAACCAAAGCCAGGTCTGCACCACAACTGTCTTTCCCCGTTTAGAGAAACAGTGTAAAGTGTGAACCAAATGCCAAGACAGTTAGTAAACTTGAGCTTAAATGTGAGTTTAAATCAAAGCAAAAATGAAGTGTCTACTGAGTCCTTAAATTCCTTCTGTTGAAGCAGAGTTATGCCTCACTCAAGAAGGCTGTTCTCTTAAACGTACTCTCAGTTATGAACACCAAGTCTGCTGCTTTACCATTCAGCATGAGACTCCACAGCCCAGCTTTCTTCATCTCCTGCAGCCTTCCATCTGTTTATTCATTCTCCTCATATTGTTCGATATTGTGGTTGTTCTTGCTCATCATTGTTCTGAGTAAGAGTTCTACAGAAATAGACTTTTGGGTAAAGCAGAGTGAGTAAAAGCAGGACACAATAGGATGTTTAAATAACGTGCAACAAACACATTAAGGAAAAATATGTTTGCTCCACATAAATTGGCAGTGACAAACTGTCACTTACCTTGTGAGCTGCTTAGAGGGTCCCAAGTGGTGGCAGCCAGCTGTGTGCTGCTGAATCTACTCATACCATGTTTCTGACCATCTCTTGGAGTATAAAGTTGCTGGTAAATTGTGTCACCTCTCTGACTTAATTATTTGTGCCACCAAAAAAATTCTTCATGAGGTGTAATTTTAAGTATCCATCACATTGCTGATTAACAGTTTCTTCTAGTGTAATGTCCTGCATTTACTAAAAAGTATTCATTTTTTCTCCTGAAAAAATCAGCTAGCTTAAAATTACCAATCCATGATTTCATGAAAACTGCTTGTTTCAATATCTAACACTGATTCTGACTGGGAGACTGTGTACACTGATTTGCTGCCAAATGCATGTGCAATTGAAAAGAATTCTACAGGGCAAATTCATATAGAACTGGACTGGATCTGCAAATGGATTTGACAAATACTATATGTTGCAAGCATTTAACACGGCACAAAAGTTTTAATAATTAGTAGTGTGCATTTGTGGTGTTTTTAGCCAAACCTTTCACAGTATTTCACTATGTAACCATTTTTTGAGAGATTTTTCTACTGTTAAGCATTTCATATATCAGAAAATCTTAAAATACATTCAATTTTCATCTATAGCACCATGGTCTCTGTCATGTGCTAACCACTAAAAATATAGAGAAGGCAATTCTTTTCAGTAATATATTCCTATTGTCTAGCTTTAGGCAAAGACACCAGTAAAGCTCTGAAGGAAGTCGAGGATCACTGGTCTATAATGGTCAAATTCAGTCCATCTTAGAAGTTTTTCTGAAAATAACTTTTGTCCTCCAGACACAGCTACTTCATTTGCCTCTTCTTTGCATGAATATTTGACTTGCTATTACTATTTCTTTATAACTTTTTAAAAGGTTTGTAAGGTTTTATTTCTTTATCATTAGATATGCCCACAACTAGACACATATATATACATCAAAAACACTGGTGTTTTCTTTGACATAAGTTAATCTGACATACTGAATAGGCTTCTAGGGTTTCAAAACATTTTATCTGCTTGTAGTATACTTTAGAAATTAAACAAGGAAAAAGAAAATATTTAGAACCAGTAAAATGATTAAAATTGTACAAAACCTGATGAAGAATATACTGGAATATTTAGAAGATAGCTACTGAAGGCTACTGTCTTCAGCATCCAAAGGACTTCATTAGGAAAGTCATTTTCAAAACATGGAACTGGTATTTATGAGACAGTATGGTATTGACAAGGGACCAGAAATTAATTGTTCATTCTTTAACATAATCATATAGATATGAACAATTCATTCCACAATGTTGCAGTTGAATGGAGCTTAAGTCTACCTTTTCTATCCTAAAATATCAATATTCATTAATGTTACGTCATCTTATTACTGGAATAAGAGATTTAAAACATTTCTGCTAAATATGACCGGGCAGATCATTATGAGTTTTATACACAAAATCCACTGGTTTCAGTCTGTGAGTGAATCTGTGTAGTAGATTTGTTTCTCATCATTTGCCAATCTCCTTTTGAGTCTGTGAGAAGCCAAAATTCAGTTTGAAACTTAGAGTTATCTCAAATCCATTGTAAAACCACTAATTTACAAATGAATCACTCTGAGCATGGCCAGTTCTTAGTTGTGAAATTCTAACTGTCTTCAGGTAAAAATTATATTGGAAATCAGAGAAAGAAAAAGAATTACCATGAAAAGTTTTCATATACCTTTAGTGGTTTTTCCAATATGTGTGAAACCTCAATCAGTTTAGTTTTGTTTTTTACTACAAAGGGAGAGAGAGAGAGTACAACTTCAGATTAAATTCACAAACACCTTGAAAAGCTTATTTTTCTTTTCTTTCCTATATTTATTTAGTTGTTTTTAATCTGTCCTTACAACCAACTACATATGGTGTATATGCTGATATGCAGAATCTGAAGAAGCCATCTGCAGCAGCACAGTGGTAAGACATATTCAGGCAAAGGAACCTGAACTACTATCACTTTGGAGAATTCCAGTTCTGTGGTCAGTCATAAGCACACAGTCAAGGCCACATTTGGAAAAGTTCAGATGTGCCCTGTGTCACATATTGCCAGATTTCCATACTCTTCTTTCCATGCCCTAACAAACTTTTAATAAAAAATCATTTTACAGGGGAAGCATGTCATGAATGAAGATAACACGAGAGGCTTCCTCCAATAGTAGCTTGCTGAAACTCAGTGAGTCACCCAGTGATTCTCCCAGGTGAATGAAACCAAACTTCAGAGAAACTCAACAGAAAGGCAGTGTATTCCTGCCAACCTGACTGGCTGCTGGTGCAGGGGGTAAGGGGGCAATGTCTGACTAAATTGGAAGGGAAGTAAGGAACATGTTTCCTGTTTCCTAGTCATCTGAGAAACCAGTAGAAATTCTGAACTACGGTGTGCTTGCAATATAAGGAGGAAACACACAAACTGCACTTCATTCTTATGTCAGGCTCCCTCATTTACAGCAATGCACTGGATACCTGAAAACTCATATTTCAATTTCCTTGATCTGAAAATTCAACCATTTAAGCACAGTAACTCCTCTATAAGTTATTGTTTCCAAGCAATTTCAGTTCTTACTTTGATACCATGTAGAAAAATCTCACTCCAAGTGTAGTTACAAACCTGGTGATATTCACACAACCATTTCAGAACCATTGTGCTTGCATCACTATTAGCTTTGCAGTTGAATAGTTCTCTCTCTTTAACACCTTTTTCTGATTATATTTCTGAAGAAATATCCTATCTCCTCTCAACCTTTATTTGCCTAGAATTAACAAAACAGGTATTTTAATCTCTCATCATAAGATTGATACTATATTCTTATAAGTGTACTCCTCTGTTCTTGTTTTAAGGTCATCTTTCAAGAACACAGATGTCCAGAACTTTATATTATATTTGAAACGAGACCTTGCAAATGCTTTGAACAATGAAATAACATTTTCCTTATTCAAAACGCCTTAGATAATGCATCTTACAATTATAATAGACTTTACAATTACATTAGCCCTTTCAAAGTTGCTTTAAATAGCAACTGATACTCAGGAAAACTACTATATTCATATTTTTCCCACTACCTTCAACTGGTAAATACATATTATATTCAAGAATATATATATATATAGTTATTTGCCCTTAAATTCCTGGCTTTGCAGTCTGTGCTATTAAATTTAATCTACTCTCATCATTCTAATCAACAAAATCATCTAGTTCTCCATTTCATATTCCCTGTATGTCTCACAAATACCCTTGTAATTCTTACTCCTGCATCTCCTATATCAAAAATCAATATGTTAAATGGAATCATACTAGAGACTAGCCATTAAAACATTTGACAAACTCTCCTTTTGGCAGTTCTTTATTATTCTGACAGTTCTCCTCTAAGAATAATTACCATCTTTGAAAATGAAGTCTAGTCCACTGACATTGTCTGAAAAATCTATTATCTCATTAAAAATGATACTAGGTTTATCTAAGATGATCTTCCATTGTTAAACCAATGTTGTAATTAACTTGTACTCAATCTGTCTTCATGCTCTTTTCTTTAAAATCTGTTCTAAGGCTGTATACTGTTGAAATCATATTAACAAGTTTGCAGTTGCCCTCAATTGCTTATTTTTTTCAGTATAAATTCTCACTACATTGTTAAGTCTTAACATTTGCATTAGATTTGTTAATAAGCATATTAATTAAATAATCTTTGTAGTAGGTTTCTATATGTTGTCAGTAGTAAGACTGAATGTTTTCCAGATTTTCTGATTCTGCAATACATAAATTTCTTTTTTGTTTTACTTGGATAAAATTTGTATTTATCTATAAACATTTCCACTTTTTAGAAACTTTTCATTGCTGTAGATTGAAATTGTTTAAAACAGTTGTTCAGCTCTGGAAACAAACTTCAGAGGATTTTTGGAGTGTATCATTCAAGTTTTGTAATATTTCACAGAATGCTGAAAAAATCTCATGTTGCATTTTCAGAATGATATTAGGAAACTTGGAAAACTCAGAGCCACGTCTTCAGAAGTAAAGAAATAAAATAACAATCTGCAGAACTGAGTCTAATGTAAGAATACAGAGACTTCTAAACATGAAGGAAAAAAAAAAATATGAGATGATGGAGTACTTCCTAGCCTTCATGACCTTAGAGGAACAATCAAATACAAGTATCTATGCAGGGCAGCAGCTTAAGACTGTGACTGTCTGGAAAGGAAGACTGGTTATGCTGGATATGTATGGATTTATCATAGCTCCCTTCAGTCATCATCTTTACTAAAAAAATGTTGCAAAATAAATATTTGTTCAAAACTTAATTCTGACCTTGGTTAGCTTCAATTTTCTCCTTTATCTCTCACCATTAGTGTATAGAAGAACCAGACTGTTACATTTTTTTTGCTCGTACAATTAGCATACTTCAGCCATTTATTTACTGTGCTAAAGACTTGAGAACAATTTAATTCAATTTATACTAAGGCTGATATTTTGAAGATGAATAAGCATTCTAAAGCGTGAACAGTTTACAGTATAATCCCAAGGGTTCTATACACTCCTTTCTAGTTTTTTCCTCGTGATTAACCTCAACTTTATCCATTTGAATTAAAATAAGACTGTGTCTAATAGTGATCCTCAATATTCAGATTCTCAAGCTCTGGATCCAACTCCTTAATCCATTGTCCTGGTGGACAACAGATTGGCAAGTGTGCTCTTGTGGCCAAGAAGCCCAGTGGTACCCTGGGGTGCATTAAAAAGAGTGTGGCCAGCAGATTGAGGGAGGTGACCTCCCACTCTACTTTGTCCTGGAGAGGCCACATATGAACTACTGTGTTAAGTTCAGGGCTCTCCACTTCAAAAAAAGACAGAGATCTCCTGGAATGAATCCAGTGGAGGGCCACAAGTATGTTAAAGGGCCTGTACAAAGAGAGGCTGAGAGACTTAGGACTGTTCAGTCTGGAAGAATAGAAGATTTAGAGGGGTGCATGTAACTATTTATAAACATCTAAAGGATGGGAGTCAAGTCAATGGAGGTAAACTCTTTTTGGTGGGAAGGATCGATGGAAAAAAAGACAACAGTCAGAAATAAACACAGGAAGTTCCATACTACCACAAAGATGAACTTCTTTACTGTGAGAATGATGGAGGACTGGAGCAGTATACCCAGAGAAGTTGTGAAATCTCCTTCTCTGAAGATATTCAAGACCCATCTGGATGCCTACTTGTGTGACCCACTGTAGGAAAACTGCTTTAGCAAGGAGGTTGAACTCAATGATTTACAAAAGTCCCTTCTGACTCCTACAGTTTTGTAATTCTGTGATTTAATAACTAACTTTCCTCTCTATTCCAAATTCACTTTTCTAATATCCTAGGATTTGGTTATGACCTGTATCATTACAGTGGATAAACAACTCATAATCGTTAATAAATTTCCTTTTGGAATTCCTCTGTAACACAGGAAAATATTATCACTGTTTTACAAGAAAAAGATATCATATCATCCACAGCTGAAGAACAAAATATTCTTCAAAGCATCATACATGTAATATGCCTCATTCACATTTGTTGTTAATATGTAATGAACATAGGCAGTGAGAGCAACAATAATTGCCTAAATATGAAATATAAAACTTAATCTATATTTCTCTAAATTGTACTCCACTCATTAGTGCAAAGTTGTTTGGTTTTTTTTCTTGGTTCTCTGCACCTTGCTAACAAATACAATCTTCGTCTACTTACACAATCTGAAGCAACGAAAGACTTCAGGGTGTACGCAGATTGCTTGAAAAAGCACGTATGTTCAAATCAGAATGTGGTATAAGTGAAAGCATGCTGATACAGTTGCTGATGTATTTTATTTCTGTCTCTATTTATTGCATAATATGAGTGCCTGGGCTTTCTTCAGTTCTTTCGAAGGTATAGTCCCTTCGGGCCATGGAGATAACAACAGCAAACCCCAAACCACCTGGAGACAGTGTTTAGTAGATGATTAACCCAATGGTGAATCAGAATGTTTGAAACAGAAACAAGAAAACAGCAGGAAATAACTTGCACTGTATAGCTGGAAAGCTGGGTTGAAATCTGGGCCCCTTCAAAGTTAATGCTTAACGCAAAGAATCATTCCTGATATTTATGATCCTTCCTGAGTAGTTCTAATGTCATTTATCTCATTTATGACAAATTTTGAGATGAGAAAATGATATGGGATAACGCATCAGTTAACATAACAGTCATGTACATACCTGTTTGCTTGTATTTGCATTTGGTGGAAATTTATAAAGATTTTTGTTTGTGATAATAGGAATAAGAAATCTGTAGAAACTCACTTCTTCCTTTACCGTTGATCTGCTGATTTTTTGTTTTTCTTGGAATAGCTACAAAATGAAAAACCAAAATAGGCAAAAAAATAAATTACTCTTATTAATTCTTGCAGAAACAACAAACAAGAACACAGCGTCCATCGAGTCTTACTATCTTGTGCTAGGAGAATCAGGAGAAGCTTATAGCAGAGAAGCTCCAAGGATGTTCTCCTGATGTGGACACAGAGAGCATGCTCATTGATATCCACCAGGCTTTATCAGAGATGGCAGCCTGTCATATCTCTATCAGGGAGTCGTTCAGATCTGAGTTTCTGCTATTCAAGTTGAGTGAGTGGGAAGGGGTGGAAGGTCAGAGCCTAAGTGGGCTCGTGAATCATAGCTACATGGGTGCCATCTTTTAAGACCTTAGCCATGACTCCACAGCCAATATCCAATGAGTTGGATCCTCTACTGAGCAGAGCTCCATATAATTTTTAGTTCATGTGTCTGAAGTATGTGTTTATCTTTGCTTGAACTTATTCATGCAAGCAACATCGTATACTTAAAGGTGAGCTGACATTCTTTAGGAGTTAGCAGAGGTGTCTTCAGTTTAGTTTAGTTTTGGAAGATACAAATATATAATATACATAGGAAGAAGTCTATACAAGGGAAGTGAACGAGAGGATTTAGGATAGGAACTTTTGGTGTTCACTGTTGTAAGCCTGACTATATGAGTATTATCAAACCTGAATTCAGGAACTCATCAGATTCTCTCTGAGCACAGCCTTAAATTGAAGTACAATTGCGCTTCACTGCAAAGTCACTAGAACAACTCATCATGATTCACATAAATTAGGCATGTGTCTAAATGCAATGCAGGGCTATGAAAATTTCATTTACAAAATACCAGGAGATTTTGGAGGATGTTAATAAGTGAAATCTTTTTTTTTTTTTCCTTTTTTTTTTTTTTAATGGAGTTGCTGCGCTCCTTTTGTGACACTATAAATCCTTTAGGATGGGAGGTCTCTATCAAAGCTCTGGGGAAAGAGTATCCTTCAAAGTATCCCCATACTAGGTAATGTCAAAGTAAAAATAAACAAACAAAACCATCCAGTTAAAAAAAAAAATACAACACAGCAAATGAAAGCATATTTCTTCCCATTTCAAGGGAGATTTTTTCTTTTTTTTTTTCAATGAAATTATTAAATAAATATGCTTGTATTTTACAAGTGTGCTTGCTGCAAAAAGTGCAATCTATTTGTACAGCAGAGAAAATGAAGGACTTACTGCTTAAAGGCACAAAAAGGGTGTGTAATAGGATTCTGGCATCTTCCCAGACAGCTTGCAGACAAATTCAGAGATGAACAGAGAAGTATCCTTTTTGAAGTATATTTGGCCAAGGTCTCATTCACAAACAGATAAAACCAACACATTTCTGCATGATAAGGGTCAACAGAATAGCGTATTAGTTTGAGAAGAGAACCCATCTGCAGTTTTCTTATATAAAAATATACGAGGACACAACAGGAAAGCTGTCAGCATGACAGTTGGAGGATTCTGCCAAGGAGCCAGATGCTAGTGTCAGAAGAACATGTTCCACAGCTTGGCATCTGGGTTCTCTCATTGCCCTCCAAGAAGGAAGAAAAGGAGGAGTGATAAGATATGCCTAAATGAATAAAACTACAAGATACAAGCAATTCTACTACCACCCCCAGCACACTCAAATAACTTCTTTTAGAAAATCCTCAGCTACATGTTCTCCTACATTTTTTAAATTAAAATGGAAGGTGGTAAATTTAACCCACTTGAGTTTTAGTATGTTTAAATGCATTCACATTTCTGAATACGTAAATCTCACATGATTTTAACTCTTTACATTTGTAGCTGAAATATTTTATTTATTTATTCATTCCTTCATTCATTCATTTCTTCCAGTGGGTTTTCATAATTTGCTAGAGAATAGATTTGAAGTTCAATTTTTAGTCCATGTCATTCATGCAGAAGGGCAAATACGATGTTCCATTGAGAGTTCAAAGTAATTCTAACTTTACTCTTTCTCTTCACAGCTATCAACAGAGTAAAGCTCAAAAGGGTCAGTTTGAGGCCTAGCAAGCTCACGAAGCACCATAAAGAATCACATCATTATGCAACATGTGTAGGGAAAGAAACATTGTTTTTAAGACAGCATTGAGAAAGTCATAGCTGCTGAACAGCTCCCTTAAATATTCTGGTCATAGTAATGCTAAAAATGTGTTCACAGTCCCAGGTCCTTTAGTCACACTCAATTGCTACGCACAATTACATACACCTTTGTGTCTGTGTTCCTCTTCCAGTCTGTCAACAAGATGCCTTGATTCAATTTTCAGGTATTGCTAGATCTCCGCTTCTCTTCTGTTGAACAGGGAGAGTTCAGACCCAATGTAAAGCTTAAAAACAAAGACCAAACCACTGATGTTTTCGATGTCTCTGCTGAAAAAAAAAAAAAGACCAGAGGACTGTACTTTCACTGGTCTTGAAATATAAACTTGCTACTCTCCTTTGAGCTGACAGAAGTTTCTGAGGTTAGACATTTCAGAATCGGAAGTGTAATTCACCCCCATGCCACACTATGGATATATGTGTTGTAACCACCACCTGCACTGATATTCTATAGAGCAAGAGACTGGCTTCCACCTAGGACTATTCCTAATTTAGACTAAACAGCAGATGGTTGAACTCTATGCACTTATTTGAAAGCACATTGAGTAAACTCCAGTCCTAGTCCATCCCCAGCATGATGAGACAGAGGGAATGAGGCTGAAACAGTGTAGGATACAAGCAGTTTAATTCTGAGTCTACGCAGTAATGTCTGGTGTGTTTAATGCTTTTTGTTTTCAGAAGCAATGATAGCGTCCTTCCAGATATTATTCTTCCTACCTCTCTTTTAACCCAGGATCTACAGTGTAACGAGCAGAAATGTGTTTTCAAATGACAGAGTGTGATTTAGAAAATAGGATTGCAAGCTCCATCCCAAGTCATTCTGTTGTTAACAGACTGCCAGAGGAGTCTGTTAAAATTCATTGAGGGGACAGAAAGAGAAGGAAAACCAGCTATCACTGGTACCGTATAACTTGGTGTTTGAATGCATGATAAAATATGCACTTATGACAAAACCTTATGGTGTTTGAACCCCAGATTAAGAAACTGTTGTCCATACATAGGCAAAGAACAGTTGAAAAGTGAAAAGCCATATTTGTTCTGCCTAAGTGACTTCAGAAACACTCTTGCTCAGCTCATAAATCAAAAGATGATTTTAGTGATGTAAAATCCATTTGAGATCTGAAAATCAAACTGTTTTTGCTGCTTTTTCCTGGTAATAAATCTTCTGCTGAGAAACAATTCAACAATAGGATGTGGGGCTTTAGGAGAAAGAGATCATGGCTCAGTCTTCCATGGCTGCCACAACCTCAGCATAGCAGATGACACAGTAGGAAAACATTGATTCAATCAAGTCAGTAGATACAGTGCAAAGACATGTCCAGGAAACAGGCAAGGAAAAGATCTGTTTTTGAAGAAACACTTTCTTATTTTTTTCCTAAATTAACCTGTTCTTGCTGAAAGCAGAGCTAAGCCTGCAGGAAATTTTTGGTTACTCCTTGATTTCATTGTCATATGTGAGAGAAAGATATGTGTTATCTTAGTATTACGAAGTTTTTTGTTTTTTTTTTTTAATGAAATGATAAAATATCTGACCTTGTCAAGCCAAAGCTATTCAACTATATTTTAGGAAAAATGCTTATCTTGACAGCACTTGGAGAGCTGTCAAGAAAAAATCTAGATCCATCAACTGTAACTATTACAGAGCCTCCAGAGTGAGCTCATGACCAATTCTGCCTGGCAAGAGATGCATAAGAAGTGGTTCTCCTCTGGTCGAAAGTCAGGACATTTATCATCAGAATACCAAGAACTTCAAAGGATTAATCTGACATGAAAAATTCTATTGATACACTAGCAGACCCTCAAACAAAACCATACCAAAACCAGAATGGAATATCTTAGAAGAACGGACAGGTAGAGTCTTCAGCATATTATTATGTCTACCATTCTTGAGTCTCTGCTGCTTTATTCCAAAAATCTCTTCCCAAACTCCCTGGAAAGAAAATTTTACTTGCAATGCAAAAAGAACTTTGAGAGACTGAGCAATCATCGCAGTGGTACTGGTGGGCACAAAACATTGCTCTGTGGAAATAGAGTAGATGGGCTGCGGAGAGTAAGTACTCTCATGGAACAGTCAGAAAGTCTGATTTTATTTGAAAGTTCTAGATCTTTCTTTTTCTAGAAAGTTCTAGAAATCTTTGTACCTAAAAACAGATGACAAAATGTCGTGAGATGCTCAGTGATGCCCATACAAGAATATAGTACCACTAAGCTAGGAGACTTTCCACTATGAAGACTGAGTCAGGAATTATAGAGTTCTAAAATGACCATAAATAATGTTTTTTTTTCTCAACACTTGTCATGCTGGAAATAAAGGCAGAAGTACCTCATAAGAATTCCAAACCATCCAGTATTGACAAAGAGTTCTGATATATGATGAAGTATATAACAGCAGATCACCCTAGCTTTTCCAAAGTTTCACTCACATTTCAAAATATTCTCAAGATCTGTCCATGACAACCATGATTTGTTCATTATTGCCTTCAGCAGTATTGTATATTTTATTGTGAATTTATTGGAAAATCAATTCAAAAGTTTTATATTTCAGTGCAGAGTTTCTCTGTTAATTTCAAACTACCAAAAATGAACAAGGGGAAAGAGGGATAAGGAGTTCTGTACCTGCTTCATGTTTTTTACGCCATTTTGATTCATGAGAGAAAAACTTCAGTGTATATTCAAAGTCTTCAGAGATCTATTAATGAAACAAAGTAGTTCTACAATCAGTGAACATTTGTTTAGTTTCCCCCTCATCTCCTCCCTCCCTGGTTGATCCCCAAACTCCCACACACAATTTTAGGAGAAAATTTTGTTATCCCTAATTAAACTATGTGTGTTAATTAAGATTAGATTTTAAATGTACTGATCGGGAAGCAGAAAAAATACAGGATCTGAATGAACCCAAATTGAAATGATACTTGAATAGTCACAGATGTTCCATAATCCTAATTTCAAATTGATTGTATTTCCTGAACAGTGAAAAGATATTTTCAGTTATTTATTCAGATACTAACTACTGTTTTAGTATGTAGAAAATATCCTAGACCTGTTAACTCCATAGAACTAATGGATACCAAGGAAGATTCTGACTATCAATAGGTAAGTGGTTCCACAAAAGTCAAAGTGCATCCATATCTGAAAGAACTCTCTAAGGTTATGAAGAATCTGGCTGACAAAGAGAACGTAGGTTGATCCGAGGCAACAATATGTGCCACCATATATTTACACTCCTGTGCTCATAGTTGATATCTGCTCAGTTTATCAAACAAAGTCAATACAACCTGGCTCTACACCAGGAAAGTCTAAATTATTCATCACTAAACCAAGTAGAGCCTGAGGGCTACTTTGGTTTAATGGCAGCTGGCAGTGGCCCCAAGAGACTAAAATAGCAGCCATTAACCCATGTGTTCTGTTGGTATGTTTTCCTTTTCTTTTATCATAATCTCTAAACCAGTGTCAAGAAAGGTTGGCATCTCATTCTCTACAGGCATGATCTAGGCTGCCAGCAACTAGATTCTACTGGAGGAACGGTATGGAACAAGAATCCCATGTTACATGACCAGATTCAGCACAATCACTTCATTAAGAACAATTCCATCAGCCTGGTAATGTTGGAACCAAATTTAAAAATTGGCTGCAGAAAGGGACTTATCAGTATTATTAATGTATGTCCTGTTATGAGCAAGCCTTAGAATGCTTGTTGTAAGAATTCATGTAATTGAGAACCCAATTCAGCCTGATTTGGGAATCGACTTAAATATCGTAACCCAGAGATTGTTCCTGGCCACATCTGTGGTACGGAATGTTCCAAATACAGCAGAAAGGACAAGTATAAGCAAGTTATTCATTTTCTTAAAAAAAAAAAACGTAGAAAAATCAATAACTTTTAGCAGTGAGTTGGGCTGGGCTTGTGCAGACAGTTTTCATACAAGCTTCTTTACATTACTATGCCAATGATCTGTAACATGACACTAAGTAACTAACTTTAATCTCACTTTCCCCCACTGAAAAAAAGTCTATTCATTTTTCCTATTAAAATCTTTATTCAAATTTTATTCTCCCACTTCATCACCCACTATATAGCAGAGCTGGATCTAAATGTGAGTAGTGAGGTGATTTCTGCTAACTTCTTGAATATATGAAACATTGGTGTAGTATGAACTGATGCTGACACAGTTACTCACTCTTAGATACAATATACATATGTTTCTATACTATACAAGCTATGAATGTTTTATGAGTTTAAGACATGCCATTTTGAAATATTCAAGGTACATAAACATAGATCAGTGAAGTTTTGAGTGATGACAGGAATAAAAGAAGGGACATTAGAACTGTATTCAACAAATAGTATATTGCACAAAAATACTAACTATTTTCAAGGAGAAAAGAAAGAAGGAATTTTCTGTGTAAATCAACTGGCCCTTAAGGTAACAATCTTACTGCTGATGCAAAATCAAGCGGATCTAATATGAGTCATAGATCCATACTGCCTTTGGCCTTACGTTTGTGGAGCCAATCAGTCTTTGTCAGTTACAGCCATACTGCCTTCAAGGCAAACCAGCTTTAAATCTGTACCTGAATTGCCTCCAGAGCTTTTGCCTCTCTCCTTTCTCAAATTGTACTGAGGCAAAAGTAGACACCGTGAACAGGCAATGAATTCAGTATCAAACATAGGACCGAACCTTAGGTTAATGAAAAAGCCAAACCACAGCACCTGTTCTGTGGGATACATTCAGAACCCTATAAAATAGGCACATATATAGGAATAGCAAGGAGTTGCAATTTAAAAAGAAAAGAAAAAAGGATAGTTTTTTCATGAATCTCATAGCTTTTCCTTATCATTTAGAACATATGCAGCTTTTCCTAGACTGCCTAGGAGCAATCTTTCAGCCTAGAATAAGGAAGACAAGAAACTCTTTAGTAAATGCCATCTGCCTCTATTCACCACCATCAGCAAAAATGACACCTTTGACTCCCATACAATTGATTAAAGTTTAAGTCCATAAAAGCTGCCCTCATATCACATTTAGTGTTACTTATTTCATTAAATGTCAGATTAACTGGTAATGACTTCAATAAAATTATTTAATATTATTACTCCATATAAAATGCTCCATAACTTTTCTGCACATCAAATCATGTGATTTATACCAAAATCGTTACTTGTCAATATTTTGGAGCATTAGTATAAAATCAAGATGCCACACAGTGTATTCAGCTAAAATGAAATCCCTTTTGCTGATTCCTTCTGCTGTGTTTTCCTGTGTGCGTACTTGAGTACTTCTGAGAATTTCAGGTTAACCGTATCTGTGGTCTGAACATTGCCTAAAATAGACATATCCAAATGCCGTGCTAGTAGTGCAAGCAGTAATGACAACAAAATACCTTTCAGTGCTCTTGAAATTGTAAACAGAAAGCTCTATCGTGCCTTCCACAAGCAACGTGCATTGGCTGCAGTGGGAGTTACATGAAACCGAGGTAAGAACTTGACCTACAGTTAAGGAAATAGTGCCAGCAAACTGTTTCCACTGAAAAGTCAAAACAAGTTTATCAACTAAACAAAGTGGATTTCCTGAAAACGACAACAGGTATAGGTGTAATTTCAAGAAGAACTTGAGGGTTTCATTAGGCCCCTCTTTTTTTCTCCCTCTCTTTGTTGAGAAACACCTCGTTTTATCAGAAACTGCATGTGTATGCATGTGTGAGCGAACATATAGTCACTACTGGATTGAATTGTTAACCAATCTGAGGCTTTTCTCTTATGCTTCTTGGCTGCATAACCTTCTTTTCTTTTATTACTTCAATTGTAAAATTATGGGAGTAGTATATTGACCATCTTACAAGTATTGCCACACAGTTTTATAGTACATTTTCAAGTACATGTGTATATATAAGTATAAAGGCCCCACACATCTGCACACAGATTACAGCACAGTGCTGCAACTGTGTGCACACAGAGGAAAGTGTGCACAGAAATATACTGTGTTACAGCCCTGGTGACAGTAAAATAGCTTGATGTGTTTATACAACAGTTTTGTGGTAGATTATATTGAATATTATTACAAAATTGTATGGCAAACCTTAATAAATAAATAAATAAATAAACAAACTTTTACATGGTCTTGTTAGTGGCTTTATCTGAAAATGCAACCCAGTGCTTGGTAGGTATAGTTTCTGTAAAAATACCTTATAGAACATACTTAATTTTTTATTGAAAGATTTATACGCAATGAAGGGTTGATATTGTTTCTAACCTCACCATTTACCAAGCCATCAGGTTCAAAAATAGCCAACCCATCCCTAAAGTGAGAAATTTGTGTCTGCTATTGTTTAATAACTCAGTAAAATGCATACTTACATTGCTGTTTAACTAACCTTACAGACTGATATCTCAAAGGAGTGGTTTTCGTTGGTCTGTCATGTGTACAACTGCTTGGCAAACAGTTCCAGGAAGTTTATTCACATTTAACAGACCTTACTGAGAAGATGTTCTTGGTGCCGTAAATTTCTTCATTTAGAATAAGTAATTATTTTTCTAAATTTAACCAAAAAAAACCCCACCAAAATCCTCAAATTGGGAAATTGCTTGTTTTCTGGAAACTTCAGATAGGAAGAATAAATTCAGAAAAAGAAAAACAGAATTAGTAGTTTAGCTTGAAAAATGTTCCTGCTTCACAGAAAACAATGCCAAGGCAGATATTGTATTTCTGAAGCAAAGCTGAATTCACATCTGATGTAACTCTCCATGTAAATACCTTGTTACTTCTTAAACAAATGTCTCTCAGGAGCAAGACTCATGATAACCTGCGTAATTTTCACAGAGAGACAAAATGGAACAGTCCAACTCTGAATCTATTTTTGGCTTCTTGGATCATCAGCAAAACCACATTTTGTCACTCAGCTCTGCTCCCTCCTCCAGACCCTTGTCCAAACCTCCGTCCTCCTAGATCTCCCCTGGCCTCCTCACCCACATGGGAAAGTTAAGCAGTATCTGCTCCCTAGGACTGCTTGGTACATCAAGATAACTAAGAGAGTTTTATCCCTAGAGGAATACATGGCAGAATCACACTGACCATATCAAGGAAAATCAGGGAATGTTGAAACATGTCTTTGCATCTCCTTTTCTCTGAAATCACGCTATAGACAGACATCACAAGATGTATGTCAGTATCTGTCATGCATCACCATCTCTTGTCTGGAGTCTTATCCATTAGTTAGTCACAGCGTTGTGGGGTAATGGCTAAGTGTGCAGCCTGCACTTTTAATTGTTTGGCTTCAGTCATCTGAAATCAGATCCTTGAACTTAATCATGGTTTCCTGGAAAAATGTAGCATTAATTTTAAATGTAAATTATTGAAATGTATAACTGGTAATTCATACTTTCTAATTAATAAATATTCTGTGCATGATGCATTAGCAACACTATTAAATATTTATCTATAGATGGAGATACTGTGAATTATAATAAACTGTAAAAGTGTTCTATTAACTTTTTTAGAAGATAAATAAAATTGAAACTGTTATCAATATAATGAATACATTATGTAAAAATTTCTCTTGCCTCACAAAAAACATATCCGTTGATGTGTTTCACAAACAAATCTCATAAAAATGTTAGCAATATTTAAAAACAAAATATGTTAAATAAAAATAAAATTGACTATGGAAAGTAAAGTTAAATATTTAATGATATAATTAAGTCTTATTAATGTAATGTTCTTTATTTTTTCAGATTAAAAATTCACAAGAATTGTCATCCTCTTTTATCTTAATCAGATGGTATGTTTGTCATAATTATTTGTTATGTGTTTTCATTAACATTTGATGAATATTAACTTTACGAAATAGAACAACCTTACTCCTGAAAAAATCAAGTGGAGCTCTGCAAGGCCAAAGCCAAAGGCACCTGATGCACCTTGCTACATCAGTGTTGAGGGCACAGCAGATCAACAACAGGAGTGTCCCCAGCTTTGAGGGCACTTACATGTGGGACATTGCCAGATGATCCTTCAGGTAGAGGTAAGGATGTTCAGTTTGTTTCCTCATGTCTGATTTTGCACTTCTAACTTGAGAGAAGACCACCTGGCTTAGAATCTCAGCTCTTGAGAATTTATGTATTTTCATTACCTAGTTTGGAGGGGTTAAACTCCATCAAGTCTTGACCAAGCTTCTCTTGTTGCTATCTCTTCCTGTGTGCTCCTTTCAGTGACAGCTCACTTTCTGCCCTGTAGTTAGTTACAACATACGCTGGACAGGCTCAGATCTCTCCATGGAGCCTTCTTAAAGGGACCATACATCCAGATACACACCATTCAACATGTGAGGTGACCTTTTTGTGCTATTATAACATGTTACTTTTAACATAGTTCTGAATTATTTACTGATATGCAGACAAACTTACCTCAGAAAAGCCACTGTTTTATTGCCACACAACTGTTAACAGATACCTCTAAGACAGCATAAAGCACTTTGTGTTGAATTAAAGGAAAGCTAAAATATTATCGGAGATGAGGAACACAGACAGCCAGTCCTACATTCCATCAATATATTTTACAAAAAAATGTATCATCAGATAATTCTTAAAGATTTTGTCTTCTTTTTAATTATGAAGGATAAAATAAGATTGAGTGACTGAAAGGAATAAATAGATAATGAAGTATTAGGATTTGTTTCATATAGAAGCTCCTTATTAAAATGACTGTTTCCTTCAACTGCCTAATTTAATTTCTCCAGAGCAGGTTTTTACTTGCTCTGCTCATACTAATGCACAGGTATCAGATGTGTTAATATGACACCTCATGGGTCACGCCCTGAGCTTGAAGAACCACTTTAACCTCTTCATTACCCTGTGGACATAGCCTGTGTCTCCTCCCACAGGGTTCCTTCCTGCAGAACTGTGATAGGCTGTTAAAGAGTGCATCAGCAACCAGAAAGCATCCCTGTTGGCTTTTTTGCCTCTGCATCACTCCATGGTATACTTCTTCATAGCTCTGACTGCTGTCACATGCAAGGGAGGTGATAACTATTACCTTTGTTAAGCCAGAATTAAAGCATGACTTCATTATCAGTTGATAATGGTTCATGCGGTGTCCACTAAAGATAAGTTGGGCATTACACAATAACTTTAAAAATGTAGAAAATGCTCATTTCTCTTTCTGAAAATGTCTCTCTGACAGACACATGTGAGTATGTGAGTATTCACGATATTTTCAAGCATGCAGTGAGCACCTAAATGACCTGCTGGAAAAAAGTTATGTCTAAAGACTTCTACAAAGGCAGAGGCAGAGGCAACAGGCAGTCAGACAAGGATGACTGGGGTCACAGGCAGAACAGCTGTTGGAAAGCACAGCTAATGGAGTCAGGTGGAGACCTGGGAGCAGGACAGAGCACATCATGCTGGAGGAAAAACAGGATATAAAAGGACCAGAGGCAGGGAAGCTAAAATAGAAATAAAGATGCTCATGTGAACTTTTCATGTTTTCCACACATGTCCACAATGCAGCTGACTCACAGGATGAAAGGAAGGGGTTATTTACCGTAAACTTCAGGAGAAAACAGTAGTAATCTTTTATCCTGAAATATATTTATACATTTATATATAATATATTTATATTTATATGTGGCTTTATATTTGTGGTAAAAAATATCTTCACTTGACACATTCCAGTTATGAAGTTTGAAGACATCTAATCTGTGTTCTGTTTCAAGCAAGCAGGTAAGGGTTGAGGGAGTAGATTTCAACTTCAGGTTTAAGTCACTGATGTGTAGCATGACCTGGAAAAAGAAAAACAGGGAGATGGCAAACTGTCCTCACTTCTCCAGTACGGTGCCTCACTGTTTCATGATGTTTGATGGGAATGTGAGGCATTTGGTGGGATGCTTGCACACCAAGGAGGGAAAGATCCTTCTATTATGAAAGGCCAATTATCTTTCTGTTGATTAATTGTAAGTGTGACATCATAGGCAAATTTGAATAAGTTTTGCAATCATGTCTTTTGACTCTACAGATTTCTGAAGATAGAAGCTGTCAATTTCATGTGGACAGAGCATACACCTGCCAGGGTGAGATCACAGATCTCTCTCTGTAGTTTCAGAGTTTCAGCAGTAATCACCTTTTCTATTTCACCTCCCTTTGAAAACCTATGAGTTTTATTAACATAAAAAAGCGCTAGATTATTAAGAAATTTTGTGGGCTGTATTTAAGGAGAATTCTGGAAGAAGATAAAGATCTCTTCCAGGAGTTAACACCTTCTCAGAGTTTGCTGAGACACATGAACAAAAGAAGCAAACCTCATAATGGCTAAATCCTTTATAATCACTTTGCCCTGAAACATAAACAGCAAAACTAATCTATGAGTGACTAAATGTTTGGGATCTGGTGGATTTTAAACTTCAGTTAAGAACGTCTTAGGTTCTAATCAAAACACTGCTCTCAGGCAAACATGCCAAATCTCCAATATATTGCTCTAAGCTTTCAGTAGAATTGAGTAGGAGGGATTTTTTCTTAGTTTTCAACTGCCATCACACTCTTAAGATGAGCTTCAAAAACAGAAACGCAAACTTAGCTGAGGAATGAGCTGTGGATCACATTCACACTGCGTATCGATCCACTGGCTTTTCTGTTTTGAAGACATGAGAGGTGATAGGGGAACAGATTTGTTTAGAGCTGTAGGATTGTTCTCACATTTGTGTTGTAGGAACATCCTTCTCACTAAGCCTGTCCTGATTTAGGGCAAGCCCGGTGTTGCCTCTGAAATTTCACCATGAAGTCATGTTAATAAAGAAGAATTTCATTTCTTCCTCTTAGCGCACAAGTTTATAAAGAGTATTTACACTTCCAATATAGAAATAAAAAATATGCTGCAGAAAGCCTATTCCTAAAAGGTCATTATCAAAACTGGCCAGCAAACTACACACCAGGCCATGAAAGTGAAGACAAAGAGGAGATGTATCCTGCAGGTTTTTGTAGTATTACCGCTCCAGTACCTCTAACATGTCAACAAGATATAATCTAATCTACAATGAATGATCAGCGTGGTAATTAGACAAAAAGACAGACTAAAAGAGAGGAACACAAGTATCTTCCCAGCCTTTTGATGTCATCTTCAGTGGGTATTATTCTACTCTCGACACCTTTCAGAACACCCATTGACATTAAAAGGAGACATGCCTGTCCACTAATTACTAATAGAGTCCATTACATGATTATATTTCAGACATAAATGTTATTGATTAAAGGCACAGAAGAAACAATAATTTCATTTTAGCTGAGTCATTTTGCTACCACTTCATCTGTAATTTTATTATCACTTCACCAAAAGGCAACAAAGTTATTTGGGCTAATGAAAAGCTTAAGGTGTGTCAAGAAAATTAATAAGAAAGAGAATTCCAAGGAGAACAATGTCTTTATTGAGGTGTGAAATGCCAGAACCACAAAATCACTTAATTGCTACAGCCAGTTCTGTTTCTAGTACCAGTAGCAGTGAAGGAGTTAATAGTTGGGTGCTAATCAGACAGAGAATTTCTCTGTGACATGAAGTGCCTGTAGATAAGCAGCAATATGCCTTGTTTTACAGGTTTTCTGTAGCTGGGGCATGGTCCCTTGCTGCACAGCATATATTGAGAGAGGCGGATACACAGGACGGGGTCTAGCTTCCCATGTCACACCAAAATAAAACAGATGGTTTTTATAAACTGGAAACATGTTTTTAATAGTAGTTCTGTACAAGAAGTATCTCTGTGAAAACAATAGTATAGACGGGAATTTTTTTCCTCTCCCTAAACAGAGGTAAAAAGGAAAGCCAAGCAACCCACATAAATCTATTGTCAAGTCTCATGGGAAACCCCATAGGTGAATTATGAGTCATAATAAGAATTATTTGTTGTACTACTGTATGCAATCAATCAGCAATTCAGACACAGAAGACTTTTACCCTCTGTCTCTATCAGATAAACTCCATAACCCTTTCAGAGGACTTTAAACTAGATGTAAATTAATGTGAAGCATGAGCAACTCCTAATGTAGCCATACTTCCTCTCCTTCAGGGGTTCTCAGCCTTCTTCCACTCAGAATATCAAAGCTCTCAAAAATAAAAATAAGAAAGTATAAAAAATATTATCTTCCCATGCTCCCAGTTGCACAGTCTCATAGTTCCTGAACGGGTGGAAAGAGAAGCTGAGAAGAAACTCGTGCCTGTGAGGGGCATGATGTCCTAAAAGATAGAGAATGGCAAGATTTTTCAGTGTAGTGCTGCTAAGAGAGAGACGAGCTATGGGTAAAATGTGTGTGCGTTCATCTCTTCTGGCTTACAAATGATAGATGAAATGGAGGAAATAATCTGAAAAAATAAGTAGTGAAGCAAGAATCACAGTGAAGAAAATGTAAGGAATTATAATTCTGAATTTTCCCCACCACTCATTGCTTGTTCCAGAATCTCCCAGATATTTCACAGTCTGACCATTCAGATATTATAGATGTTTTTACACACTAAGCCAGAATGCTCAAAAACTTGATGCTCCGTGTCTCCTCTATATGACACAATAGTATCTCTGCTACTACTTATCAATCTATACTTTTCCTATGTAAATCCCACAATTTTTGGCCTTATCTTCTACAGCATAGAAGATGATGTGGAAAGCATTGAAAAAGTAAATGTCTCAATGAAAGACAAAATCCATTATTTTTTGTTCTCTATGGATTTGTACTTTGAAATTATCTTATAATATAATATATATAAAAAAATGTTTGTCTTAAGCAGGGGAACTAATAAGACTGGTATCCAGTTTCTGTTTTCTCTGTGAATGTAATAGTCCTGAGATATTTGCATTTTGGGTAAATGTGTGTGAAATTTGTCTAAGGCCTTGAACCACCGTCACAATATCCTCCACATTTCCCTCAGGGAAGCTCAGCTGACCACAGCAGCAACCTCACAAAGAACCTTCCCCAGTTCATCCCCAAGGGCAATTTCATAGCCCACAAATTCCACAACCATCTGATCATATTTGCATTTTTCCATCTTGGCAAACAGGTTATTATGGTGGAGGCATCTGAGGACAAGTTGAGTATGCCAACTGTGTTGTTTCTGGTTCCCAAAATAAATGTGGGTGTCAATCAGACATGCTGCTACATCCTCATCTAACATCTTCCTGTAAATGTTGTAAATAAAATGCTGGAATGTTACTAGGGCTTTAGAGAGGGAAGGAATGGGACAGGATTTACCTGTATTAACTGTAGAAAGAGATCTGAAGATCTTTGCTCAGCACTCATTTTATACTCCCTGAGAAGGCATGTTTATTTAAGTACTTTAAATAGTTTATTAACAAAATACAGAGGCTAATAGTTCCCAGCTGTGGTTAGACCTGGACTCAGTCACCTACACAAAGCTGCTAGAACAAGAGTTTTATTTGGTAAGTCACAGCCATCTGCTTAAGACATCAATAGATAGAATTTACTTGGAAATTATTTCCCTGAGGTAGTTCCATACATACCCTTGCTCTGAGACAGACAACGAATATCTTCTAGAGTCAAAGCAAACATTGATTTAGGACGGAGGATAACAGGCAGATCATCGGTGTTCCCTTGTCAAAGGCATCACAAATACTCTACTATTTCACAGGCAGTAAGTCTGTCATCAGCTTGTGGCTCTAGTTTGGGGCACCTGTGGTCACAGAAAATTTTCTGTTTGTTGTGGTTTGTTACGATGAGGTCTCACAGATATAATGTTCAAGCTAAATCCAAAAGAAATATTCTGAACTGAATCAGATTATGTGGAAAGATCAGTGGATCAAACCAGAATTGCTGGACATGATGGAACAATATCCAGAATATAACAATTCAAAATGTAATGATTTATTATGACAATGAACAGTGTGTGAATCAAGAAATACAGATGTCAACTTTAATAGGCACAAGTCTGGAGACCCCTTACTTGAATCTATTGTCACTTGAATTGGGTACAGAGTTGCACAATTTAGGCAAGTGAAATCCAGAATTCAGCTGAGGTTCATAAAGTTCATGATTATGCTGTAGGTTATCACCAACCAAGACGAGGTACCTGGTCAGAGTAAGGTTTTTAAAATGAAGAATTGTCAACAAAAGATTCCTTGATTCAAAATACACTTCTTCTCTCATAAATGAATTAGTTGCCATCAGTCAATCATAAACCCTGTGCAATATGACACACTACTACAAGGCTTTATTGTTTACCCAGGGGGTGGCACTCCATAAATCTGAATCATGGAAATTGGGTGAATTAGGTAGTCAATAAACCAGTCTAAAATTATAGTAACCCTCTCTCAGAGGGCTGACTGCAAGTGTCAATGAAATTATTCTAGTCTGTAACACATGTGAGACGAAAGAAAGCAACGGAACAGAGAAGGGGATTTGAGAGCAAATTCACAATAATTACAGAACTTTATACCCACTTTCCTTCCCATTCCTAGATATTCAGAGCTCGGACCTTGCCTTTAATTTTTAAAAAAGCCAGAAAGAATTACATTTCTTTCAGAATATTTGAAAACAAACAAAAATGAAGAAAAGTTGCAATAACAACCCAAGATAGGCTAGTCCAGAGGTAAGTACAGAAAAGTAACAGTGAGATGAGGTGCTGCTCCCACAGATGAAATTTCTACTGGTTACAGATGACAGAGTCTTCTTTTCAGTCTGCAAATACCTTCTCCTCAATTGCCTCTTTAAGTATAGGTGTAGGTGAAGGTCACTTGAGGCAGCGGCACACACTAAGCAGAGGCTATCACTAGCATCCCTTGACAGTGTGCAAGTCTTGATGACAAAGAAGCCCAGAGCTCACGTGCCCATTGTTCCCTCTGCTCAGCCTCCTTTTTAGACACACTGCACTTTTGTTTCCTCTGCCTCTGAACTGTACAAAAAAGCCGTGCTCTTTCTCTCCACTTCTCCATGTCACCCCTCAGGATGGTTATACTTAATGGAGAGTGCTGAAGGCTCTGCTGCTCATCAGAACTGCTCCAAGCTTCCAACTTCAGGCCAGGACCTACCACTGTTTATTTTCTCTTTCTAAACAGCTTTGTGGCTTCACGTTGACTGATATTTTGTTTTTTTGTTTGTTTGTTTGTTTTTTGTCTCCCTCTGCACCGCTGCCAATGTCCTATTTAGTGAGAAAATGGTCTGAAGGAATGGGCCAATTCTTGAAGGCAGAACTGCTGCTGAATGCAAAATCCTCACTCCAAACAGTGAGTGCAGGACTATTTAGCTTATTATGCAACACAGAAACTTGACATTACAATTAACTAATCACTTGAGCAATACCTATATTAATATACCACAGAGTCAAATGTACCCTCAACTCTGACACAAATAGTGGTCTCATTTCCCAACTAACACAGTCCCAAGTTTCTAATAAAAAAATGTCAAGAAGAGGGCAAAGCAGAAGCTCAGTACCTGTGAATTTTATCTTTCAGTAGCTGCCAAAAATCATCCTAAAATGACATTTTATTTACCAAAGATGAAAAGGGAAGATGAAATAGTGGTGGAATGTTTTTATTTTTCCCATTAAAAAACCAGTCTATTCTGAAGCAATACTTTTGTATTTTTTGAATCCAGATCCACCCCCTACTTTTTTTTTTTTTTTTTTTTTTTGAGGATATTCCTACTGGGCTGTCCTGTCTGAATAACTCTGTAAACATGTTTTTAAACATTCTCTTCCTCACTCTTGGGACTAAAAGATCTTTTCTATGACATTTTAAAGCATTAAAACAGCTTGAGGGCTAAAGAAAACATTATTCATGTAATCTTTGAAAAGTTTAGTTGTCAAGGAGACCAAGACCTTAGCGACCAGGTATGGAGGACTATTCAGCACACTGAGGTGCTTGTGAGGGACGGTGCAAGGATGTTAGTATACCTGGAGGCAAACATGCTTTGTGTTTCAAGAGCATCTTGTGTCTTGACATACCTTTTATTACACAACTAAGCAGCAACTCAAATTTCCTTCTCTTTGGATAGTATCACCTATGTAAAAACATGGTTAAATAACCTTATTTGGATGACGTATTTCTTCAATAAATGACTGGACTCAGGTATACTCTGGAAATATCATTCACAGACAGTCATTTTCCAAGGAAGAATGGATCCAAGAGAGCATTTGATATAATTGTGGAATAATGGCAGTCAACAAGTGACATACTGGAGAGGTGCTCTCCTTACTCCAGGCAATAGGAACACTATTAAATGAGTTCCTTTGATATTACTCGTGTTGTCATGATAGGGCAATGTCACACTATGCACAGTCTGAGACATGTGGAGGCAGATGCTTGTTTTCAGTTTGTACTAAAGTCAAAGTTTGTAAATTCTAAATCTTTCCCAGGTCCCAGGTGTTAACAGACTAAGTTAACACTGGGACCTGGGGAAGAAATGGATAGTTATTCACAGAAAACAATTCCATATTTCGAGGAGATTAACTTTTAGGTAAAAATATTTGTAAAAATTATAAAACTAAATATAATTACAGTTTGAGACAGTATGGCTAAAAAGGATGTTATTGAGAGTCACAAAATAACTAAACTAGTAGATGAGGGTTAATACATAGTTTTCCTTCACCAAAACCTCTTACAGGAGGCAGATTTCAGCACTGATATGAACTTCATGGCTAACAGGTCCATCCGCAGATACAACAGAGAATATTCCCCCTCAAATCCCTGATTCCAGTCACTAGTAAAATCAGCAGATTGCAGAGAGAGATCAGGCATGCATACTTCACTTCACAACAGCTACTGCCACTGCCAGAAATGGAGTCTTGCACTCGGTAAACCACTCTTCTGTCCTACAGGGCATTTCTATCTTAGTTTTGAATGTTATAAATTGTTAAGTAACATTTGTCTATAATCCATTTTAGATAAAGGACTGTATAATGGTCCTTGCTTTATGCCAAAAATTGAGATATTCCTTGGGCATTCAGATGTCCTAGTGCAACTCATTCACAAAGATGAAGGACCGTCTGTGAACGTGCCCACTAAGCCTCACACTGCTTGATGGGGTAACAGCACTAGAGGACTCTGATGTGTTAGATGCAGTCATGTTAAATGAGCTAGCTGTGATATATTACAACTCAGTGTGGTTTACAAAGCTGGTCATAGAAGCTTATGGTACACCTTGAATACTGCAGCAAGAGCTGAGTATATATTTGCTACAATTTAGTGAACCATTAAAGAGAACTACTTCACTGATCTGCAAAAAAAGAAAGGTCTAAAGCTCTTTTTTTTTTTCTCCAGTCTTTTTTCCTACACCTTTTTGTAGCATCCTCTCATAGGGCTGACATCAATATTTTCCAATGTGTGTTAAATGGAGTTGAAATGACCACATTCATATTTGCTTAACAACTAGAAATTCAACTTGTGAAGTACATAATCATGCTAAAGCATGTCTGTTTGTGTACTGACATTGATGGATGTCACCACAACATAAAGTGAAAACTTCACTATTTGCTGTCCACAGGACTGCAAAGGAATGCAAACCAGTGTTACTGTGGGGAAGGCTCTACAAAAAATGTTGGCAAGCCTGAGAAGATATTTTATTTTTTTTTTAAGTGGTGCATGTAAACATAACAAAAAGAAAGCTTTGTGAGAAATACATGGTTCAAAAATTGTAAATTATTAAACATCACACTAACGTGTTATTTGAAACCTTGTGAACTCTTTTTTCTTTCCAGCTTGTTTAGTGCTTTTTTATTAAGACATGAAAACGTATTTTCCAATTTATTGGTCCACTGTATTGGAATGTGATTTTAGAGGTACTTTATAAATTTAGAAATGTCAGACAGCAGCAAGTAGCTACACTCTTGATAAAATGCCAAGTTAACAACAACTTGTTTGAATAATTCTTTCATATACAAAACGTGCTTCCAACTAGTATCCTTGTCATATCATATCCAGCAACAGTGGCATGGAACAAAGATCAGGAAAATTTTGATGTAACAAAAAAAAGAAACTTCTTCAATGTATGGGTATGTTGCATTAAAATAAAAATTTTCAGGAAGAGAAGAGAAAAAAATGGCTACAAGTAAAGTGAAGAGAGAGCAGCTACTTCTAATGCACAGAAAAGACCATTGCTAAAAAAAAAAAAAAAAAGCTAAAAAGCTTTTCCAGAATTGGCTCCCTCTGAAGTTTGTTGAGCAATCATAATTGGAATCCACAGTTATCTGATGCTTAATGTTCCACTCTTAAAAAGTTTCTTAGTTATTTAATATTTTTACACTAATGTCTACATCTCACCTTTCCAAGTGACACCTTTTATAGCAAATTTTCAGCTACAGAACACTATTTTTCAATATAATCATCATTATCTATGCATTTTTGCCAGTGATGAACAAGAGCCTGCACGCCACACTCATATGCCATTGGAGCTGACCCACTATTTCACAGTTGCTATGATGGTGTAACTGCTAGGAAAATGTTGCCCATGTTGTCCATCTCTCATCAGCTCAAACAGATGGAAGTCAGAAGACACCAAATCCAGAATATGTGGTGAGAAAGATGGGACAGTCCAGCCAAGACTGGCAATGTGCTCCACGGTCTTTAAAGTTGTATGGGATTATGATGTTGCAAGAGAAAGGTTGTCTTACCCTTTGACTCTGACATTTTGAGCCTTCAGCTTAGTCAGCATTGTGAGGAAGAAGTCAGAGTTCATGGTTTTTTTGAGTACCAGAAAATCTGGAAAGATCATCCTTTTCCCATCCCAAATGACTGAGCCTATCACTTTACTTGCTAAGGGCTGTGTCTTGAACTTTTTTGTTCAATAGGAAATTCATATGTTGCCACTCCATGGACTGCTGTTTTAACTCTGGATCATGGTAGTGACACCACATCTCATCACCACGAACGATACAATAATGGTAACAAACACTTTCAGTTTTGTATTGACTAAATAGTTCCTGACAAACTTGGTTGTCATTCTTTCTGTTCTTCTGTTGTGAGCATTTGTAAGGACCCACCTGTCACAAACTTTCCTATATTTCAATGTTGCCAACATTGTTTCTAATGCATTGAAGCAGATATTCAGCTCTGTACACAGTTCTCAGGTTGTAATCCACCAATTTATTGGATAAGCTGATGGAAATATTCTTCAATTCAGAGTGTGAGAGCTGTGCATGGCTATTTAGAACGTGGCTTGTCTTTCACATCCCTGTTGCCACTGCTGAAATGTACTACTCACCACCCCACTATACTCACATTCACTGCTGGTCTCTAGAAATGTTCAATAAACATTGATGAATGTCAGTGGATGCCATTTTTTTCCACATAGTGGAGTTCAGTGATATGCCTTTACTTCATACCCTCTCCTATATCGATACGTCTTATCAGTCTGCCCCTTTACTGGGATGGCACTGCTCCTTTGTACAATAAGGCAGAGGCTGATCAAGCCAAGCCTGAAAGCAATAAAGTCCATCAAAGGGTCTCTAAATTGAATTGTTGTAATTTGTACCTTGCAAATGCACACTTCTTGTGTCTTCACCAGTGTATTCCTTAAGTTCATTTTGTTTGAAAAATGAACTAAAAAAGTTCAACACTTTACATCAAAAATTAAAGAACCACATGAGCTATGTTTATGTGCAATAGACTTTCATGCCATACACCTTCTCTTCATTTGCTGTCCAGTAAGCAGTCTAGCAGAAATCAATTTGATTAATACCTTCATTTTGTGTTGTCATACACATGCTTTGTTTAAAAAAATAAAAATAAAAAGTGGATGACGTTTATTATTTCAGCAGTAAACTCAGAAAGGTGTTGCTTACAGTGTTAAAGTTCTGGATTAATGAACAAATCTGGAACCATCACTTCTTTTATACAGAGCTGTCATGACTTTCCACAGAAATAAGAACTGAAGGACTGTGCACATGAATAAATGTGAAAAAAGGACGGGGCAAGTGTAGATTTTTATATTAAAGAATAGGTTTCTATTTGACATTTCCTTTCACATTACAAGGATAATAAATGGTATTTCAATCACACTTCTGCTTAATTTTCTTCTCCATTTGGAGGACAAAAAGTGATACTGTTTTTTGATTCTTACTAATTATTATCTTTTTTTTCCCCAGACCCAAATCAATTGAAGTATCATAGAGGTTTTCAAATTAATTATTAGATTTTTCCCTTGACTCATTTCAGACACTTTTATTAGAAAAGTGATTGATATATTAACACCATTAATTACTTATTTGACCCATTAATTCTGTGTATCTGCACAGACCTAATTTAAACAGCCTACACTGAATCTAATATCTCATTTTACCAATCGAAAATTAAGTTTTTGATACTCCTGACTGCTGAGTTTGTGTCATGCTGAAAAACATTGTTCCCACCTCATGCATCTATTTCATATTCCCACTCCTCTTTCTCGGTCCCAAAAAGATCTCCAGACTCTGCCACTGAAAGATTCCTATGAGCTTCGTTTCCTTCTCTCAATAAACAAGACTATCTCAATAGGCCTCCATAAACGACAGTTCCCGTTCATTTGACATAATTTGCCTTTCCACTATCAAGCTAAATTTCTTCAATAGACTCTTAATTATTCTAAACCCATTATCTAATGCTATTATAAATGTTTAAATAATATTTGATGTAATCCTGGTCCCACTGAAGTTAATGGGAATATTGCTGTTGCCTTAATTAAGATCAAGATAAAATTTATATTGTTTAATTTGTCACATATTACTGTTGGGTAAAAACAACCTAGTTAGTATTCAGAGGTACTAAACAAACCCATCTCCCAGGCTGGAGCTGGCAGGTCCTCAACACTTTTCTGGAGAAGGCCATGAGCCTGTGGTGCACAATGGGTGGGTAGAGAAGGAAACAGTCACAGGACTGTGCACTGTGCTGTGCTGCAGCAGGCCCAGCATGCTTCCAGCTCTTTGAGATGCTCAGAACCTTTAAATGGAGTACTGGAGTCAGGATGCATCAAAAGAACAGAAATAAAAGGAAAAAGAGAAGTGAGAAAATGGAAAAAAACCTTTCTGAATCTGAGAAAAGACCAAGTAATTTTTTTTTTCAAATTATTTGAACAAAAGTCTTGATAATTTTAAATAAAATATTGTTTTTTAAGTCTGGAAAAAAGCATTGTGTACGTTGATCATATCTGGTTCAAAAAGAAATGCAACTTTTAAAGCAGAAAAAACTGTTAAAATGACATTTTTTGGCTGCTGCCCATTTAGATCTCATTAAAATTTAGAAAACAAACTGCAAGTTTTTCAGACTACCAGCAAAAGCCACATTTGTTCTTACACTTTAAGCCAATCATTAAAAGGGAGAGAGGGAGAGAGAGAGAGAGAGAGGGAAAGGCAGTTAAATCTATAATTAAGATTTACTGAATTTTTAAATATCTTTCATACCGGTCTAATACCACATTATGTTCTGCACTGTGATGATAATTTCAGAAGACAAAATTAAGCAGTAGATTAATTTGTGGCACCTTTGTTATGTTCATGGGCAATTACTTCTTGACTTCTGTGAAGTCCCTTCACCAGAGTGTCATACTTGCTGGAGTGACTAGTCCCATGGAGGCATCCAAAACTCCTACTGAGTTTTTGGTTCTGATTCCTCTACCTGAGAAGAGTTCCCTTGGCTGTTTCCCCATTTGTTCACAGTTGTAGTTGTTCCTAGCACTATAATCAATAAAGGCTGACTGAGGGATGATTCATCTCCTGTTTTGGGGAAAGCAACATAAAAGCAACATGTAACATGCTGCCACTGGCTGAAAAGACAGAGGAGCAGAATGTGCTGTTGCTGACTTCTGGAGACGGGAACCACATCTGTAAAGGGTCCAAGCACTGGGTACCTATTCCCATCTCCTCTCACTTTCACCCTGTCATCTTCTCAGTGTTTGCATCCTGTTTCCCACCCTGTTCTAAGAGAAAGGAAGAAAGTTGACCTCTGACTTCTTCCCAGGATTCAAGGGAAGAAGGCACTGAGATACTGAACACAAGGTTCTCTATCATTTGAAGCACATCTGGATATGATGAGCACAGCACTACCATATGAGAAGCAGGAAAAAGGTTATATGTGATTCATATAAAAATATACATGCCAATAGAAATGACTGAATTCCCTGTTGTGCTCATTTGCTGGGATTTCAACATCTATCTACAGCTACCAGGTTGGAGCTCTGATAACGAGTTTCCTGCTACGGCTGGGAAGCTTAGAAATACAGTATCCCAAGTCTTTGAGCACTTTGTGATTTTTTATTAAGTCCCTGATCCGTACAGTACTGCAGTTGCACAGGTTCAAGATCTATTGGTTGAAAGGAAGAGCTCATTGAGTGATAAATCGACACCCTGTTGGATGTCTGCACACCTTGCCCTGCCCTTATTCTAGACGGCTTGAAGTATCTCACCAGTGAACATTATTTCTGTAGTGAATTCAGGAATAAGCTAGTTTTGTTACAGAGCTGTGACATAGGATGTCCTGAAGGTGAAAGTACTAAGAGGCTCTTCTTCATCTGCAAGAATATTTTACACCGCAGAGAAATATGCTTAGATGCTCTCTGAGAGCTCTAAAATGACACTGCTGACTTTCACTTTCCCTTTCTCAGGTCAAAGGTGAAATGTCTTCAAGATGGTCCCTAGAAATGGTCAATAGACCTCAAGATTCATGATAGAAACCTGAATTATTGGTAGGATCTTACAATCTTAATTTTCTGTATGACCCCAGATGTAGAACATCATTCCATACTTTATGGTTTACTTTTGAGATCTCACTTGCATTTTAAATGGGAGGGTCGTAAAATACAACATTGCTGTGTGGCTTTCTTTTCCATGGTAACATATACCCAGTAATTAAAATTTTCTGCTCAAATCATCCTACATATTACAATCTTTGTGTTAATCCTAAACATAAGTGTAACAAATAAATCAATGAAGAGTTCGTGGCCCCTCGCAAGACAAATGGTATCTGCTTCCTTTGACGGTAACTAATGACAATGCTACATTTTCATCACCTTCCTAATCTTGCAGTTATATAACTCTCTTCTAGCCTGGTATTTATTTGTGTTGGAAGAGAATAGCAAATACATACTACAAAGTGCCTACAACAAAGCAGTACTTGTATATAAAAGCACTTTCAGGCATTTATAATATTTACTGTAGGTCATCAAATATATCCCCTGCTGTGAAAGAGTGTCTTTGTTGTTCTTCAGCTCTTCTTCTAGTTGTTTTATCTTCCACAAAGAGAAATACCCTTATCTGCTCTTACCCACTCTAACTCAAACTGTAATCTTCAGCTTTTATCTGTATTGTTCTTGGGGAAAAATATATCATTCCATATAAGCAGAGATAAACCCAAGTAAAATATGCTTCAAATGCATTAATCTATAACAGTGCAACTCTTAAACATGGGGAGTTTTCAAATCACAGCATTATATGACAAAGCCATAAACAGTGTTGCAAAAATCTTGATATGAAATGAGATTTTAATTTCTTTCTTTTAAAAGAAAAGCATAAATAGGTATGTTCTTAACATTGTCAGTTTTCTGCTGTGACACTTTAAAGAAAAATCCCAGTGAAGAAAAACCTGACTGAAAGATAGCATTGCTTAGGCACCCCAACTGCAAATGAGCATCCATAAAGCTCACATGCCTTGAAGCTACAAAAGATTATCCTTTATCCTTCATCTCTCTCTGCCCTTTGGAAATGCTAGGCTAATGTATATAAAAACTGTGCATGCCCTGCCTGCTGGGAAGCATTACCAAACACTTCCAAACAGTTTCTTCTACGTTAATTTGCTTCTTGGTGGTCACTTTTTATTAAAATGCTACCACGTTGCACTGCCATATAATATCCCGTTACACGTAGGACCAAATACCAAGTTTAAAAATTCAGCAAAAGAATAACAAGATTAAAAATATACTTTTTCTGTGTATATCCTTCTCAACTGCCACTTCCTGACTTTAACTGAGAGCCACACCAGTATCTCTTTACCATTATCTCAGTTTGCTTTAAATTGAATTGTTTGTCAGAGGGACAGGTTGGTCAAGAAAACAGATGTAACAATTCTCAGCATCAAGCAAGGATGAAACTAGTGGGATCCTTCAGTCTTGGTTTTGCTGGCTGACCACCATCAGATTATAGATATGAGCTTGGCTGCATGATGAATAATTAAATAATATTTTAAAATCTTGACCATGAGTTGTTGGAAATGTGGATACAGAGCCAAAACAAGAGTACAGAAAGTTCTGCATCCAAAAGCTATTGCAAAAAAACAAAAATTTTTAAAATGTTCAGGTTTTGTGGGGCTTCTAACGACTGCTGAGCTATTTTCAGAATGACTCAAATTGTGGATTGTGAACATTTTTGTGTAAATCTAGAAGTCTTTATTTTAAGTATCTGTGTTACAGGAACACCATGTACATACTGAGTAGGTTTTTGAGAATAGGGGGCTTGAGGGAAAAAGGGGAATGGAGGTTTCTTGATTCTGTAGAACTCAACTTGGCATTTGATATCTACCTTTTACTTATTCTGAACTTTCAGAATCTTTTCAAAACTGTTTGTTTTTTTTTTTTTTATTTGACTTTTTAAAAATAACATATCAGATTATAAACAATACAAAAAGTTTGTACTGTGTTTGCATTATTAATAAAAGAAGCATCACCTCAGTGGCTGTTTGTCTAATCAAAACACATGTACTATAAATAATGGAAAGAAGGACATCTCCTGACCTGAAACAAATAAAGCTTACTTTCTAACCGATACAGGCTACTGAAAGACAGAAAGATACAGAAAGATACATGCAGAGTTTACTCTGAAGAGTTTATTGTGGGTGATTAATCAATTATAGGGAAAGGGGCAAATCTGAGAGGAGTTTCTTGTGTCATAGAAATCCATCACATCTTCCTTTCCTGGAAGGCACAAAAAGATGATGAAACAGTAGGGTAGGGAGCCAGACCTGCTGCTGGAAAGACAGTTCAGGGCAGATAGGACTTCACAAATCTGTAGAAGTCACAGAAAATAAGCCTGAGAGAAGATGACTAGGACCAGCTTCACACATGCAGTTTACCTATATGCTTGCAGGAAGTCTAACACGGATATATCAGACAACTTCGAGCAACTACCCCAAAAATATTCCAAAATCAACCACACAAAAAGTCTGACCTATAAACTATTCAATTAGCTTGTTCAATCAGATCTAACCTGTGTGATCTAGGCAAAGACAGTAGTTAGTTTTCTGTACTTCCCACAACCTGCTCTGAATGCAAGCAGAATGAAAGATAACCACTCAAGGCAGTAGGCAGAAGATAACCACTGAAAGACAGTGACGGTAGTTCTGTTAACCCTGGTAGAGCTGACAGACCTGAATTCCAGCCTGGATATTTTCAGTTATTAATGGAGTTATTTCACTACATGTTACTGAAACCATAAAGAAAACAGCACGACTATGCTTAATCCTGCAAGGTGCTGAGCAACTTGGTCTTAAATCAGTAGTGACTTTCACTTTTGAGTGGCCTAGGAACAGGACCCTCTTTGTCTAAACACTGCATTTGAGCCTGATCATGAAAAGGCAAATTTTGATAGCAAAACTTCCTTAACTAAAGAAAAGAGTATATTATGAAATAAAGGCAGATTTTGATTGTAACATCACAAACATCTACTCATATAAAAAGAGGATTGCATAGCAAAATAATAGCGTTGCCAGGATGCTATTAATTTTTTTCATGTATTTTTTGTTTTGTTTTTTGAGAGAGAGAGAGAAGCATTTGGTGTCAGATTAGTTATCTTAGTATCACAGTGCTGATAACCCATTCAAGTCATGCTCTTATTTTCATGGTTATGGAATAACATCCGCTTTGTTTGAAAAGTGAAACACTAAATTTTCTCAGTACTTTCTTTTTCTTTTTAAGCATACAATGGACTAAATTGTGCACTTGGTTACACCCATATAACTTCAGAATTGTATGAATGAAACTAACTGCGAAATAGGGCTTACTTTGTGAGCCTATTTCAGCATGTGTTTAATTGAGCTAACCAAGCAAGACAAGGTTTTGCGTACAAAGAATTTTTTTTTAATTGTAAAAACACATTTTTTTTCCATCTCCGCCTCGGTCCTTAAAAAAAAAAAAAAAGATGAAGAAAGCAGGAACAATGCTAATTACATTTTATAAGCAGTTTAAGAATGGGCAGGAGGATGGGGAGGCATGGAAAACAGGCCCCTGCAGAAAATGTGTGAGGGTGAAAATAAAGTTCTCCTGAGATGGATAGAACTTTCTGTTTTACAGGCTTCCAAATGAATGGTTCAGATGTTGTGAACACAATGGATAGTAATGATGATTACTTTTGCCAATGCCTATGGTGATGTTATAAGCTAATTATATTAGTCATTTACGCAAAGGCAAGATGTCTTTGATAGCTACTATTTGAAGCAACAATTCAGCATGTTGAGTCACTGTTAAGTCACTCTTAGAGACAGACTCTGATTCCACTTACATCCAAATGAATCTTCAGCAACTTCACTGAGCATGGCAGCTTCAATCTGTACTTAAATCTCTATCCAAAATTGTAGTTCTGCTTATTTTCTTTTTCTACATACATTTCTTGTTATTTTTCACAGATCACTTTGAGTTAAATCACCTAACCCACACTTTATGAGGATACAATAATCCATAGTCTGCATCTGAAGATACCTGATGTCCATAAAAGTTATTGATCTCTTTTCAACTTTATCTATTTTGGCACTTTTACTGCTCTGACACATTGGAGCCATTAATTTCTCAGTAAATGATAGGAAATTCAGACACATTACTCAGTGGGGCATATAGGCACCGAAATGCCATTTACACCATTGAAAAAATTATTTTAAACCCTTCTTGAGATGTATTGCTGAGCATACGGTTTTTGTGAAAACCTAACAAGACTCTTTTTATTAACAGACTGGCTCTGTAGATGTTCCTGTAAAGGACATTAAGTCTTATATATATATATATTAACTTTATAATTAGGGGAAGACAGATCTGGCAACCAGCAACTTATTTTAATATTCTAAGTTACATTCTATTCTGCAGCTCCAGGTCTGACTTTTAAGAGTAAGATTGTAAGAACACACAAGCCTCCTTTCTCTGGATCCACCTACCCCACGTCAGGCAAGATGGAGAGCAGCCAACCAGCTGTTTTTCTTTGTCTCCTGGCACAGATGCTTACCAGGGGCTCTGCCAGTAGAGTAGATATACAGCAGAACTCTAATCTGACGTAGCATCCCAGAAGTTGCATGTTCCACCAGCCTAACACAGTACAGTCCTTCTGTAGGGAAGTGGAGGGTAGCCAATGCAGGAGATAATTGTTATTTTCACATTAGCAGTTAACTCCCCATTGGAAAGGTCAGTTCTTGTGTTTGGGCACAAAAGGGATCTTACTTAAAATGGGATACTTCTTCTCCTAGGTCCATAAATTCACAAGTCCAAAGGTGTCATGAACGTCTAAATACAGCATGGCTGCAACAGTAGTAGAGTGAGATTTCTGAAACCTGTCAAGTTACTGTATCTCAAAAGTCCATAAATGAAATTGTAATTTTTATGCCTGTGTGAAGAGCCACACGGACAACGCATTGCTTGGATTTTTTAATTGCCCTTCTTCCTCAGGTTCAATGACCAGCAAGGAGCTCAGGTTATCCATCTTCAGCATCTTAATAGTCTTGAAGTAAAGCCTAATTTCTGTCCTTTAGGTCTTTGAATGCTTATGAATTTGATTCCTACAGGTTTTCAGTTGCAAAGAAAATTAAATTGCACCCATAATGATTTTATTTTGTTTTCAGGGTTAATCTCAATTCCTTTGCCATCTTTATTCATCCTGACCCATAACTTTCAAAGCCTGCATGAATGACAATTTCAGTGACTAGCACCTTATCAATTCCTTATTAACAGTTACCAAACATTTAAGTATAGTACTGTAGGGAAGATGAGAGCTGTCATCATTGTTAACTGAAACTAGAAAGCCTGTGAGATTTTCAGAGAATTGTGTCAGGACTTCACCAGACTCACATCGCTTGAGTCTTTTCTTGTCATGCGTCAGAAAGGTCTCTGTAAGAAGAAATAGTAATTCACATTGCAAAGATGCAAGAAATAAAAATCAGAAATCATCCTTGCTGTGTGTTCTCTTCTGAGAGACAATAATTTTTACAAGTTATCTTTGTTGTATATTTCAAGCACAAAATTGGAGGGCAGCACTGTTATGGATGAAATTTCTACTAATTCCTGTATCGCTTAACTCCTAGAAATCTGCATGACAAAACAGCAAGAGAATGCTTACATTTATGTATATAATACACGCTCTATTCAATTTCTGTAATACAATTTATTTCCAATATTAAAATTGCCAGGATCACTGACAATACAAAACTGTTTGCCTCATATACCACTGCCCATTTTCCAGTACTCAGACTGGTCATGGTACTGCTGTTACCTCTTTTTCCTCAAGGGGTCAGTTCATTGTTTGATTCCTTTGAACTTCAGCTGATTCCAGGTGTTTAGAGGGGGATGAATAGTGTCAGTGGTATAACACACATATTGTGAAGAAATGACTTTTTAAAGGTCAGTTCCAGGAGCCCAAGTTTGAAATGTTGAGTGAATAAGAATTATGGGAGAGGACTTGATTCTTGACCTATGGGCTTTCTGTGCTTGCTAATTTTGAAAGACACTTTAAAGTCTCTCCTGAAGTATCTTTCTTATTTGTAGTATCTTTTATCTAAAAAAAGCATTTGATGTCACTTTTGCTTCAGATAAATCATTTTTGGAGTTTGGAAGTGAGAAGAATATTCTTCTGTTGGATTTCTTTGTCGCTGAATCTTTGTGAGTTCCTTATCTTTCAAGCACCAACCGCTAATATTTATAAATCTTGTCTCCTAGACGAGAGTGATAGGTGCTTCTTGGGTAGCTATTATGATGTGAAATCCTACCTGACACTTGCCCAGATAACACAAGTGCCCAGCTGTGTAGCTGCAGTTTGAAATCCATCAACATTCCAAATTCAAAACGTCAATAAAATGACACACAGAGAAGTTCTCTCCGCTAGCAAATAATACTGCAAGGATTGCACTAGAACAGGCACTTTTCTAACTATATAAATAATCAAGCACTGGATCAATCTTTTCAAAGTTCGTTGAGACTTTGGTCAGATGCAAAATCTTTCCTTCACAAGAACTATATAGCTAGTGAAAAATAATCTCTTACAATATTTTGGCATTTCTGTTGTTTGTTGGTTTGCTTTGTTTTGTTTTTGTCAAATCTGTAATGTAAAAATGGAAGAGTGAAAGTAAAATGCAGAACAAGACATAAAACCATACAAAATATTCCATTTTCATCCTCTCAGTTTGACAGTAGCCAAAGTAACATGCTAATTGACATAATGAGATATCACTAAAATAGTCTGCATGAACCACATCCTAATACAAATTATTCTTAGTTTATTATCTTACTGAGGCTTTCTATTCTTAAGAAAAATTATTCTGAAAGTAAAGTGCAGAACAGCTCATGAGGAATGCATGTTGATTTGGGATCTGATGGAGAACTGCAAGGTGGTATTTCATCTCTTTTCAAGCAGAGTTCAGGATTAAATTATTTTTCCTTCCCTCCTCCCAGATAATTTCTGAACACATAGTCTTATTTCAGCCTAACCTCTAATGCTGAAAACAGATATGTTCCTCTGTAACTAATGAGACTTAAAAGTGAAAGGAGAACAGAAACAAGGTTACTGTCCCAACTAACAGAAAATGCCATGCAGCTTACTTCTCCTCTTAGCTGGCCAGGTAGATGCACCTTGCCCTGGGGCTCTCCTGCACCTAAGGGATGATGTCACATGGGAAAGGAGAGAGATTAATTCAGTTCAGGGATTAAGAAACAAAAGTATTAGATCTCATTAGCTCTGCTGCTCTTAGAAAAACAACCCCTCCTCCCTTCTGCCACCACTACACCCCAGTCTGGTTTTCTTTCAGTATATAATGGTATTAATTCTTTATAGTTCTCAGTGCTCTCTGACAAGTCCTAAATTCTCTAATACTGAGGACCAGTCTGTGATTTTTTTTCACCCTTGCTCTGATAAAGGGTTGCTCACTTAAGTAGTCCCATTAACCCCACTATTTGTGTTAACCACCTGCTGTTTGCTTGAGTAAAGAATTCATGAAAGTGAGCAAAAGCTTTGGGAAAAGTAAGATTTCTTCTTATACAGTTCACACGCCCAGTGCTTCATATATTGTTAACAATAGAACCACAAACACCTCCTGTAAAAGAACATCTGGGACCAGATCTGTAGCTTTTTAAACTCAATAGTAGTCTATTTCAACAGAATTTTGGATCAGGGCCATAAAAAGCAAACTCCTTGCAGAATCCAGCCTTTTACAATACGAACGATTACTGGTAGGTGTATCACCAACCTTCAGTATTTTAACACCACACCCTGACATAAGTGATTATTCATTATTCTGTGGGAAAAAGACCTTTATATGTAAATCCTGGGAATACGGAAGATTAAAATCAGGTAGTGTACTTAAACACATTTGTAATAATTAATAAAAAATTACAAACAGGTGAGAGAGGATAACTGCTTCTGAAACATTTATTCTACTAGTAATTTTATTACCATTGAATTCTTGCCAGCCAGGAAACACCTAGAGGCTCATGTTTCACACCCAGTATTGCAGAGGTGAAAAGGTAGAACA
Organism: Callipepla californica brunnescens; assembly: GCA_023055505.1. Lineage (NCBI taxonomy): Eukaryota > Metazoa > Chordata > Aves > Galliformes > Odontophoridae > Callipepla > Callipepla californica. The sequence continues at coordinate 449,665 of JALIRH010000064.1, forward strand.
TTCTGCCTTAACAAGTATGCAAAGAGCAACTTCAAGCGGAAACAAGTTTAGCACCCATCTCTTACTGGCTCAACCACAGAGAAACTCTCCATAATAACTCGCAGCTTCTACAAGGTTCTGCCTTGGGTCTTGGCTGCAGGAAGGCATGCGCGTGCGCATAGACACGTATGGGCACACGCAAGTGCACACCCTAAATCCACTTGTCACATGAAGGATTTCACTAGCTCATTAGATTTTCTGTTTTACTATACACTCAAAAAGAAAAACAGAAAACTGGAAAAGAAATGAAAATAAAAAATCGTATTACAAGTTCATATAGAAAAACAGCTAGCTAAAGTGCCACATAACAGTCTTGCAGGGCACAGACTACATCTTCACTAAAGACAGCAACAAAATGCTATATTGGAAGTGGAATAATTATTCCTCTTTTAAGGAATAAATCCTTCTGTTATAATGTACTATGCAACCCAGAGGCATAGCGATCTCTCCAGATGACAGTAATTCTCACTATCCTTATCAAAAATGACAGTTGTTCCTTTGAAGCAGATTGCCTTGGTAAGGCACCAGCTGAAATGCCAGTTTTATTCTGTCACGATACGAACCTATCCCAACTCAGCGTGCACTTAACATCTTCCTTCTGTGAAAGCAAATACAGGTTGCTTTTTTTCCTTTTCTCCTTCAAATGTGCACTTTACCTTGTGTGTGTAGTTGCCTAGAAAAGCAAGATACACAGAATAGAGCAGACAAGGTTGATTTAAACAAAAGGAGAACTGAAATATTCCCTCATCTTCAGCCAGATTCCCTGTTACCCACAATTAAAGGATCTTACACGCGCCTTTATTTATTATGCAGGGTCTAGAATTCCCAAATACATGTATTCATTAACGTATGTCTTCAGTATGTGTTTTACAGTGGTGACAGAACAAAAAATGAGCTAATAAACTCATTGAAAGGGGCTCAAAATATTTCTACAGAGTTTCTGACGTCATCTCTGCCATGAGGAAGATTTGGGTTTTGGTTTTTGCTTTATAAACACAAGGCCAAAGTGTTGGCATTACTGCAGATAAAAATATTGGCACCAGTATTGACATTACTGCAGCTAGTTCCACATAATCCTCCTGCCCAGTACTGGCACAGATGCAAGCAGATACACCTTGAAAGGAGCTGCTTATAGACTGAAGTCTAGCTGATTTGGACCAGGAAGAACAATGTTTAAAATAAGCAGAAACAAAATGGCATTTTGAATGCCATTCTGCATCATGTAGCTGCACAAACTGCCCTTGTTTAACTTCTCTGGGCAAAGAGAAAAAGTGGAAAATAAACACAATTTTTGAGTATGATATATTCTTATAATGATTCCAGTCAATGTATAGAAACTTGACACAGTTATCAGAAAGAAGATTCTTCTATTAAACCTATGGTGGTATGGAAATGATAAGCTGTTTTATGTGTACAAACCCTTTTTAATACAGAAACAGAAGTTTTAAGTTTTGCATTACACTTGCACAATTATTCAGGCTGAAAATAGAAACCAAAACCACTTCTCTGCAGTAGCTGGTAATGCCTAACAGTAATCCAAAGGCTTACAATCATTCTTCAGAAAGGTTTAATGAATCATACACAACTGTTAATTAAAATTAATTAATTAATTAATCTATTCACAGATAATTTGTAGAATAAGGGAAAGACCAACTAATAATAGGAATCTGTAAGCAATACCATGTGTGGGTGAGAACGATTTCCTCTAGCTGCATGCATATATTCATTTTGTCACTCAGCCCTAATTTGCACCTGGAAGAAAGGAGGAGTCATATCCCTCATCATCTTGCACATGATAAAATCATTTTCATCCATGCAAAGTGACCACAGGATTCTCCACCAGAACTCTGCTTTCCAATTTAAGCATTTTACATCTGCCACACACTGGTCTAACTGTCCAGATATATTATCACCCCAGGCATATTATCAGCCTGCATATGGAGCTAGCCATGATTAGCTAAAAGATATAGTTGAAATTATTTTTATAAATAGGAAATAAATAGCAGAGGGGTAGGGGTAGAATAGTGACTTATGATAATAAAGATGGTTTAGTATTATATATATATAGGGAGAGTTCATACTTTGTTATAATTTGTTAGCACTCTGGACACATCATTTTTCATCATGTACTTTGAATGAGAGAAAGATACACTTTATAAGAATCCTCCATGCTTATATTATAGCATCATTCTCTCTTAATAGCCTTCTGGCTATCCACATGCTTCATAGTAGAAATTATCTGCCAAAATCACTTAATGTTGAAGATATCATGGGACTGCAGGAAAAAGTCCACATTATAGTTTGTCTTCATTTCTTCTTCAATTTCTTTATTTTTCCATCAATCACCATAGTTGATTCTTTAATAGTGCCCTTGAGAATCCCTACCAAGAAGGCAGAAAGTCCACAGGCTCTCTCTCAGTCAGATGTTTCAAGCATACTCCGAGGATCTTGTAAAGCCTCTTTAATACAGAACGGATCATTCAGGTCTCAAAATGTTTAATATAATCTCTCCTCCAGTCAGCCTAAGGGACCACAATCCTCAGGGCTGTAGCCCTTCCCCTAATTTTCTGAGGTTTCGAAAATGTCAAGGCTAATCTTAGATTCACATAGGGTGTTTTTAAATAAGTTGCTTGACCTTTGTGTTTCACAGATGTTCTGCCTGATGCAAACCAATTATGTGGAAAGTGTGACACCAATTTTTTCTGGTATATTCATGGTCTTTCCTGCTACTGTCATACCAAAGCAGCTTTTAAGACTTGTGAAAATCTATAGCTATTGTTGATCCAACCTTAGACTGTTCTGCAGCTACAGATTATTGATTTTCATGGAGTTATGCAAAGGTGAGGAAATATTACTGCCATTTTTAATGGAAAACCTCAAACTTCGGGCAATGCTGCACATTCAAAGTCATCCAGCAGACAAAAGTCAGAGCCGGAAACAGACTTGGTTTTCTGAGGCCACACTCAGGGTACTAACCTTATGAACATCAGTCAGTGTTGTTCAGTAGATTAACCAATTAATCAACTACTTTTTCAATTTTCCATTTTAATACTGCCTGACACAAACTCCAATAAACCTGGTTAAACCACTGAGAGAGGACTCACTCCAGACAAACTGAGATCAAATTTCTTATTCTATATCAGCCCAAGAGACCAAATTGGTCCTCTATATATCTTCTGTCTGAACAGATCATTCATGGCTATAACGTGAAGAAAGAATTTTTTCAAACATTTCACAACATTAAGGTTTGAGCAGAATCTTTCAACAGTTTGCAATGTCATTTCAATACTCTTCTGTGACACCAACAGTATCTGCTCTATTTTGGAAGTAGATGCTTGTGCACACAGAGCATGTGCAACTCAACAAAGCATTTCCCTAGATTTCAGTGCAATCAGCCTTTGTTGTAGATGGAGCCCTTATTATGCATACTTCCATTTTACTGATTTGAAGAAAGAAAGTCTACAACAAATTACAAATTCCAGGAAGGATCACAATCATGACTTTTTCCTTTTCTCAAGATGCACCACGATGGGCAGAAGGCAGAGTAATAAGACAGTCTATCATTTTGCCCAGCATTCATTCTAGAAACACGATTTAAATGTGGTGGAATACTCTAAAGAATCCATAAGAACAGCTTTCCTACTCAAAGATATAAGAACTCTGTTAATCTTTACTGAAATTCTGCTAGCATTTACTAAAATGTGCATCAACTTTTCTCATAATTACCCGTATTCTACTGTCACTATTAATCTTGATAACTATGAGTATCTTTCTGTCAACAGCATTTCTAGTGTGGCCATTAATGGTAGCAGTATTTCTAGATATTAATTAAGGTTTAAATTTTTCCTTATACATCTTGGTTAGACATGATGGAACAGATTGACTGTTGGAAGTCTTGCGGCTATTTTGCCTTACTGAACATACCTTTGAGCACTTTGAACATTTTCAATGAGTATACTCATATTCAATGAGTATATTGATTTTCTGTGCTTAACATTCTCAGTGGAGTTATTTGAGAAGTGGCAGGTAGACCCTTGAGGCCTCAAACTTAGTTTGTCCCTTGTATAAGAAAGGTTTAAAATTCAAATACAGTAATGAACACCTATGTGCAAAGCACAGATTGTGAAGAGGAAAATATCTTCAGCAGGAGTAGATTTTGCAGGTGTTACTCATCCTATTGTGTTACAGCCAAAGTTTCGAAGCCAGCACTCGGCAAAGGTGTAACACATAGTGTGAATGTCATGGAGAGCTGTGAAGTTTCCTCATATGATATGGCACCATTACAGAAACACCTGTGTTAAAAATAACTTCGAGACTGTTCACTCTGAGGTATTCCTTAACCTTAAAAATGTTTCCTTTCTTGCCTTGATGCTTTAATACTTGCTTTATGTTCCAGACCACGACTGTGACAGTAAAAGCATAATGTTTTTCTCTTCTTCTGATAAAGAATAACATGTCTACATAGCATGAAACAGTTAGGGGACCTTCTGATAAATGAGAAAGGAGAACGTATATGGAGAAGACTAAGGCACTGAACAAGATCTTTGCATCAGTATCTCACACCTCTTGTGCCCCTGTAAGGAGGTAGCTGGGGGAAGAGAAATCTCTCCCACAGTAAGAGCACAGCAAGTCTGCGACAACTTCATGAGGCTGAATGTGTTCAAGTTTATGGGGCAAGACCATGCATCCCAGGGTTCTGAATGAACTGCCTGATGTGGTTTCCAAGCTGTTCTCCATCATATTTGTAAAATCACGGCTGTCAGGAGAAGTCCCTGATGACTGGAAAAAGGGAAACATCACTCCCCTTTTTAAGAAAACGAGAAAGGAAGACCTGAGGAACTACAGGCTGGTGAGCTTCACATCTGCTCCTGGGAAGACCATGAAGCAAATCCTCCTGGAAGCTGTGTTAAGGCACACGCAAGACAAGGAGGTGATCTAAGACAGCCAGTACAGCTCCACCAGGTCAGTTCATGCTTGATAAATTGTGATGGAGTGACAGCATCAGTGGACCAAGAGCAAATAGTATCGTCTACCTGGATTTGTTCAAGGCCTTTGACATGGTCCCACATCACATACTTATCTCTAAACTGGAGAAATATAGATTTGACCTTTGGACTATTAAGTGGATAGACAATTGGTCAGATGGTTGCAGGCAGAGCTTTGTGGTCAATGGCTCTAAATCCAAATGGAGGCTGGTCACAAGTGGTCTCCCAGGGGTTTGTCCTAGGACTGGTGTTCCTCAACATCTATATCAATGACATAGTATGATGGAGTGTACTCTCAGCAAGTTTGCAGATGACACCAAGGTGAGTGGTGCAGCTAACACAATAGGAGGAAAGGATTCCATCCAGAAGGACCTGAAAATTTTTGAAAAGTAGGCTCTCTACTAATGAGTTGTTCAACAAGGTCAAGTGTAAGGGGTTGCACTTGGGTTGGGGCAATCCCAGGTATGTGTACAGCCTAGTTGAAAGCAACCCTGTAAAGAAGGATTGGTGGATGAAAAGTTGGAGACGAGACAACAGTGTGTTCTTGCAGCCTGGAAGGCAGCCTGTATCCTCGACTGGATCAAAAGAGAGGTGGTCAGCAGGGAGAGAGAGGGGATCGTCCCTACTCTGCCCTTGTAAGTATCCATTGGAAGTACTGTATTCACGTGCATACCATTGCCTCAAAGTTTGCTGATAAACATGTCCAAGCAAGTCCTGGGCAAGGGTTGTGAAATCCTTTGTCTAAGGGACAAGCAGATGGGCATTTCCTGGGGCAACAAAAGAGATAAGCTGCAGCTCAATGGCCGCTGAACACTCTTTTGTTTAGTACTCATCTCCGTGGGGAGATAGCCATCTCAGGAGATGCTTGCCTGACACACTAGCATGGGCTTTGTCACGTAGACCGGAGGAATCTGGAAGATAAATAGAGGGGTCCTGCAGCCACGAAGTTATGGCGGTTTTCTCTTTGGAGAGACTTCCCGAGCTGATCACTGCTGTTTCCTGGAGAGGCCTTCTCTTAGGAGAGACCTCTCGAGCTGATCGCTGTTCGCTGCTGCCCCTCTCGGGGTTGACTCCCTCGCTGCTTCTCTGGTGCTGACCTGGTGCTGACCCCTCGCTGCTTCTCGGGACAACCGCTTGCTGCTCAAGGCTGCCCAAGGCTGCTGCTGCTGCTGCTGCTGTTCTCCCCGCTTCTGCCATTCCCTGCTCTTCTGCCTCGCACCGTCAGAGCCGCTTACAACCGGACCGCCCCTAGGATCCTGGCGGGTGACTATCCCTGCGTTGTACTAACCCTTTGCTTCTTTCCTATAACCTCGTCTCCCTCCTTTTTATTGGAGCATGACACCTGGTCGGGGCTTCACAGCTCAGGAAAGATGTAAACTTGTTGGAGTGCATCCAGAGGGCCACGAAGATGAACACAGGGCTGAAGCACCTTTCCTATGAAGTTAGGCTTGAGGGAATTAGGTTTGTTTAGCTTGGAGAAGAGGAGGCTCCGGGGAGACCTTATTCCAGCTTTCAAGTACCCGAAGAGAGTTTATACCTAGGAAGGGGACTGACTTTTTACAAAGCTTGGTAGTGATAGGACAAGGGGTAATGCCTTTGAACTAAAAGAGATTTAGGTTATGTGTTAGGAAGTTGTTCTTTATCCAAAGAGTGGTGAGGCACTGGAATAAGTTGCAAGAAGTTGTGGATGTCTCATACTGGAGGGAATCAAGGCAGGTTGGATGGGGCCCTGAGCAGCCTGATATGGTGGGTAGCAACCCTGTCTGCAGCAGGAGGGTTGGAGCTTGATTATCTTTAAGGTCCCTTCCATCCTAAGCCATCCTATGATTCAATGATTCCTTGTTGGTGGTATGGCAGTAGAGGTTGAATGTTCCTGCTAACATTCCGTTACATTTTGTTGCTGTGTGACAGCACAGTACATAAACCATCAACTCTGACCTCTACATCATGATTTGGACTAAGCTGAAGGCTCAAACTGTCATAGTCAAAGGATAAGACAACTTTTCTCTTGCAACATCATAACACAAAACCCCATACAGCTTTAAAGGCCATAGAGCACACTGCCAGTCTTGGCTGGACTGTCCTATCATTCTTACCCCATAATCTGGATTTGGTGTCTTCTGACTTCCATCTGTTTAAGCTGATGAGAGATGGACTGTGTGGCACCCACTTCTACCCCAATATCCTACAGCAATGTTGAGGTGATAATTTAAATCTCAGCATGTACATGAATGACTTCAAAAGAGGGAAGAGTTTTTGAGTAGGAGTCGGGAACAATGTAACAGAATTGAGCTGAATAAATTTAGAGATACCTGACCATCAAAAGGTCCTTGGAGACCAGGACAAACTCGGTCTATCTGCTAAAGCTCGTGCAAGTGCACAAAATAACAAGGTTCTCCTTACATGATAGTTTCCTCTCTTGGAAGGGAGTTATCAACCAGCAAAACTCATGTATCTGACTTTCACATAGCCTTCTTTGCTCATTTCAGTATGACAGACAGTGGGGAGGGAAGCAAAACTAGAATGAGCTGAAAAAGTGTGGAGCCCTTCCACCTATCCCCAGCTGAAAAAATTCAATCACTTAGAGGCAAGTAGGGTATCAGACTGGGGAAGACTGAGAACCACTAAGATTTTTACTTTTCACCCTCATCCTGGTGGTTATTAGCAGAGTAGAGCCTATTCTACAAAAGGTTTTCTCTATCCATATTTTTCTTTGAAGAATCAGTAACATCTCAGACTAAACAGAAATCACCAACAGTCTCCTTCCTTGGAAAAGCGCATTCTTGATTCTCTTTCTGTACTTTATCCACCAGCTGTTTTAACTGATTAGTCAAAAGCACATTCCTTGTTGACATCAAGGAGTGTGGCAAAAATCAGTGTATAAATGAATAATTATTTCCAATGCTTGCAATAAGATTAAGCACTTATTGGATTAGGAAAATAACAGGATTTAATAGAGTCATTTATGTTGCTACTCCAGTATAAAAATGTACAGTGTATGTATACATATCAGATTACTATCTCTATAGTTCATCTGTCTATAAGCATTAAATATTTTATCCATCCAGTGATAATACATTTCTGGAATCTTTTCTTTTAATATACTAGAGGTGTCTTTGTGCATAATGAACACAATACAATTGTTATTGTCATTAGTAAACAAGCAGTTTTCAATATAAGCTGATTTGGGCATCTTATAATTTTCTTAGACCTGGAGAGATGCCTTTTAAGTTTCATCCTCATAGGATGAATGTCTCTCTCCCTGATTCTCTCTCTATATATGTTGCTGAAGTCATCACAAGCTCTACCAGTCTTCATTTCAGAGTCCTGACAGCTTGGAATAAACAAAGGAACAAGAAGGGGTGATTTGGAGAATTTGGGTGTATTTGGCAAGGTTTTGGTAGCAGGACAGAGGTCCAGGGGCACTGTAGCAAGAGTCCATGGATTACCCTGTGCTGAAAACATTTTTTGTTCCAGGAAGAGATTTACATTAAAGAGTCAGTGACTAAAGCTGAGCGAACGCTAATGCTTCCAGTCACAGGATATTCTGACAAAATGAAAACATTGCAGCCAAACAGACATATTTCAACACTTGAAATGTACAAAATATTTAATGCAACCTGAATCAGAAATTTTATTATGATTTTAAGTGTCTTTACTTTTTTAAAAAATGTATATTTAAAAGAAATGGAACACACATAGTATTTTAAAAGCAGAAAATAATACAATTTCTTGTAGAGCATCACAGTAGAGAAATAAAAGTGTTCCCCGATTTATTTTCAGGAATTTAAGGAAAGTTACTTTTTGCTTGGATGGTTTAGGCAAAGAATGTGATAAAATTAAAACTGATTCTCAGAGTTCTTTGGTACTTATGAACCTGCCTTTTCATGATTATGAAAGATATGCTCTGATGAAAAATATTGACAGACTCTACCTGGAGCCAGATCTGCTCCACCTGGAGTGTTAAAGTTCTGGAGCTGCCACAAGGGAGAAGTCCAGGAAGGGCTGAGGGATGGATCGTCACTTCTTATTGATCCAGTGAAGGTCTCTAAACATCAGACAAACCTGTAAAGAATATATGTCAGAAATTAGATAAATAAGAAAACAAATACAGTGTTTGATTTATTTATTTTTTTTTATTTAGGCAAAGCTTTCGACAGAGTCAGAAAGACTGAATCTTTTCAACTTGGAAAGAAAATGTATAACAATATTTCTTTTTTAAGCTTTTCAGCTAAACAAAATACTGGCCAAAAGATGCAGTTAGCACAATATGACATAAAATTAACTACTCCAATATGGATTCAACAGATAGAATTCACATTAGAGAGTAACCATATTTTCACCAAAATCATCTTTTCCTTCGGTGTTACAAATGGTACAACTCTCACTCTAAACTGTCACTTGACCTGAGACTGTATGAAGGTAACCCATAAAGACCTTGCTCAGAAGCATGTACTTAGCTTAAAGAAAACAGATGATCTTGCAAAATCCAGGAAAACGCTCTCATTCTGCGAATTAAACACATACCTAAACACCTTACCAAAAGTTCTGAAGAAATTAACCTCTCTCATGTATGTAAGTCTCAAGTGCATGTGTCTAGACCAGGCTGACTCAAGAGATGGTCTACAAGAGGGTGTCCAGTTCTCATTCAGCATTCTGACTTTTCTACAGAGAGAATGGGAGCAGCCTTTGGGGTAGACATACGTGATTGACTCAGATCCCAGTTGGCTGTATTATCATATAGAAATGGGGGTGAAAGAAGAGGCAAAGACAGTGTACAATCCCTGCCTTCATAAAAACCCCTAAGAATTGCTGTCATATTTGAGGAAAGGAAGAATATAGGCTGCAATGCCTTTGACAGATCATAGACAGAATGAGTGGAAGAGGAATAAGGTGGCAGACATGGAGCTGCTTCCATATTTTAGTAAAAAAGAGAGAATAACTTGGCTACAGTTTGCTGTAATATGGGATGGGCAGGAAGGAATTTGGAAATCCTAACCTTCAGGGAGGTCTTGAGGTGAGATTTTGTCCCTGAACCTGCCAAGGCTGGACCATGCTGAACTACTTCGTGGTAGCTACTTCTCATCCTGGGAGGGTGAGAATCGCATGGTCCTACCTCTACATCTCACATGTGCCTGCAGTAACAGTGTTTGAATCAAGCCAACTACTTCTGAAAGTTTTCTATCTTTCCTCACCCTAATACATAAAGCTTCACTGTATGGGCAGAACCAGGGTAAGCCAATATGGTGTGAAGGTCATGAGGCAGTGCAGAACAGAGTGAAACTTGTACCTTCCACTACCAGACTTTCTTACTGATAAACTGCCACCTCAGACTTGTGGACAAGTGAGTTTTCCCAAGCACAGATTCCATTGCTTTTAGATTTTCTTTTTTTACTATAGAAAAACAACTTGGATACTTTTAATTTGCTCAGGTACTCTGCATATGAAACATATAAATATGTGTGTATGTTTACTATGTTCACCCTCAAAAATCACCCAAATCTACTCAGTCACTGTAAATTCTACCAAATTTCTCAAATTTCAGATTATATTGGAAAGGGAACAGTTCATCTGATACTCTACTCTGTATCATGATACCGGACCATACTGATGTCTCATTCTGACCATTTAAATGTGGAAATCTAAAAGAAGGAAATGCTCTTCTCAGTAGTAGTTTGCACACTCTAGGGATATGATTTAATCCAAATACATTCTTTAGACTGCATTTTTAGATCTTTTCCTTTTTTGTTTTTAAAATCAAAATTAAATATAAAAGATTTTGATAGTGTGCAGTATTTTAACCAAGAAATTAATCTCACACACAGAATTTGGGAAAGCCGTAGTTGTGGCTCCTTGCAACCACAGGTAATATTCAAGATTTTAGCCTGTATTTTCAAATCCACAAATATGTATCAAATCTGATACATATATGACTAGTCTGATTTATGTTTGGATTGTTTCATCCTCTGTGATCATCACACTTTGCATCAGTTACTCTCCAGATGTGAAAAAATTGTCTCTCTCAGTGCAGAAACTTGTTAGAGCAGGAGACAGAACTTGGCTGGAAGATGGTCCACATAGCTGGAAAGGAATTCATATCCGGTATGCACAGGAGGACCACAGACTCATCACCTCCAGCACAACACATATCCCACCACATACATCTCACCATACATCTCTCCAGCAGCCTTCATGAGAAAGCAGTGTGAAACCAAAGCCAGCCAGAAAATGGATAGACAAGTAGAAGTCTGAACATCTTCCCGAGTATAAATGGCAGACTAAAAACATAAGTTGCTTTATTCACAAAGAATAATGCTTTAACAAACATACCCCAAACATTTTGCTATGTTTCTTAAACCATTGGTTTAAAATGTTTGTTGTGCATATATATACTTTGTCATTCAGGCAGCACTCAACACTGCCCACACATGGAAAATTAATAGGCAAATCAGAGGTGAATCACTGTCACACTGAAGGTGTCCCCATCCCTTTGTGCTCATTGATAGTGCCTATTTAGGTACTGATTATTTCTGTGACTGAAAGTGGTGGGATCTGGACCTAGATTTGCACAGTTAGTTTCCTATTTCTCTTACACAGGTTTTAACTTGTGTCCTAATTCCTGGTTTCATGTTCTTTTTTTCACTAGCTTGAACATAACAGGAAAAAAAATATGAGTCAGTCAGTAAGAGTTTGTTCCTTTGTAACTAGGAGCTCAGATTTCAGACACAGGACCTGCTTTGGCTTTGGTTTAGCTTGTACCACATTAATGAAATTCACATTAACTCACAAATGATGTCATACAGCTGAAGGACATAAATGCCAATATGTGATGTTTGGTTTGATATAGTCACAGATCCAAAAAAAAAAGCACTTCAGGAAAAATTAAGTGATTATTTCTTCAACACCCCTGAGACACTTCAGCCCCCTTTATTCTCAGCAGGAACTGCATGAGCATACACTTTTCAGAATCAAACCCCTATCATCCTGTTGCTGTGAGGCCATAAACAACCTGAGAAGTTTCCTTCTTTGGATATTGACAGATTTACTGGATATATTTGTGAACAAAACCCCCAAAATGTTTTCTGCCTTGAAGAAATGAACAAAGCAGTCTGCAAGAATGTATAAATGACTTGATCTCATCAGCTGTGGGACTCTGAGGCCTTCATCCTTCATGAATTCAGATGTTGGAAGCTCTTGCAGATCAAGTTCACCACAATCAAGCCTGCATGGAGTCAGAGCTGGGGGTTCAAAAATCATCAGCAAGATGGCAGTTTGCTGCTTACACTGGGCTGTGTCACCTTTGCAATATGACTTCCTTCAGTGTGTGTGAGATAAGGACTCTCGGTTCGTAATCACTTTTCCCACTCCAGCTCCCAATCTCAGCCTCACAAAGGGAGGTTTGTGAGGCCCAAAAGACAGGAAAACAGTGTGATGATCCCTATTTCCCTCTACCTATATCAGCTGAGGTGAATCTAAACAGAAAGCCTACCTTTGCTGTTGTTACAGAGCCTGGAGTTCATCCTTGAGGTAAGGTTTACTTAATGACCACGTTTCACAGCTCCTACCCACGCACCTCCAACTTCAGCCTTTCACAATTAAGAGTTGCCCAGGAGGTTACTGCCCTTTAAGATCATCTTGGTCAAAATGCAGAGACATAAAGCTGGTTTCTGACACAAACCTCACTGCAATTACTTACACAAAAAACAATTTTGAAAAAAAAAAAAAAAGTAAAAAAATAAATGGCATACAATACCTTTCTTAATGTCTTTTCCAAACCAGTGATGGGTTACAGAGTATATTTAGACTGTAATTTTCTCACTTATAAGTAAAATTTGCCCTTTTAATGCAACCAGAGTTGCAGTGTGGCAATGGAAACTCTATACTTGTGCAGAGAAAGTAAAACTGGTAAGACAAAAGCCAAAACAAATCCCCTAAAAACACTAGTATTCAAAATGCTACGAGACCATAATAAAAACAGAGCTATTAGAGGAAACAGGACATTAATGTGACTACGTGCAGAAAGAATAACACATGCATATCAATACAATGTTTGACCTCTCAGAAATCAGTAAAATCAACAGAGTGTCTGAAACTATCAACCTAACTAAAACTGTTGTCATTTCAAATGTGCAAAGAGGCTGACTGTGATAAAGGAGTTGCTCCTCTGGCCCACAGTTTCTTTTTGTACTCTATACATCAGGGTTGCTTTAGCAAAGTGAACTGATACAGTGGGAATAGGAATGCTTAATCTCAAAGGCAGCTGTATTTTTAAATATATTTTTTAGCACTTTGTGATGTATTTGCCCATGTCAGGAGACTTAAATATTTAAACAGGGTGACAAAGTTCATTTCAACCTCAATGACAGTCAAACCCCCTGACATCCCCTTTTTGTAATGTGAGCAGAATTTTCTTCATAGAAATAGCCTACCTCAGAGGAGCAAGGAAGGCAAAAAAAACTTCTGTTCCAACTTTTTGTGCCCAGGAAGTCTTTACAATTTCGGTCTCACCCTTAACTACTTAGTCACCCCACCCCTTTCCTACATACAACCATTTACATTTCTGACTAGGCTGTGAGTACATTCTCCATGGAAAATCAGCTGCCCAGCTCAGTGCCTGACACACAGGTGAGTGGAATCTGGCAGCATTTCATGTCCCCCCAGGGACCAGGTGCTTTCAGGCTGCTCTCTGGCCTCCATCTTCCTGGGGCAGCCAAGGCTGCCTTTCCCTTTCCCAAGTACATAGAGGGGCGTGCCTGTCCTCAGGCAGACCTGGGGATGAACAAGTGCCTTTAAAATGTGACAGAACAAGAAATGTGGATTTGTTGGATTTGTTTTCTCACCTGGTGTGGCCTCTGGGGCTTGGCGGGTGCCGGGTCACCTGTGTTGTCTCATGGTCTGCAACTAGAACAGCAAGCAGCAGGGCCATGCCATTGATACTCATGTCCATACACTTCCCACGAACCCCCACCTTACACTTGCCATCTCCTCTCTCTCTCCTTCCCAAGAAGACATGATAATCCAACACAGTGCTGGCTTTTCTGCACCCACGCAGATCCACACACCCATACATCCCCTAATTTAAACTTGTCTCAGGCATTCTCCAGCCAAGAGCACTGCTCTGGGAGAGTTATTAGCCATCACACTGAAAACATTAAGTGCAAGGGGAAATACCAGCTCAAGGATGGCAAGGTTTAATCAAAAGGAGTTCAATCTGCTGGAAATGTCTGGCTTTTTTTTCCCCATCAGCAATTTAAGGGAATAAGACATAAATATGACTCAATTAGTGGAATGTGAAAGGGCTGAGAGGAAGAGAGGCACTGGGAGGAAGCTCCCTCCTTGCTGTACTCTCCTCTTCTGCAGTCAGGAAAGGAAACAGAAACCAAACTGTTCCCCACCCAAGTGCTCACAGAGAGATCCTTTTCATGGATAATCAAAAATCATAGAGAAATGGGAAAACCATTTTTTGATGCTCTGCCAGAGCATCAAAATCCCTTATCCTTCTAGGATGACTTTTCCAGCTCTGGGATGTGAAAGACGGTTTCCTGAACACTGACACAGTAATCTCTCAGACCTCACTTCTTCAATCTTGAGAATGACTGACGCAATTGATTGCTCACAGTTTTGACATCAGTGCCCACCTTCACCACTTCTTCTTTCCTTCCCCCTTTGCACCTTCCTTCCACATTCAGCCAAAATGGATGTGTTAATCCACACAGTGGATAAGATTTTAATTATGTCTTGTGGAAACAGAAGCAGGCACTGCCCTCCATCATACAGCCAGCTGTGCCACTGGCCATGGAAGTGAGCAGGGAAAAGCTGCAGATAGGAAGGGAAACCGTAAAGAAGCAAACTCTCTTCTTCTCCCTTCTCCTCCTGTTTGCTCTATATCATTGTGGCTAAACTAGAACAAGAGGATCTTGTTATTTCAACGTATTACCCTATAAACAAAGCAAATCTGACATGTTCCACTTCTCCCATGTTGCACGTTAGTTAATGACTGTCTTTAGCTGCTCCTCCATCATACCAGTGCAAAAGTTTATGGTAATACTCAGTGAAGGAGTGAAATAGTACCGACTGAAGAAATGCTTTAAACACAAAGAATGAAGGCCCACAAAACACTTGTATCCATTGCAGTACCACATGGAGTTGCTGGAATAAGCAGAAGGAAAGTAAGGGGGCAAAGGAATCATAGAAACAGAATCATAGCACCTAGAATCTTTAAGGCTGGAAAAGACCTCTACAATCATCTAGGCCAATCATTAACCTATCACCACCATACCCACTACTACAGCTCTGTGTGCCACATCTGTACTTTTTTGAACACCTCCAGAGACAGTGACCCCACCATTCCCCTAAACAGCCTGTCTGAATGCCTCACCACTCTTTCAGAGAGTAAATTTTTCCTAATATACAATCTGAACCTCCCCTGGCACAACTTTAGGCCATTACTCCTCATCCTAAAGCTGTTACCTGATCCAGACAAAATAATCCCTGTTCCCTCAGTTGCTCCTCATAAGACTTGTGCTCTAGACCTTTGACCAGCTTCATTCCACTTCTCTGAACACATTCCAGCACACTGATGTCTTTTTTGTAGTGAGAGGCCCAAGACTGAACACAGTACTTGAGATGCAGCCTTATCCGTGCTGAGTACAGGAGGACAATCACTTTCCTAGTCCTTCTGACTACACTATTTCTGTTACAGGCCAAGCTGGCACTGGGCACACTGCTGGCTCATGTTCAGCTGGATGTTGACAAGCACATACAGATCTTTTTCTGCTGCACAGTTTTCCAGCCACTCTGCCTCAAGCCTGTAGCATTCCATTGGGTTGTTGTGGTCAAAGTGCAAGACCCAACACTTGGTCTTGTTGAACTTCATACAGATTGGCCTCAGCCCATCAACCCAGCCTGCCCAAATCCCCCTGAAGGGCCTTTCTAACCTGAGGCTGATGAACACTTCCTCGCAGCTTGGTGTGATCTGCAAATATTCTGAGGGTGCACTCAGTCTCCTTGTCCAAATCATCAATAAAAATATTTAACAGGACTGGCCCTAATACTTACCCCCTGGGAACACCACCAGTAACTGGCTGCCATCTGGATTAAACTCCATTCACAACCACTTCCTGGGCCTAGCCCTCCAGCCAGTTTTTTATCCATCAAAGAGTACACCTGACTAAGCCATGAGACCTTGAGAGAATACTGTGGGAAACAGTGTCAAAAGCTTTACTAAAATCTAAGCAGACTACGTCCACAGCCTTTCCCTCATCCACTAGGCAGGTCACATGGTCACAGAAGGAAATCAGGTTGGTCAAGCAGGACCTGCCTTTCGTGAACTCATGCTGACTAGACCTGATCCCCTGGTTGTCCCGCACATGCCGTGGGATCTCACTCCTTTTGTTGTTAATATATTGGTAAAAACACTCTTTGCTATCTTTTACAACAGAGGCCAGATTAAGTTCTAGATGGACTTTTGACTTTCTGATTTTCTCTCTGCATATCCTAGCAGCATCCTTATACTCTTTCTGAGTTGCCTGCCCCTTCTTCCATAGGTGGTAAACTCTTTTTTCACAGAGTTTCTGCAAAAGTTCCCTGCTCAGCCAGAATAGTCTTGCCTGATGGCTCATTTTATGGCACATGGTAACAGACTGCTCCTGAGTCTTTAGCATTTCCTTCTTGAGGAATATCTAGCCTCTCTGGACCAATTTCCCCTTCAGAACAGTCTCCCATGAGACACAGCACTCTGTAGCCAGCTGTCCCTCGATAATGTGTTGGCTTGTCTCCACTCTGTGATGCCATCAGTGCCATAGAAAATAGAAAGATGTTGGTATTATCCTTGTATGCATTGCAGATATGGGTTTCAAATCCCTGTTATAGTGACTCCTAGGCAGTCCTGAACTCTCCACAGAGCCTCAGCCCTACACCTGTCAAAAGCAGTTTCTCTGCTCGAGACAGAACGCAGCGAAAATCCATGACACATTCTGACATAGTTAAGACAGTGTCCTTAAAAACACTGAAGCCAGAAATTCCCCTGGCACCCTCAGGCAAGGGGCTCTGGGGAGAATTTCTGGCTCTGAGGGACGGCGGCCACCCAGGCCTGCACAGCAAGCTGGCACAAGGCAGCCACGTCAGCATGGCACGGTGCCCAGCTCATAAGCTCTTTCGAGAGAGTTTCCTCAATGCCCTGGGTCACATCTTTCTCATGAAGATTTTACAGGGATGTCATAACTATAGATCCTCCCGTATGCACAGTAAAGAATTAGAGCTTTCCCAGCCCTGTGTAATTATTAACATGAGAGCAATTAGATAGACAGATCAAATAGCTTGTTATTAAAGCACCAATGAAGGACATTAAAAATGTCGCAACTGGCGTAAGAAATCTTGATTCAAGAATACTAAAAATCATAACTTATGGAGTGTTTAGTTTATACTATATCATTTATGGATTATAGAATGCATTTTTCCAATTATACCTGTCCTGTGCTTTGTGAAAAACTTGATTCATCGTGTCAGTCTCTAGTTAAAGTGGAAGTGAAACCTAATGTGGATGGCTTTTTTCTGATTTCATGCTTTTATGATCAGACCTTAGAGTATTATTTTAAGTTCAGCTAAAATATTAATTGGAGATTCTGATTTATAGCTGATTTTTTTTCATCGTTGAACTGATAAAGTAAGCTATAGTGAGAATTTTTTGGATGATAGATGTCATTCTCCTGAGTAGTGCTATTAGCACTTGTCCAGTTTTGAGAATATATATTAAGAAAAAAAAAGACACACATATGGCTTGGTGTAATTATGTAGCCCTTCAGATTGAAAGAACTATTTAAAAGAACACAGCTTCACAATGCTATGTTTATCTTCTTTTAATTTCTATTACTTTTTCCAAGTCTGTCAGCTTTACATATAAATTTACATTTTGTCAAATTAAGTTGATAACACTAATTTCACAGAAATAGAGGCCAACATTCATGAAGTACAAAAACAAGCCTGCACATGCCTGATTCTCTAAATGGGAAAGGGGATAAGAAAAAGGCCTTGTTTTGGTAGGCAAACAAATTTCAGTTTGCATTTCACAGGGGATTATCATTAGGCTTGAGCAAACTCAGTGCCTGTGAACATCTTATATTTTTCTTATGGTCCACAGATTTTGCAGAGCTACCTTGATTCTGCAGACTTTGATATAATTTAAACTTTTTATTTGTTTTTCAAGTAAGAATCAGAACTGTACTGTTAACTTAGCAGGCAGGAGAAAACACAACTACTTAAAGTGCTGAACATTTCCTTGGACCACGTGTAGAAGGTAATACTAGTATTCCTCTCAGAACCTCTGTCTGTATTATCTAATCTGTTCCTCACATTACATTCATATCTGTTTTCCCATTCCACTTTCTTTTGTTCTACTTTCCTTATCATTTGGTATTACTGTTTGCGATGATCTTCCAAAAAGAAAAAGATGCCAATAATACTTTTGGGTTAGAAATGATCTTTGAGTGTTCTTATAATGAGGTAAAATGAGTTCACCATCCCTAGTTTTTTTGTGCATACTTTCTTAATAGTAAGGAATATGTTGACAGAATCTCCTTAAGTAAAACATTCAACACACTGACAGGCTGTGATAGATGACTTTATGGATCTACATGGTGCTGTACCTTAAAGAGTGGCTGGGTCAAATTCTAGTGTTTTTTGCTTTCTTTAAACTCAAATTATTTTATACCGTCTTTGTTTTCTTTTGGTGTACTTAAACACATGCAGACTTACTTAATAACCCAGGATCATTTTGATTCACACTCTTTGATTAATGTGTGAGTTACATTTTTGTACCATTACATGAATCCTCTCCCTTTAATCCATTTTGTTATAAAAACTCCAATAATGATATGGTGTGATTTACAAGATGTGGTGTTGTTACATTAATGTGCTCCCAGTAAATAATTCAAATATTAAAAAATTGTTACTCTGTTCTATGAATCAATTAAAATTTCTTTTTTTAGAATGGAGCAACATTGCAAGTACTGGTGGGTTTAGCAGTGCTTTTTATTATTTGTTTATTTTAAAGTGAAGACATACAGATACTACTTTCAATGGGAAAGTAACTGCAGCTCAACTATGGAGAGATTTTCATTTTATAAATGAAGCAAAAAAATTAAACAACAATAAAAGATGTAGTAAATAAATAAAAACTCTTCCATTGTAATATTCATGGCCCTTAATAACAAGTGATCCAAAATTTGGATCTTAAACTGGCCCAAACAAAGTAAAACATCCACAAATACAAATCTGCCAGAATGTATGCCTGTCACTGGTTGTAAAAAGAAAGCCCATTGAAAATGGCAAACGTACCTTTGGTGCCAACTTTTCTGCAGACTTCTCTGTAGCTGGCACAAATACTCTCCCATTTTCCAAAAAGTTGTGATGGACAAGGAAGGGAGAGTGCCTAGAAAAAGTGGTGTATCTGTTTGAAGTTGCACACAGCAGTTGGGCTGGGTTCAAACAAGTTCATTGATGATAATTCTTGAAATGACTTATTCTTGCTGGTGTACTTTGATTAACTCTTTGAAAAAAAGCTACATTTAGATTTCATGAGGCAGAAACCAAGTCATTCTGCAATAGCGTGGAAGTTTATAATTTACTCAGCAAAAGCTTACTTGCTGGTGAATTTTATGAAACGTTGTTCACCTCAGTACTTGAGAATCTGCTTTCCTGGATTCTCTTAGTTCTCTGGAATGAAAATTAACAACAGAGTTTCAAAGTCTGAATTTCACTTATTGTTCTTAGTATTCCTAGAACCACAATCTGAGCAAGGTCTCACCTGAGTAGAGTTATGAACTTAGAGTAGTTTGTCCCTAATAGAGCAAGACACTATGTTTCGCCGGCACTGATGATTTCAAAGGATAGGGCCTTTACCTTGAGGAACTGGCACAAGTGATCCACAGCCCTCTGATTCCAAGAAAAGACCCTAACTGACATCAGTAGGCTGTGGATAAACATGCAGTTTCAGACAGGAATGGAAAACAATTGATCATTAGTAAAGTAATATTAATATAGCATGCTAAACTTTGTTAAGGGCACAAGGTAAAATCCTGAAAAGAATTTCTACACATGCGTTTAGGATCAAATTTCAGTTGCAGTTTCTGAAGAATTATAACCACTTGAAAAAATACAGCGCATAGTCTTAATCGGAAAGGAATTACAAAGCTGCTCACAATAGCATGTGTCAGAGATGAACTTGTTAATTTGATGAGGTGAAATTATGTAATCTTGGTAACAGCCCATTCATACCTTGAGTAGGCTGCACCTATATTCTCACCTCTGCCTCTTCTCCTGGGCCTACATTTTTATCTGTGTTAGCTCACCTTCCCTCACATGTTTTTTTCAGTCTTGTGGGAGTATAAGAAAGGAATATTCTTTCCATGGTATACCACATGCTCATATCCCTTGTTGTCAGTTGTCAGTAAATGAAAATAATTTATTGCATGGTACACTGTCTGCAACAGGAAGACATAAATCTGCTTGAGCCATTTATGTCATGCTATGCTGGAAATATCAGGCAGTGTACCTATATATGGTACATGTATATTCTATAACAATAGGAACTAGAAAAGACCTAGCTGTTTTTATGATGATGTTTCTAGCTTGTGACAGTAAGGGGAAAAAGTCTCTGAATAATTTTCACAATGAACCACGTGTTGGCCAGCATTTCTCAGCATTGAAGTTGTCGGTAATGGAGTTGCAACACTGAATTACCAACATTCATTTCCACTGACATGAGGTAGGAATAATAATAAAAAAAAAGGCTGATAAAAATAGTGAGGAAATACTCATTGTTGAGTCTGATAATTATTTGATTCTAAATAAAAAATGTGGTAATGGTTTTACAAGAGAAAGCCCTTGGATTTTCAAAGAAAATAAAAACAGATTTGTTAAGGTCTCCTTTTATTTAAAGAGCCTGTAAAACTATAGACTCAAAAATGCTTGCAGAAAGTTAAGAAAATGAATGAATATTTGTGTATTTGTGAGGAGCTACTTAGTTTTCTAAATTAACTAAGTCTGCCTCTTAAAATTAATAACTTATCTGCAAATTTGTACATTATTTTCATGGAGAAACAGAAAGACCATATCATCTTCCTGTTTGCTGGAAAAATTTGTTAAGTGTCATCAGAAAATGATAAAATTAAATGTCTCCTGTGTTTCTTAGCTTCATTTAAAAGCCATCCTGCAGAATCTTTGAATGTCAGTATTTGCACTGAAATACATTTTGTGTTGTTATGTTGTTCTATTGTATCTTTCTGCCCCATGCTTCTCATATATAAGCAGTGGTAACAGAAGGTTTTTTCCATGCCCAAAGTTGTTAAGTCATGCAATTTAAAAGAAATAAGCTACTGGAAAAAAGAAAAACAAAACAGAACAAAGCAAAACCGCAGCGTAACATCCACTTGCTTGTGCCCACTATGTGTAAAAAAACTGAATCCATTAGAGATATTTGTAATTGTTTCACGGATTTCCCTACAGTGATCATCACCAGTTCCCTACGTGTTGTTTGTTAATCCATTCTTATGTGTATTACTCTAAAATTTCTCCTCCAAATGTCTGTGAAGGGCAAATACTAATTAAATCAGTACCTTTGAGTGGTGGAAACCCTGAGGCCACATCAAAATAGACTCAGTGACCAATACCTGACGGCTCAGATTAAACTGCTTTTCTGAGAATCTTGTCTCAAAACAACACAAAATCAGAAGTTGTTCTTTCCTTCATGATTGTATGGAAAAAGTAATATAGAGAAAATGCGTTACAGCATGACGATGAGCTGGCAATCTTCTGCCTTCTGATTTGTTTCTACTTAAAAGAGAAAAACTTTATCTGACCTTGTGGATGCGTGGGGAGAGCTCTGAGAAAGCACGTACCACTTGTGGTACAGCCTGCATCCTGTCTGCAGGAAGGCTAATGAAAGTAGAGCCCAGGCTCAGACCTGCAACCAAGGTTAACCCAGCTAGCCTTGTTGTGAAAAGGGACACTTGTTTTGGGGTATATGTTTTTTGGTCTAAAGATAGTAGAGGGAGATGTCATTAAGTCATCATTAAATGATACAGAGAATTTATCAGTGAAAAAATGTTTCCTCCTTCCCAATGCCCACTTCACAGTTTGCCTCCCCCAGCTACATGTTGGGCTGTGAGATAAGACACCAAATCCCTGGAATGATTCATGTAAAAACAGTCCTACCAACTGTCTTGCAGATCACAGAGACCAATTTTTATGCTCATTTTATTTAAAATAAATAAGACAAAGTTGTTCATCTTATCAGAAAATCAGTAGCACTAAACATTAAAAAGAGGTTCATCATGCCTTATCCAATTCATAGATTTTTTTCAGACAGAAGGGACTAAACATTATGAAGATGATTTTAAGTTCATGGAGGAAAATGAATTAGATTTTGAGTGAGAAGTAAAAACTGACCCCCTAAACTTACATCTGCATTGGTAAGATACCTAAAAATGTAATTGTGGTTGTTTTAACAAGAGTGAGAGAGAACCTTGACAACAAAACATGCCAGACAAAGTGTAAGTATTTGAAAGATACGTTTATTCAACTTTTATATTACTACTGCTTGCAAAAGCTATCTCTACTCAGCTTAAATAGATTGTTCAAAAAACTGCTATAATAATAGACATGAGAAAATGTTGATTGTATACATGTGAAGAGGGAATCAAGGAAATAAGCAGATTACCTACTAACAGATGTCCATCTAAGTGCTTTGCAAGGTTAACAATAAAAGTCATCTCTCAATGTCATGCAGAAAAAAAAAAAAAGAAAAAAAAGAAGAGATGGAAGGGCGATGGTATTTTGGTTGCTAAAGTGTTTGTATAACATTCACCATACTGTAATTCTGTTACTTTCACAAAGCACAAAATATGCTATTTGAGCTAAAACACCTTTTTAAAGAGCTGTATGTGGAAAACAAAGTGATCAGGTATTGGCAAAACAGATCATTATATGTTTGCCCTTATCAGTGCCCCTGATAAAAAATGAAGTCTCAGAGGAGTTTTTGGCCCTTAACATGAATGTTGCAACTTTCTGTTTTCATTCTCACCATTTCCTGGATTAGAGAGCTCAGTTTCAAAACGCCTATTGTAGGAAATTTCATTTTGATTCCTGCTGAGAGGAAGATTTAGCATCATTTTCTCATCTGCTTCTTCATTTCACCTACCTTGCTTGGACAACTTTCTCTCCTCTGCTCTAGCTGAAGCAACATTCCTCCCGCTCATTTCCAACCATCTCTTTCTTTGAGCTGCAGCTCTATCAGATGGTGGTGCAGCAGTAGCCTCATTATGTTTTAGAGCCTCTCTTCCCATGCGGTAAGTACTTGAGACTTCTCTGACTGCAGAAAACTATTGGTGGGAAAAGCTTCACAATATTCCAGAGAGATTTTAAAAAAGAAGAAGACAGAAAAAGAAAAAAAAGAAAGCCCAGATTTATTAAAGCCTTCTAGATTGCAGGAAATTTTATAAGCCTACCAGAGCTCAGAGGAAAAGAGGAATGGTGAACAGCTTCTCTACGATGCAGTATAGTGTCTAAGATACTTCACTGTTTAAGATTATGACTGTTCATCGTTTTCTGGAACAGAAATACAACTTTCAAAAATGTTACCATCGTTTTAAAATTGCTGAGCTCTAACATAACCTTTTCTTTAGTGTGTCACTTTACTTACTGTCATTTTACTTACACATATTCATTAGGTTCTTGTTCTCAGCTGTAACTTTCAAGATCTAATTTAGCACGAATAAAATAATATTTAAATTAAAAAAAAAAAAAATCGAACCGGGATTAGAGCACTTCTGTCATTTGCAAACTCTTTGCCCCTGTGCCAGGTAGTATATTTCTTCTGCTTGTGTGATTACTCACATGGTTCTAAGTGGCAGATACCTTGGCAGTATTTCTTTCCCACATCCATACCTAAGAAAAATCAAAATACTAATATAGCCTGAACTACTGAGAAGAAAACACCAAATAAAGGAAAAAATTACATCGAGTCAATTTTTCTTTTGGTTTTCTGTTGTACTTCAGTTTTCTCAAATGTTCCATTTTAACACCTGTTATTTTAGTTTGCGTTCCAAGCATTTTGTGTCCATTATTACAGTTTGGAGAAAAACAAGAGGACAGTGAGAGGCTTGATGAAAGAGAAGATTTACAACACCTTTTTCCTCGTTAGTTACATCCATATAATTATAGAAAAGCACTGAGTGGATACCACTTTGCCATGCACCTGAAGCAGTTTTTACTTGACAGTGCACTGATAGTTTAGTATCACAGCTCCTACAGTGACTGACAGTTGGTTTTGGACTAAATAACATACATTTTAATAGGAGATGGTGGCTATTGGCTAGTTCAGCCAAAGTCTATTTGGCAAAGTATATGAACCTTCCTGAAGCTCTGCTCTATTTCACAGTTCCATGGGATGCTGCTGTCTGCAACACAGGTCTACCCTGAGTTCAGCTACAAAGAGTAGGCAAAGGCAGGGCTACAAAAAGGCAGAGAACCACTGAAAAAGGTGCTTTTAGTTGCAGTGAAGATTACATGTGTGCCAGACACAACATGGCAGTTGACCTGGAAGAACAGGTAGTTAAAACATTTTCTAAAGTTTCTAAAGTTCACCTGTAGGAAAGTCATTCCTAGGGTAAGAGCTCAAATATCAGCTCACTCAAGAGAAAATTATTTTGGAGCATCGTTTCTATATTTAACCTCTTGGGAAAGCAAAATGAATAAATTAATACTGTTACTTCAACCCTTTCATCTGTTGTATTTAGAATTTTCCAAGAGACAGTTTAGTGCCATCTGAATTTGTAAATTACTGAAATGGAAGGCACTAACTCTGTTGATTGGAAAAGGAGCAAATACAGTATTTCTATTGAAGAAGCCAAATCTGAAGGTGATCCAAGAAATTGCGTTAATGTAGGCTTCAGCCCAGAATCACAGATGAGTCTAGCCATCAATCACCAGGGAGAGAGGAGAAAATAAAACAAGACAGTGAAGAGAGATTGGATGGAAACATGAAATAAGTCCCACCATCTGATCTACACCAAAAGAGCCCAGTATAGATGGGATCTTCTGCATGAGCATTCCAAAACAAGTTTGTGTTCTTTCTGGGTACACCAAGACTGCAAAATTATGACTCTCTGATAATCTGCTCAGACTCTAGAGAGCAAGGAAATTTTCATACCTCCAATACAGGCCTACTTTACTCCACTTTTCAGAGTGGGAGAAAGTGGGAGCCCAGAATTCTATTACTTTGTTCAGAGTTTAGTATCAAATGCATAGAATAATTTTGGATAGACTCGATCTCAGCCAAAGTCTGACAGGTATATCACAAGAACAGGAGAGCTTTGTCCTTCTGAAGCAGAATCTGCAAGCCAGGCAGAACACACAAAAATATCTCAAATGGTACCAGACTCCTTCATTCAGACAACTGATCTGCGAGCCTAACTTCTCTGTACAGCCCACAGGAAGAAACAGGCACTTTAATTGGTTTGTTTGGGGTATTGGAGTTAGACAACGTGATTGATTACAACCCACACAGAGACAGGCAGCCTTGCCTGCTCACTCTCGTACAGATGCATTCTCCTCCATGTTAGTGACCTGTCACCTCTGCCATCAAGGTCAAGACAGATGGAGTCTATTTTTGGGAAATGGTGCAGTCCTTTTCCCTTTGCTGCCACTTGTTCTTCCCTAGTCATTAGCAGCATTTACTAAAAGTATCAGTAGTGTCATAATCAACTGAAGTAGGCCAATGACAACTTGATCTCTCTTAACTCTTCTACTTGGCCTCTCCTTGACAACCTGAAGAATTCACACAGGGAGAAGGAGAGATTTGTGCAGAGACTTGGAGAACCTCCCACTCTTGGAAAAACTATGGTGGTAAAAAAAGGACACCTGCCATATATAGCATCTCCTGGGTCTGGTTCAAACAAAGCAGAATCAGAGTTTGCAGCATGACACTCCATCCTCCAGAGGAGTGTCCTAATAACCTCTAGGTTATTGGATTCTCCAGAGTTATCTTAGAACACTTGTTTCATCCTGATATAAGGAGGGAAATTTCTGAATTTTTGGCAGGAGAGTAAAACCACCCAGCTACAGTCCCAAGGCATGCACTCTCTCTCCATGGGAGGTGAGCAATCAGGCCCCATGCTGTTCCCTCGGGTACTGGCCCAGCTCCATGGGCTGATAAGGAAGGATAATAGGTCTATAGCCCCACCTCCTTCACTTGCCTTTTTGACATCCTGCTCCCTAAATATGAGTGACAACAAAGCCTAGTGCAGGAGTTCTCGGGCTGCCTAGGACACCCACCAGGCAGCCTGTCAGGTCCTGCGTGGATGCCAGGGCTCGAATGGGAGGAGAACCTCACAGCACAAACAACTTTGGAGACTCAACAACACTCACTTTCATTTCCAGCCACCAGCAGTGTCACCCTGTGCCACCTGAATTATGCCAGGGTCCAAAGTTTCCTGCCTATCCTGCTGTCCCTCTCCTATCCAACATGCCTCCTATGGGTACTTGCCAAACATCCCCTGTTGGAGGGGCAGGAAGGATGAGGAAATTAGGCAGACGTTAAGAAGACTCACGCAAAGCAGAAAGATAATGACTACTCCAGCCAGCACTGGCAGTCACTGTGCAAACTTCCCTGCACAGCAGTGCCAACACAGCTCACTCCTGACTGTGACACACCTGCTTGCTGAGAGCTGTGCATCCCCGTGCCAGGGCTGCCCACTGCACCGTGCCTGTGACTGCACTGCTCCCTGCTCCTCCACCTGTGTGGTGGAGGGGAAGCAAACATCTTTCTCTCCACTTTTAAATATGAACATTCAAATTCAGACCTATAGCTTCAAATAACCCACACTTTTGCATCTTTGCTGTGTGTATACGTGCTAGATACCAAAGCAGGAAGTCACGATTTTCTGTGCATAGAATCCTCTACGTGATTTACAAAACATCACAGAGCTCATTTTAGGAGAATTCATTGCTGGAAAATGATTTTCAGTGAATGTTTTATTAATCAACACATGTCAAATCATATCTGCAGAAAAGAAAGAAAAAAAAAAGTACTAAAATAAACCCAAACAAAAATAATAGAACAATTATTGCTTGAAGATTCTGATTGCCTATAAATTACAACTCTATTCAGCTCCATGACGATTTATGTTTTCAGTTATGAAACCATTCTTGTTATTAACTTTCAGTCTAGTTTACTGGGGGAAGTAGGAATGCACCAAGCAGGCAAATCATTTTAAACTGTGTTCTGAAAATCTAGGGTACAAGTTTATAAACACTGTTTTAAAGTGCAGGATAAGTTTTAAACAGGCATTTATTTCAGAAGTTAGGGGCTGATCAGGACAAGGAAACTCAGCATGACCATAGCTCCAGATGCAAAAGTGTCACTGTGCTTGGTATATTCGTAAAGTGTTTACTCTCATTACAGTTTTCAATTTGTCAGTGTTTTACTGGCATGCAACCACAGAGCATAGACTGCTATTGCTGGTTAACCTTGTTATTGCAGACAAGTTACAAGTCCTGACAAGAGTTTGATAACTGTGCCTACTTATTTTAAGCCATACATGAGGAAAGGGTAGGAGGTTCAAAGTAAGTTATGCTTTCCTGTGTGAGTCCCCATATGATCGCTCAAAGTTACTGTAAATATAAAAGCAGAAGTGTCTGATTGCCATTTTGTCATTATGACACAAGACAAGAAGGTAATAAAAAACACACACAGAAAAAAAGCAAACTAGAACCAAACATGAGGTTGAACTTAGAAATTTTAAGCCTCAGAGCCTCAATCCTCCAGAGTAAATGTATGAAATTAACTACCTCTATGTGTGTTTGCAGGATGAAAGACTCATTAACTTGCAAATAATCTTTTATGGAATCTATATCCCAGAAAAAATAAAGGCTAAACAAGGAAAGAGTGGAAACTGCTATTTCGTATGAAAAAAAAAAAAAAAAGCTTTTTCCCCTCCTGCCCCTTCGCCTCCTTTTTCTCTACCTTCTCCTTCTCTTGACATACTTACAGCCCATACATTATCTCAGGCCCTTGTTATATCCTCTTGTACACTTTGATTATAAACTTGCTGGATCAAAAAAGTTCTTGTTAATTAAAAAAAAAAAAAGTTTGCAGAAAATTATCATTCTGGCCTAATCCTTGACAAATCACTGCTGAAATGTAAATATTGTTTTACTATATGATCAAATGCTACACAAAAGTTCAATCATAAATAAAAAGTGTTGAGGAAAAAAAAAGAAATGAAATGTTTTGGCAGTTCCTGAATGCTGCTTCACAGGTCACTGTAAATTGGATAACATTCTAATCACTTCCCAAAAAGAGACACCTAAACAAAATGGTTTAGATATTCAGAATCTTTGTCCATGTTCTATTCTTTAAAGTGAGAATTGTAGATGTGTGGCCCTACAATTAGAGGATTCTTTTCCTATTTAGAGTATATCATCTAAATTAGAAGGTCACTAAAGACTGCCAAAAAACAAAATCTATAAATCAAAGGAATAAAAAACATTAGGAAAGGTTAAAAAATAAAAATAAAAGTCATCCATCTTTAACAAGCATCTGCCAGTGGCTATCCACACATAAATTCTGATTGTTGTCCTGCTATGGGGAGAAGTGGTGCTGCTCTGTGGACATGTTTGATTTGAGCAGAACTTTCTTATCATTAAGATCTATTAGTGCTCATTAGTGTTGCTACAGGAGCAGGCCAGCAGTCAACATATGGGAAGCAGAGAGGGGAGAGGCAGGATTCTGTTCCCAAAAATCATCTGAAGTGACTTGGAATTTTTATTTTTTTTTTTTTTCACTCTGGGTGCATGCTGGTTCTGAAAAGTACAATACCTTCCACATCACTTTACATCAGTGGAGGTCCATGTTACCAACCATCTTGGAAAAACAGAAACGTTTAGCAGCTAAACTCAGAGCACCTGCCCTAAAACAGGTAAAAATCTTTTCCCATTCATCTGCTAATGTTCCTTTAAATTAGGTGTAGAGAAAAGATAGTTATTAGCTTCACTCTCACACTTCTGCAGCCTATCATTTAAGCACGGAAAAGATTGATTGTAAATCAGTAACTTCTGTACTATCAAATGTCTACGATTTTACTTCACAGGAGCAGGTACTGCAAACCAAACACACTTCAAAAAGTCTCAATCACTTCAATGAAGTACTTCCAACATGACTACACTTCTGAGAACTTTCAAATGTGTTTACAAGGGAAATATGTTTCCAAGATTCATTATAATTTTTTTTTTATTTTCCAAAAAAGTAAAGTAGAATTATTTTATTACGCTTTAATTATCCTTAAGTATTTGAAAGTCATTTTTTTTCTTATGAAATCTGCTTTGATTCAAAGATGGTAAAAATAATAACAATATGCTAAAGTGTCCATTTCTGGTTTTGTTGTGTGCATTTATATGGATTTTTGGCATTAGGATACTTCCTACATAACTCTGCAGAAGTTAAAGGTAGAACATCTAATCTTCTAATAAATTATTTAGAAAAACTTCCTCTTTAAAGTACAAGCTCTCTGGTGCCAAATTTGCCACCTTGGTAAATTTTTATAGATGAGTCACAAGCCTCTAAAGAAAAGTTTTGGATTAGAAACTTGACTGAGGCACTGCTAGTAATAAACATATTCATGTTTCACGTGCTGACCTTGTGTCTCCTACCATTATGGGAAAATCAAATGCTTTTCTTTATTACATTCAATTTCTGTCCTATATTTCAGGCCACTTCTAAACTGCTTCTCGAGACTCATGCTGATGTGTAAACAGAACGTTTCTTTATGAATCATACGGAGATGTCAGCACCTTTGGTCTTGGGTAAAGTTAACAGATGTGATAAACCTGAATCTTAAGGGACTTTCTGGGTCTGTGAGAGCGAAATGGCACATTTGAATCGATTCTGCTTATACGCAGTGTGTAAAGGAGACTTATTTTCATACTCTGATACACTCAGAAGGTATCAGAAGGTGAGATATCAAGAGTAGTAAGGAATCAAGAGGTCATTCAGCCAAAAGAAATGTGCTTCATTATACATGAGGGGCCATACCAGGGTTAATCCCATTTTTAGCTCGATGGCTGTCTTCACAAAGCCATGTTACATAGCCTGTATAACTGTCATTGGGCCAGTAGATGTACATGGCAACATGCTGTTTTGGAAAAACACTGCAGTTTAATTAATGTTTGGGATTTTTTTTTTTTTTTTAACAAATGAAGCGACAAACAGAACTTAAGAACCAGTACAATTAGCATGAGGCCCAACACTACTTGATTCTTGCACATCTATTTCGCTCCAATCGTATCCCTCTCTGAAAATGCAGATTCTCTCTGTCCAGAATCAAAACTGGATTCAGACTCAATTTGTTGAAAATTTCTCTGAAATAAAAGAAAGAAGTAATGAAGTATTCATTGCAATCATAGAATCTTAGACTGGATTGGATTGGAAGGGACCCTAAAGGTCATCTAGTCACAGTCCTCCTGCCATAGGCAGAAATTTCTCCCATTAGACCAGGTCGCCCAAAGCCCCATCCAACCTGGACTTAAACATCTCCAGGGATGGGACATTAACAGCTTCTCTGTGCAACCTGTTCCAGTGCCTCTGCGCTCTCATAGTGAAGCATTTCTTCCTTGTAGATAATCTAAATATTCTCTCATTCAGTTTAAAGTCATTACTCATTGTCGTATCACTACATATCCTTGTAAAAAGTTCCTCATATTGCTTTTCAGGATGCTGAGATATTTCCACACACACCAGTCTCCATGACCTCAATGAAACTTGAGAACCAGAGTCCAGAAATGTCCGGCTGATTGCATTGCAAATATCTGCAAATGAATGTTGGAGAGATGAATCCAGCAAAAACTGCATTCAGAAAATAAGACTTTCAGAGAAATGTACAGAATATGCTAGAAGAAAGAGTGTTTTCCTTCGGTCATGCTAGGTAAAAACACAATAGTTAATATGCTGCAGGTCTGTACAGCATCCAGACTTCTCAAGTCTCAGAGAGATTTGCATTCCTTACTTAAAGCACAACAAAAAGAAACAAATGTTAAAATAAAGAAAAGCATTGGTCCCTCTGTTCAGATTTTATATTTGGAAGGATGTGCCAGAGAAATCCTAAAGTTAAGGGGAAACTACAAGAAAGAAGTTATGTATTAATAATTACCACTGTTAACTGATACAGCCTCATTGGTAGATGGACTAACGGGAGGCTGCTTATATTAAAGTGACTGGCAACTACAGAAAAGGGTCCGAGTGGACAATAATACAAATGTGTCACACAATTAAATGTGAGTTCTGCTCCCATTACTGTGTCACCCGCTAGAATGACTCTAAAACACTATTTTTGCCTAAAATGATTGCTCAAACATGGTATGTAGGTTGCTCTGAAAGTAATGCCTCCTATTTATTTCCATGGAAACTACAACAGGTACAAAAAGCACAACTGTTTGATAGAGCAAATTCTTAGCTACAAAATGCTATTCCTCAACCTAGTCACCACCATTAGATATGCATTTTTGCCAGCAACGGACAAGAATGCACTTGTAAAAATGTACGTTATCATCTGGAATATGTCTTGTTCTGTCTGTCACTGTTGCCAACGCTGAAACACACCCCCCACCCCCCACTAAGCTGACATCCACTGTCTGATCTCCATAAATGTTCAGCAAACACTGATGAATGTCAGTGAGTGCCATTTAATTCTTCATAGAGGGAACTGATTCCACACCTTTGCTTCATATGCATTTCCACGTCAGCCACCATTTTGTCAGACTGCCCCTCTGCAGTCACATGGCAGCAACATGTAAAGGAGTATCGGTGGCAAAGTTCAACTTCTGCTTCCATACTACGAACATCCACCTCTGATGTTGTGGGCTGACATAATAAAATAGGAGGCATTACTTTCAGAGCAGCCCTTGTAATCATAGCATTGCTCATTTTCCTAATGTTAATGATCAGGATTGCAGCAAGGAAAAATATGAAAAACATAAACTAAATACAAACCAACAGGGAATACCTTCATAGTTTCTGGACAGACTGGCCAATTTAATGCAAAGTCACTAACTGTAACATTCTCTTATGGTACTTGAAAGGGTAAAAGGATTACCCTTAGCAATATTACAGTTAAGAAGGTGTGCAGAAACAAGCTGATTACCCAAATCAGCACAAATATTTTATTTTCAAGACTGGAAATAGTTGAAAGCAATAGGAAAAAGCACCTGGTGCCAAAAAATAGGAATAATATCACTCTGGCATGGGGTTCATCAGCCAGCTCTCAAATTTGAGCCCAAACATTAGTGAAAATTTGGAAATAAACAAACAAACAAACAAATAAAATTCAGAAACCTTTTTGTTTGTTTGTTTTAAATCAAATGCTTCTGCTATTACTGTTTGTTTCCAGATCACAAAGAAATATCAGAACAGGAAAGGAAAGGTCTGGCAGCCATGCTGAGCAAGATGAAACAATGACAAGTGCCAGAAGCCTCACAAAAGCAAACACCCCTCCCAACCCTGTTTGGTTTTCTGTTTCCCCAGAAAGCAGGGAAAGTATCCAAATATTGAGAAGCTTATCCCTACAGAATTTGAGAAGTTCTCAATACCGATTATCAGAATATTATTTATTCCTGCTGGCTGCATGTGTCATCTCAAACTCACTGAGATCAGGAGCGTATTAAGGGAACCTTCCCCTCCATATTTTCTGGGGCAGCTGTGGGGAGTTGGAAGGGCCAACAACAGCAACAAGTCGTTATTGCCTTCACTGGATATGTGGCTGCGGGGGTGAGCAGAGTTCCCAGAAGACTGCACTGATTTCTCCAGCACCCTGTTACAGAGATTCACCTCCTGACTGTGCTCAGCCAAACCAGGAAGAGGGATGAGGCGGCACAAGGAGGATTTGCAAGAGAGGATTTTGCCGGTGGCTCAGTTGATGGTCTGGTTCAAAGCACAGCATGTGTTCCATGGGTTGAGTCTAAGGGAAAGCAGGCTGGAAACTGGTGCTGGTGGAAACATGGGACAACAAAGACCAGCCAGGATGGCCAGGCAGCTGCTTGTCACTCTTGTCAGCAGAGAGGTGAGATGGAGGAAGTGTCCTGAGCACTGCCGGGGTGAGATCTGAGACAGGAGCAGGGGCTGAGGCTCTGAAGGAAGCGAGAGGCACAGGTGTCCGCAGCCGGAGTGCCGGAGGGAGGGTCACCTCGCCAGCGTGGGCCCAGATGGCACTGCACATGTCTCAGCCCTTGCCGGAGCCGTGTCCACTGAGGCAGCACCTAAGGTCACTGCTAGGCTTGGCAGGGATCATCCAGATCTCCCTCTCCCCTGCAGTCACTCAGATTTGGAAGGGCGGTGGGTCTGCAAGTGACAGACTGCTTTTCTCTGCTCTGGGGAGGGTTACCTGGTGACCTTGTAGAGAACAGTTCTCAGCAGCAACTTGCAGTGGACAACATGACTCCTGTGGGCAAAAAAAGAAAGCAAATCAAAACACAGCTCTTCTCCTCCACATATACAGAAACTACAGGCCTAGGTTGGGTCAGTCCTTGCCTAGGAGGCCACCTTGACTTCGCTAGGTGTGAGATACGAACCTAGAGTAGCCAGGAAACTTGGGACCTGTGTTAGGAGGTGGAAGCTCTCACCAGCCAGGCCCTGTGCACCAGGCACAGAGATGGCTCTGCTGCTTGTCAGAGGTTCCTGGCCTGCGGATAAGACAGCTGGTTGACTGACCTGCTTTGGTGCTCTCAAACAGAACTAGTGCTCCTTAGTTCATGTTCCTCTCCATCACCTTTCCCAGCTGGGCAGATTGCCACATACTCTAGGACTGTGTGCTGAGTAGGCAGGGCCAAAAGTGCTGGGCTATGAGTGGGACTGACTGTTAGAAAGGCCTTGCCAAAGGCACCACCATGATGGTGGGAGTGGAGACAAGTCCCAGCACACTAAGTAATGCAGCATGCTCCAGGGGCCAAACTGACAAACTGAGACCTTCCAGACATAGCAAAAGAGGACCTCTGTCATGAGAATAGCACGGGGGTCAGAGATGATCCTGGGTGAGTTACCCACGCTTAAGGGATCCTTGAGTGACATAAAGTGGTCCCAACAAGTATCACAAACTCCAGGAATTTTCTGACTTGTAATGACTTGTTTTAATAAAAAGCAAGTTACAGGAGCATGTAAATAGATCCCAAATATAATCTGTACAATTGCAACTATACATCATTTGGCTTGATGCATGAGAGAGGGTAGCTGCACTGTGCATATCAGTAAAGTACTTAAAGTATTAATAAAACAGGAAGGGTACTGGCTCAGCTAATAAAACACTTCTCTTTCTTGTCCTTGTGTTTAATTTGCTGTTGAGGTACATGCCAAAAGTCTAGCATTTCACCTCATTTAAGAAGTTATGACCCAGCACCATACTGATGCTGCTATATTCCAAAAGATTGAGCATAGCTGTTAAGTACAACTTCCCAAAAGATTCAGAGGGGGAATACCACAAACCTGTTTGGTAAACGGTGTACCTGCATTGAATAGAGGCAAAAGCTCGATTTGAAATATTTGAAAGTAACATTTAAATCAAAAGAAAAGGTGTGAATTCTTATTACACTCAGTTCCACAAAAACCTTTTATTGCTGCTATTACCATGTACTTTCCTGGGATAAATGTGTGGTTTACAGCATCTACATTACAGTGTGAAACTTTTAGAACTCATACTTTATGCTATAACACATGCTCAGACACTTTTTCTCCTCAATCTTCTTTTGGATATGATTTCTTAAGGCTTGTCTACGTGGGGGAAGTTAAGCAGCGTAGCAATTCGGGGATAACTACTCTGTGATAGCTCCCTATGGACACTTCATTGCAATAAAAAAGGCTTTATTCGGGAATAATTACTCTGCATTGTGAGCGGAACAATTATTCTAGAATAAAAATCATCCCAATTCCTTGATAAAGTGTACACAATCCATACAAGAGTTTTTGTCTCCTTGGTTAGATTTGGGTATTTTTTTTACCACAGAATATGAATACTATACTAGAATAGCTAGGCTGATGGGCCTTTTCTTGACAGTGTTTTCCATTCTTAATAACAAGGGATTTGTCCTCCTCTATGTATCCTTCAGATAGGAAATCTGTAGCTGGAAGCCAAAGTGTTACAGATTTTGTTTCAAAGATTCATGCTGGAAAATATATTTTTCTCTGTGCTTTTCTAGCAAAAGAGGGCAATTGTCTCTGCCCCATAAATCCAGAAGAGTCAAATCGTAATTGAAAAGCTCATATCTAATAGTGTTTTATCTCTCCTCTCTCCCTAAATGCAACTGGCTATTTATTTCAAGCAGTTAGGTAATACAGATCAGAGAAGGCCATGATGGTTTCCCTGTTAAGCAAAGCTGAAATAGCTCTCCACCTGGCCAAGATGCAGGCCAACCACAGGCATTTCTCCTGGTCTTTTGTCACTGATCTTCCTCCAAGTTCACTCAAGCATCCCTTACCTCCTGTATTTATGACCTCTCCTGCCTTTGTATTTTAACTGGCTCTGCTCTCAGGCTGTGGGTGGAGTAAAATGTGTAAAACCACCTGCTCACGATGCTGTGTTTCCATTCAGCTTCAGGAAAGAAGGGTTTATTTAGTAATTAATTCTTTTTTTTTTTTTTGTCTTTAGATCTGTCTAAGTGTTTCTAGCAGAAATTCACGCAAGCATATCCACTCCTCATTCATCTTGTTGGCCTGCCTTTCCCTTTTAAAGACGTGTAATTCTGTTTGTAGATGATCCTCAGTGTCCTTTCATAATATATCCTTTAATTACCCTCCTTAGCCTTTAGCATTTTTAAGATCTGGCAGCAAAGACTGTTTCAGATACCTAATGTACTCATAGTATTTAACGCATAGTCCAGTGAAGATATTTGAAGTATCATATGAACCATAAAGAGTTAAACTGAAATAGCTTCTGTATGAATCAGAATATGTAGACAAATTACCAGGCAAAGAGCAAAATGCAAATGTTGCTCTTGATTCTGTACACATCAGCCTTTTTGGTAAGTTTTAAACACTCTATATTATCTTTTAAACAACAGATGGTGTTAATAAAATTATAAACCACACCCCACAAAATGCCAAACAGCAATAGCATTTACCATGGAAATTATACAAGGTATAATATTTCTGCAGTTATGAAAAGCTGAGCATGAAAAACATTCACGCTGCAAAAGATAAGACCCAAAATACTCCTTTTCATTTCTTGTTAATGCAGCTTCAGCATTTAAATTAGTATCAATTACTGTGAATACAGTTTTAGATGTGTTTTAGCTTGTTCAAAAGTTCCAAAAAAGTAAGTTGTTATTTGTTTTGTATTAGTCTCTCTCATTGCAAGTTCAGATGTGAAAAAAAAATAAAATCTGCTTTAAGAAATAGAGTTTGCTTTGAATCAATTAAAATGAAAGGGAAGGATGACATGTTAAGTTTTCTGTGAGCTCTGAGTATTAAATTACTTAATAAAGAAAAGTTAAATTTGGCAACACTGGATAAGTAATCAGAAAGTAATGAAAACACTCTTAAATAGGTGACAAGTCAGAGCTCTATCAGGGGCCAATTCTTATTTCAGGAAAACTCATATTAACTTTGATCGAAGAGTGTGCTTTTGGTACTTCCACAGATGGAAAAGAATAAAGACTAGTTAATGTAGAGTTCTTTATTCTTCTGACATTTTCCAGAAGTTTGTAAACGAGATGGAAACAGACTGGCTTTATCCTTCATCTTTAACTCACAGCCTGAATATCATGAGAACACTACAGTAGCTTTTCAGCTACAGTATGAAGACATATGGACAAAACAAGTGTCTTCTATACATGCAGGAGAATGCCACCAAGCCTGTCATCACTTGGGTCATTCCACACTTCCTCTGCCTATTTTGAGCCCAGCCTGCTGCCGTATTGCATTATACGGGAAGGAGAATCTGTTTCTTCTCTCCTCATTTTTGGTATTCACAAGCCAGTCCCCTTCCTCCCAAGTAGCCCAACAATCATGGCAGCTCAGCTACTTATCTTAAATAAATGAAAGTGAAGTGTGTTTGTTAGAGAGCAGGGAAATAAGTGTTGTATGGAGAACCTGAGTGTAGGAAGACTACAGCACAATAAGTGTGAACTCAGTCAGACACGACTTTTAATTATGGAAAGTAGTGATTATGTAGGATGAAAGTCTTGTCTCAGGCAACTGCTGCCAGGTCTACCTGTCTTCAGGTGTTCAAGCAAGATGTGTGGCTAAATTCTCCTAGCTCCACCCTCCTTTCATGTTCTCCTGTGGCATGTGTGAATCTTCATTTTATAGTCTTCAGGGCTAGTACTCTGAGTTCAGTTTATATGAGTCAAGAGACTCACGCTGTTGTTACCATGATCAGAATCTAACCATTTGTATGTCTGAGCACATGTTCTCCTTGAAACAAGTTTGTGGTAGTATATTCAGGAATGTTTCGCACTCAGGTTCAGATCTGGTTGGTTCCAGATGGAGTTCCCTTGTAATATTCCAAATCTCATTAAGTTAATTAGAGGTTTTTTTTGTTTTTTTGCTTTTTTTTTTCCAGCAATTTCAGTGGGATTCCCTATTTCTGTGTGTACATCTTCAGCTCAGTAAGACACACAGAAAGCCAGGGCAAGTGCCAGGAACAGGAGGTCATGCTCCATCTCAGTCCCTCACCTTGCAGCAGGACAAGGGGGTACCAGAGCAAGCATGACAGAGGTGGCTGGGAGCCACCATCACCTGCCTCCTCCCATCCCTTGCTGTTCCCCGTTCCCCAGATTTTCTCTGTTCTCTTTGTACTGGTATGATCAGAGATTTGGATTTAGGAGTTGGAGCTAAGAAGTTTGCACAAGCAAAGGGAAATAAAAGAGGAATTGCATGTGTTACAAAGCTTGAGCAGTGCACACAGGCACTGTAGAGATGGGCAGCGATGCAACCCACACCTATAGGTCAAGTTTGATTGTTTAACAAGTGCCCTTTTCTGTCACATCTGGCTGCCTTGATGGCTGCCATCCCCACGAACGCACACAAAAAAAAGGAGATCACAGACAAAAGAGATTCGCCTCAGTTGAACTGAGGGATGGCTGGAAATCTTGCACAGCTGGTGACAAAGCTTACTTATTTTCATGTAAAGAAGACCGTAGCAATCAGGACAGTCAAATCAGTGCCTTTAATGAGAACTAGATTCACCCACACAAACAAGTTGTATGGACTCAGAGATACATATCTTCTCATACCCAAATCATACACTTCCTATTAGCACTACAATTATTACACAGGCTTACTAAGAGAAGACTATCTTCCTAAATATTTATTTAGTGTTGATAGAATTGCTTACAAAACCTCCCTCTCATTCTGAGAATCTCTTACAAGACTCCCTTGTTCCCAAGTTCATTATAACTACTTATATTATTACTGTAAATCTTTCTAATGCCTGAAATGCTTGGCTCTGAAGAACATTTTTATAATGAGGGTGGGGCAACGCAAAACTTTTCCTCTCCTAATTCATTGCTAAATTGTATTTGCAAGTTCAAATGCCAGAGTGATGAAATCACAATATTATTCATTGGATTTTGTTTGATTATTTGGTAGTGTTGTAGGGAAGGTATCCATAAAATGACATGAAAAGCAAAGCAACAGAGCTTTAGGGGTTTTCCGGAACTTCTCTTCCGCACACATCAATTTTACTGTATGACTGTCCTGAAAGATTTATGCTTTGTGTTTTGAGGGCCAGGTTTTAAATGGCTTCACAGAATAAAAATATTAAAATTTAAATGCAACTTTAAAAATGTGTGTTGGACCTTTGGGCCGTCTGAAGAGGTCAAGTTCAAGACACTTATAAAAAGACCATTCCCACAGAGACTGCATGGGAAAGCCTATTAACATTGCTGCTTTCCCTTTATTTCCCCTTTGATCATAAAATAAGGTTATGGGTGGCAAAAGTTGTAGTGGTGGGAAGATCCCAAATAGGATAGTACGATTTAATCTACTGAATATAAAAATGGTCAATAAAGTGACAACAATAAGAGTGGGGGGTACCAAGCAAGAGTATGAGCACAAAGAGCTTTGGTAAGAAGAAAAGAAAAACAGTAGGGATTGTTGGTTTACATTGTTGTTGTGTTGTATTTTTTAAAGAGAAAGGAAGGACATTTTCATTCTACTTCTCCAATTAGATCCTATTATATATATATATATATATATATATATATAGACAAAAAAAACAAACTTCAGCAAATATTATTTAAAGAACTCCTATGCTCTAAGTCAAAATAAAAAAATATCTGTGTCTGGCATAAGAAACAGCATTAGGACAATCTTCTGCTTATACAAGGGACATGCCTCAAAATCTCTATATTCTGTAAGGTAAATATACAAGCTGCCCTTTTGCTAATTCTTCAGGCCAAGTAGTGACAGTAACTGATTTAGAGGAACAGAAGAATATATGTCTGCATGAGTATATCTGGGCTCATTTTCACCCTGACATTTTCTCAACTGGATATTGACTTGTTAGATAAATTTCTTTATAAAAGTTGATCTTTTTTTCCTTAGTTTTTCTGCTGTGGTGAAATTTAGAAAATACATTATATGAACTTTCTTCTTTTCTTAATAAGGACATTTCATACTTCATGGGTAATAAAAATCTACAGTGCAAAATAGACTCAAGAACACTGATTTTAAATGGTTCCATACAAATAAAAACACAGTCTGGTTCTCTAGCAGAAAACTCTGTTATTGTCATGAATATCTTAAGTGTAATCATTTTTCTTTTAATTAACATTCTAAAGAGAAGAGGAAGTTGGAAATTCAGATAAATCTGTTATGAGTCAATTAAGAAGCCACGATTAGCATATGCAATCAAGATGGGTGCAGCAAGATTTCATGGAAGAGTTCATGAGGAAGCAACTTGGATGCATCATTTGCATGGGCAGCCTCCTTGGTTTGTGTTCTTCTCAACCTTAGTATTGTTGACTTGACTCACTGCATGAATATTGCCAAGCAGTAGCAAACCATGATTTCATTTTCCTACTCTCACTAGAATGTCTTACCTAGACATGTGGTTTTAAAAAATACAAATCGTATCAACTACGGCAAACAGTAATGCTCTTTTTATCCTTTCTGCAGATATTCTTTATATATATAGAGAGAGAGAGAGAATCTCTTCTGTTAAGATATCATAAGCATTAGGAATGGGATACTTCATCCACAGGTCACCTGAGCAAGTGAAATCTTAATCAAGGGGTGATGATTAGTGAGAGATATAAAGGGAGTTGATGAACTCTCACCAAGTACTATCAGATAACTGTATATATTCTAAAGCCAGTGGGAAATTTACAATAGAATGCAGTTTTCCCTTCTTTTCTTCTTTTCTTTTCTTTTCTTTTCTTTTCTTTTCTTTTCTTTTCTTTTCTTTTCTTTTCTTTTCTTTTCTTTTCTTTTCTTTTCTTTTCTTTTCTTTTCTTTTCTTTTCTTTTTCTCTTCTCTTCTCTTCTCTTCTCTTCTCTTCTCTTCTCTTCTCTTCTCTTCTCTTCTCTTCTCTTCTCTTCTCTTCTCTTCTCTTCTCTTCTCTTCTCTTCTCTTCTCTTCTCTTCCTTCCCCTTCCCCTTCCCCTTCCCCTTCCCCTTCCCCTTCCTCTTCCCCTTCCCCTTCCCCTTCCCCTTCCCCCTCTCCTCCTTCTCATTTCTTTTATCCCTTCCCTTCTATTTTTTCTCTTCTTTCCTTATTACTTTCCTTTCCTTTATTCTCCTTTCATCTCCTTTTTTCTTTCCTTTCCTTTTCTTTTCAAGGTAAGCCACATTAAAAAAAAATGACCTCCATGTGTATGATACCTAAATTCTTTAACATTTTAGAGCTGATTGTTTTATAGCTCCATCATCATGTAGAGTCTTAAAAGTCCACTGTCTTGGTAGGGTATCTGTTTTATAAGTAAGTTGAAGACATGAGACTCCTGGGGGGGAAAAGCTAATGTTTCCTTCATTTTGCATTTCCCAGAAATAAGAATTATGCCTTTTAAAACATGATACTCAACAGAACATGCATCTGTGATCTTAATTGTCCTGAAAAAGCTGTCCATGGCTCTGCAAAACAATACACAGCAGAATTTCTGAAGGACAGTCTCTGCTGAACTCATTTCCAAAGTATAGCATGTTTTTGCTTAGCTCTACAGATCGAGGGAGTTTGATAAAAACTAAACAGTCGTTTGTCAATCTCAAGTCTCAGTTACCATGGTTCACAGGAAGCCTTACACCTACTGCCAATTAAAACAACCAGTTGTTTTGTAATGACTAGAACAAGAGTATAGAATGTGAAGAAATAAGCAAAAAACTGCATTTAAGACACCACAGATAAAACTCTGCTAGGAGAAACTCATGTCTCTCATGTCTGTTTTTGCTGAAGTTTATACTCAGTAGTTACAATCAACTTTGTACAACACTTCTTTTCCTCACGCTGCCTAAGATTTATATCTTTACTAGTTCAAAACAATGTGATTCCTTCAAATTCAGCACGGAAAATGATACTACTTCACTACTAATTTAAAGTTCTTTGAAACAAAAACTGCTTGATTTTTGTTTTGTTCTGTTTTTTTTTTTTTTTTTTTTTTAATCATTCTGCACAACTGGAACTGATTCAATGAATACAAAAGATAGCACAGTCCTGACACTGCAGTAAAGACTCAAATCACTATAATCATGTTAATAATAAACTCTTATTTTAAGACAGAAACTTCAAAGTATGAAAACAAACACATCTATTGGACTTTCGTTCTCTTGCTGAGTCATGCTCCATTA
Organism: Callipepla californica brunnescens; assembly: GCA_023055505.1. Taxonomy (NCBI): domain Eukaryota; kingdom Metazoa; phylum Chordata; class Aves; order Galliformes; family Odontophoridae; genus Callipepla; species Callipepla californica. Next base: position 491,505 of record JALIRH010000064.1, read on the forward strand.
TATTTCTCTACGCTGTATTTGATCTAAAAGCAAAAAAGTGTGACACTGCACATCAGAAATGCTCTACGTGGACTACATTTGTAGAGGGTGTAAATACATTAGAATATATCAATGTATATGAACAAATTAGGAAGGAAGGGTGTGTTTCAGAGACTTTTCAGTGTGTGCTCACTATTAAAATCTGTCTGAGATCTGCTTGGAGAAAGCAACAATTACATTTCTTATTAAAGAATATGCAATTACAGCCTTCTTTACACTTCCTGCTTCCTTCAACAATGAAGACCTGTCTGCGTCAAAGATTATAAAGTCCTCTGCTGTTTCACTATGTCACCAGACTGAACAGGCCAATCCACTTTCATGGCAATTTATTCCTGATTTTCTCTTGGGCCAACTTCTTTTATGATTAAACTGAGCCTAGCTGGAAATTTACAGCAGTGCCACTGAGAGAGAGTTAGTCCCTGTGAAATTAAATAGAGTACTGTTCAAACTTAGACTGCAAAAACTTTTGTTGAGTTCCCTAATGTGTTATTCTTGTGTCTACTATCTTTAAAATCTTCTTCAAGCTCTGAAAAAGCAGAGCTTCGAACCTCCTACTTTTCCAGAAAAGTTGTCACAACCATGGCTGCTGCAAATGCTTTATGTATTAAACTATTATTTTAATTCCTTTTTGTTTATGGTATTTGTCTGTCATCAGAAAAACCAGAAAGACCACAGTTCAGATTTCTCAGGATCATAAATGGTTTGATTAAACTGCAGATGCTAATTAAGACCCAAATCTGTATCTCTATGCATAGCCAGAATAACCAGCTTGCTAGCAAGGGAAAGCCCATGATATTTAGAATATTCCATGTTGTAGGATGCAGATCACAAGTGGGAGGCTTTCAGGACAGCTTTTGTAACCTCCTTTTCAGCCATATCATGCAGGTTTGGGGAAGGAAACACGCATGTGACAGAATGTCTGAATTGTGCCCATACATCCTGTACGTCGCAAAAGCAGCCAGCTATGATGTGGCAGGGTAAATCTGTGTGCTGTGCTATTGTCATTTTGTCATCATTTTCTGAAAAGCATGTTGCTCCCTGATTTGGGGAGTTTGCGAGTAGATCAAATGAAATGATTTTTAATAAGACATAAGCAGCTTTGAATCTCACTGCAATTTCCCCTCCCCTCCCCTCCCCTATCCCCCCCCTCAAAAAAAAAAAAAAAAAGAAAAAAAGAAAAAAAAAGTAAAAAAGTGTTAAAAGTGCAAAAGTTTTCATGTTATTTTAATTCGCTTCCACAAATATATAAATTGAACCTTGTAACCTAGAGAATTCGAGCCAGTCCGAGTGTCCTAACCGTTACCGTTTCTAATGGGAAACACAGTGAGTTTTCATTATAAATTACACACAATTCAACATTTTTTCTGTGCTGTCCTCTGTGATACAAAATTAAAATGGACCATAAAATCTACTGAGAGAACAGTTACTAGCAGGCACTAAGTATTGGTATTGATAAGGAAACAACTGCTACGAATAGGCAGATAAATTTATATGGTTTATGGTCTAATCCAGTAAAGAATTACAGTGCTACAAAACCTTGGTATTCTAGTATCCTGTTTTCAAGCTCATGGTCCCCTGTCTGATATCCAGAATCATGTTTTTAAAGTGTTGTGCGTAAAGAGAGGCTTGGGCATTCTGGAAAACAACTAGCACATTGTGCTTTAACCCCAACATAAGCTGACTGGCACTAGCAGAGAAAAAACACTGAGGTTTGTCCCAAATACAAAATGCTACCTCCCTCTAAAGCCAGGCCTTCACCTGAGGGTTACCTGTAAAGACAGGGCTCTTCACAGAGCTTTACAAACTCAGGGCTGTCTGAGAGATGCCTCCATCCACTCAGTATCTACACCCTGATTCTTTGTATGAAAATGGGTTCCTGTGATCTTTCTTTCAAAACTTATGTTTCATTAAAACATAGCTAGAGGAGAAGCTGGCTTCTCATCTCCCTCCGTAAAAGAACTCCGTGATTAGAGAAGTCAGAAAATCACGGGATTCATTGCTCTTGCCCTGAAAGGCTCCAGTTCACACTCCTCTCCCCCAGGGAAGGACTCTGACCATCAGTCTGATGGTTATTTTAGAAAAAGCATTCTTGACCCTTCTACTGAAACAGTGCCCTTGAGGCCTCAAAACAAATTCAGGATTCCTTAGATCATAATCTAATCTTTAGGTTATTTTCAGGGTTAGAATGTAAGCTGAATTTTCCTGGGATTATTTCTATCCACTCTATCTGAAATTGCTGTTGAACATACACAACACCAGCCTCGATTAAAAAATACAAATAAAATGAAGAAACTATTAAAAAATTTAACAAAGGGGAGCCTGAGGAGTAGGGATCAGGTTGTGCCAATGGAGTGATTTGGGTGGAGGAACAAAACATCAAAGCTGGGGTCCAGAGGACTTGGGCATGAGCAGGCCCAAAAGGTAACCTGGGATTCCCAGATGGAAAAGGATGAATTATGAGGACTAAAGTACTGCTTTGAGTGTTAGTAGTTCCTCTGCTTAGCAGAGGTTTTCAGGATCTCACCTAAATTCTACCTGAATTGCACATTTCACACCATACAGATTCTCCTGCAGACTGAAATATAAGCACTGACAGAGATATCTTTGAGCTCACCAAAATACTTTATTTATTGGGAAAACAATGAAACAAACAAACACACACAGACCAACAGCACTGGTTGAGGACAGTTAACACTGAAAGTGCTGAGCTGTTACCTTAGCATAGTCCAGATTCTTCCAGGTATGTTGTACCTATGGTTGGCAATCATCTTGCAAGATTTAGAGCTTTACATTAAGACTGTCCTGTCTGTAGAAAAACTCAAAAGGAAGAATTGTGCTAAATCCTATTTTCACTTCATAATATTCCTGAGGTGAAAATACTTTTTTTGCAGAAGTAACATGCTTATTTTGACATTGTGACTAATGTCTCACACTGCATGACTAAAACATTAGAGGAAGGCCATACCAAGTAGATGTGACAAACACCAGACCAAAGACACATTACTTTCAAACTTCCTTTTTTAGGGTATTTTGTTTTTCCTTTGTAAATTCTCTAAATTTCCAATAACAAGATGTACTTGTATTTCTGAACAGCTCTGTGGTGTTTATATTGCCATCTAGAGTAGGAAAAGCCCTTACACTGGATTTAACAGGAATGCAAGGAAAAGAGGGGTGATTTTTTTTATTTCTTCTGGTTCCATAAGACCATTTACTAAGATCTAGTGGCACACTTTGTAATTCCTAACCAGCTATTCAGAATAGAAGCATAAGTTAAATATAATTTGTGAAATATATGCCATATTTGATAAAAAAAAAATAAATGCATGCAGTCAGAATCATATGATGACTTAATTTGCATAGATGTTAAACCTGAATTTATTATACACAACCTATATTTGTAAAAGTAGACAGTCACCTGGCTTCTCTGTACTGGTTTAATCTGGCAGTCCCTCACTAGAGGCAACAGAATTTTTAAAAGCAGCCAAGACAAACCAGACACCACGGGGAAGGAGCAGATAATGTGCAGGAAAAAGTGGCTAGCACAAATATTAATACAACTCCTTCAATTCCTTTCAAAATCAGAGTTTCAGATAGACAGAAGGTAGAGAGGGCAATTAGGCAACAGAGAAGTGAGTCTGACATCACTGATGCATCCGTCACAAGCTGAACTGTTCTGCGAAGCAGAAGTTTTAAGGGGAAATCTACAGGATGCAATTCACTTTTTTCAGGTAATCACAAGATCTTCCGCAGCAGAAATGAGGAGCGGAAAGTGGTTACCATCTTGAAGAGAAGCTGAATGGATTGAGGTACAGCATCAGAGCCTGGAAACAAGCACCTCCAGTGAATGGCTGGAAGAAACTCAAGCCGGTCTGCAGAAGGACAGATGAACTTGTTATATTATTGGCATGATATCCTTTCGAATGAACAGGTTTTTAGGAGAGACACAGGTAGTGAGGTGACACAGGCCTAAGTTCAGAAGGTTGGTGCCTAGCCAACAGATAGTAAGATAATCAAAAGACTGCAGAAATGCACCGAAAGGAGCAGCTGTGTTCAGAAAGTTATCTGAGTCTTTTCTGCAGAGACACCAGTGAGATCAGGCATCAGATAAAGTTATGATACAGCTGATAATGACCATTTGCATTTGAAATATGCATAGGACACTTCATCCTGGTGCTACTTTTTTACTGATTATCTTCAACGGCAACCAATTATTACTGGTTGGAGCACAGTTGGTCAAACCAAGTCTTAGCATGTCATTAGGCAGCTGGACAGCAATGGGCAGACCTTGCTAGTGAGCAGTCTTCTTGCTCTGTTTCACAGGTAATAGCACATGAGCACATTACAGAAATCAGGCTGCTGCTCCTGTAGGTTAAGAGGGAAAAAAAATCCCTCAAACACTATCTTCAGTTTCTGATGTTCTTAGCTTAAAACAAATCATGAAGAAAGAAAGGAATCGTGAGAAATGCTAGGTAATTTGCAACAGCTTTCAGAGCTGTAGCTATAGCCGTACACTGTGAGCTGGAAACAAGCCGTAATTCAAAAGGTTAATATTTCTTGAGATCAGTGCAAGTATCTGAGCACTACGAAGGGTTCTGCTGATTATCTGTGATTAACAACATAAGATGACCCTCTCTTTTAATCATGGGTCAACATAACTCTTACATATACACACATTTATGCAGTGTTTCTTCTTAATACTGACCATTTCAAGCGACAGCTATCATCAGATAAGAGCAAAAAAAGCCAACATGTTTTTATTTGGTTCTTCCAGGATCTATGAGGAAGCTTTTAACCCCACCCTACTCCCTGCCCTACTCCACTCCCCAACTCTACTCTCCACTCATGTCTAAACATATTTACATGTCTGAAAGGAACTGGAAAGTATCTGTAATGTTTCCCAGAGGATCTGATAGCTCTTCTCACACAAAAGCTCATTTCCAAATCATTATGCCACAGTAACATTTCAGTAAGGGGCACCTCAGGAAAGGCTTCTGACAGTCTGCAGATTCAACAGTTGCACCACTTCACCTGAAAGGTAAACATTTGGACAGAGATAGTTCCAGTTAATATTGTTCTTTGCTTAAATAAGTGATAGATCTGCAGTCCATATAAGATGGGTCAACAATAAGATGGTCTTTGGCGAAGTGTATTTTGACCACTGCTCCAAGTCCATAAAACTCGGGAACATCATGTAGATTTCTAATGTTCCTTCGCAGGCTTTAAATCAACGAAATCATGAGTGAATTATTGTGATTCATATGCCACTTTTATTTTTGGCAGGCAATGTTGCTAGTATTGGAGAAAGATTATTTGAGTGAGGTCTGCATCCACTTTCCTCGAATCAGGATTCTGAAAAAAAAAAACTCAGAAAGGATCTGTCAGCATAAATACATACAAATATATATAAACACACATTCTGCACAGGTTTCGATGGTACAGTTCCAGACATGAGGGATGGGCAGGATGAGCAGGACTTCCTGCAGTCCCTGTAGAAGGTTGGGCAAGCAAACATATGAGAATGGACACTGAGGAAGAGGAAATATCTACGTGGCAGTAATATGAAAGTTATATTGTACACCTCCTTTTTAGACATGCCATCTGCGCTCAGTCATACCATAATATAGCTTTGATGACATGCCACAGCTAAAGGGCCAGCAATACACTCCTTGCTTCATTGACATGAGTGACACAACTCTGCAAAACTCACTGCTTAATGATAGAAATCATAACTCTCACGGTGTATGGCTGTCCCACGTGTTTTTCAATGCTTAAACCCACACTAAGTATTCTGCCACTGAAAGCACTGAAGGAGAATTACGGAGGAAACCGATGCACGCCAGGTAAGCAATAGCACCTTATCTATACTAATGCTGAACTTCTCATTATATTGAGTTGGCCTACAACTACATCGAAACACCCAATGGATATTGTTTACAATAACCTAATAACAAGCAATTCTGTTCCCATTACTGCTCACAATCTCACGGTGAATGTTTCTTGTTTCCACAGTAAACTGACTGCAGCTGTAGTGTACCACCGTGCTTTGTCAAAAGTCAAATAAATCTTGTATTTAGAAAATAAACATGATACATATTTTTTTAAAAAGGGTGCAATCTGACTAGTATACATACAAAATCAATGAAAAATAAGGTTTATACCACATTTCTTTCTTTAAAAACATTTCCCACAGCGTGCTTCAGAATCTTTAAGAGGAAGCATGGTCTAAATACAGAATTCAGTTCCAGACCTGGACCTACTCTTAAATCCATGTGTGGCCTGGGGCAAACGTGTTCATTTTCCTGTTTCGGTTTCCCTGCCTTTAAAGTGGGGATAACTCAACAAACCCAAACAGCTTAGCTGCAATTTATACGAACGAGTAACATGATTATTAGATTTCTGAGACGTGAAACATGATTATTATTAGGATTCACTGACCAGCCAGACAGGAGTGTGATACAAATAAAGGAGATGGGTCTTGGACAACATGCTGGTTAGGCAGACAGAGGAGCTCAGGAGGCAGTGGAGAGTTGTGCCTATAAAAGTGTGAACATCCCCTTTGCACTGACTTTCTATTTATTGCCCCATGGTACCTAGAGACCACGAAAAGCCAAGTCTTCTGCTAGAAGTGAACAGGTCCAAAGCACTACAGCAGACCAGCTGCAGGCAAATAAATTTTTATCTGTGTAAGAGAGCTAGATGTTATTTTCCAGTGGAAATGTCAGAATTGATTAAAGCTTGAGCATTTCTATTTAAAATGAGAGCGGTGCTTGATACATTTTAAAGGGAGGAAAAGTGAGAGGCCTGACAGCATAGAGATAATGGGGAGGATTCATCTGTGGGCTTGCTGCAGTAATTTGGTATTCAGCACACCAGGGCCAAATTCACCTCTCTGTACACAGTATAAATGGGAGTGCCTTTAAATAACTACGAGAAAATAGTCTCCCTACTAGCAAAGTCAGTATTATTAATTGTCATTCTTATTATTAACCTTTGGGCTTGCGTATCCTCCACAGATTAATGATTATTCAATAACTGTGCTACAAGGTTGCACTTTCTAACACCAATTAATAGGAGAGCACGGCTAAGAAAAGCATTGAGGTATCAACTTCGCAGCCTCCGTCTTGTTGCAGAGTTGCCTACAGGAACTGTATCTGCCAATTTGGAGAGCAGGAAGAGGAAATGCTCCTCAGTCAAAATAAAATAAAGAGAAAAAATAAAAATAAAAATGGAGCCGACATCCACGGTCCCCTCTTCTCAGTAGGGAATAAGCATCAGCCACAGCTTTCAGGGAACGCTGCACTCATCGCCAGCGTTCACTTTCCAGGAACTCCACCATCCAAATCGTGCAGCGGCGAAGATGGGAAAGAAGGTCTTAAAAACAAAAGAAAAAAAAAAGTCCCTCCCCACGGAGAAGTTCCACGAATAAAGACAATTCTCAAACAGCGCCTCGGAGGAGCACATGGTGCCAGGTGACACAGCGGCAGAGACCGGGCCGGGGGAGGGGGGGTGGGGGGATGCGCGGCTCCCGATAACGCGCGGCGCGGCGCGACCCGACGGGGCGGCGACCCCGGGGGCTGCGCCGTCCCGGGAGGTGTCCACCGCGGCTCCGAGGGAATGAATAAAGGAGCGAGGGGAGGATGAAGGCAAAGGAGGGAAGCGGGGAAGGGGTCGGGAGAGCGGGAACGGAGGGCGGGGGGGGGGTTGGGAGGGGGCTGCATGCGTGCGTGTGTATGTGTCCCACCTGACTCCCTGTTTGGCGGGGGGCACACACACGCACACACACACACACACACACAAACGTAGCTGCCGAGCTCCAGCCGCCGCCGCTCGGTTCCCCCACCCCTTTCTCATCGCTGCACCCCGCCGCGGCGCGCAGCAGGGAGGCGTAGAGAGCGGAGCCCCGCGGTCCCCGCCGCACCCCCCCCCAACCCCCCCGGGGCAGCGCGCCCGTCCCCGCCCGGAGGGGCCGTGCGAGGCGGCGGCGGAGGGGGGGGGGGAGGAGGGGGGGGGGGGGCCGCGGGCACACGCTCAGCCATCCACGCACACGCACGGGCAGGGCTGCCCCGCGCCGGTACCTGGTGCTGCCCTGCTGCGTTCCGGCCGGGCTCCTCCTGCTGAGGCAGCGCGGGAGCGGGCGGGCGTGCGCGTCTGTGTGCGTGTGTCTGTGCGCGCGTCTGTGTGTGTGTGAGTGCGTGTGTCTTGTGTGTGTGTGTGTGTGTGTGTGTGCGAGAGAGAGCGAGAGCGAGAGAGGCTCTCCCCCCTCCCCCTCCTCCTCCTCGCTCTCCTTCCTTTAAACGCCCACTCCTGATGGGTGAAAAGACAACTTGAACTTCAGTGCAATTAACTTCGCCGGCGCCTCGGAAGCCGGAGGTGTCGCCGGCCTCGCCCGCCGCGCTCCCATGAGTGAGTCGCTCCCGCTCCTTCGGCGTCGCTCCTCGGGGATGGGGGGACGGGGGCATCCGCCGCGGGTCCTGACGGGGCGGGGGGGCTCGGGCCGGGGCTGGGGGCTCCGTGCTCCGTGCGGCGGCAGCGGGACGCACACCTGCCGCCGCGCCGCTCCGCTCCGCGCTCCGACCCGCCGCCTCCGCCGCTGGGGGGGGGGGGGGGGGGGAGGAGGGAGCGGGGAGGGTGGGAGCGGGGATAGGGCAGAGGGGAAAAAAAAAAAAAGCCAAAAAAAAAAAAAACCGAAAAGTTTGGCAAAGTTGTTCCTCGGCCCCGCGCACCTCCGTGCCGCCGGGAGCGGGGCCGGCCGCAGCCCCGACGGCTCGGGGTGCGGGGATGGGATCGGGGCTTCCGCGGGGAGCGGAGGCTGCGCGGGCGGCTGCGGGGAGCGGAGCCCCGAGCAGCGCGGCGGAGGGACCCTGCGGAAAGCGTCCCACCTCGCCAACCCGCGGCACGACCCGGCGCTGCCGCTGCCGCGGGGAACGGTGCCAGCAGCTCGTCGCTACGCTCCGGGATTTTATTTTCATTTTTATTAGTATTTTTTTTTTTTTTTTCCGTTTCCGAACCCGGCAGCCGAGGCTTGGCTCACATCGGCGCGCTTCGGTCTGCGCTCGCTGCTCGGGGAGCGCTCCCGACAGGCACCTGCCCGGCGCGGAGTTTCCTTCTGCCAAGCTCCGGGCTTCTCAGTGCTGGAGAAACTTCGCTAAAATGCAAGTTTGCTGGAGTACTTTGCGCCAGCTCCTAAGCTGAAACGAGTTGCGAAGGACGAAAGCTCTCCGCTGGCTTTAGTCAGGCCAACTGAGCCCGGTGCTTCTGCGAGCTGAATTGCCGAATTCAGACGCAGATGCTGAAGGCGTGTGGCCGGGCAGTGCCCTGTCCCTCTGCTCCCTGCCACCTGGGCAGCGGCAGCCCCTTACTTCTACTTCCTATTATTTCAGCGCAGCGCATTCGTATATTTGTCTGCTGTAGTCTGCTGGCAAACATTAGCATTCAAGCTTACATTTTTGACAAATGTGCAGACAGGAATAGCATGAATAGGCATCTTAAATATTAACAACCTAAGCATCTGTTGTAAAACAAGTTTAATATATTTACTCTGTTTTTCTCACATTGTTAGAAAAGGTTACAATAAGTGTAAAATTTCAGCTGTAGTTAGCACAAGGAGTGCTTGAATCTTTCACTATCTCCTCAAGCATTCAACACAATCACCAGATAGAAATGTGGCAAATCAGGCGCACTATTCAAAGCCAACTTGAAACAGTAAGCGTGGAGTGCACGGATGTGAATATAGGATGTTCCTTGTCATTTGTACCTTCCTCTTACTCTGCAGCACTATCTGTAGAATTGTAGAGTACTCTTTTCTCTCACTCCCATAGTCCTATATGCTCTGTAATACATTTGTCCATCCACTCATTTTCTAATTCGTTCTCCATTATTGGCATTGCCTGACTTTCCGAGTCAAAGCAATGGTTTGTGCAGCAGTAACACAGAGCAGGTAGCAAAATGAGCAGGCAGATGTGTAACATGTTCACACACAGGCGTGCATCTAAGCAGACAGCACGCACACATCGTGAGGCAGTAGAAGAAAAATTAAGATCACAGGCTGGTGTGCTGTGTGTGCCCACTCTTGAATACAAACAGCTAGTGGAAAAGCAACAACCTACTCCCAGGAATTCCTCCGTCCCTGGAATAAAATTGTTCAGAGTAGAACAAGAGCACAGAATAGCGAAGTCTCCAAACAGAGTGTAGAGTTATTTCAGGAATCAGTGCATTCCTTCCCTTTTTCCCACAAGTTCAAATATGTAATAAATAAGTCCTTTGTATGCAAAAGAGTTTACTGGAACAAAAAATATTTAAATGGAATGCTTTTTGTGCGTACACTTTGAAAAACGAGCTGTTTCCTTTTTATATTCTTTTTTGCTAATACTTTAAATAGGAAAGTGGCTGTCTCGGTTTCTCCTCTCCTGTTATTTCAGCAACACGCACCAATCCTAACCTGCTGCACGCTCCCAGAAAGTGCTGTAAAGCAAAGCCAACCCGTAACTCACAAATGGGACGCGCTGCTCTGCCAGATAGGGGCTGTGCCACACAAGCCCAGAGCTGTGCGTGAGCAGAGCATCTCTCAGTGCGCAGCGTAGGCCCCGCGGGGCAGCTGATGAGCACTTGCCCTCTGTGGATGCGCTTCCCAGCCAAGAGCGGCCCTGCCACTGCCCAGTAGCACTGCAGCCTCTGTCCTGCAGGGCCACGGGCACATCCACCCCAGCCCTCAGCCTGAAAACCTCTCGAGAGTGGGAAAGTCCTGAGCGAGCACTGACTCATCCTACGTTTCAGGTTTGGGGGATAGAGGGGGTAGGGACGCGTGCAGCTGCAGTTTAGGAGATGCTGGGCTGAAGTCTGGTGTTCTTGAAAGGAAAACCACAAATCTTGTAATTGTATCAACTCTGCAGTTTTTGGAAGTGATGCCACCTTTTCATTGTCGTCTATTTTTTAGTCATTTTTTAATCATTGGCAGATAAATTCAGTGTCCTTCATAAGGTTTCAAGTTGTACTTTGGGAAAAAAGAATCAAGACGATTATTTTATTAATAAATTAGATTATGTTATTTAGAAAAAATATATTAAAGATATATATTAAAGGAGATTTCTGAATTAAATATGGGAGGAATGTGACTTCTGAAATGTTAGCTGCATTTCTAGGAAGTACGCTATTTTAACATAGACACTACTGAAAGCATTTTATTGCCTTCTCGTACATAACTGCCATTGCTCTCTCTAGATATATTTAATATATATCCAATGAAGCCACAAACTTTCCTTCCACAACAGTTTAAACACATCTGGAACATTTTACTTTCTTATAATTTATGTTAATAGATGTAGAGTGTATATACAATCTTCTCAGAAATCATTGCTTTTTCCAAAGGGGAATTTTTTTTACTTTCAGTCTGGGAATATATTTATAAGAACAAAATAACTCAAAGTATGGGCAATTCTATATATCATTTTATTTTCTGTTATATTAGGTTGATTATATAAAGCTTTCATTTAGAGCAATGGGATGATGAAATTACAGAGGAGTGATTGGCTTTTGTTTTTTCAAATGGTTCAAGTTGAGGGCTGCAAAAATGAATGTTTTTGGTTAAGTTCGTTGGGTACGTAATATTTTTCATAGAATTTTGACAAATTAATTTAATAGAAAAGCCACAAGTCTCTTAGCACAAAAGGCTATATTTTCAGGTAAAATGGGAGTTCTGCTTTTGCCATTATAGGCATCAGGCTTCAGTAATCTGCTCCTCTTGTGGAATGAACACTTTCTACTTAAAGCTATCATGCACCTACTGTTTATTTACGCTGCATTAAACTGACAGCACAGCAATCAGAGGAAAAATATGACTTACTTTCCTGAAGTAAACACCGGTTTATAGGTTAGTGCATGTATTTATATTCCTGTCGCCACTAAATAATGGCTGTCTCCGTTTTAATATCTACCTGTGGTGCTATCCAGGGCAGCTGGCTCTTCCTTGTCTGAAACGGAGGGAAAAGAAAAGGAGGGCAGGGGAAGAAAAGAAAGTTTTCTAATCATTCCTTGGGGACTGTGTAGAAAACTGATTCAGTATTCCTTTCTGTGGCATTCGGAAGTCAGTTTTAAAGACACAGTATTCGGTTTTGCTGGGCGGATTTGAATTGCATTTCAAACAGTGAAAACAGAATTCCTTAACAGTATTTGTCTATCCAAGTCACTGAAATTGTATATTCAGTCAACGGCAGATTAAGGGCAGAAGCATTTTATTAATAACTGAAAGCACATATGTGTGTGTGATGAAAAATGTTCTGCAAATCTGTCACTATGCAATCAAGTGCATTTTTTAAACTTTGGTTGTCACAAAGTTGCTACTGATTCTAAAAAAAAAAAAAAAAATCAGTTTGATGGATAAAAAGTAACTTACAGTTCTTATTACATTGAAATACTGCGATTTTATAAAGTCCATGTCAGTAAACCCCATTGGTATTTCTTCTCATCTTGATCTAGAGATCCAAGTAGCTGGCTCTTTAGCTGAAGTTAAATGCAGGGAGAGTAACTCAGTTTACAGAAAGTGTCCCTAAATTTTCCATCACAGTGTTCCATTAATAGTCTTCACCCAAGATGTCCATTTTTTTTTCTTTAAAGAGTCTGAAAATTATTATATTTAACACTAAGTTTGCTTGTATGTCCCTTCTCACATGTGCGGTACTGGTATCACAGACTAGAAAGCACCTGACCACAATTTGTAGCTCATACTTCAAAAAGGATATGCAGTAAATGATCCTTGCTGAAATGTAGGTGTTTTCTAACATTCGCCATCCTGCGGCATCTCAGTTTACCACAGTTATCACCGACACTTTGTTACTTAGTTGATATCTATTTGCTGCTTTGCAGATGTTGACTTTCTAATGGCTCCTTCACTGCACGCTCTCAATAAGTATAAATCTAGAGATTTGTTTCACAGGGGATTGCTAGTCTTGACATTGTTCACGTGCTCCGATCTGGTCCTCATGCTTTATACCAGCTGTAACTACCCTTTATCTGTGTAATATAGTAGGAGTAGCACAGCGGTAGTGGAGTACAGGAATAGAGCAGAGTTACATACCTCGGGCACTGTCTGAGTTGTAAATTCACTCTTTTAAACTTGCTGGGCCTGACTTTCCTCTCAGGCGTACTGGAGGATCTCTGCAGAAATCTGTAGACCTCTCTTTCGACAGCTGTGATGCGGGATCAAACATTAGGTGTTCAGATGGGCTGAGGGACATACTAACGTATTATATAGCATTCATGCCAAGGTCCCCTTTTTGCTATTTATTTAGAATGCCAAAATACTGCAGTTTCTTCTGATACAAGATTTCCAGCAAGACTGCAAGCATAAGTGTATGCCAGGGTTGGCACGGGTCATAAGAAGGCCTCTCACAGGAGCATGGGCCTGCACCTGGCCTTGAGCTGTGGTCTTCTCAGATGTATGTTTGCAAGAGTTTAGCTCCTGCTCTCTCTTGCTTTTCTGTTATGAACTGCAGGCTAGACGAACAGACAAATCTGCTCATCTACAGGTAGACCTCAGTCACCTGAACTGCACCTGGGAGCGAAGCTTCAGGATGGGCCCCATCTATCAGCCGTGTTGGCCTTGCATAACTCCCAGCCATAATCTGTTCTATCTCTTTCCCTTGGCACATTATGACATGATATGACCTGAGGAGATGAGGGAGGTGCTTTAAACCTAGAGTGCACCTCATCTTCCCAGGATCCTGCTCTGACAGGATTTATTTGGCCAGCAGCAATCATTTGTGTGTCGTTCCACTTGCTGCTCCATGTAAGAAGTGGTGGTGCACTGGGATCATGTATATCCAAAGGACTGTCTCCTGGCCTTTTCTGGTGTCTGGGTTCCTGGTCCTGGCTTCAGTGCTGGCACTGTCAAGATTTATGATTTCATGTAAAGCACAGACTGCAGCATGTTTAAAATCCTCAATGTCATGAGCCCATCGAGTGCCAAAGCACTCAACTTCATAAAAAAGAAGGGGAAGCTGCAGTACACAATCTCTCTCAGAGGCCTTAATATGTTTTTTTGTTTATTTACCTATCTTTAAAATTACCAATACGCTTGTTTCATAGAGCACTAAAGGATTAATTAATTCTTTATATCTGTAAATCAGTCCCAGAATGGAAAACAAGGTAAAAGCACAAAGAATTGCTGCTCTGAACTCCAACCCACATGCACAGGTACACCAAAGATACTTCCTTTTCTGTAACTGGACTTAGAATATGTCTGTTTATAACAGCCAAGTAATTAAAAACATTTGCAAAGAGCAGTATAAAATTTCTAAATATCATACATCCCGTATTCCCAATTTTAATGCATCAAATAAAAGATACAAAAGAAGGAGCAGAGAGAGAGAGAGTTTGCATGCACACAAACTCACAGAGAAACCAAAGGCAGATAGAAGAAGAGAAATTTCAAAGTGAGTTTTAAAATGTTTATAATCAAAGACTAAATTAACATTTTTTGTTGAGATCTGTATTAGAAAGACTTTAAATCATTAAGGCTTTTCATTATAGGTGGGCTTCCTTGATAAATGTGAAGTTTCAAGAATAATTAGAGGCATCTTAAAACTTAAAAAATGATAGTTTTAGCTCCTAAGAATTCAATGTAGTATAATAATACTTTATGCTTTTTAGTGTTATTTCTGCACTAGACATTTAATTACAGTCTTTGTGAGACATGTTATCTGTATAGTAACCAGTGCATAAAAAGAATGATATATACCTCTACATACAAGCTCTTGCTTGCCAGCTTTCTTTTTAAGATTATAGATAAAGATCTCCAATCCAGAATGTTCATGTCTTCAATCAAAACCATTTTAGACAACTTTCAAGAGGAATGGGACATTCATTGTAATAGTATTTATTCTCTAGTTAGCTTTATTTTTAGAGTAATACTTGAACTGTTGTTTAGCAAGGCTTTTTTTTTTCTGTGCAGGAGCCCAAAGTCAGCATTCATCTGCTTGCTCAAAGGATATATTATAGAACAACAAATGGAAAAGCATGTTTAACTTGCCTATTGAGACGTAAGAGTCAAAAAATGTAAGAGTAGTTTGGTAGGTTTTTTACATATACAGTTTAGTGTTCGGAGGAACTTTTGAGCTTGTTTTTCCCACGTCAGTTGTTGAATATTATCTGAAATACATTGTGGATAATGTAAATTTAGAAGGTTTCTTACTTGGTCCGCATATGGCTGTGGAATAGTGAGTTTGTTTGCAAGGAAGATCAGGTACATAGAAGTCTTCCATGTGATATACTTGCAGATTCTGGTAATTGTGCAGCATGTGAAATGTGTTCCTCCACACACTGAGCTGCCCACAGTTTCCCTGTTCTGCAAAGAAGTCACTTGCAGGACCGGGCAGAATGGGATCTGCATCTAACCGTTTCAGATCAGAGCTTTCCAAATGATCAGGTGCAAGCTGTCTTTTGGGTTCTGTTGGTTAAGCAGCAGTACTGTGCAGGGACACTACACTATTGGTGTTGGACCCCTAATTTCAGTACTCATAAGAGAAACCTCATCGTAAAATCAATGAACCAAAATCAGTCTTTGTCCCATTGACTGCATAGTATTGACTTTCTTTTTCTTCTTCACTTGACTTGCTGAATGCCATAATCCTTTTGGCCATTTCATTATCTTTTTAGGATAAAGGACAGAATCGTTTTATAATAACATTTTTGTATTTGAAACTTGTGATTCCACTTCTTTATTTGGATTGCATGTCCTGTGAGAAACTGACTTCTACATTACCAATTAAAATGACTATTAGGATACCCATATGTGCAGTTGTTATTTTCTAAGGATTCCAGAAGAATTTCCTAGATACTATGCAGGAAAATTAAACTACTGGAACTTTTCTGTTTGTGTGGCATGAAGAATAATATGCCTTAAGATGCATTATGCTGTCTGATAAATTGCATTTCCATGCAGTATTTCATATAGGTTCTGTCTCTTTAAAAATGCAGTCTCCTCTATTTGCCCTATTAATTGTTGATATGTTGCCATCCACGAGACAAAAATTAGAGCTGTAATTAAATAATCATGTGATGCTCCTTAGTGCCAGTGAGAGCAAACTCATTTTTCCAGGCCCTGATGGTCACTGATTATTGTATTACTACTGGCTTGCTTTATTTTTTTTTAATGGCTCTGTATTGCTGGGTTACCTAACCACTGCCCTTCTTTGCAAAATTAAAGGAATTGAAGAACATTAAGTCACTCAGTTGGCCAGTGGTCTACGGGGACAAAAAGTAGTCATACCTTCGCTGCTTTTTGGTCACTCTGTTGGTTCTACTGGGAGCGCTACATCAGCGGTGTGGTTGCGTGCCATTTAATTTACACTGGTGTTTTGGCTGGGATGGATGCATATAGGGAATGCCAGGAGAATTACAAAAGGAGCAGGGTATTAAAATTCAGAAATGATTAAAATTGAAATAAAAGGATGCTGCTTCTTTGCCAGTACTCTGGCAGTCATAATGACACATAGAGATTAGTTTCCACCTTCATCTTTTCCTTCTTTCTCATTTCCTCTTGTTTATTGTTGACACATTTTCCTTATGTCTCTGCTTCTCAGTGTTTTTTTTTCGCTGTTACATATTCCTACTTTTTCTCTTTCCTTAAGCATGGGGAAGCTTACTTAACCTTATTATAACAATAACAGAATAGGTTATTAATATTTAATATGCACATGATTAAAATTTCTCTCTTAAACATAGGTCAGCTCTATTATTAACTGACATGTTATTTTTCATTAAAAAAAATTTTTATTCTGCCCTTACGGTTTTTCAAACACCCTTTACTTTGGTGGTGATTTAACACATAATGTTTAGAAAACTGTGTTAGGCTAGTGAAAAAAAAGAACTTACCAGTCATGGATAATCAATTATGCATGAATTCAGATATAACAGATGGAAACTGGTGAGTTAAAGTTTCTCTTTAGCTTCATGATTTTTTTTTTGTTTTGTTTTTGTGACACCTGTCTCTTATGTATAGATAAACATCTAACATAGCATACTGCTTTTCATGCATCTTTGTGTTTTTTGTTTCTGGGGTTTGCGTTTCTTTTTTATTGTTGTTGCTTCTTTTTGTTTCTGCCAACGTGGCATAAACTCATTTTCCCTTGTTTCTAACTTACTATTTTTAATTTGTTTGTTTTCTGGCATTTCTATACCACCTTTCTTTTGTAGGGGTAAATTATCCTGTGATGAAGTTAGCGTTTAAACTTCTCATAATCTACGCAGTGTCGTTTAACCTTAAAATTGTGTCAGCAAGATATGTTAAATTGCATGAGTTCACTTCTCCCTTCAGCTGCCCATGGCCTATAGTGTTACGACATGAAAGCAACAGGGTAGTCTATGGCTGTGCATATGTATTCATATATGCATATGCACACATTCTTGTGATTGTGATACTTATATAGGCGTTCCCTCCAAAGGCATTAATTAAATTTCTTTCAATCCTTTGACAATGAAACAGATTGCTTTACTGCTTTTTATTAAAAACTTCAGTACAGACTGGGCATGCTATTTGTTTTGGTCATGGAAAGATTTTCACAGAACTAAATAAAGCAAAAGACAATAACCCTGTGCTACGCACACAAAGCAACAACCGAGGGGTATTAAGTTAAATATTTTTTCTCTTTTTAAAATTCTTTTTAACGTAGAAAATTCTAAAAGAGCTCAATGCACAAGCATAGGTGTGAGCTATTAGTTTTTTTTTTTGTTTTTTTTTTTTTTTTGTGTAGTTGATTCTTATTGGAATTCTGGAGAATTTTCTTATTTGAAGTTGTTTCGTGTTTCAGAAATGCTTGGGTAAGTTGATTTGAATATTACTTTTTTGTGACTAAAAATTCAGAACATTTTTTCATGTGCCCAACCACATTTGAAGCCACACGTTTTCAGATATGGTGCAGAGATGTTTTCTGCCTGTATATTGATGAGAGAAAACCGAGTTGAGGGAATGCCCCCCATATTTTTCATGAGCAGGATGTAGGATAATTTCTCATGAGCATGTTACCTATGTTTTTGAAGGAAAAATGATAGTATGAGAATAAGATTGTAATATAACCCATCTGAAACAAGTTTATAGAAAACAGGTCCTTAGAAAATGAATGAGGATGCTGTGAAAATGACTTCACTGAAGCTGGAGCTCTGCTAAGAGCCTTCATGTCCATGTCTCAGTATTCCCACAGGTTTCTCACTCGGGTATTGTATCACTATAAAATGCACACTTTTCTTCAAAATTATTGTTTTTCATTTAGGGATTTTTTTAATTATTATTATTTTTTACAATGAGACATTTCTTTCAAGTACTTGCATGAGCACAAATAAGCCATCATGAATACTAACCTCATTTCCCCCTAAAAATGCCACATTTCTTTGGGTTCCGAAATGTTCTTGACCATTGCAGCTCGTTTCCATTATAGGCTCTAGGCAGGAAATTCAGAAATTCAGTTGTTCTAGAAAATAAGTACATTAAATACTGGAGCATTTTTTTCCTTCTTTATTCTTTTCTTTTTTTTTTTTTTTTTTTTTTTTGAAATCATTTAAAATCAGTGCAAGCATTTTGAATAAGGTACTTGGAGTAACATTTTAAAGTGACTTGTTTTTGCCTTATGTTGTTTGCATTTAAACTAAGCATACTCTGACACATGTATAGGTGACCTTTATCTTAGTGACACTGCATATGCTAAACATTTTTTATTTTAGCGCCTGGATATTAACAGATACCTTGTTCCTTAAAAGAACTGTGAACGTTGACAGCTAATTGTTCCTGAAAAGAACTGTGAAAAACTCATTCATTTAGTCTTCCTTATTGCGGAATCTTCTGAGTTTGAAATTGGAGCAAGTCCTAGCAGAAAAAGTGAATTCGGCCAAAACCACCAACTTTCAATTTGTTTTACACCAAAACCACACATTTTGCATGTATTTTATGTACAGTGAATATTGACTCCTGTCAAGTTTGGCCATAATTAGATGCAGTTTTACTTGAAAGGTTTTGAACCTTAAAAAAAGTCTAGAAGAACCTGGGCAGAGTTTTGAGTTAACAGTGAAACTGGAAACAGGACATTTCATGTGGTTTTGGGTTTCATAATGAAAGTTTGACATAGTTCAAATCATCAATCAGTTCAAACCATTTCCTTAGACTTAAACTCTTCCATATTTTTTCAGTTTTTATTCTCTCTATCAGGTCAAAGAAGAAGATGATTGTTTGTCCTGTTGATGAGACGTTCTAGTGTTAACAGATTGATGCTGTTGGGGCACACAGTGCAAGCACCGGAACCCTAGCTGACAATGTTAGTCCTCATGCAGTGCTAACCGCAGTGGTTCAGATTGTTTTTTGCTATGCCATGCAGTTTTGCTCGGGCTATGTGAAATCCATCCTCGCTCAAAAGTGTCGCAGCAAACTTCTGTCTTCTTAAAAGCTTTTTTTTTTTTTTCTTTTTGTCTGGGAAAATATGCAGTGGTTTTTGGTGGTGGAAAAGGAGTCAGGAAAGGGAAGAGAAGTTGAGTCAGTCAACAAACTGCAAAACGCTTTGGAGATAACTTGGTGCAGCTTTGCTTCTACCAAGCGAAACCGATGAAAACACCACTGGTTTATATACGTGGGGGGCCGTAGTTTACATATCTTTAGATTAAGAGAACTCCTGTTCAGATATATCCCAAACTGCTTATCATCCTACTCTTCTATCAGGCAACAATTACATGCTTGTCTCTTACCTAAGAGTTGTATAGCACTGTGATGATCAGGGCTTTAACAGAAACCATTCTCTTTTCATCTTCCCATGTCTCATATTAAATATCTTCTCATGATAGGCATGAAAATTATACCTCCAGGGGAGAAATTTGGGAAATCAGTGACCTGCAGAACACACGCTTATGACATAGGTAACTTGGCTGATCCTAAGACACTGGCTTTCCTCCTTCCTTCCAGCTGCTTCATTGCGTTAAAACAATTATATAAAACTCTATTGCTTTTTATTTATTTATTTATTTTGTGGAAGTAGTTTGCTGTAGTTGCCACATGGAAATTACAGGCATGACTCATCAAGGATCTACTCTACTGTTATGGATGGAAGAGGATATGGTCTAGAAAATGCTTTGAAAAAATAATAATTGAAGCTTGTTATTTCAGGTAGATCTGAAATCCACAGTCATAAAAATATTGGCTTACGTTAAATACCATGCAGTTAGTGTTTGTGGAAGTTGCAATGCTGATATGCTTGGGGAGTGAACTCATTTTATCCACAGAGCAGGTAGAGATTGGGCAACTACAGAGTAAGAGTTATGTGATTAAGCCATTAATATTCATCACTGTAATCTTTTATGGGAATGTGGACACCTGCCTATTGCAGTTTCAACCATCTAGACTCCTCGTGGCAGCCAGGGGTGGAAGAATTTCTGTTCTCATTAGCAGTCATGTTCACCCTTCACTTCCTCCACCATGCCAACAGTTTTGCTGGCTTTTTCTCCATTATTTTCTTCCAATAATTTGACTTGTGTAGCAGTAGTGGGCAAATGAAAATGATTGTTGGGGCCACATCTGTACAAATGTATGCATTTCCTTCAGTTGTATCTCAGTCAACATAGATACAGAGCTATGAAAGGTGCTTATGCAAAATGGCACAGTAGTTTGACTAAAAGGAATTTGTTTTACCCTAAACCACATTTTGCATATTCCTGTTCCATCCTACTTTTAAAAGAAAATTCCATTATTGAAATTCACTGCAGAAAATGTTTGCAGGAGTAAACGAGCCTCGTCACAGAGGCAATCAATAGGGAGATGTCTGTTTGTATATGATTTTACATATCTGCAAGCTGGCGGAGACATCCAACTACAAAATACTGCACCATGGGACACTGTGTAGATATCTGATACTTTCCAAGGGATTTGGGGTCCGTAAACTAATGAATGCACTACATGTAGCCATATATGTAGATTTTTCACCTCTGGCAAATATGGTAAGGATAATTTACTTCACTTAATAAGCAATTAAGTGCAGTTCAATACAGCTGACTACTGTAAGTTAAATATCCATTTTACGTAACTGTTTCAGGACATTGTATATAAGAGAGCACAAACGAGCAGAAATTGCTCATGCAAAATGTGAGAGGGGACGACAGCTTGTGTGCGATGCCTCTCAGTGCTATGAATTTCATTTCATAGCACTTTTGCTTTTTGACAGGCATACTCTCCAGGCTGGGGCAGGTTGCAGTGAAAAAAAAAATAAAATCTAGGTTGGTGTGTAACTTGGGATCTCAGCGTGGGGGATGCAGCTGAGTGCTGTGATTCCCATCCGGGTGTACTGAGACCTTCGTGGCATGAAAGTTGGCAATTGCCACAGCCAGGTTGGCTGGAGGGTTTGAGCAATGTCAAGGCAAGGCAGAGGGGAAGTCAGTCCCAGGAGACTGAGAAGCACCTTCCATTGGAGGTGCAACACTTGGTAGGGTTTCAGGACTCAGTCTGCACCACAGCAGTGACTGTGCTGGGAGCTGCGCAGATACACATGGGAAAGGAAAGCAAGGATGCACCTGAATTCTTTCCACCTTAATACTTCTGTCTACCCCATGTAGAAATAAAGTACAAACCACTAGGGTGCAAACTACCACACCCTTCAGAAATCCAGGGACTATTATTTTCATCACTTTGCTGTCCAGCAGTCACTGCTACCCACAGATGTCACCTTGCAGTAAGGAAAATACTGTTCAAATCCTCAGCAAAATGAATTTCTTGATAGTCCTACTGCTACAAGGCTTCTCAGCATCTCCTCCAGCACGGGCTGGAGCTGATGATTTACCCAAATGGCCGCAGAGTTGTCAGAAATACATACGTGCAAAACCCAATCAGCCTGATCTCCCCAAAGAAATCTGATAAAAGAGAATAGACAGACATACTGGTTTTGCTCCGCTGCCAGGTCCTTTCTGTTCATCTTCCCCAAGAGCCAAGCCTCAAGACATGGGCCCATATTTCCTTATTTATTTTAAGCAGGGAAAGATTGGAATAGAGACCTTAGAAGGCACTGAGGCATCATGCCACAGCACAGAACTTGGTTTTTTTTGCAGCCACTGAGACCGCTGCTTGAGATTTAATTCATCGTGGGGTTGAAGAAACACAGTGCAACTTTTTCCAACTATTTGTCTTATTTCAGCATAACCTAGCGCGAGATGCGTTCTGAACCAGACACACAGTGACACAACTTTATTAAGGATTAACAAGCTTTATTAAGCATATATTTGTCCACCATTTGTTGACTGGAAGCTATGAAAAATGTGATGTTACTCTTGCTGCATGTTTAAATGATTGCCTGCATACGTACCCATGACAATATCTATTCATCTTCTTTATACACGTTTTTATTATAAATATCTTTATTCTAGTGGAACATTTTAATATCAAAGTTGACACAGTGAAGTGTAAATTGGAATAGGTCAAATGAAAATCAGATATCTTTATCTTGAGTTATTCCAAGTAGGTGGGTATTGATAAGAGAGATCTGATTGCTGCCTGTACGTCAGGATGCAGCAGCCCTGTTACCCATGCTTGCTGGTCAAAGCCCACATTCCAAGCTCCGCCTGCCAAGTGTGGGGCAAACAACTTTCCCAGACATAGATGATATGCAGAAATTAAACCAGTCCGTGTTGCAGGGAGTTTACAGGGCTTAGCACATATATGCAGTTTCAAGAAGAGAGTGATTTTCTGTAATCATTTATCTCAAGCATAGGAAGCATATGCATGATTATATAATTAACAGAATATTTGTTTGTCAGTGTTTGGTTAGTGTGCATAATAATATCATTATTAGGCCTTCTGTGCTCCTGTATTATCAGATTGTTATCTCCCTGCTCCTTTAATTCACCGTCTCTGCTTTTCAGATTAATCACTTTGTTTAACTCTGAACATTTTAAGGTTTTTTTTTTTTTTTTTTTGACTGTGAAGAGAATGGTTTGTGACACCAAAGCAGAAGTTACTTTAGAGCAGATTCTAATCTTTTTGTTTTCTTGGTTGTTGTTATTGCCGTATCCGGTAATCACTTCTGTAGGGTGGTGCTCCAGTCCCTAATCTCGTTCCAAATCGTATTTTTAAATATCTGCTCTATCCTAATATCTGCTCTATCCTAAGCAGCTCTTGCATCTCTCCAATTACCCTCACTGCCCCTTCTGTCCACGCACTGCACGCAGCAGTCACCCAGCCCAAACCCCCTCTGCTTTCACGTTTTTCTTCTTCCGTGGTTGGCATTGCTGCCGCTGAAGATGACTGTACCAGGCTTTCCTGGAACAGATCAAAACTGATACAATGCTGATACTTTCCATTGTGCTCGTGAAGTTTAATTCTTCAAGTCAACACTCTATTTCCTCCAAAGGCTCAGATATCTTGGGAAATAACGATTCTTTCTTTCTTTATTTTCATCGTTATTCTCATTACTATTATTTATTTACTTGGAGGGACTGAATAACATTTGATCTACCGTCTTGGAAAAAGATAGGTTTCTGAATAAACAACCATGAGGCATTTATCCCTTGATCACGTATTATGGAAGGTGTCATCAACATTTTCCCTTGTTTTTTTTTTTGTGCAAAATGTGTTTCTTGGTTGTTGTTTTGTTGTTGATGTTGTTTTTTTCCCCCCTTTCAGCACTCTCGGTAGCGGTCTTAGTAACCTTTTTCAGGACATGCAACATCTGTACAACTTTTCACGTTTCCTATGCATTCCACCTCCACTTCTCTGTTTTGACTAACAGCATTATGTAACATCGTACTCATTTTCGAGCATTTCATTTCTTTGCTTCTGAGATTATAATCTATTTTGTGCCGTGCTGGATACGATAAATATTTCATGTATTTCACCCTATTACCATTTCCCTTTTCTCTCCCTGCTGTCTGTGCTCATTTCAGCAAACGTCAGGTTCTTTCGTTACCCAGCCCTGATACATTCCTCTTGTTTTATAGTAACATGTGTAGGGATAACGTAGCTCTTCCTATACCTATTGATTTGCCTGTTCTTTGTGGAGAGGCCACGCAATGCTAACCAGCCTTCCCACTCTCCTGCTTTCGCTCCTTCAAGTTTGTGTGCGCAGTTCATGAATTCTTGAATTCTCTAAGTTGCTACCCTAACTCTTCTGGCCGTGTGTCTGCTTGTGTAGCACAGTTCATCCCTTCTTTCCTCGATGATGCAACCCTCCTTTTCAGACACAGCCTAGGCAAACAGAGCGCAGTTTATCAATAAAGAAGTTTAATTTCCCCCTTATCTCGCGGCTTGTACAAACTTGTTGCGTTCAAGTTTGTCTAGTTGGGTTACTTTTTCCCGAGTGCATTGTGGGAAGCCCTACGTCTGTCTGGCAGCTATTGATTCTGTCCCCACGTTACCACCTTCCCTGCTCCGCCGACCGCGGATCAGCAGCGGGGTGACCCCTCCGGGCGCTTTGGGGGCGGTGGGATGGGGGGGGGAAGCTCTGATGTGCGTTGGCAGCGCGCCCGCCTCCGTTCTTTCAGCTCTGTCGCTATAAAGCTAGGAGGGAGGGGGAGTGCAAACTTCCTGCCCTGCCCGCAGCCCCGCACCGCCGCCGTGCACCTGCCCACCGCACAGCTCCACGAGGCGGGGCGGGGGCCGCGCTGAGCACGCCGGCAGGATATTGTTCAGCCTTCACCCCCGCCCCTCCTCCTCCTCTTCCTCCTCTCCCCCCCTCAGCCCCCCCCCCTCCCCCCCCCCCCCGCCGCCGCAGGCCCCCATCTGCCGCCTGCGGGCGTTGCGCGGCGCTGCGCGCTGGGCATTGTGGCTGCGCGGCGCAGGCGGAGGGCCGGCTCACCCGCACCCGGCTGCCTGCAAATTCGTGCGCGCCCGGAAGCCGCACGCCCTCTTCCCTCGGCCCCCCCGCCGCTCACCTACCGGCGGCCCCCCCCCCCCCCCCCACCACCCCGGCCCGGCCCGGCCCGCTCCGCTCCCCGCTGCGGCCCCTCCGCTTTGCCCCCACCCTCCCCATCCCGTCTCCCTTCCCCCACGCCTTCACCGCCGCTGCCGCCGCCTCCTCCTCCTCCTGCTGCTCCTCTGCCACTTTCTCTCCCTCCCAGGACGCGTCGGATGATCCGGGGCCGCCGGGGAAGGGCTCCGGGCAGCAGCAGGGAGGCTGCGTCGTCCTCCTCCTCCTCCTCCTCCTCCTCCTTCTCCTCCTCCTCCTCCTCCCGTTTTCGGGGCTGTGGAAAAAAAAAAAAAAAAAAAAGAAAGAAAGAAAGAGGGGAAAAAAAAAAAAGCCGTTGGTGGCCGCGGTGTTATTTTGTATTAAAATGAGGAGGAGGAAGAAGAAGCAGCGGCAGCGGCGGCAGCGAGCGGTAGCGGAGAGGAGGAGAGGCTGCGAGCAGGGGACGGCGGCGGCGGCAGCAGCAGCAGGAGGAGGAGTAGTGATGAGTCAACTAATAATTTAATGGGGACAGAAACAGAGAGGGAGAGGGGGGGGGAGCGGAGCGAGCAGCTCCGGCCGGGGACGCACACACGCACACGCGCGCACACACACACACACATATCCGTGTAACATCCAGCAACAACACCGAACCGGCCTAAATCACCACCGTGCCCAGGCAGCCAGGGGAAGGGAGCACTAAAAAAACAGACAGGGAGGGAGACAAAAAACAAAGCCTGCCATTATTATTCTTTTTCCATTATTATTGTGGTTGGGTATTTTTTTTGTGTGTGTGTGTGTGCTTGTTGTTTTTTTTTTGTTGTTGTTGTTGTGTTGGTTTTTTTTTTTTTTTTGCTGGTTTGGGTTTTGTTGTTGTTGGCTTTTTGCAACCTTTCTATTTGATATTTTTCTCCCCATCTCGCTAGTAACTCTTCTCGGAGTTCCCAGATTATTATTTTTTTTTAATATATTATTCTAATTATTTTTCCTTTGCTTCGCAGATAGAGATCCAGATTGGTTTATTTTATTTTTAAAACACCGATCTTTGTGTGTTCTTTTTTTTTTTTTTTAATTAATATCTATTTTTTCCCCATTCTCATTTCTCCCGGTTTTGGACTCGGAGGGAGCGCAGCCTCGTCACTTTTTGTAGTGGTGCTGCTGGGTGCTTCCTTCCTCCCTCCGCGCTTTCTCTCCCTCCTCTCTCTGCGCTCCCCCCGCTCGCACAGCAGCCCCCGGTAAATGAGAGGAGACAGGTCCTCCTCTCTGCATTTTTTTTTTTTTTCTTTCCTCCCGGGACCGCAGAGGCGAGATTAAAAGTGGCATTTTAGTGCCTTTTTCCTGCGATTTTCTCGACACTTTTTTTTTTTTTCTTATTCTTTTTTTTTTTTTTTTTTTTTTCTTTAATCTCCAGTAGCGATCTGCGAGGCTGAGGTTTCCGCAGAAAGTTTGGGGGCTGTTACGGTGTGTATTTCTGCGGAGGGGGAGGGGAGCGGGCTCCTTCTGTGTGTGCTGCTCCTCTGGGTGCCTATTGGAGAATAATAGTGTAAGTGACAACCTAGAAGTAGACTTTCTGCTCTTCACACTGGATAGAAAAGCTGCCTTTTTTTTTTTTTTGGCTTTGATTTTTTTTTTTTTTCTAATACCCCCCTCTCTCACTTGCACTGGTTTTATTTTTGAAAGGACAGCCAGACTTAAGTCACCTCCCACCTCCATTTAAACCTGCTACTTTATTTTTATTTTTATTATTATTCTGAATTTTGAGCACTTGTCTGATCAATTGCTCTTCAGCACCTTCCTCCGCCGCTCTCCCAAAAGATATTTAATATAGATTTTTTTGTCCATTGCCATTTTTGCTCATGGCTACTCTGCTTCTCGCTGTCTATTTTTGCCCCTCCCCGCCTAAAGGAAAATAGCAACAAGAAAACAAGAGAAAAAAACAAAAAAAAAAAGAGAATATTAAGGGAAGTAGTCCTCAGGTCTGCTGCCCCAGCCCCCCCAGAAAGGGGGGACCTAGGAAAACATCACTCTCGAACTTCTTCCTCCTCAAGAGCTCGGGCTGCAAAGGAAACCTCCTTTGTTTTTGTTATTTATATGCTGTCAAGTTTTGAAGTGGTGAGTTTCGGGTCGGTTTTGCTAATTTCACTCCGAAAACTGCAGTGTTTCTGTTTCTAGATAAGTACTTTGCTTCTTTGTCTCTTTAAAAGGTCACAGCGAAAGCTTGGCCTGGATCGCGAGAGCCATATGGAACGGATAAGTGCGGAGCCTCTCTCAAATGTGATTATGGGGTTTTATGGGGGAGGGAGGGAAGAGGAGGGGAAACGAATGGGGAGGGGGCTGGTTCGGGAGGAGAGAAAGAACCGGGAGAATAGCGTGGCGACAAAAGGGGACCCCGGCCGGCTCCCATTCAGAAATTGCGCGGTGCGCCCGGACGCTGGGAAACCGTGCCTCGAAATTGTGCTCGGCCCTGAACGCCCGTGCTGAGAACTTGTAGTTGGGAGAGATGCCTGAATGCGAGAGCCGGGGACAGTCGGCCTGGCAGCGGAGCGGAGAATAGTTGCTCCCTGCAGCCCTCTCCCTGGGCAGGCCCCGCTGGTTGGTGCTCATCACTATTCCACACTGAGGTTTCAGTGAACTTTAGCCTTGGGCATGGAGTTTAAATGAGTAAATTAGGTGTTTTATGTGCATGTAATTTTGCTTTGTAACATAAAGCTTTTTACAAGATGACTAAGCGGGGAAAGGATGCCGATGGGTGGGTATTCCGGGGCCGAGCGAAATGACCCATTTGGTGGTTGGGTTGCAGTCGGGGCAGTAACTGAGCGGCGATCTATCACTTTTATGCACTGTACATGATGGAGTGCGATTCTGACTCATGATGACTAGATACTTTTTGTAGCAAAGAGCCTCGGTGCATTAGAGTACTTCCGAAGTTGCCAAAAGTGACGAGGATTTTCTTGTTTGAGGCTTTTTATTTGTTTGTTTGTTTCTTCCCCCTCGCCTTTTTATTTGTTTTTTGTTGTTGTTGTTGTTTTAATTTTAATCCTCTTATTCTCGAGAGGGACCAGAAAAGCAGCTCAATAGCACGTCAGCATCATCAGAAACATCGGAAGATGTTAAGGGTTTGAGACTGTAATTCTCTCCTTGGGCTGCAGTTAACACAGTAAAAAAGGAATACTCTTCCCAAAGTGGCTAAAATAGGCACGTTTCCTGTTAATGAGACATGCGACCTAAAGCAGATGGGATCGAGATGAATGGGAAACCTTAGTGTGTCACCTTAGAGAGCGAGGAAAAATAATGATTTTCTAAACTTTGGCTGTTCTCTGGCATTCTTTAGGTTGCTTGTACACATTCAGATTAATGTATTACCTCCTACTTCACTCTATCGGGAAAAGCAGTGCGTCATTCGCATAAGAAAAAACAGTTTACAGAACTGTCATTGGCATATATACCAATGACACAGAGTAGTATATAAGAAAAATCCCGAGATATTTTTACTTTAATAGCTTTGTGATGAAACGTGCAGAAAATGTGCTGAATTACTAGGCAACTGAAAGAAAGTAGCAATTATCAGATTCGCACCAGTCTTTCTAAATAGAACTTCCCTAGTATTAGTAGTTGTGCTCAGTAATGTAAATACTAGTTCATAAATTAATGTCTAGTCACCTGTCCTTAGTGATTATCTTATACGCGTGGCGTAACTGTCAGCACAGTCACTCCTTTCTCTGTCAGAGAAAGGCAGGGTAAAATCCCTGGCAATCATAACAGTATTGATGAATGAAATCATAACCTGAAAGATGTCTCGCTTGTCAGCAATTGATGGCCCCAGTACGTGGTAAAATAGATTCTGATGAGTGGTAAAAATCCTTGAAACTTACTCCGTTATGTTCTAGGTGTGGGGGATTTTTAGTGACTTAGCTGGAATTGGTACCCAGGGAGTGTGGTTTCGAAAGTTTGTGGAAATACAAGCAAGCTAACGTACACCTTTTCTTAATTTGTTATTGAAATTACTTCCGAATTTGGGTTTCGTATAGCTGGGTGAGTAGCTAACCTCACCAAGAGATTCTTTACGTTTCAGGCTTTCAAAAGTCCTGTCGAAATTGAGGTTTGTTTTTTTGTTTTGTTTTTTTTAGCAATGTGTTTTGTGAGATGCTGCCTTTCTTCCCTCTTAGTTAAAAAAAAAATATATATATAATAAAAATAAGAAACTGCTCTATTTAACAGTTAAAGCCTAACACCCTAAGAATTCTTCATATGCTAATCTTAAACTTTGCAGAAGTTGTTGAACTTTCTCTAAAAAATCAATCAGGCAACTCAAAGCAATCGCCTCTCACTGCTGTTTTCCGAAGTTGAATGTTAAATTCTCTTCTAATTTTTATTTTTAAAGTGTAGGAGGGAAATTGTAAATGGACAATGTTCTACTTCACTAATAAATCTGTTGCCTCCTCAGCTAAAGTTTGAACAATCTCTCTATTGTTGTGCATCCATTTTTTATCAAGTGGATTGAGAATAGTTTCACTGGAATCTTTCTCTGTCTCTCCCCCTCATTTTTTTTTTTAAGACAATAAAACCACCCAGGATTGATAACAAACCTTCCCGTGCAGTTTGTAACAGTAGCTGTGTTGGAGCACATATCTTGACAAACATCGTCATTTCTATGAGTCTTAGTCTCTGTCAGATTTATAAGAATATCTGTGAAGATTTTTGTTGAAGGGTACTCTAGTTGGCTTGTAAAAAATAATTCCACCAGATTATGGTGTAATCTCTTTGTAAACTGGGGCATGGGGTCATTTTTTTTTTTTTTTGAGAAGTTTGTTTCTTTTTTTTTCCTTTTTTTTTTTTTTCTTTCCAAAGGCATCTTCTGCCTTGTTAAAATAGTTACTTGTCCTTCTTTATGAGCTTACGTTGCGTATAGATCTCTGTACATGTGCAGGCTGTGTACGTATACATATGCGCACACGTGTACAACATATATTTTTTTTGAATCATGGCAGGTGATCTTTAGAGGCGGGACTGAGTATGGATCATTTGAACGAGGCAACTCAGGGGAAAGAACATTCAGAAATGTCTAACAATGTAAGCGATCCGAAGGGTCCACCAGCCAAAATTGCGCGCTTGGAACAGAATGGGAGCCCATTAGGAAGAGGAAGACTTGGAAGTACAGGAACTAAAATGCAAGGAGTGCCTTTAAAACACTCTGGACACCTGATGAAAACAAATATTAGAAAAGGTAACACTTTTAATTCTGCATTTGAGAAATATGAATTGTAATATTTCGGGAGGGGGGGGAAGCATACTTTTGCAGATTCTACTTCGTTTATATTTCAGGATTAAATCTTCATTCTAAAATGCTATATATTCCCAACTCTGATATAAATCACATTTGGGAAATGTAAGCTTCATGCTTGGGTGGAGCATCTTGCTTTACAGGGTGGAGTCTGGTTTTTGCTAAGGTAAAGGCTAGCTGTCCTGATTAAAGCAAATTCCTACACTGAAATAGAAGTAATATAATGCGTTAATTCTTTGAGTAAGCGTTGGGCTCAGAAACACAGAAATCTGTAAGAATAAAGACTGAACCCCCAAAACAAATTCTCGCCTTTCCTCTGAACGATGGTCCAATCTTGGAAGGGCAGCAGTATTTCCATAACAGTTGCAAGGTTTTTTTTTTTTTTTTTTTTTTTTTTAAAGAGACTGTGGAAATCTTTAGGTATCACATTGGAGAAGTCATTTATGATGTCAATCTTTGCAGTTTATTTTCTTAAGTACAATTCATTATTGAACAATGAACAACTTGGGTGTCATATTTTTCAGTGGCTGGTTTGCTGTAATTAGACATTTACACAAGGAAAAGGCACATTTAGAATACTGGTGTTTGTATATGGATGGCTTTTGTTTGCCTTAAAAAGACTTCCAAATGGACAAAAATCTGTAAATTTTGAATACTGAAATATATAACCTTTGTCTTCTTTTTGGACCACATTCTGCAGGCTTGCTAATTTAAATAAATCTGTAATTTTGTGTTTGTATTAAAGCAACCTTTACTTTCGCATAACCGGTACAGGTTTATAATCCAGATTTTTCTTGCATTTGCTAAACTAAGTGCTAAATGCAAGCAAGGCTATTAAACGCACAAAGTTAGAAGGCAGAGGAATTTCATTGTGTCTGATGCATAACATTTATCGTACAATCATTTATTTTTTCCTCGGTTTGGCGAAAACAAAGAATATATTGATCCTGAGATGAACAGACACAGCAGTCCGTATTGTTAGATCTTTATCTATTAAAAATGGCAAAACAGCACTTCAGCAAATTCTTTGGCCTCTGCTCATGATTACCCTATTTATTGATTGTTTGCCAAGAATGTACGCATCTTAAGAAAGCCAGGGTAAGAGCATTAAAAATATAATTTATTACGGCTTTTCAAGCAGAGTGCATTAATATTGTACAGTGAAGCAGTGGGGCTATATAAAAAGGACTTTCTGACGCCTGCAAACATATAAGTTCCATAAATTCCTAAATAGGAGATTTCAGCTGTCTCTGGTATTATGTGATATTTGCACAGCAAACTTTAATGCCAGGACAGTTTTAGACAAGGATTCTACAGACTTCACTGCTCCTTATGGTAGACGTGCTGTTTACACAGACTCATAAACCTTCAGCAAAAGCTCTAACACTGCCTTCAGGTTTAAATCATGCTGTATTTTTAGCAGCGAGCACTGACCAGTGCTCTCCCCTTTAATACTAGAAGGTTATGGAGTTGCTGCAGTTGGAGGTCTTGCCAAGTACTAACAGGAGAGATCAGCCAGCAAAGGTTGTGCTCTCCTGTACAACATTTTTCACATTAACAGAAGGACACGAGTGACAGTTTGCTAAAAGATTTAGTAGCTTGATTTGTAGTCAGGTGATACCTGTGTCGCGCTACCAGGAGCCACCTCTGATAAGCTACACTGGATGTAGGAATTTGGCTAGGAGCTTCTCCTGTGCTGTTTAAAGTACATTTTTCGGAATGCTGTAAGTCCTGAGAGCATACACGTGTCAAAGACTGCGCTGACACACAGTGCAGTACCTGTGCATTCCTAGTTTTATCTGGTCATAACCTAATTTGTACGAACTGATAAGGAAAAAGACAAAATCTGTCTCGGCTGTTTTTGAGTGTGTATGCCCTGTTTGTTAAAACGAAGCTTTGTTTACTTTTTATCTTCAGGTATTAGCAGTGAAACTACTAAAGAATTTTGAGCCCTTCCTTTCAGTCAGATGTTAGTAGGTGAAACATCGATTGTGGGAGTGTTAAGGAGGGGGGAAAAAAAAGAACCAAAACCTTTGCGTAGTTGAAGTACATGTGTATGTTTTGGAAGGCTCTCTACAGCTTAATTAAAATCAATGAAGAAATCACCAGTGTGCATGTACTGCTTTTTTTCCTTTGGTCTTTTTTCCCTTCCGGACCAGTCTCAATGAAATTAAAAAAAAAAAAAAAAAAAGGGACAGAAAGACAAACAAACAAACAAAAAAAAAAAAACCACACAAAAACCCCCCAAAACCCTCCTTCCTGCACTGCCTAAATATTGGCAAGCTTTTAGTCCTGTCTTTCATGCTGAGCCTATTGGGCAAATTGGAGTGAGTTTGTGAGCTTTTCCTGCAAGCCTGAAGGGGTTTGTTTGCCAGAGATTGACTCTCTGGTGAACAGATGTAGTTTAAATATACAAGCTTAAAAGGTGTCTTTTTTTACCGTGATTTCTTGCTGTATGTTAGAGCACAAATCAACAGACGTGATCTTAAAGCATTTCTGTTGTCGACAGTAAATCTCCTCTCTCAGCTGCAGGATGCCTTGTGCACCAGAGCGGGTTAGGAGGCTCTGTCAGTCTAGAGGGCAGTGGTTATAGAGGCATTAACATTGTAGGACTAATTGGAGTTCCTGGGTGCCCTGTTAAAATAACCCTTGTCATCATTTATGCTAAAGATGATACCCCTCTGGCAGGCTGCCATAAGGCGGTTCGGTACATCTGCTTTTAACCCTTTGGTTTTCTGTCTTCGGGAGATTCTATCCTGGGACAGGGCTGACCCTAAGGCTGTGGGGTGAGGTGCCCCTTATAGGCCAGGGTTTGGGGGGGAGGGGGTTCTCCAAGTCTAGAAATCTGGCTGCTGGGAGGGATGTCGTTCTCCCTAAAACAGCCTGGGTTGTTGGTTAGTAATTGTGCCTGTTGTCAAGAAGGAATTTAAAAAACAATAAATAAAAAGGAAGGGAGAGATGATGTTTGCTTAATATTTGATGCAAAGGCAGAGGGAAGGGACTGTCACGAGATGCTATGAAACTGGAAATTAGTAATTGCTTTCAGGCATATCGAAATAGCAGTGAATACCAGGAATGCTGAATGCGCACGTATATGAGGCAACACAAAAAAAGCTCAAACTGCAGGTATGCTCCTTAAAACGGCATTGAAATCATGATTTGTTTCTTAAAGATGCAAGTGAAAGTAGTGCTCAAGTGCACTCAATGAATGAGGCATGAATTAGCGTTAACTTTTGCCTTGTTTCCTCGGGTGCCCTTTTCAGAGTGAATGTATAACACGCGAGGTGATTTGTTGTCGATGCTGAAGGTAATGAAATATTTTTGGCAGAACCGAGAAAGTTTTAGTGTTAACGAACAAAATGATGTGGCTGGTACTAAAATGGCTCACACTGAAGACATCTGCAGTGTGTATTTAGGTTCTCGTGCTGCCTGCTACTCACAACAAATCAGGCAGGACAGAGAGAATCAACTTCTCTTCAGTTAACCTTGTGATTGGTATAGCAGGTAATTCCTTCATCTGTATCCCATCAAACAAGATAAATTTGCATTTCTGTTTTTCATAGAGAGCGATGTTTTGCAGAACTTTATCTTTTTGAAGGAGGGAGAGGGGAAGGGACTCCGGGAATATGTTTATCAAATATTTGTGATGATTCCTGATGCCTCATCTGCCTGTTTGTACAGGTTTTATTTACATAACGCTTTGTAGACTCACATACTCTACTATTACTTCAATTTAATATGTGAAATTTATTTTTTTTTTACAGGAAGTATGCTTCCAGTTTTCTGTGTAGTGGAACATTATGAAAATGCCATTGAGTATGATTCTAAGGAGGAGCATGCAGAATTTGTGCTGGTGAGGAAGGACATGCTTTTCAACCAACTGATCGAAATGGCTTTGCTATCCCTTGGATATTCTCACAGCTCTGCTGCCCAAGCTAAAGGTAAATAAGGTGATGAAATTGTACAATAAATTGAGTTAGTTTGGGGGGCTGCGGGGGAGGGGCAGGATTTCTTTCAGGAATGCAATGCAAGTTTCACTTGCTAAACTTCTTCCAGATTCTGTCTTCATCTTTTTGTTTCTCTCCTTAATGCATTTTTGTTTAGTTAATGCATAGTTTGTTTGTGTGGAATGTTGAGGTAGAGTCTTTTTTCTCTTTCTTCCTTTCTTCTTTTTCTTTTTCTTTTTTTTTTTTTTTTAAGAAAAAAGACTTCAACTGAATCATTAGTATGCTTATTGACCTTAATAATCTGCTCCACTGAGGATCCACAAGGAAGTGTAAAGCATATTTGAGCAGATGGACTGTTGAGAGTCAACTTGCATTTATGACTGAATATCCAGCTATGTTTCTTTTATTTTGTTCATCGTGGTTTTATAGACTGCACAGTACTATTATTATTTTAACTCAGTCCTTGCATTGCAGAATCCTTTATAATTTATTAAGAATGGCAACTATTATATCATGTCCTATTGAATTCATGGGTACTTGAGAAAATATGCTTCTGTATGTATTAAAAGAATTCTCTGCTATAATGCTTTTCTGTAATTTAATAATACAGATAAAGAACATCCTTGGTAAAATCTGAGGGGGGT
This sequence comes from Callipepla californica brunnescens, assembly GCA_023055505.1. Lineage (NCBI taxonomy): Eukaryota > Metazoa > Chordata > Aves > Galliformes > Odontophoridae > Callipepla > Callipepla californica. The sequence goes on from JALIRH010000064.1 coordinate 526,306, forward strand.
GGGTAGGAGGGGGATTTGGGGGAGCTGCTTTTCTGATGGTTTATTACGCCAGATTTCTGAGGCTAGAAACAAAAGTGATGATTTTGTTAAAATTAGGTATTTCTTTTTGCCCCTAGGAATTAATAGGTAAATAACTCTTTTTTTTTTTTTCTTTAATTCATGCCCTTTCTCCCCTTCCAAAAAAAAAAAAAAGCCAGTGTATATATGTATATATGTTTATATGTATCCCACAGGGCTTATCCAGGTTGGAAAGTGGAATCCAGTTCCACTCTCCTATGTGACAGATGCCCCTGATGCTACAGTAGCAGACATGCTGCAAGATGTGTATCATGTGGTCACACTGAAAATCCAGTTACACAGGTAAGTTGCATACCAGTTCTGGGAAGTGAACTGTTACTTGTCTGCTCTTCTGGTTAATATTGCTTGTATTTAATTCCCGCTGTGCCGTGTGCTCTAAGTACAAAGCTTATCTAAATTCCCTTTTAGTTACCCTAATTCTTCTTTAACTTACAGCATACTATTGGAGAAAACTTTTATGGCTCTGATACATAGATTTTCTTTGGATATCTCATTAAAACTATATTGCATTTTAGTCAATTAAATGATGCATTACAAGAAGGCATTTTACATAAAGTTTACTTAAGAGAAAAATATTTTTGCATATCATGAACAGTACCATCTGTGTGCATTTTGTAAAAGAATGACTTGCTCACACTTATTGTTGCTGTCTAGGTTCTTAAATTTCGTGGCAACAAAAAAGGAAAAAATGGTTAATATATTAATGCTTTTCATGATCAGTCGTGAGAAAGCATTACACCTTAAATTGTTTTACCAAGCGCATCAGAGCAGGAAGGTAGAAGTAACATGAAAAAATAGTCGCCACATGCAGCTGATGTATAATTCATGCATCAATACAGCAGATGTGTTGTATAAAGTAATTAACTAATCGGAACAATCAGGAGACCGAGAGCAATCTCCAGATGCATCTGCTTGATGCGCAAAATGAAATCTGTCTGTCTTAAAGGAATGTTCTGCAGCAGGATGCAATCTTGTAATAATCCCTTTTCTAATCTGTGTTTCAAATAGTTGCCCTAAACTAGAAGACTTGCCTCCTGAACAATGGTCTCACACGACAGTAAGAAATGCTCTGAAGGACTTACTGAAGGATATGAACCAGAGTTCATTGGCCAAGGAATGTCCCCTTTCACAGGTACTTAGCATAACATGTAATAAATAATAAAGCACTATCGGCAACACTGATGTGAGATTTGAGATTTCTACAGACTGCAGCAAGTAGTATCTGTGGAGCGAATCTGCCAAAAATGCAAATTCATTTGACCACTTCATGATCTTTATAAATATGCTTGATTCATTTTGAACGTAGTCTTACAACGTTTCCCATGGGGAGTTGTGAAAGGCTGTTTACACCACACTAAAATTGTCTCACAGCAAACTGGATTTTAACTGGTTTTTGTCTCCAGTCTTTGAACTGCTTTGATGTAACTACTTTTTTCAAGCACATGTGTTCAAGATGTTAAAAGACTCTCTACTTACTGCTGTCAAAAGTACTACTGAATCTGAATGCTTGTTAGATAACCTGCGGTAGTTTTAAATGCTAATTCGTGAAATGAGACAGTCTTTGGCATCTTGTATAAGAGGGGAATAAAAAATAAAGCTCTTCGGATGATGTGTTGTTGCAAACAACCAAAGGAGAATCAGCCATTTATTAGTTCTAATCAAAATAGACCTAAACAAAAATGAAATCTCAATTGATGCGCTCTTAAATACTGAACCAATGCTTCCTTGAAGCCATAGTCATATCCTTGTTTTTTGTCATTGTTTTATCAAATTACCACGAGAGAGCAACTCTTTTTGCCATGCAGTATGGAAGCCAGCGCTATGGGGCGGGAACTTAATATTTACTGTTATTGTTTAGATTTTAAATTGTATTTTGTTGTGGTGCAGTGGAGACAAAATTTGAGATTTTCAGCTGCGTGACAGAAATTGCGATAGGGAGAGGAAAAAGGAAGTCAAGTCATTTTTGTAGAGATTTTATTTCTTTTGCTCAGAATATTGGAGTCTTTGTCTCTGACAGACTTCAGTCAATCTATAAAGGACTTGACTGTCTCCGTTTTTCCAGCAGATATACTAGCAGGCTGTTTTCCCATTGCTTTTTTTTTTTTTCCCCACATGGTTAGATTGTTTTCAGTGATGTGGTTCCAATATATGAAGTTTTGAAGTGGAAATAATCAAAATTATCTTCACTGGTTGCAAACCATTCCAGTGATACGTCTGCAAAGTTATCTTGCTCATACCTATTATAAAAGCATGTGATCTTTTGCACTGCTGACTTGTGGAGGCTACATATAGTTTGGGGTTTTTCTCAATTTTGGTTTTACACTGTTAATTTTTACATGATGCTGATGGAAAGACAGTAAATTGTATAGAGATGGAATATTTCATTTGTAACTGTAGATGATGCAGTTATAAAGCGAAAAAACAAAAACAAACAGCTTTTAAAAGAAATGCTTTGTACATGACAGTGTCACGCTACTGAAGAAATTTCAATTTCAATAATTTCCAAAAAAATATTGTTTTGAAATATCAGAATCTTAATGGACAAAATCCACCCTGCTTAATACCTGAAGACAGCATCTGAGATTACCAGAATTGCAAATTACAGAGCTCAGATTTGATGATGTTTGATTATTTTGCACTTTTTTGTGCGTGTGTGTGTAAAATAATATATTTAAAGATATGAGGTGCTTCTTTTCTGCTGTTTGAAGCTTTCTTAGGAATTTAATTAATTTAATTAAATTCTTAGGAATTTAAATAGTTTCTGCTTTATTTTTGTTTTCTTTTGTTTTTGGTAGTCCATTTCTTTAAAGACCACATCACGTTAAATTAAAATCGATTCATTTTTCTTAATTTTTGGAAAAATAAATGCTTGGTCAGAAGCCCATCAGTTGATCTAAATTTTCCTGTTTCTCTCTGGGAGCTTGCGGGAAGATGTAGCAGTCTGACAGTGTCCTTTTCAGGTGTCTAAATTGATGTGAATGTTTTCTGTGTTTTCCTAACTGATAATTAATTGTATATTTTTCCTACACAGACAGATTTTAAAATGTCTGTTTTATTTAACATGCTTAAGTTTGTGAATTGCCCACAGTGCTGTGCTGCTTTAGCAGAGGTGAGAAGAGCAAGGTGCAAGGTGGAGGGCAATTTGTTCTTAGAGGATTTGTTAAAATGCCAGCATTAGATTCTTGTAAGAGAAGACCAGTGGTCTCTCCTCATGTGTACTTTCATGGGCATAGATAATGCCATATGAAGTGCTTCATCACAAATGCAAACTAATGCAATGGCACCGTACCATAAGTTATTAACACTGTTATGGATATAATTTATTAACCACAGAAAAATGACTCAAAGTGGAAACGAGATTAGTTATCGTTTTCTGTCAGAGTCATTAGCAGTACTCTGGTTTGTGTAGGTACAAAAGGGTTTGCTGGAGAGTATGTAAGCTGCTGTGCTCAGTGCGCAGCATCTCTGGAGCCCAATTTAGATATGAAAGACAATCATCACCCTCACTTAGAATGTACCTATTTTTCTTAATTCACCTTGAATTTTTATATTAGAAAATCGCTCTTATTGATGTAGAATATTAATAATCTCCGAACTGCAAAAATACTGAGCAAAATATTTTTCTAGCACAAGTATTTTTAATGACTTGAATATACAGCAACAAAGAAACCTCTAGAAAACTTAATGGAGACTTCTACTTGAGTGAACCTATTATTTTTTTTCCATTTGCTTTGTCAAATTAAAACCTTGGGATGTACAGATATAAACACTTCATGCCTTCCCCAGTAAAATACCAGTGCGACTATTCCATTAGGAGCACTGAACACGCAGGCTCTACTGAAGTTACTGCAGCTGTCTCATTCTGAGACTGCCATGGCCATCCTGTGATGGCCAGGTTTACCACTTGCTATAGGAACCCACATCACAGCCCATTAACATGGACTGGAGTCCTTGAGAAAGACTGGAGCAAACGCACAGCTCTCAGTTGCTGTGAAATCGAGAGCATAGATCAGGGGATTTATTTTATATATACATACATACATACATATATATATATGTGTGTGTGTGTGTGTGTGTGTGTATGTATATATATATGTATGTATGTATGTATCAGGAAAGCAGGGTAGAAAGGTGCTACAGATTTGGCATGGAAAAACCAGATCTTTTCTGAATTATGAGCTGTGGTGCATTTTGCTGCTTTTCCTCAGATTCACAGATTTTGTTGCTAGAGACTACCAGCACATGCTGGTGTCGTGTTTGATACACAAAGCTAGCTTTGCTTTTGCTTCCTTTCCAGATCTCTTTGGATGGGGAAAGGCAATTTGGAATTTAATCTAGGGCTCAGTTTCGGGCCATCTTGTGCATACATTAAACCTGAGCATCTTATCAGTGGCTAAAATCTTGTTTCCCTATTTTTTTGTTCTTTAGGCTCCAAAGAGTCGTAAAGAAATTGTTCTACCATCAGTTTTTATTTTTGGACCCTTACAGTAAAGCCGTGTTGTACCTTAGACTACTGGGAGCTGCTCTAAAGTGATCAGGCAGTGGGGCATGTTGTGCTTATTTAATGTTACTCCTACCATGTTCAGTCTTACTTTTAATATTTGTGTACTTCACTTTCACAGTTTTCCTGTTTTGGATTTTAGTTTTGAAGTCTCTGATTACTACTACAGCTAAAATAACTGAAATACAATGGATCCTGACTATTCTGTTATCACTAAGGATTTTTTTTTTTTTTTTTGGTTCATTATGTTTCTATTGAATTATTTTCTCTTGTTTCTTTGTGTATGTGTGTTTACGTGTATATGCACATACACACAAAATAACTTGGAAGTTAATTTGGTAATTGTGGAACAAGCTTGCTTTTGCTGTGATTCTTAACATTTAGATGTACCCCTTATCTTGAGTTCCTGTCACCTTTCCATGGGAGGGAGATAACAGGTCGCCTACCAAACGAAGAGATTGTAGAGATTAATTAGTATCTGGGTAGAGCTTTGAAAATTTGGCGGTGATCAAATGACATTGACTTTCCAACTGATATTATCTCACCAAGATTTTTTCTAAGAAAGATTTTCAGAATGATTGTTGTTAGTATTCACAAGCTCGTTCGAGATTTTCACTTTTTTGTTTATCAAACCTCAGTAAATGTGCTTGTGAAGGAAGGTATACTAGTCTTCCCTCATAGTATCTCAAAACAAAAAGTTCATTTTTGTTTTTCTTTTTTTCTTCTATTTTGCTCATCCTTAGGAACTCCCCATACCTAGCCTAAATCGCAGGGCAACCAATAGCCAGTGAATTACGGAAGAGAAATTCCAGGGCTGATGTATAGTAAAATCTCATAGATATATATTTTAATATAGTTGGAGAGATGAATATTTCCATGGAATATATCCAAAGTCTGTGATACTTACGTGTACAGTAGTTTATATGTATTGTGTTACTCTTTGCATTTATTTTGAAAATATCTGTGCATTGCAATCATCCCCCCCCCCCCCCTCCCCAACTCTCTCTAGAGTCTTTTACATAATTCTGCAGTAGATGATCAGGAAGGGATATATTCCGTAAAACGCGTGCACCCACAGAACGAGTGCTGGTATGATACTGAAGTCTGAATAGTTCTGCACTTATGATAAATATAGACATCTTGACTGCATTTTGAGCAAAATTCCATCCTGTAGTGAATGATTGCAGGCGTATGACATGGGCACGATATATATCACATACCTTGCTCTTTGCTCAAATATCCTGCCCTGAATTTGCATGCTGTTTTATGCAGATACCTTGCAGGTTTTATATGATCTGGCAGAGATGCCAGGAAAAAATCTTGCTCGCAACATCAGTGTTTCTCAGTTTACCTGATCTGAGTGTACTTGGCGGTCATAGCAAACAAGCAGCATGATAGAGATATAGAAGTCCTCTCTCCTTTCCTGGCTGCTTTTCTAACAACCTGCACATCCACCCCCATCACAGCCCCAAAAAGTTGCTGTTACTAAAATTAAAATTTCCAGACCTATAAATAACCAAGTAATGAGCTATTAAGAGTTGCCAAAATCCATATGCTTTATGAGCGTTTTTGAGTTCTTTCTTCACAAAACTGAAAGGTGGTTTCTGCCCTCCCCTTTTAATTTTACCTGCCTAGACCTGAGACCAAGTAGTTGGGCTTTTTGCTGCTTGTACTTTCCTTCTTTTTCCTCTCTTCATCTCCTCCTTCTGCCTGCACTTGTCCCCCTCACCCCCCCCCCCCCCCCAACTAGTAATTAATAACCTCAGTAAAGAATGTAGCTCCTTTTTCTACTTTAGAAGTTACTGTACTTTAGGTTTTGAAGATGTCATTAATTATTTCGGGGAAGTAAATCCTTGAGGGCCTGGGCTCAGGTCTTGGCAGGCAGGTCCTTTCCAACCCACCCCCCAGATGCTCAAGAGCATTTCTTCTGATGTCTCTTTTAGCTGATGAGGTATTGAGATTTTTACAACATTTTCAATTAACTATTAAAATGTGAGTCCAGAATTTTTAGTCATCCTGATAGGATGGGCATTTGGAGTAAGATACGGAGACCATTACTCATGAGATGGGGGAAGATGGGCTTTGATCATTATGCTGGCGTTGCATGGGCTACTCCATTGCAGCGTCTCCATGAGGCCAGGCATCCGAGTTTTGTTGTGGTGGTCCTGGAAGCTCACAAAGTGAACCTTAGAGGTACACTGGTTTTAAGGACGTTCTCAGGACACTCAACTCTTCTTTTAACATGTAATCTTGAAAATAACATTTCCATATGTGGTACATACACTTCATGTGCTGTTTGTTGACCTCACTAGTGTTGTATTTCTGTTGAGGACGGTGATTTGAGTTCAAAATTTGTATTGCTTAATCTTTTGGTCATTGATTTTTTTGTTCTTTAGATACAGCTAAATGCTCTCACTTTTGCAGTTATATCAATCAAGCTGTTTTTTTCTGGGTAGCAGCTACTAAAGTAGAAAAGATATTCTTTCTGCCTCTCCATTAAGTTTTGCAACAATTAAGATGTTAAAGTCCCTTTTCAAAACAAGTATGAGGTCAGCACTTATTGTTTCTCAGCCAAGTGCAGTTTCTGAGTTCAGAGAACTCAGTAACGTGTCAATCTTATTATCTATCTCTGCTGTCATGAGATCATGTGTTTCTGTTCCTGAAAAGAAGAGTCCAGTGCTGAGATGGGACTGGTGTTGATTTCATCATTTTATTTTATTTTTTCCACTTAAGTCAGCTGTATGGAAGAATAAGCAGTTATCTTCTACTAAGCTTTCATGTGGATAAGGTACAAAAGTCATGCTTTTTTAAGGGAATACACATTTTGTGATATTTTTCCCCACTTTGTGTGCAGACTTGATGTTTAGCTCAGCAGTTTTGCAAACTTTGTCACGTAAGGGGTGTTATCTGTATTGTATGGCCATTGGGTTTTAAGGAAGTGACAGAACAAAAAAGGAATGAGACATGTTTTCTTCAGATCTGTTTTCCTTCTGTAATGGACATGTATTGTCGATCTGAGCCCTGCTCAGCTTCTGTTTTCACCCTTTTGGTAATCTTGAGAATGTTGTATGGAATAACTTTCATCATAAATGTTTGCTGTGGAGTTCTTAATTTTATACATATATATAATATATATAAATATTATATATATATGTATACAAAAAACAAAATTCTGTATTCGTTCATGCTTCTTAATGCAGTCATGGCTGAGTGCGAACTCTGATTTTCTTTCCATAACTTTAGTAGAGGATTAACAAGCCACTCCTCCGATGTTCTTTAAAGCAAGATTGCAAATAAGTCTTTTTCTTCTTCCTATTGGCAAATTGTTGGCTGCAGAGTACTGCACAAGTATAAACAACATGAGAGATCCTTTAACATAACATGAGAGAGCCTTTAGTCGCTTTGCTCCCTAGCTTTGGAGCTCATTGCCAATTGAAGTAAGGAAAGCTCTGGCTGTTGGGACTTTTAAATCTAGACTTAAAAGTTATTTGTTCTGTTTAGCATTTTTAAAATTATTCTATTAGGAATTGTATGTGCTTCAGTTTTAATTTTAACTCATAATGATTGTAAAGCACCCTGGGATGCTTGCATGAAGGGCGCTACAGAAATCCAAGATTGCATTGTACTGTGTTGTAATGTATTGTATTATTACATGGTGCTGGAGTTGGACCACGGACAATTCATATAGAAAGCATTTGAATAAATAGCTAAAGATAAGGAGAAGTATGTGTGTGTGGGGGTACTGTCTCTTCTTGCTTCTTTTCCCCCTTTTCTCTGTCAGTTATTTTATTAAACTAAATTAACATGGCAGCTATTCCCTAAGAAATGCCAGCATAATTTACTGCTGCAAAGGGGCTCAAAATGTAAACCAGATGATAAACTAAAAATAAAAAAGTCCACATTAAGATTTAATTGCATTTCCCTTTCTATATTACGTTCTTATGTAAAATACATTACAATACAGTACTTTCTTTATCACTTCCTTCACTTTTAACTGAATTTCATTAACAATAAAGAAATATATTGTCTCTGTTTCAGTAATGTCACTTGACAGTTAATCCCTTAACTTGATGTACATGTCTTTAAGATTTTTTATTTTTTTTTTATAAAGAACATGATAGCACTGACTGGAGCCAAGTATTGCACAACCATGTGATTTGCAAGTTTCCCAGCTCACAGCTTTGCCAGTGCAGGTCAATTCACACCTGCCACACTTATGCCATTCTGGTCCTCATGTTGCTTTTCCTCAGTGATTGTCAGAGGTAGGGAGAGTTGTGCGTGCTGCTCATTCCTTCCTCCCCCCTCTCCCCACTCCAAATGTGTGGTAAACCTTCTGCATTGGAAGTGTCTGCTCAGGAATTAAATGGAGTTTAATTTCTGTCCATTAGGAAATGGCTATCCACATCGCCAATTAAGCCTTCTATTTAAAGGGCGAGTAGATACGTATGTCTACGTCTTAATCACTGCTGTGATGGGTTTGCAGAGACCTTCCCCAACTGATTCAGTTATTACTAGCAGTGGTGGGAGGCATGGATATCAGTGCGGTTATAAAACCTACCCAAAAGCTGAGCAAATTCTGTAGGTGCTGGAGCATTGCTGTCAGCAGATTTAAAGCTGAGGTACGTCTGTGTCAGGGCATACGGTGAACGCATAAAGATCCGTCTGGAGAAAAGTACTTGAATTTGTAATGCTCTGGGAGCAGACAGGAAGGAGGGCAAAGCAGGACTTATTGGGAGGTGGTGCCAAGGGATGAGCGCCTCTCACTTTGTCAGACCAGAATCATGCAGTTCTTGGCTCTAATGACAAAGAAGAAAAGAGATGCATTTCTCAAAAAGACCCTGAGCAAAACATTCAAAGCTTGCTTCCCCCCTCCACCCCTCTTTTTCTTCTCTTTTTAATTAATAATAATTTAGGAAAACCTAAGGCAAGGGAGAATTTTGTCTCACTTTCTTTGGTCACTTCAAGAACAGCACAAACAGTATCAGATTCCCCTGGTGCCTCATAGCAGTTATCAGAGGACTGGTTTGTCAAGACAGCTGCAGCCTCAGACGTGCCTCACTCTAGGACTGAGAGTTGCAGTTCTTTGTAAGTTTGTGAAGAATGATTACTTATGTACTGAGAGGCAGGGGAAATGCAATAATGTCAAACCTGTTCTGGTTTCGCCATCTTCCCGAATGATTTGTTACTTTTTGCCAAACTATCTTAGAGAAGGATGGATTTTGTGATGGTGAAAAACTGAGATACATACAAAGGACATCAGCATCCTTGTCCTTCCTAGAGGTGGAGATTTCAGTTCTTTAAATTTATCTTGTGTATGTGCGTGTGTGTTTAAATCAGTGTATCTGTACTTTCTCAGACTTGTGGGATTTTGTATTTCTGTATGTATCTCAATAAAATCCCACCAAAATATACTTGCCAGCTAGTATGTCCCCAGGCTTTTAAAGCTGTGTGCCCAATTCTGCACATTTTGTAAGGAGATTTGTGTGCAAAACCTTATCTAGGATAATTTTTGAATGAATAGAACCTCAAAGTGCACGTGCCTGTTCCACACAGAAGCTAGCTGGAACATTTCTCTTTCAAGATTATCAAGCTTTGCATATTATTATGAACTCTTCAGAGCATCTAGACTTCTCATAAACTCTTGTCAGTGAAAAGCAACAATGCTGAGGATAAAGTAGTACCTTGTCTAGCGCAGCTGCTTAAAGCGTCACCTGCATATGATTTTTACCAAGCAGAAGTTAAGAATCCGTAGTGAATTTCACGCTGTAAGTCCTTTTTTCTTGGTAATTCTTTAATATTTTTTTTCACAAGACAACAAAGTTTGTTCCTATGCTTTTAACAAGGTAAATATCCTTATGAACTGGGGTCTGTAGGATTAAGGATGATCAGAAGTACAGGTGGCTCATAAAGTGGCACACGGCCTGAAACAATAAATCTGACACTTAACCATTTAAACAAAATATAGGCAAGGGATGTTGCATTTGGCACTAGAGGGGTATTTAAGCAATCAAAGGCATAAGAGAAGCTAGGAGCTGAAATCAATAAAGTGCAAACTAAAAGCTAGTCGTGCATTTAAAAAAAAAAAATACTTATCTAGTGAAACAGATTATCATGGGATGTGGTGAAAGATCCAGCACAAGAAGTTTTGAGATCAATATCGGATGTTTGCTCTAACTCAGCCACAGGTAACTTAGCTGAATTCAGTAATTGCTGGATGCACTTCTAGGGTCTGTTTTTATGTAAAATCCAAATTGATGCTCAAAATTGCCCCTTTTGGCTTTAAAAATCTGCAAAATCTTCTGTAGAAAAAGGAAAAGAGATCAAAGAAAGGACTTATCCTAAACACCAAAAGAAATTGAGCAAGGCAACTGTTAGTGCTTCTGAGTCTGATGACTTCTTGTCTGGACATTATGCCTTAGGGCTCAACTTCATGCCAGACATCTGATGCTTTGCCTAGCAGAACAGTGGAATCCGAGAAGAGACTTGCTGAAAATCGTGTCCTATTTCCCAGCAAAGAAATCTTCCTTAATATGGTGGATAATGCTAAGCAATTTTGAACAGCATTTTACAAAAGCTGTAGTGGAAATTCACCATTGTGGTTCATTGAAGATAGAGAGATTACTTACACCTCTATCTGGAAAATGTACCATTTGTTTTCGTGGAAATATTCTGTGTGCCGAAAGCTGCGTTTAATGCATTAATAGATCTAAAATGTCACCTGCCACACAAAGCATTTGCATTAGGGTAGCATTTGGAAGCATGTGCATTAAGATTGTCTTTTCCAGATAGGAAGCAAGTCAGAAGCAGTCTGACCTGCTTAAAAGATATTTGTTGGAAATGAAAGCAGTCCACTTGAGAGGGAGATGGAAGGTGTATCTCGCTTCAGTTTTCCACCAGATTAATCTGCAATCTCCAAGGCCTCACCTACTCCAGCCTTCATTCTTGTACAAGAAATGCTGATTTACGCTGTCCATGTTGCACTGTGCCACAGCTAGGAGCAGCAGCTGGGAGAAGGAAATGCTTGAGGCAGAGATCTCTGTCATCATATTCCACGGCAGGGGAGGAGGGATGGAGCTTACCCTGGAGTAGCTCAACTCTGGTCCCATGGATGCAAAGTGCTCTCCATGGTTAGAGCTTCATGGGGTTATCTTTATCTGGCAGAGAATCTGGCTATGTACTCCAGGGTGGCTTTGTGATGGACACCAAAGTGGGACTAACAGGGACAGGCACTTGAAAATGTACATTCCCAAATTTTAAACTGTGACGGCAGTACAAAGAAATTTAGTTACTTCATACAAGTATTTCAGTTGGATTCCTGACTAAAATAGCTAGTACTTGCCTTACCCATGGAGCTCTTTGGTTTCAGAGCTTTTCCCGCAGACACTACAGAATCAAAATCTTAGGGTATAATAATTCAGCCCACAAAATACAGGGATGTTTTCATTCAGTGAATCAAACCAAGATTTAAATTTTACATTTTAAGTTTTATCCATATTTTTACTACTAAGTACTTAGCGTTTACAAGATGTGCAGTAAAAATCGGAACGCTTATAAAGATTCATGTTGGACATCTGACAGTGAAGACTAAAATACCTTATATCTCCTTCTCTTTTATAGGTGAAGGCTGTGACTTTTTCCTTTCTTTTTTCTTTTTTTTAAAGTGTTGGGCACTATGACATATAGCTTGTAAAGCTGTTAAGAAGTCAATTCAGATCTGAATTACATTTCCCACCTACCTATCTTTCTCTTTCTTAAGCTTTTATCCTTTGTAAATGTAACATTAGTATCTTGGGAAGCAGTTTTTTTGTTTGAGTTTTATTTATATCCATCAGTGGGAGATGCTCAGAAAACATTGGGAGAAAGCTGCCTGGTCACGCAGCAACTGGGAATTTACCAAATGTCAAAAGTTAATGCAAGATTCAGTTCCTTCAGATGCTGAATCTTCATCCCTGTATTTCACAGTCTTCTGGTGTGGGGGTATATTTGTATACGTATATTTTATTGAGAATCTTTGTTTTTTAACCTTTCTTCATCACATTCAGTGCAGCTATATGTTTATATTAAAGTGAGCATTTAGAATTCTTAAAGGCCGCATAAGAAGACAGAAAAGAAGAAAGAAATCAGTTATACTATATAAAGACAGGAGAAAGGAGGAAAAAAGCGCTTGTGTATTGGAAGGAAAGCTTTTGTTGTCATTGGAAATACAGCTTTAGGCAGTTTTTAACTTATATGACCAGCATTTCCCATGCAGATCCTTAATTCTCCTGACCCTGGCAGCAGTATAGAGGTCAGATAACCATCCAAGTGCAATGCCAAAGGCACAAACAGAAGTTTTTTGTGGTTTTTTTTCTGCTCTGTCCATCTGTGTTATTTTTTTTTCTTTATTCTACATGTTTATAGGGCATTTGACAACAAATTCCATTGCATTACTTGTTGAGAGTTCAAGGTAAAGGACCAGTAAATTCAACACTGTTCTTAATCTGCAATTAAGCTGTCTATTTTGTGATTCTTTGTCTAAAACACATCTAGTGGTTGGGTGTTTCCGAGCTACAGGTCTGGTTTTACTTGAGGTGGTGGGTGATGTTTCTGTGCCATACCTGAGCACTAGGAACCGTGTATTTCCTGATCGTGTATGTGGACTGGCAGAGGCTCAGACAGGCTAAAATCTTTGATTTGGGGGTAATCTTAACGTTATCCAGTCGGGGATTGAATGTTCATTCTTATCTGAAATATGCAGCTCCTCACAGTTCAGCTTGCGTTAAAACTGATGTTTCAATTTCTATAGAAAAATAAATAAATAAATAAATAAAATAAGCCACTCATGGGAGCTGGGACTGGGGAAACAAAGTTCCTCTGTCCTTTAAGAAAAGATCTCTCCTCCCACCCAAATGCTGAAGTTCTGCTCTGTGACTTTATCACTGTTCAGACTAGGTCTAGGGACCTAGATTTTAACATTTTTCCTTTTTCTTTCTTTCTTTTTTTTTTTTTTTTTCCTAAGGCATATTAGGGTTGCAGGGCTGGAACGCACTATCCTGCTGATGTAAAGTGAAGGATTTATGTGAGAGCAAATAGAATAGCGCCTTAAAAGTTTGGCTTTCAAAAACTGAGCCAGTAGTTTGACAGATTGTTCGGTAAATGTCCATTTTATTGAGAATTATTTAAAAAAGTGCTTAACGCCTCTGTGCCATTAATATAATATATTAAAAGGTTACTGTCGAGATTAGTGTTTCAGCTCTGAAAATTGACTACAAGGTATATGGTTTCATATTCTGCTAGGAAGACGAGGTACCTTCTACTTATCACTTGACAAAACCATTATGATGTTACAAAGCTTTATCCTGGAATCTTGATAAATAGTAAAACATAAATAAAATCCCCTTTGAAAAGCAGAAGAATAGCTCCTTGTCTGTGTTATAGCCAGATTTAGCAGATGCGGGTTTGAATGCAAAACAGTTGTGAAAATAGCCAGTGTCAAACTAGTGCAAAATTAAACTTGTGGGGTGTTCTGTTTTCAGTGGCTGTTATTGTTGAAGTGCTCCATTTCAAAAGCATGCATTCCTTCCTACAGAAAAAAAATCAGATTCCTTAGTTGAAATTAATTAGCATTCAGAAACCAGATAGCATGTTTTTGGGTATTCATGAGATCTCTGTTTGAAAAAATGTTTTTAACTTGTAGAAATGTGTTGCAACACACAGATGGGAAGAAAAAGAAAAAAAAAATCTCTTTAGCAAGCACTGTGTGTAAAAGGAATATTACATTTTGCACGCTCCTGATTACCCTGTGTAAACAGTTTTTGACATCTGTCTTTATAGTTTTCGAGGAGAGGAAGACTTTGTTAAAAGAACCATTTTTATACAGCAGTCACCATTTCAGTCTTGCTTTACCTGTATTATGAAAGCAGATGGTCTGCATGTCTTTTGAATATTTATAACTATCAAAAACAATCTCTTGCTATTCACCCTTAGGCTTATGAGATGTCAGGACTGTTCTGGTTGAAAAAAAATCATCTTGGGTGTTTACAGAAAGAGGATTACATTAAGCTGAAATGACTATACATTTTCCAGTTTAATATTTGTCCATCAGCTGTTTAATCGTATTTAGATAATTGTGTAAATAAGTTGTTGCAGCCCTTGCCCCTTCCACTGAGCGGGCTTGAAGCTTTAAACACCAATGAATGAGTTGCAAAAAAGCTTGGATTTTTTTTTCCTAGTTAAACAACCTGAAAGGCCTAAATAAGTTTGGGTTATGATGCTCCTTCTGAGGGAGATGCTTCATTTGCAAAAGAATCCCCAGTATATAATTCAACCGAGTTCTTTTAGGAAACTGCTCTTGCTCTCTGCTAAGTCTGTCAGTATGTATTTGTTCTGTGTAAATACTGCAGCCCAACTGCCCCTTCATGAGGCATGAAAACAACCTCATTCTGCCCATGTAAAAACAATTTTAAGGTTATTTAGGGGAAGTTTTGGGACTGTGGGGGTTAAAAGCTTTTTTGACTGGAAGCTGAGCAATCACTGATAACAGATTTTGCTGTGGTTGGTTGATTTGGCAGAAAAGCATGAACAGTTTTGGTTTAGATGATTGAATTAACCTGATTAACATTGTTTTTGTTGGTTTGCAAAAAGGACAACAGTATACTTTTAGCAATCATCGAACAATGCTTCACCTGGTTGGAGAACAGTGCTGGAGGAAATGTCTCTGCACTACCTCCCTTCAGCACCCACACTGCTGGCTGAGGTGACCAGCCAGCAAGAAACACACGGCTCCTTCCCCTGCCATGCAGGATGCTCCTTCCATTAGCTTTTGACACAATATCATAGGTGTCTGATACTGCTGTCTTATCAGTTTTTATTTGATAGGCATAGGGAAAGAATCCTGCTTGAGATGTAATGTCTTTCCCCAGTTTATCTAAGAAATTATGGTGCCTGTTTTTCAAATCTCTGATGTTTTAATAACCGAGAGAACGGGATTCGGTTCAGGCTACATGAAGCAAACCTCAGCTTGAACTTTGCAACAAATTCTGCCCCTACCTCCACACAGTTGTTGGATGCCTAATTATAATTAACTTATTTGGCTAAAAAAAGAGCACTTGGGCTGCAACAGATGGTATCATTCCAGAATAGTGGGATTTCTGTGAAGGTGGCACCATTTCAGACTAGATCTTCTGATTCTCAGAACAGGCCTGAAAGCTAAATGTCTGGGGGGAGGGACAGAATGAGGCAAGAGAGGGAAAATTGTGATCTTGAAGTCTTGCAACTTGCTTTCAAGGGTAAACTTCTGGGAGATGTGTTAAGACTGAGGAGCTGTGACCAGTTTTTGCCTCCCATCAATTTTCTTGGTGATGTGTGAAAAAGAAATGAGATTGACTCATGAATGTGAAGCGTTCAAATGTGCCTGATATTTATATGATGCATTTATATTTGTCATCTTTGTGTCGGCCTCTGTGTCTCACAGATAAGGAATACCTGTGTTCAGTAGTACCTTAATAAGTGTTGCAATTACAGCCATTCTTAGTTTGATCATTAATAGGCATAAGAATAGACACTGGGAGCTCCTCGTGTATAATGACCAGGGAAATAAGGAAGATGTCAATGTGCCTATAGTCTGAAGTGTGCATATCTGAAGACCACTAACTCAGAGGATTTGATTCTCAGTTTGAAACCCTAAGCATAGTGAGCATCTGTAAATATATAAACTTCTGCTGAAACATATAGATATTATACAGCAGTAGGAATTATATAGGAAATTCCTCTGCAAAGTGCATCTCTTTGCACTGACATAACTGCAGCTTTGATGACAAGATAATAAATAAAGAATAGAAACAATGAAATTCAATGTTGTCAAGTTATTTTCTGAGTTAACAAGGTAGTAATATTTTATCTGGCTTGTAAAATTTTGCCTTCAGTGAATTAGTAAATAAATCATTGATTCCTCCTGATGAGGATTCTTAGCGTAGGTAATATCACTTGAAAGTTTGCATGAGTGTTCTCTAAGAAAAAGGAGGATAATTTTCATCTTAAAATGCGTAGATAATGTCTATGGTTTTGTTGTTTTTTTTATATCTTCTTAGAAGATATGGAGTAAAATCCCATTATTAGCCATTGTAGTCGCAGATTCACATTCTGTCAGAGAAAGCAAAATTCCTAGTAGTGTTGTTTAAACAGACTAGTCCCCTGTTTGACTGTAAAATAAATTAACTGCATTAAATTTATTTCTGAAGAAGCAGGGGATGTTACAGACAACCATTTCATTGTCATATCTTCTTTGCGAAATGACATGGAAGTGAGGAGTAGGAAATCCTAGATCCACTGGTAGTAGTTAATTTACTAAGATTATTATCAACCTACATGTTTTCATACTTACCATAGTTACTGGAGCAGGAGAAGACATCTGAGATGGCCAAAGTAAGATAAAAGAAAACCACCTTGAAATCTAAATGGCATCTGCAAAATTAGCTCAATCCAACATGGGAAAGTGGCCTATTACACTTGCAGTTCCCCATTTTGCACAAGCAGATCTACAGGTTTTGCATGTACAGTAACCGTGCATTCATATAATTTATCAATTCACATTCACAGGATGTATTAAATCACACCTTATGTATCACAGGCCCATGTTTAAAGTGGTATAATCTGTAAAATAGTTTAAACAATAATTTTGTAAGTATTAGACATTAATGATACTGCTATTATGTTGAAAATTGAAATTGGGTTTAACTGAGCTCAGTTCAGGTCATTCAGGCTAAAGTCTATTAAGATTTCAATCTCCTTTTATACCACTGTCAAAAGGCTTATAGTTAATTTCAGAAATGCCAGATTAATATCAAGGAATGGTAAAAGTTTTAGTGATTCAGAGAAACATTAAAATAGCTGCCTGATGAGTAGAGGGTATCCACATTTGGCATCAGTTGCGCCGCCTCACTCTAGCAGTTCTGAGACTCCACAAATAGCACGTTACTGAGTATTATGTTAGAAAACGAATGGTTATAATCAACTTCTCTATGATCAGTTATCAAGACACTTTTACTTAGAAGCTGAACTGGCCTTAGAAGAGAAGATTTGCAGTAATATTTATAGTGTTTCTGCTCCAAACTGTTTCCTCCTGCGGTTGTTGCAGTTTGTGTAACAAAGAGTTCATGCTGTATACTGATTTTAGGACAGCACAAATATAGCTAGATGTTACATGCTGAAAAGCAGAGAAACATAATAATCAGAGCTTTGTCTTCTTGAATGTCATTGTTTTTTCAATATGCTGGACAATTCTTGTAGTTTAGCTAAAAGTGACTACTTTCCTCATAGAAATCTAAAGGTTGACAAAGTTCAGTCTGTTGAAATTGTGTTTGTTCATTTTGTTGTTGATGCATCATGTATCAAATGTAATTTTCATGTTGGAGCAGTGCCTCATTTGTTAAAGCTTTTTTTTAGTTGATTTTATAAAGGAATGTATGAGAACTGAAAGTTTTAGACGTTGTAGATTCTGCTGTTTAAAAACTGGTTAAAGCTGAGCAGAAGGTAAAATTTTGCATTGTAACTATCTGATATCTTCAGAACCTTTGTGGAAAAAAAGATCTCTATCGTCCTTTCATATATCCACTTACAGAATTAGACACAATAAGAATTTTTCATACGCTTTTTTCTGTGAATCACTTAAAATACCTTTTTTAGCAAGAGCAAGTCCAGAATTGTTTTGAATTGTTTTGGATTGTTACATAGATATTTTATTCTTCTAGGGAGCATTTTGTTTTACCCTGCTTATAACTCATTTGCATAAATTTTGGTGCTGTGGTTTTCCAGGTTGAATTCTCTGTGTTACAAAGGAAACGGGAATGGATTTATTGGGGTTATTGCTTTCATTTCTGGAGTTGGTATAGCATTGTGAGCTTGTAAACTTGCATTGGTATGTGAAACATCAATCAAATTTAAAAGCAGAAATAGAACAAACAAAAGGCATTTTCATGTAGATCATCTTCCATCCCAAGCCCATCCTATGGCCTGATGTTTCTTGGTCAATAACTTTGTTCTTCCTTTAGTACGTCTACTTTTTTTGTTCTCATTTATAGTATACCTTGGTTTGGTTTTATATTCAATTAATGATTTTTTTTAAAAGCTTTGGACAGCAGGATCAGAATGTGATACAATTCTCAAACTCAAAAAAATGTAATGGTTTCAACAGTTGAAATTATTCGTGCTTTGGCTTGTACTGCTCTGTATTACAGATTTATTTTTTTCTTCTCCCCTTTTCACACAGAGTATGATTTCTTCCATTGTGAACAGCACTTACTATGCAAATGTCTCAGCAGCAAAATGTCAGGAATTTGGAAGGTGGTATAAACATTTCAAGAAGGCAAAAGATATGATGGGTAAGCAAAAAAAAAAATTTAAAAATTGCTGTGATGGTGGATACATACAGTTATGTGTCACATTGAGGTCTGTCACAGGCATATAAGAAGCCAGGTCCCTTTATGATAAGTTTAAGATGCTTTTGATGAGTAGATGTAGAAAGTACATATATAGTGAAAGAATTCATTTAAATAAATATTTGCTATTGGAACAGCCACACTGACTTGGGTTGCCAGAGATGTAAAGCTGTCATTCTGTAAATCTAGAGATCTTCTACAGCCCGGAATAATTGTTTAAAAACCTGTTCCTGGAACTGTAATGTGCTGAATTTTTCTAATGTATGTATTTTTTTTTCTTGCTCTGGTTAATGTATGTATAAAGAAGAAGATTTCTACAACTATCACTGCATTCCAAGAAGAATGCTATAATTTTATGAATTTAAGACCCATTTCAATTCATTTTAGCAAATAGTTGCGACAGTTGTTTGCTTGTTTTACTAAAGTTGAGTAAATTACTGAAGAAAATCCATCGCTGTGACATATTAATTCCATAGTGCCTTTTATCTTTCTGTATTGTCCATCTTTAAAACTATTTCTTAAACAGGTTAACGTGAATTTGAACTCTTTACATCAGAAAATTTCGATGTCGCTTTCAGTAGAATGAAGAAAAGGGACCTCAATTTGGACCAGATTTTGGGCTTGACTTAGCTTTTAGTATTTGAAGCAAAATCATTTATCTACCAAAATGGGTTCCTTGCCTTTTATAGCTTAAGGCTGTAATGAAGACAATGAATCACTTTTGTGATAATTGCTTGAATTACTGTTCCAAGTGAATGGGCCACATGGGTCGATCTCTACTTTCTGCTGGTGAAAACAGGTGGCTTCTTTCCTTGGTCTAGTTTGTATACTCTGTGCAACACTGAGCTGTTCTAAGGGTTTATAGTCTTCTTAGATGGAGGTGGGACTGCATATGGATTCACGTGGTCCCTGCAGGTAGATCTCCTGCGTGGAAGGTGACCTTTCCACAGCATGTCCTTCCATATCCGTTGTAGGAGTAGTTCTGCTGTGGAACCCATGAATTTGGGGCATCCCCTTCAAAATGCTCCTTACATGATCTGTCAGGATAGTTTCATAGTCCCTTCATTTGAGGACATAGAAACCTGCACATGGGAAACACGTGTTTGTACATTCCTATATAGGACAGCAGAAAATGAAGGGCTGTGGGTGGGGATCCAAGTGCTGATCTCTTCCAGTTATTATTCCCGTGGAGAAAAGGGTGATCTTTTCTGAATACCTATTGGTAAAAATCGTAATGACTATAAAAAGCACAGATATGGCCTATTCTTGTTAAATACATTTTAGTAGTATAAGAAAAAATAGCTGCAACACTTCCATGGAGATACTGGATTTTTTTTTAAATAAAGTGTGTTTTCTTAAAGCTATTTCCATACCAGCTTTGCTAAATTTTTGGAATTGACATATAGTGGTAAAAATGTGACTCATTTACATCAACCTAGAGTTATTCTATATCTTGTTATCATGCACAAGAGGCAAGCCAGAAGAACTCTTGAAGTTTAAAAAACTGTGTTGTTAATTAAAAAGGAGGGTGTGTCAAGGCAGATGAGTTAATATAAGGAAAAAAAAAATCAACCATGTTGGAAGTCACTGAAAAAAAGCATGCATACATGGTTGCAAGATAAAGCAGCCCATCTGTGTAATTTACATAAATTATACTAGTTCCTAGCAGTCCCATACAATTGATGCATCATCTAGAAATTAGCAGAGCATAGGGAGGTCCACACCCCACCCTGCTTGTTACAGATTTCCAGTGTCTGGGAGCTGCAGGTGTGGGGGCAGGGACCCCACAGAAGTAACACAACCAGTCACTGGGGCTTCTCTCTCTGGGTTGTATGAGCTTTCCAGTAGCAGCCCTCCTTACTCCCGGCACAGCCACCATTTTGCTTGCATCTTCTGCAGCATTCAGAGGAGTTTCTTGTATTTGCCCTCCTCCTGGTTGTTTGTTGCCGTGTCTGAAGCACCCTCCATTTATCACTGTGGGAATGCCCTCAGCAGCCTCCAAGTCCTGGTTTGGTGGGCAACTGGTGCATTGCCACATTGTGTCTCTGTCAGTGACACATCTTTGCCACATGCCTGTTTTCAAACAGGTTGTTTTGGTCTGATGTTCTGCTGGTTCCTCCAAGCACTCAGTGTCAATGATGGGCAGTTTGTTGTGCTGTGGGTTTGTTTTTCTTTTTAATATCCTATACACCATTGTTTTTAGATTAATTTTGAAGGCAAACAGCAGGAGCAGTGTTCTTACAGTCCTGCCAGTCTGGGCTGGAAAATACTATAAGCTCAACCCTGAATATGTTGTTTTATATTTATTTACTTTTGTTAGCACATCTTGTAAAGAGCGTGAAATTTGTGATTTTCAGTCTTACGTTGGCTTTTTCAATGTTTCTTTTCCATCATAGTTGAGATGGATAGCCTTTCTGAACTATCCCAGCAAGGTGCCAACCATGTCAACTTCGGTCAGCAGCCAGTCCCAGGGAACACAGCCGAACAGCCTCCATCCCCTGTTCAGCTTTCTCATGGTAGTCAACCATCAGTTCGGACCCCGCTTCCAAACCTGCACCCTGGACTTGTATCTACTCCCATTAGCCCTCAGCTGGTAAATCAGCAGCTGGTAATGGCCCAGTTGCTGAACCAGCAGTATGCAGTGAACAGACTTCTAGCCCAGCAGTCCTTAAACCAACAGTACTTGAACCATCCTCCTCCTGTCAGTAGATCCATGAACAAGCCGTTGGAGCAGCAGGTCTCAACAAACACAGAGGTGTCTTCCGAAATCTATCAGTGGGTCCGTGATGAACTGAAACGAGCAGGAATCTCACAGGCAGTATTTGCACGTGTGGCTTTTAACCGAACTCAGGTCAGTATCTTTTTTTTCTTATTCTTTTAAACCTAGGAGACCCTTCTCTCCCTCCTTTCCTCTCTTCTGTCTCTCTGTCTCTCTCTCTCTCTCCCCCTCCCTCCCTCTCTCTTTCTCTCTCTCTCATTATTAACTCATGTATTTAGTAATTATCACCTTTAAAGTATCTGTCCTCGCTTCTATCTTGCCACTGAGCTCCTGTGAAGGAACCACACTTCCTTGCAGGACCAGTGTCAGTGTTGATACAGTACAGAAATCCAGGGCAATAGGCTTGTGGAAATACAAGCTGTGGAATTACACACTGTTCTTAGAGAGGTCTTGGTTCCTCTCCATCTTCCCTGGAAAGGAAATGAACAGCTTTTTGCAGAACCGTACACAAAGTCACCCAACAGATTGCATTTGTGTTGTGAAGGTATGCCAGTACTGACCACGTGCATGCACTGAGCAACCTATCTTCTTTTCCAGGTGTACCTTTAATTCTTGTTTGCATTTATTTCTGTCATTTTTTAGTGAAAGTCTTAGTAACGTGACTCATAGGAACTTTCTGAAAAGACTTAATTAAGAAAAATAAAAGCTTTATTTTTAGGTCCTCTATTCTTTCACGTGTTTTTGCAGTTTGTAGTTTCTGAGATTGCCAGTGTCCACGTCAGAGCATATACTTCAGCTCATCAGTGCAGAAAAAATTAGCCCTAGCAAAGCTGATAAGTAACACTAAAATGTGTTATTTTTTACACCTGTTTTAGAAGCTAACCCTGTTATAATTTATTCTACTCTATGAATTTAACTTAATGCCATGTTGCGTGGAATTTAATCAAGCAGAAATTATGGAAGAAATGTCAGTATACTCGGAGCAACTAATAAGATCTTAAAATTTTTAAAGTCTGTTTTTTAACTGAAAACAAAATAGGATTTTTTAATAAGAAATATGTTTTTTTTAAATATATACGTAAATTTGTATGTAAATATGCTTTGGATTCCACATTTTTAAACTTGGGGCATGAGTATTTGCCCATTATTGAATATATTAAAAATATATATTTGCAATTCTTTTGAAATGTTGATGTTTCTCACTTGGAGAATAAAAACTGTTTCATATGCACTAGTACCAGATTTGAATCAGCATGTCATTTGTAATCATTTTGAAAGATTATTGCCACAATTTTCTTTTTTACGTCCTCCTTCAGCTGAAGGGAATGCAGTCATAGGGTGAATTATCTGTAGAGTTGTGTGTGTGTCTGTGTGCCATTCCACTTAACGACAGAGAAGGTTTTCAGGACCAGATTTCATGGCATACATGAACTCGTGCAGCTTTTGTAAGTTGGGTTCAGGCTGTGTCAGTTATTGTATCTAAAAATAAGCAACACAGAGGTTTGTTTAATGCAGCATGTAATATTTTAACTTTCGATAATATAAGGTATTGAAGTGCTAATAGTTGTTTCAACTTACTGTGTCTCGCAGCTGCCATGTTACCTGAGCAAAAAGCCGAGCAAATAATTCAGAAAATAAATAATTTATTTACTTCTTTCTCAGACTTGTTTAAAGCAGCTTATTTTGTCCTAACCTCCCCCTTCCAAAGTCATTTGTTCAGTTTTTGTCAGCTCATTTTCCATTCCGTTTTTGGTTTATCATTTGGTCATGAACAGTAGTTGTTATCTGAAGTACAAGAACAATTGGTTCTGACTGGACCTTAAATGTATATGACTTGCCATATAAAGATGCTGTAGAGATGGAATGAATGCAACTGTAGAGCCAGACTTCTAATGAAAATTCTAATATTCAATTATTAGACATTTTTCTTACTAACACTGTTATTCTTACTATCAACATTTGCTTAAAGTTTTATTCCTCCACAGATATTGTAGTTAACCAGCTTGGTAAAAATATACTCAAAGTGAGCCAAAACTAGGAGGAGATTCAAACATGAACATTGAAATAAAATCCAGTGAGAAGAGGAAAAGATATGAAATATATATATATGTAATATATTTTGGCAATATTCAACCAAATAAACTTGAGAGAACGCAGAGTAGTATCCCCATATCCTACAAATTGTGTTAGCTAATCATATTAGTATTTGCAGCTAGCTACGTAACTATCTGTAGTATTTACTATTTACTGTGGCCAACGAAGGGAATAGAAAGGAAAAATACTAGGAGCCTAGGCAACATTGGCCTCAGTATTTTGAAGAAATAAGTTATACTTTTCATGTGTGAGTGAAGCCTCTTTGAAACACAGCAGGATTTAGCAAAATGGGCACATTTCACCTTTGCAAAACTGCAAGTTGTCACTGTACCCTCAGTAACAGTTGTAGAAGTATATATGTACCTGCGGTTTTTATATAAAAGCATATAAATTTGTTTTGGTTGTTATCCTTCAGAATTTATCATACTTTATTCAAGGTTCATCGAATTTAACTAAAATTTAGACAGCATTGTTTGACTACTGCTATTTACAAGTTATTTTTCTAATTCTGATACTTTATCTTCTGATTTTTTTTTTCTGCTACAGAAAGTGAAAAATCACATTTAAATTCATCTGTGTTCTAAGAGAAAAAGCTAACTCAGAATACCACTGACATTTCTGATATTGCCATAAGCATATTTGAGCCATGTCCAGGAACCGTATCATTGGTTATTGAAGGCAGAAGACCTTAGGAGTTCTGCACAAACAAAAGAAGTGAAAAATCTGATGTCTAGATGTGTTCTCAGATGAGCAGAGAGATTTGTTTTCAGTGTAGAAGTTACTGAAGGAAGTCAGTTATAAACTCAGAGTAAAGAAGCTTAGTGTTTTGGCATTAAAAATAGACTTCAGTTGAATTGGCTGAAGATGTTGGTATACCGCTTATTTTACACACTTGTGCTTGAGAGTGCAACTACAGAAATTCTGTTTTTGGGGGTGATATGGGGAGGGGGGGTTCTACCAACTTAGCATTGTAATTCAACATTTGGCCAAAATTTTCCAGTTTTTTTTTTTATTTGTGGGAGAAAATTTTACCTGGAAGTATTTCTGCTTGTGCCCAGCCTAAAGGAAAGAATTAGATTAAATTACCTCCGAGGACCAGATTGTTTTTTAATGATCATATGTTTATATGGAGAAAAAAGCTCAGCCACACCTAAGAAAATTGAGAGGGCGTTCTTAATCTCTTCTTGGATAATTTTCCCCCTGTTCTTACCTTCAACATGGAAGCTTCAAAAACGTGCAGTTCTCAGGAATGTGCCTTGCATGTTTAATCAAAGGGAAGTCCAGAAAGCTGTAACTTGCATGCACCATACACTCACAATGGCACAATTGTAGGGAGCAGAAGTAGCTTGGAGGCTGGAGCACCTCTCCCTGCAAGACATTCCACAGCAGTTCTGCTAGGAAGGCTTCAGAGCACAGTGGGCTCTGAAGTTTTATTTGTGCTTCAGCAGTTGCTATTACGGCTCACTGACTGCAAAGAAACAGACTGAATCCTGTTAGCGCCCCTTTGTAGTGCACTGTGGAAAAGTTTGTTGAGTCAGGATCTGTGCAAGCAGACCCAAGTTTCACTTCAACCTTGGCTACCAGATGTGTCCACTGGTCTCTCAATTTGCTAGGGCGAATTTGGTAAACTGATCAATTTCAAGAAGTTTTATTTCAGTTGACGTTCAGCAGAATTAATAAATGTGGTGCATTTTCCATGCGATGCCGATACACTGTGTGGCTCAGCTTTTTCTCAGGATCTTTGCTGGGCAGAACTGGCATTTGTGGTCAGCCTGCTGGTCCTGGTGGCTCTTGGCAGCCTTGGGGTGCATAGGAGGCATCGACATGTAGTGCTGTGTGCCAGCCTCCCTGCAGAACACAGGCTCGGGCTGCTCCTGCACAGTTTCTGTTAAACTGGCGGCTCTTTGTTGTGCTTGATTCTTCTTTGGAAGAGCTGGAGAGGAACATCAGTATTTGTTCCTCCAAACCACCTCCAGAGTCCTATACAAGTAAACAAACTCCTCTCCCATTTTGGCAGTGTGTTTGTAAATGCAAACATGAGGAAGTGAAAAGCTTTGGTTCCTACCAGTGTGTGTGGCATTTCACTTGAAGGCTTAACTTAAACCAGTGCACAGCAGGGTGACATCTCCATGCTGAGCCAGTGAGGAGCTGTTAGTCATGATTGTGGTTGGAGCTGTAACTCTGAGTTGACTTGTCTTTGTTTATGTACACTTTCAACCATAACATTTCCTGCATGAGCTCAGGTTCTGCTGTGCAGAGGTGAGTGACTCTCCATCTCCAACGTGGTGAAAAGAGGAGGAGTGCTTTCTGCTGCTTTTGCCATGTCTGACTATTGCAGTTTTTCCTCTTCCCATAAGTGACAGTTTTTCTTCTCAAGGTTTTTGGAGCACTTCTCAGTGTTTCTGCCAGATACATTTCTCTCCTCCTCCTTTCTCCTTCACCCCCATACTTGTTTAAAATATTAGCTGCCAGGATATATTGCATTTTGTTAATATGTAATGCCTCTTCTCCTATGCAAAAACTTCTGTGTATTTAAGACTATGCCCATTACTAATTCTGGGCAAAAGCTATTTCAAGGGAGAACACTCGGGTGCAGTAAATGGCTCCATGTAATTTTAAAACAACATCCAAGTTTACACCAACCACCTTCTCAGGCACTCTTTTTTTCTTCCACTTTGTCTTTGGCACACTTTATTTTCCAGTAAAATGAAAAATGAAGATGGATTATTCAAAATTGATAACAGTAATGGACCATCATGTAATGTTTTATTGAATTTGAGTTCTGTAAATTATGTGGTAGAGAGAAATTTGCCTGCTTAAGTATAACAGAAATTGCCACTGTATTCATATAATTCTTCGTACTGTAATTTAAGAAAAAGCACACTATCCATATCACTATTGAATAAAAGGTAAAAAGGTGCTATTACACTATCATGACAGCTCTCCTCTTGCTACTAAGCGACATAGATAAATGTGTCTGCTTATAACTTACTTGGCAGGGATCCAGGCTTGTGGGTGGAGCCTGCAAATAATCCTCCACCTGGACATGGGGCTTAAGCGCCCCGCAATGAAGGCAGATAGCGTTCGAGGATGTTCTACATATTTTGGGGAGGATTTTGGCAAATTGCATTTTTCTTCTTGAGCTTTGAAGTTCTACGAGGCTGATAAAATCTATTTGAATCAGTGATTACGTTCAAAGAGGAGACAAACTGGGGGCCAGACAGGCAGTGTTTTTGTTCATATTGGCAGACACTTTCGTTTATCTCCACTTTTAAAGAATTCATAATTAGCTTTTGAAAGCACTGATAATATTTATTGAACATTTTTGTGCAATTAGTAATGAATTACACTTGTGATAACGTGTAAACTTTCTTTTTTTCAATGGCTCCTGGTAACATCTTAAGAAAATACATTTTGAGTGTGAAAGAATAACTGGGAAGAGAAGTAAAGAGGACTGCCCCTCACAGTTCCTATAACCTCTTTGCCAAGTAGCATTGGCCTTTTGTACAACCTGAAGTACAATATCAGGACACTTCATCAGGACTTGCAGCTTAGCAAACCAGTTCAAGCCTTGTGGAATGATTGGCAAGATATGAGAGTATTCCTTCTAGGATTTTCCCATTCTGCTTCTTGTCTATCCATCTCTAGGTGAATTTTGGTGCTCAAAAAATTGAAGCAGTAGGAGTTATATTTGAAATGGGCATTCCCCACACCTTGTACTACACTGTTATCTTCTGTTATTTGCGTAGACAATCTGACAGTTAGGTTCAAATGTCCTCGAAGCAAACACCTCCTTAACCTTCTCCGCATGCTTTTGTCTTCCCCCTTCTCTCCACATCTGTGTCCTCTGCTATGCTCCCAACTCATGCAAAGAGTCATGCCAGTGGTGGTTTTGAAAAAGAGAGGGGAATGGGGACTTAATGGCATTTCTAATCATCAAGAGGTATCTTGCAGGTATTGTTATACTGACAAATGCAGGAAAAATTAAAAGAAAAACAAAAACAACAGGAAAACTGTTTTCTTTGTTTATTTCACTAAAGAGTAAAAAGTTACACAAAAAAAATTAAAAAAAAAAAAAGCTTTTTCTGGCTTTTTTTCTTTCTTTACCTGCCCACTGTGTGGTTATTCCAGTAACTCTTTTCTAGTAAAGTATTTTTTCAGGGGTATTTTCTGTGGTTGACTGTTGGTAAGGAGTCTTTTCTCCTGCCAGTGTTTGGTCCACTTAAGTTTAGTTTTCCTTTCTTTATTTTAATCCTGGAGGAGTTGTTTTCAGCTAAGTAGTAGTCAGAAATCACGCATTTTTACACCCCAGTCATACATCTTGTGCTATACAGACAGCTTTGTCTTGTCTCCAGTGGCACAGAATCATTTCTGATGCTCTTTGGAGGATGGGTAGTGCAACCCTATCAGTGACAATGGAGTGCTTTAAATACTTAGAAGTACATCAATTGCATAGACAAGAATTTAACTTCCACATTTTGTAATAAGTTTATTGTTGAACCTAATCACTAAGAAAATTTTAAAACTTAATACTAAGTTTTAACACAAATGATGCTTTTGTCTGTAACTCATTTATTTACCTCCTAAATAGTTTCTGCCTGGACACCAGAAAAGAGGAGGGATGAAGAATAGTGGTAAGAAAGCATTCACCAGATTTATTTTTTTTTAAATCCTCCTCCAAATTATTTTCCAGGCTCAGTGCTGGAAATACAGTGTGTGTTTTCCATCCCACCTTCCTTCTGTTTGTACAGACCCATATGAAGACTTGAGGACCACACTGGCCCCAACATAGTGGTTAACACCTCCATCCTCATTGCCTTGGGAGGAAGAAGAGCGATGTGGCTTTTGCCTGATAAGAAAGGACTTTTGGGGATATGTGTCAGTTTCTTTAGGTGCTGTGAGCATCAGACTTCCCTTCAGAGAAGGCAGAAGCTGATGCTCGGGCCATACCTTTCTGTAGGAATGGATATCTTCAGTCAGGATTGCCTGTCTCTTAGTCTTACTGCTTCCTCTGGGTTAAAGCACAACACACCCCAACTCCTTAAGTGCAACAGCTCTTTAGGAAAAGTAATACTGAGTTGTGTTTTTCAATACCACATTCATGTTCCCTTGTTACACTCACAGTAGAAGCCTCTCCTTGTCCCAGCATGGTAATAGCTTTTATTTTCAAAAGAAGTTCATGTTTGCTTTTGCAAAAATTAACAGTTTTCTTACTGCAAGTCTTGTTACTTCAAGACATCAGAGCATTTTGTATGCCTGACATATTTAAAAGGAGAACTTGGCAGGGGGGAGACTTTAAGAACCTGTTGATGTGAAACTTCTAGTTGCATTCATGGGTTTGTAAATATTTCTTCTATTAGAGTAATTAGGTCTCCCAGGCCTGCTCCATTGCTGACACCTGAGCTATAGTGCTTATGAGGGAACCTGGCATGATTTGTATGAGATGGCAGCATGCTGTCATCTGCAGCCTGCTGCATGTGCCCTGGGTGCTGGCTTTCTTTCATTCCTTAATGCTCTTTTTGGTGTATCCTTGTTGGGCTCACTCAGACAGTTGTGCAAGGACAGCTCTAGTAAAAGGATTTAGGGTGAGGGACCTAGACAGCACGTGCCAACATGAAGCCCAGGCGATGGACTGGGTAAGGATTGGAGTAGTGCTGTTGAGGAAATGGAGGTGGTGGGAGGAGAGGGACAAACCTCTCTCTTTCCATGACAAAGCAGAGGGAGCATCCCTTCAGAGGCTAGAGGGTCAGTTTTGTCACCTGTTATTAAACTCCAATATAAAACTCTCACATCTAAGTACTGCCTTATTAAAAATACGGATCTGAGTCCATTAAGAAGTACTTAAAGAACATTTCAAGTTTATCATTTCGGATTGTGCGCGAGATATCACTTATTTCAAAGAGCTGTTTAAGCTGCTAGTAACGGGGAAAGCCATTTCTTGAGTTTTTGCTTTGTCTCGGAAGCCTGAGAACCTCATCGTGCCTCTGGACTATGTGTGTTTTACTTACTCTTAACTTCTTGTGATTGTCTGGCAACTGTGAAAGATTTCATGGCAAGTTAAGCCAGTAAAAGGAAGGAGACCTATTAGGAAGATTCAGTTTGTGTTGTATGTAAAACAGATGCTTAATAAAATTAAGAGCACAATTGAAGCTCTCTTCTCTGTTACCTAAATTGCCATTAATATATTCCTGTGTGGAGCTAATAGTCCGTTTGGCTGCTCTTGTTTCAAGCCCAGTGGAAGGAGGACTGATGATCAGCCACTGTGCAGGGGACAATTGTACCAGGCTAACTGTCCAGCCTTTTGTTTCTCTTCCTCCTCCCTACAGGGCTTGCTCTCAGAAATCCTCCGAAAGGAAGAGGATCCGAAGACTGCCTCGCAGTCCTTGCTCGTAAACCTTCGGGCTATGCAGAACTTCTTGCAGCTGCCAGAAGCTGAGCGAGATCGAATTTACCAGGATGAAAGGGAAAGGAGCTTGAACGCAGCCTCTGCCATGGGCCCTGCACCTCTCATAAGCACACCGCCCAGCCGGCCTCCACAAGTAAATTTCTCTCTCTGTCTTTTAGATGTGCTTGTTGTGCTTTCTCCATGTCCTCCTGGGTGATGCCTTTCTTCAAAAGAGGAAAGATTTTTGCTGTTGTATTCCTTAAACACTCACAGAATCGTTATTTGCAGTGCATGTCACAAATTAAATTTAAGAAATGTAATGGATGATAGTAACAGTTCATTACTAGCTATTTTCTAGTTTTAAGATAAACTCTATCCATTATGGCCCCCACAGAGTTTTTTGTTCTTTCTGTTGAGACACAAGCTTTATTTGTTCCAGGATCGTACTGTCTTTTGTTGAATTTATTTTTTTCCTGCAATTCTCAGGTGTTGTTTTAATGTTAGAATTTTTAAATAGAGATTTTGAACGATTTGGACCACTAAACTGTGTGGGAATGAAAGCAGAAGTATGAACACATTGTATTGCCTTTAAAATTGTATTCCTGAGAACAAACAGGTTGAACTAAATGGCTAGGGGAGATAAGATTCCCTTCCAAAATGCAGGGGGCACCTTCGTCAGGTCAAGCTGTTGACAGCTGGGTAACAAAACAGTCTTGCACGATCCATTGCTCTGAAATTTTGGCATATGTGCATTATAGCTTCATTAAGTTTGTGTTCAAATGAAAATCCTATTGATTTCTGTAAAATCTGGTGTGACTTTTTCTTTAATTCTCCCAAAATGAGAAAGTCTGACAGAATTAGATCCATAAATTAAACAGCTCAGTCCTTTTGTCTGTCAGAGAAACTCTTGATGGTAGTTTTAGGGTGTGTGTGAAATTAAAAATGTAATTGTGAATACACTAAAAAAAAAAGTGTATATTTTCTGAAATATTTGGCATTGCTGTAGCTCAAGGTTGTACCTTTACAAGGACAAAACAAACTGATCTAGAGATCAGTTTGTGGGAATGATGCTGTGCTAGATTTGCTGTACAAACCAAGGCTTTAGCACTGTGGAAATTTTGTGATGGTTGATAGTATAAACAGCAATCATTTTTTAACTCAACAAGTTCAAGCATATGCCTGCAACCATATTCTATATTTATTCCAAATGCTACAAATTCCTACAGATATATTGCCTAATTTCTAGTGGATGCCAAGGACCACACTGAAGTAAACAGTAATGAGGACATAGGAAAAGGGGAGGACAGCAGATCACTTCTGATGTTCTATAGTACTTTTCACAAGAAAAAAAAAATTAATAGAAAACACAGACTGTGCTAATGGTCTAGTTTTGCTATCATTAACTGAGTTTAGTCTGTAAAATCCACTAAAGATACTCTTCAAGATAAAGTAGGAGGGTCTATTTACATAGCAATGCTTTAGCAGGAAATAGTTAAATATAGATAACTGTGTTTAAAACAACTTTTGAGTTTGGATTAATATCTGCACATACTCCCACAGCCCTGGTAATTCAGAGCAAAGGCTAACCCTCCTTCTTAACTTATCTCTTTCTACCAAGGTAATGTCTCACTCTGTCTCAAGTGGTCTTGGTCAATTTCACAGCTAAACAACAGAGTTAATTACAGGATCTTCCAGCAGGATGTCGAGTCAGGGGTAGTCCTTGTGTTGGTTTTAAGTCACACTTTAAATTGTAGAAATTTGAAGCCTGAAAATGAGACTTAGGGTTGTTTGTACTTTTTACTGACAGAACAGAACGTAAGTCCAATTTTATTTATCTGTTTATTTATTTATTTATTGGGGGGTGGAATCTGCCTCTGCTGTGCACTTGTTTACACTTGCATGCCATTTTTTTAGTGAGACTCAGGAGTATTGTTAGTCTAATCACGACAGTTAAAAGTAGAAACAGCATACGCTTTTGTTTGGATCCTTTTTAAAAGGAAAACAGGTTAACAAGGAATCCTCATAGACTAATACTTGAGAAGTATAGAACAAAACAAGCATTTTTCTAGCTACTGTATTGTTTTTTGTCATTCAGCAAAACGTGAGCACTTTATCTACTAGGCGGATGAGGGCCGTGGAAACATCAAAGTCTGGATGCTGCATGACTTTTAACATGTTGCCAGAATTATCCACTTATAAACACATGTAGCACTTGCCAGCTGCTGCTGAGTGTTTTGAACCCTAGGTTTGAATATTTAAATATCCATCTTAGTAACGTAAGTACAAAACTTAATGCTAGAAGTAATAATGAAATTATTCTAATAATCAACCTGGCAAATACTGTTTTACAAATTGTAACAGAAGTGAGCAGGAGTGAGGATTCTGCAAAATTATCAGCAGGGCTAGTTCTCTGTTAGCTGCCTACCTCCACCAAAAATGACCACAGTTTACTGAACATTTGATACGAAGGAATTAAAACTACCAACATGCTTATTACTAAAATTATTATGAGCAATTATTTAACATTCACTGCATAGAAATAACAGCATAATATTTTTCTAGCTTGGCTGTAAACTACTTGGATAACTGTGGAAAGACAAAACAGACCATTTATCCTGACAACAGAATTTAGGCAACAGCCAGCATATTTAATATTAAATCTTTAGACCAGTGTAACATTTGAAACAATTAAACTATGAAACCATGAAAAATGGAAGCTAATATGCCACACATGAAGGTTTATTTTGCAATTGCAAGTTATCAGTTTCGGAAGGATGTGAAAATAAACATCCTGAAAAGAATCTATTTTGCATTTTTGTGTTGCCAACTGGTGGCCAGACAGTAGAGCAGATTTAACCATTTATCAGCTGGGCTTGTTCTGTGTAAATTCTACATACTGTTACATGCAAAACCAGAAAGCGTGACCTTGGAGGTCTGATAGGATGGTAGGGACTCACCAAGCAGAAACCCTGGTGGCTGAGTGAGAAGGAACTGCACTGAATTTATCTCATTTTTACAGCATTCTTACTGGTTGCGACTTGAGCTAATGTATCTGGATTGTTTCCAGTTCTTTTTTGAAATCCTTTAAGAAGCTCTTTGTCCCCCTTACTTTTCCCTTTCTCTCTGACTTAAACAAAAAAGCAAAATCTTGCTAATTTTTTTTAATTGAAATCATTAGCCTGTAATGCATGAGCTTTCAGAACCGTGTTTAGCCCTCTGAGCTGGTCAAGTTTTTAAGTCTGTTATTATCTTACATGCTGGTGGGCTGAGTACGAAATGACACAGTGTGCAAGAAGTTTCACTTGGATGTTACT
Source organism: Callipepla californica brunnescens (assembly GCA_023055505.1). Taxonomy (NCBI): domain Eukaryota; kingdom Metazoa; phylum Chordata; class Aves; order Galliformes; family Odontophoridae; genus Callipepla; species Callipepla californica. The sequence continues at coordinate 559,811 of JALIRH010000064.1, forward strand.
CACCTTACCAGCTCCTGGGGCAGAATCTTGTCTGTTAGGATCTTTCCTACTTTCCAGTGTAAAGTATAAACATTAGCATGTCCGTCAGGTAGGTACTGCATGGAGATCTAGCTCAACCTCTCCAACCTAAAAACAAAATTAAAAGTCCTTTCTATTTTTTTTCTTCATATTTTTTTTTTTTTCCCCTTTTCAGCACCTTCAGCTTGCAGATCACACGACATCTGTCCTTTCTGGGTATTCCTAAGTCAAGTGCAGTGAACAGGTCTGTGGCACTTTGCTGAGGAATGGGAGGATGTGAGGGATACTTCAGGGAATGCAGAGTGTTAAACTGTGTTCAGGGTGAACAGAGTTCCCCATGGAGATACTAGGGATGACTCCTAGCATCCTAGCAGATCCTCCCTCCTCCTCAACTTGGAGAAAGGATGGAGACAGGTGATGAAGTTATAGCTTTGTTTTCTAGTGTATGCTGATGGCTGTCCTACAGTTATGTGTACTTCCTTCTCAGTACAACTGATCTCAGTTTCAGAAGAGCTGAGGAAGAAACTTCTCCCCACCCATTTTCTCCAAAGAAAAATTCCTGACTCTTGAGGTCCATCATGACCCTGTGTAAAAACAGAATATTTATTAAGTGAAGAGCAGAATGCAATTTTAGCAAGCAAACTTGTTAAGAAATATCCACAAATCTTGCATGAGTTACAGTTTTGGCTGCTCAATTTATAATTTTTTTACTTTTCGTATTCTCCTGTCCTCCCTCTGACCACAAATATATGTTAGACGTTTTTCATGATAAACCAGTTTCAGATTGGATTGCAGAGAAAGGATGTCACTCTTAAAAAACTGGTGCTGGGGAGGATGCTGCTTTCTTGGCTTGAAGACTGGTGAACTTGCATTTCCATTAACTGTAGGTAGTGCCCGCTTCATGCAATTTCACGTTGGAGCCCTGGAGTTCACACATCGTCCATCACGACCAGCAAAAATTTAATTTTTAAATTTGAGATTTAGTTTGGTAGTCCTTGTGCCAAGTTGCACTTTAATGAAACTCAAAATGAACAAAATAATAAATGCAACCCTCTCCTTCCCCCGCGAAAACCACCATGGAGGAGAGTTAATGGAAACACTGACACTTAACTATAACTGCACTTCCAGGCGCCGCAGTAATAATGGAGTAGTAAACCTTGTCCTGATAAAAGCTGTTCTGAAAGCAACAGCATTTATTGTACCTCCTCTGCTATTTGCAGAGTATAACTGAAAAGTAGTTTGTTTTGCCTGGAATGAACTACTTTATGAATTTTAATGTACGATGTAATATTAAAAGCTAAACCAGGATTAAAGAAGATTTTTGTTCCCAAGCTAAAACAGTACTTATAAGAATGTGTTATAAAACATTTTTTTATTTCAGTTTTGATGAGGAAGAATGAACTTCCAAGTTTGTGAAAACCTCTTCAGATTGGTTATTCCTTCTACAGTAACCTCTACTTCTTTTAGGAAAATCAAATGAATCCTTAGTTTCTTGGCTTTATTTGATGAGAAAATATCAGTCCAGGCAGACAAGGAGGGGATGATGTGTTATTTTTTTTCCAGGTATTTTTAAATGACTAAATTGGCTGGTGATAGGAAGATGCTCAAATGGGCTGCTGATTCTCAGTATATATTCTCACTTATAAAATAATGTTCCCTTGTTCAGTTAGTATTTGCAAAATTTGATTACTATATAAAAAAAAAAAAAAGTAGCTAATCTATGATTTGTTTCCTAAACAGAAAATGTGGCTATATGTGTGGGTGGAGCGAGAGGTTGTGTTTAAGCACAGATGAGATGGGAGATAATGCTTTCTTTTGTTTTCCTATTCAAAATGAATACTTTTTCTACCTCTTCTCCCAAGACCTAAGGTTGCACCGTTGAGGGCTTTTTGTTTTTCAGTGTTTCTTCCTTTCTTCCCTTTTCTTCCTTTTTTTTTTTTTCTTTTTTTGAGAAGGAGAGTGTTTTTTCAAGTCAGCTTCAGACAGTCTCTAGCTTGAACTCAATTCTAAATTCAACACAGCAGGCTAGATGCTTGCTATGTATAAATTATGAAACAGTTTTATGTATGGATATTCTCCAAGAGGTTAATTAGCATTATTGCATGGAATTCATCAGACCAGAGCAGACCAATGGTCCATCCAGTCCAGCCACAGTCTATACCTGATCTTTGAAGAGAAACTGTTAAGAAGCAGGGGAAGAATATTTATACTTGACCAGTGATGTAAATTGGAGAGGGAAGGAATATGTCTGTGAACTACAACTCTTGATAATCCCCAAGCCCACCATTTTATAAATTTAAGACTTCCATTTGCCTGAAGATATGTGGACTAATATGGCATTTTGATGCAGATATTAGTGTTTTCTGTTGTTCGTTTTCCAATTCAATATCAGCAGAAGGCAGCAGGGCAATATGAGCCTTTTTTTTTTTTTTTTAAACTTCAGGTGCTGTTGAGTTTATTGTCTTGTATAAAAATAGATGTGATTTGTCATCCAGAATGAGGACTCTCAATAGTTCTCTTAGATTAGAAGTATATCCATACTGAATTCCACATGGAAAAGTGTGGACCAAGAATCACAACATAAATTGTCTCCAATGAGGTGTGTGAGTTCTGTTTTTTTATTATCTGGCTGTTCACTCTACAGCTCATTTCAGCATTGTATGAAGAACTGCTACAACATGAAGCTGTCTTTTGAAGCTGAGTGGTATTCAAAAAGCCAACATACTTGCAGGAAAGACATTTTGATTAGGATCACAAGAGCAAAGAGTTTCCTTCCCAAAATATGCCATGGCATTATATGTCCTAGGACAGTACTTCTTATCTTTCCCTGAGAATCTTACAAGATTGGTTACAGATATTTCTTTTGGAAGGATAACTTCATCAAAATTTAAATCGCTGGTCAAAGAAGATGAGTTATCAAAGCCGTCACTGCTAGTTTTCTAATTAACTTAGCATGACTTTTACATGTTCACAGTCACTGCTGTCTCCAGTAGTAAATTTCAGGTTCCCATTGGTCATCATTTATCTTCTAGCAAGTCCTTTTCATTTGGAGATTGTGAAATTGCAACTCATTTTGTGATTTTCAAATTGTGTCACTGCATGGTATTCAGGGTATTACTCTCCAGGTTGCTTCTGGAAGGTGCCAGTTGTTTGCAGATAGAAACGATCATTTGATAAACTGTGCTGAAATGAGGTGGTTTTTTTGTTTTTTTTTTCCCATTTTGCTTCTGAGTAAGAACTGATTTTATACACCAGAAAGGCCTATGCCTGCCAGTAGGAGGCAGGTGGATGCATGCACCTTGTCCTTGCTGACATTTCACATTTGCTGCTAATGATCATGTGTTAGCACAGCTCTGGCAATGCCTGCTAGACAAATCAGGCTCAGCAAAAGTGGCATGCACTCCCAGTTTCTAGGCTAGATTATTTTATCTTAAAAGTACCATGGAGGATAGTTAAGCTAAATTGAGCGTGACTTTGCGAGGAGTGTTGATTTTCCTAAATATGTCCCTCATCCAAAACTCTTTGCCTCTCTTGTCGTGAGACCTGTGTCACGAAAGCTCATATAAAGTGAGATTAGAAGATGAATTATTGTGTTGTCATGATTTCCCTTTAAACCAAAGGGACTTAAGAGCACAGAAAGATGCTGACTTGCACTGGATTTAACTGATAGTGAAACTGGTTTTAGACACATCCTTGAGAGCTGGCTGAATCACTCTCTGGAATTGCCTGACTCCGTTCATTATACTTGGAGGTATCTTGGATGACTAACTTAGACAGCTAACTTCCGGATGGCTAAATTAATTCAGCTCCCAACAACTTCAGTATGAACCAGCAGGTTTGAACTGAAATCTGCAGGTTTGATTTTGCATCATCACCTTGAGGGTTCTTGGCAGAAATCCAGTCTTTCCTCTCCTCTGAAGGTCCACTAATCTTAGGCAAGTGCTGCAAGAAGAGAAGCTGAAGAAAGATGCTTTCCTTAGCCATTGAGAATACTGTAGGGATATTCTGAGAAGATTCTCAGAGAACCTGCTGATTTTTGTACCTGTCAACTGATAGCACATAAACTTCAGATGCAACAAACATAGAAGAGGTGGTAGTGTGGTTATTCTGACTCATTTTTGTGTGTTTTTCTTTAAACCGAACTCCAAGAAGAATTAATAATTGAAAAAATATATATCTGAAGTATGTAAGGGAATATAACAATAATTAACTGTTTTAAGAAAGCCCTAACTTGATTTCATGTGTGATTGAAATATGAATTTATCTTACTTATTGCTTTCTTTAAAAAAACTTCAGAATTAAGCCTATCAGACAGTGTTTTAAAGAAGTTAAATCTGAAGCAACATATTTGCTTTTGAGTATACTAGAGGTGAACAGTGATTTTTTTTTATTTTTAATTTATTTCATTAGAGATTCTTTTATGACACAGTTACGATTATTGCTCAATTTGTGTGGGGCAAAGAAATCTTGTAAGGATTCACAAGTCTCTACAAGACTGTATGACAGGTTTCCACATAATTTATTTTATAACATGGAAATTTACAGTGGTCAGCTAATGGTAAGTCACATTTCGGATGCATTCACCTGTTACAGCATGCTGAATTTTCTTGTTTCCTAGTTGTCAGAACTATGGATAACTTACAGTGTTAAGTTTTCAACAAGCTGAAAGAATGTAAGAGCTATATGGAATAAAAGAAATAAAATGGAGAGGGGAACTGTTTAGGAAGGGAATGAGAGGAAGATTACTCTTTCATAATGAAAATTGTCTCATAACATATATTTTCTAGGTCAAAACTGCTACTATTGCTACGGAGAGGAATGGAAAAACAGAAAACAATTCCATGAACATTAATGCTTCCATTTATGATGAGATTCAGCAGGAAATGAAGAGAGCTAAGGTGTCTCAAGCACTGTTTGCAAAGGTGGCAGCAACCAAAAGCCAGGTAAAGTTCATGCGGCACAACAGGCTTACTTATTTCTCAATTAATTTTTGATCTGTTTCTGTGTAATTTTTAGTGACTGGATGTGGGTTAGTCTGATGGCACAGTGCCACAATTTGGAGCTTGTGTGAGTCCACAGGGAGAGTCTGGGTTCCTTATATTCTGTACTCATGCAACTCTGAAAGTTTGTTTTATAAACCTGTAGTTGACATGGATGAGAAAAAAGCTGTGTGCAATCCATCTGTAGTGGTGCTATGGTACTCTCAGGGCTTTGGTGTTTTGAAGTTCTCTGGGCTGTAATGAGGAATGCCAGAATTCTGATTTTTGCTCAAAAGGGTCAGAAATGGAACACAGTGAAGCAGACCCAGTGTTGAGGATATGCACCAGAGGTCGGACTGAACTGTCTGTGTCTAGAAAAAAAATGTGTTACAGTCACATCGGTTACATCTAAGAAAGCATGTATTATCTTTATGGCATAGGATGGGTGCATGGATGCCTGTGTGAGTGCATATGCACTTAGGGTGCATGCTTGTTTTAAGCCACTGTTGTATGGCTTTCTATCCTGTTTTCTTTAACTGAAGTATTTCTGCTAAGTTTAGTGGTAGGAGAGAGAAATCAGTGTGTACTTGTCGATGTGATTATCATAAGAGATGTCATCTGAGAAAGATCACTGGAGTATGCAAAAGCTTTGAAGTAACTGAGAATGCGTTCAAGATGCAAGCTGAGGGAAAAGATACAGAAAGATGGGAGCAACTAAGGCCACTGTTGTGTCAAGACTTGATAGAAATGGTAAAAACACCAGTGCTTGCAGTGTTAAATTTTCATGTCAGATTACTTGTTAAGTCCAGGTAGTCACTTGTCCCACACTTTTCTACAGTTTCTTAATAAAAAAACACACATCTTCCAGGGTAAACTGTCAGCAATCAGTTAGGCCCGTTCTTGTGCCTTCAGGATTTCAGTGTTGATTTTAATTTTACTGACCTTTGACTAGTATGATGTTCACATTTTGGAATTTATTCAGTTTCATTGTATGGAAGGGATGTTGTCTCTTAAGTTACATATTGTAAGGAGCATTTAAAGGGATAGTTTGGAAATGTTATATGAAAATGATTAAACTCAAGCTGTGGACTGTAAAAATTACAGCTTTATGGGCCACATGCCTGCCTACCCTTCAATCACTGTCAAAGTGATAATTTCTACAATAATATGTTTCTTTTATTGTGGGATTCTAAACACCAAGTGCTGTTTAAACATTAAACTGAATTGTTTATGTTAGTGTTGTACTCAGTGTGTCATACATCAGGCCACTATAATCTCCCATGGAATGTAAAATTTCTGTCATGAATCATGGCTTGTATATCAGAAATTACTGTAATTTTGATTGGAAATTACAGGGCTCTTGAAATGTTTCTAATTATGATAGAATGTTACAGCAGCTCCCAACCTGTGTGCTCCTCAGATGTCTTTATTTGCATGTCAAGACCAGGGCCTGGAGAACTGTCCATTCTCTACACCTTTCCCTTCCCTTTGCTGTTCTCCACAAAGCTGAGGTATGAGTCTGGGCTGTTGGTCCACGTTCTTTTCACCTGAGTTTATGTTTTAGTGTATTTATTTAAGAATGTAATCTTAAAATTTCTAGGTGGGAAAGCTCTTCCAATTCTGATTTGAAAAGAAATAGTTAATCTTTTTTAAAATCAGCGTTGTAAGGACAGAAGCTTCCAAAGGATGAAATGTCTTTTTTTTTTTAGAGTATTAGTACAAAAATTTAGAATCTTGTGCAGGCTGTGCTACTGAGTGTACAGAACAAACAAGAGAAAACAGTTCTTTTCCGGTTCATTGTGGAGATTGGCTTTATTTTCAGCCATTGTTTTTCTCCTGTATTTAAGCAAAAATAATGTTAATTTATGTATTAAGCAAGATCTCAGTACTGTATTTACCCAAAGTGCCATTTATAGTAGAAACTTGCTTCATGGAAAACCGTGTAGGTAAACTGATTGTGTTTGATCTTCTCTTAATAGTTGAATACTCGTCAGACAATCAATAATTATTAAAACATAATAAAAAAAACATACATAAGAAAGCCATGTACAGTAGAAGAAATCTGTCATGCAAAAAAGTCTGCATTGGAGCTTTTCGGTAGTAAAGATAAATATTTCTAGGGGCAAAGAAGTCTCTCCTTATGAACTAGAGACTTTGTTCAACATTCTTTAAGGGGATCTTATGGTTCACTGTTTTCTTTAATTTTAAGATATTGTTTTTTCACTCCAGAGTGGAAAACCTGGGATAAATCACTTCCAGTTATAATGCAAAGTCTGGAAAATACAAAGTAGAAAATTATGCATTGGTTAAATTTTTTCTTTTTAAACTCACTAGAAATTAATATTCTCCTTCTCTTACTTTGAATGTAGAAATTTGATTAACTTGATTAAAGTCTTGGGTTATGGCACAAAAGAGTATGCAACCAAAAACAGTGACCCAGTGGACAAAGATAAGAGTTTGCTGGAGGGCTTTATTTCTTTTATTTTCTTTTTTTTTTTTTCTTCTTTGTTTCCAGAAACTGTTTTTTGTCAATATTACATTGGGTGTCTAACTAAGCAGCTAGCATCTGCAAGGTGGCTGGGCTTGCCTGAGCCAGGAGACTGCAGATAATGTTCTGCTGAGTAGAGCACTTTAAACAGAAGGGCTATTAAATGATGTGCTACAGAAGTTTCTATTTAGGTAGTGCAGAGGTAAAAATCAAGCACCCTCCCTTGTGCTGTGTTAGCACCTTTGGCAACAGTTACCTGGTGCACTGGGGGCCAAGGCTGGTCCTGCTGCTTGACCTGGATGCAACAGGGGTCATAGCACAAGGATGGGATGATGGAAACAGGAAGAGATTGCAGTGCTATCAGTGAGATCGTGCTCTGCCCTAGATGAGTGAGGATTTGCATACTTGCAGTTTCACAGTGCCGACTCACTCAAAAACTGCTTCTTGGCTCTCCTCAAGAAATGGATTTGTATCAATTTGGGTACTTAGCTAGGAGGTTCCTCCTGGTTGAATTCTTCTCCCATGTAGCAATACACGCAATTGGTATTTCAAAAATTCCTGTGTGTTTCAGGATCAATATCACATCTGAAAAATAATTTCTAATTCTGTTAAATTCAAAATACATTCCTTAGAAGTTACAGTGTTTGTATTAAGTAGCTTAGGAAGATAACATGATTCAAATTGCTTAAATACACAATATCTTTGGGGGCTTTTAGAATTGTAATCAGCAAAACATCTACTGTCAATATTTAAAGTCTTATGTTTTTATTGCGTTTGGTCTGTATAATAGGCCTACGTATTTTTTGTTAGGTTATGCTGAAAAGAGAGCTTTAGAGAAAAATATGCATGTGAAAGACCGAAATGTTTACCACTTTATGTCTCTACTCACAGGGTTTTCTAGTGGAAGAAGGGCAAATACTAACAATATTTTTTACTAAAATTGAATCAGCACACCTGAATAAGTCAAAATGAAAAGAAATCCACACATAAAATTTTGAACAATACGTGTTACTTCTAGAATTTAATCATATTGGGGTTTTATTAAATTTATTACCCAACAGTCTGATCCTAATAATTCAGAGAGCACATACTTAATTTCGTTACTTCAAATAAAAGAAGTTGATTTGTGCAATGATCATTAAGGCATCATGGTTCAGTAAGTGTGCGTTGGTTACAATGTTTTCATGTGGGAGCCGGGAATGAGGGTGTTTTTTGTTGGTTTTTTTTGATGGTGACAGATGCTGAAATCTAATTTTGTTCCATAAAAACAAACAAGCAAACAAACAAAAAAACAAACCTAGGAGCCCCGAGAGATAAGGGAAGTAGAGACTTGTAGTACTTCTGTATGTTTGCTGCATTTTGAGAAGTTACTTCTATGGCTTACTCTGAAAAGACAGTGTGAAGGAGGGAAAAAAGCAAATCATATCTGAAAATCAGCTTATGTTGCTAAATCTCTCTTTAATGTAGGAAATTGCAATTTGCAAAAACTGAAGTGATACCGACTTCCATATCTCTGAGTGTCCTGTGTGCTACAGTGCATAGCTGTTAGTTTGCATTACTATGCCTAGATAAGTTTATTGCAGAATAAATAGTTAAAATCAATACTCTTCTGCATATGCAGTGCTGAGGATTGCAGTGCATGTGCAAGGGGGTGTCACATACCTCTGTCTTCCCTCAGTAAAAATGCCTGTGTTTTGAAATCTTTGGTGGTTGGGACACTTGAGTCTCCAAGAATCATGCTCTGATTTTAATGTCATAATAAAACCAATAGATTATTAGTCATAATTCCAGAATCCTCGTGTAATTAAAGGGAGTTTTGATCCGTTACTTTTGAGCTGTTGCACAGTGTTGCCTAATTTCCTGTCCCTGTGTCCCTGGCTTTCAGTTCTGTTAGGCAGTTATACCCTTTGCAATGAGCAGTTCTGCATGCAAAGCGAGGTGGTACAGTGGTTTAGAACGTGCTATAGACTCCACCCTAAGCCATCACAAGTATTTTGTGCAGTGGAATTCTATGAGAAGTGTTGACTACTAGCCTTAGTATGCACCTGGAGTTCCCTCCTCTAAAACTTAACATGCAAGGGAGCACAGGGTAGGGATTGTGAAGAGCATCTCCCACCTGTAAGTAGATTGGAAAGAGTTAAATGGGAAGGGAATGCTAAACATTGGCACTAAAATTGCTTTTGGTGTGCAAATACCATGTTTTTCCTGACATAAATATTTTCAGAATAGGCCGTTAGTGTTCAGGTATATAAAATCTTGCTTTTGCTGGAAATTTTAATGTTGTAGTAAACCCAGAGATTTATAGTGAGAAATTGATGTCTGTTATCTCACTTTTATCTTTTAACCAGCAGTTTTATAAATGCTATATCTTTGATCTGGCTTTTTCTGTCTAGAGGCTAAGCTATATACTCTAATAGGAAAGTCATTTTTAAGCAGCTTCCCACATTGAACAAGCACGGTATTGTGGATCTGGCACAAAGACGTAACATGCCATTACCACAGGTATATAACGATCTATTCAACTGTTTTCCAGTGGGGGGAAAAGAAGCCTTTTAATCACCAGGAGGAACGTTCTGGTGACAGTGTCTTTAGAAGGGGGGCTTCATTTATTCTCAAAGCTGCTTCCTTGGGATGCAGCACCTCATGCTGTCCTGGGACGGCCTTACCTGGGGCTCTGTACTTCACCCCGCTTCTCCTGCTTTCTCTCCTCCATGCAGCTGAGTCACTTCCTGTTTATAAACCTTGGTTTAAAACCTCCTTTCTCCCCACTCTTATCATACAGTGGGTTCTCTTTGGACTGGGGAGGGATGCTGCATGAGCAGCCACAAGGTAGGAATAAAACTGTACTCTGAGGCCTTGAGGCTTTCCGCTGCTCCTCTCTTCCACCTGGAGATGAAGTCCTCATCCTTGCAGGACGGCAAGATAGCAGACATTAGCAGCAGAAGAAAACCATGCTATCCTTTCGTTTTCTTTAATGTTCCCCCCTTGCCCCCACGGTGATTGCTCTGGCATCTGAAGATGTGCCATGAGCAGCAGGAGCTGGGAGGGGATCGGGTGTCATCAGGGACAGGAGAGGAAGAGTGTGAACCGGGAAGTCAAGATGGGCTCTTGTGTTTGATCGAGAATAGCCCCATTAAAGTGATGTGTCATTGAGTGAAACTGTGAAACTTGGCAGATAAAGCAGATTTTCTTCTTTCCCAAAATATCATATGGCAGAGTCAGTGTGTTCTGCCTCACCCGGGTCAGGAGGAAGGAGGTTTTTGAGTTTCTATTGCAGCAGCAAAAGGAGAGCTTATAGAACTCCAGGCACTTCCTCTGCCCTTGTCTCAATTTTGTTTACGTAATGTCTTCTCAGAAATAAAGGCTAAAACCTTAGGAAATTCCTTTAGGAATGTTTTTAAAATAATTCTTTCTCAGATTGTAGAAAAATGAATTTCAGTTAGCTGGCTTATTGCCCAATCCAGGTAGAACTGGAGTAGGGCTGGCATCGGTCCTGGTTGCCTCCATTTTATGGAGATAACCTTGGTTAAGCAGGCTGTCTTCAGCGAGTCTTGGGTTCCCACTCGTAAAAAGTAAACTGTAACTTCTTGAGTCAACAGTGCTGTACTGAAAAGAAACTGCCTTAAAACCTCATATCAGGTGGCTCATATCAGTGTGCAGATGCCCACACAAATCTGCGTGGAGGAAAAACCCATTAAACATTGATAGAGTTTAAGCCAAAGGAAAAAGGTTCACCATGGAAAATACTTCGCTTGTAAGAAAGGACGATATTGACCACTTCAAACCATTCCTAGGAGCCAGTCAGCCCTTTGCAAACAGGGCAAAGGTTGGGTTTGTTGACACACGGATGAAAAAAAGCGGCTTCCCAAACATGCCCTACATGTGGGGTCAGACAGATCTGGCAAGAGGCTCCAGGGGCAGGTTGAGGAGGTGGTGGCAGTTTCAGGAAGTATTTAAGCCCTAAGGAGGGATTTCTCAGAGGAATGCAGTACATCCCTGCCCTGCTCTATTCAGGAGTTAATGCTTAGGACTGTCATAGCCTCATTCTACAACGTGTCCCTGCCAGGTACACGCTGGGGCACCAGGCAGGTTGTGGTCCCAGTTCGCAGGTAACCAGGTTCTGGGTTTGGTGGCTTGACCCAGTGGAGGGATCAGTGTGGGGGGGGGGGAAACTGCAAGGAGAGCTGCAAGTTTAAGTCATCAAATGTTCAAGTGACAGAAGAGAGCCAAGTAGAGAAAGCTCTTCACAAAATACAGAATTCTGTTAAGGAAGCAAGAAGGCACAACATAAGGAATGTTTGGTTCATGTTATTGCAACTGAAAAATCAGAGTATGGAATGAATTATAATTTAGCATAATCCATAATTTTACAGTTTTCATTTTGAATTATTTATCCTATTTGATTTGATTAAAGATAAAAAGGGTTGACAATATATTGAATAGCTCTTCATGTCTTAATGACAAATGAAAGATGTCCTTATTATAGCCTTCCAATTTAAAAATTTTTATTTGTGCTGTTTCTATATAATTCCTTTTTCTTTTTAAAGCACACTTCAGATATGCATTGTGTACACATGATTCCATAACCCATCAGGCTTCAGTGTTGCCTCAGTACCTCTGATTCAGTAAATCAGATCATAGGCAGCATGCTGTCATATAATAAGGTGTCTGATCCTTATTACCAGTTTGTTGATGCACAGACTCCTTCAAATTGACCATTGCAACACATGGTTTCCCCTGAAACTAGCTGTGATAATTAGCGTGGCTCTAATGAGACAGAATGTCACTGATCTTGTGCTGAACTGTCGAGTATCGACGCTACGGATGGGAACTGTCAAAGCTTGCCATCTGTGACAGAGCTTGGCATATTCCATTTGCAAGGTAGAGCATGCTCAATAGACTGTTTTTAAACAAATGGTCCATTTCTTGATTAGAGCTCTGTGTTCTGCTACCGTGGAAGACTTTATATTAGACTGAAACTTTTTTTTCTTTTTCTGTCTTCCCTCCCACCCACCCCCCCATTTTTTGGTGTGTTTTTTTTTTTGTTTTTTTTTTTGCTGGGGTAAGCTCATTAGGAAATGAAAATGTTACTAATTCTCAATCCGGCGCCTGCAATCCTTTTAACCGTGGCCTATCAGCTTTTTGAGGAGAGCTGGGGGGAGCCGATCATGTATTTATTCTCCTTCTTTCCCCAGTTGTCTTGAGGCGGTTGTTCCAAGGCTAGCGCTTCCTCCAGGCTTTTACCTGATTTTAGGCAGTGAGGGATGCGGAAGGATAGTTTGGAAGGGTAGAAGAACACAAATGAAAAAAAAAAACGTCTCGGATCCCATGAAGTGGGGCGGCGTGCGGGCAGGATGAAAGCATGGAGGAGGTTGAGAGAGCGGGGCAGCCAGGCTCCCGCGAGCAGCCCTGCAAAGTGCCCTGCGAGGAGTCCAGCGCTGCTTATCATTCCAAAATATGCTTTGTTGCTTTTTATTTCCTCCTTCCCTGGCAGACCACACAGGGCTTGTTCTGAAGAACATTTTCACTAATCTGATCAGGCAGCCAAATACGCCGGGAAAACTGCTTTAATGATCCCACTAATTACCTCAAGTCAATATGAACTGTATTATTAGACTGAGGGAAAATATTCCATTAGGTCTCCCCCTTGGGAGTTTCTCCGCTTTGTGATGTCACCGGAGCCTTCGCCCTCTCGCTTGTAATTAATTTTATTTACACACGCAGGCACGCACAAGGTCACACCTGCACAACCGGAGCTGGCCGGGGAGCGAGTGGCACTCAGGCTTAATCAGATCTGTCATAATTACCATTCTGCATGTTTCTGACACACGCTGTGAAATATTTCAATTTAACTGCCGCTACCAGCACAACCAGATGTAGTGTGAGTGTGGCTGCATTGGAAATATTATTCCTCAGGATAAACTCTCTCCTCCTCCTTTTTCCTCCCACCCCCTCTCCCTTTTACAGCTAATGTGGCACAGAAGCTGATGTATCCTGTAAATCTTGAATGCAGCGCTAGATTGATAACAGCAGATTAGACAGTTTAACCACAAACAGCTTGTTCATTTTTCACAAATGAAAACCACATGTGGTGTAACTAAAATTTCAGGCTCTTTTTTTTTTTTTTCTTTCTTTTTTTTTTTCCCTTTGGTTGTTGTTTCCTTTTGTGTGTGTGTTGAGGTCTGCCTTGCGCTGCAAAGCAGTGAAATAAAAGGGTAAACATATAGGGGTGAAGAAACGCTGCTTTCTTTGGAGATTATTTCTCCACGACCTTTATTAAAAACCTTCCTTGCTTTGGCAAAGAAATCGGATATCACACATGGGGTTTGCCTCTCACTCTGAGACTTTCTAATCTCTGTTTTTTATGCCCACTTATTAAAGAAGTCATCCTACTGTGCTATTTTTCAAAATAACATGCCAGCCAACACCTCGCTACCCAGAAATGAAGCCTTCGCTGCCACCTGAATTTAGTGAAAATAAAATCCTCTGCCCAGGTTTTTCCCCACGAATTTAGGCTCTGCACTAACTCTTCTTTTTATCCCCTTCTTTGGGGAAAAGATGCTGCTTTTTAAGGAATTGTCAAAGAAGCGAGAATTCTGGCAAGGAGAAAATTGATTTGTTTTATTGAAAACATTCTGGTATTTCTGGTGGAAACAGATTATGATTAGTTTTTAGGTATCAAGAAATTGCCTATAAATCAATAACTTTTTTTAAGAAATCAATTTTTTCAACACCCCACTTCCCCCCAGCTCAAACAGCCTTCGATACTTAGTAAGGATTTTAAGACCCAGTTCCTCTTTAGTAGATCTCCAGTGGCTAGTTTTTCTATGCAAATAAAAAAAAATCAGTCAGTTTTGATAGAAAGTTCTACCAATTCTTACAGCAAGGAAAAAACAGAAGCGTGTGGAGTGCAACTGACTGCAGGTATTGTCAGAGAAGATGAGTGGTGCAGCACAGCTGAGAGAAATTCATCAAACAATCTGTAACACAACTTCCAGGGGAGGTTTGAAATAAGTGGCTACGGTCAGAGATCGTTTTATCCATTGCCAGTTACTTGTGATGTGGTGGCAAAATTGAAAGTACATGAGATATGCTTAAAGTTGGTTGACAAAAGCCATGCTGGGGTAGTGTACTCTGATGGCACAATTTGCAGATGACAGTTTGGCTACCCAGTGACCCCACAGCCTGGTCACAGAGCAGGCAAACTCTGTAGGGGAAGCAGGAGCCCCAGGGGTGTCCTGGCTGCAGATGTTTGCAGTGTAAGTCAGAGGCAGGACAACGAGAAGGGCAGGAAGGATATGGAGGACGTGAGATCATGCTGAACGTGAACTGTCAAGTTTCTTTCAAGGGTTCAAAAATGCAGCTTTCATTTCTTTGAATCTTTTATTTCTAATTTCCCTTTCCTAGGTAGAGGTGTTTTGGTTCCTGCACTCCAGATGTATGAATCAGCTCCTCCTCAGGCAGCACCTGCTGTCTGCCTGACAAGAGGTGCTGTTTCTGGCAGGATGGATTTCCTTAATCTCTCTTCCTGCTTTCTATATCCTCACCTTCTGTTTTGTTTTCCTCTCCACCTTCACTCCTCCTGCTAGCCCTCCTCTTAGCCTTTCTTTGACTTCTTCCCATTCCATTTATCTCCTGTCATTTTCTTGGGTTCTGCCTGCCCTTCTACCGTCTTCCACCATTGTCCCCTGTGTGGCTGGGCTGCATACAGGGCATCCCACATGCATCCCCTTGGCTTCTTCATTCCTCAGATTGCCAGTGCAGTGGGCAGGTTACTGATCTGGGGACTTCTGAAGGTTCAGTATGTTGGGTTTTTAACATGAGGAAACTAAAGCATTTAAAAATAAGCTAAACAGGAGCTAAACAGGAAATGGCGGGGGAAATTTCGTCCTGAGAAACAGAGCACTACAAAACATGCCACTGCAGAGATAAAGGCATCTTCTGCAAACGGCAGAACTCTGAGAAGCAATTTGCTAAAGAGGGACTGGTGAAAATTCAGGTGAAGAGCTGCTGGGCTAAGGAAGGAGGAAAGAAGAGTAGATGTGTGTTTTCTCCCTAATTATTACACCGGATGATTCAAAATGTTCAACACCCCAAAGAATGTGACAGGCTTGTGAGGTGAAAGGGCTTAACTTTGCTTCTTTTTATTTTTGATTTAAGGCAGCTGGCTCACTTCACCTCTAAGCAACCATTTATTCTTCTTACTTAATATAAGGAGTGTAACCAAAGGTTCAAACTTATTTGAGGCAGGCAGGAGGGACAAACACCACTGTCTTTTTTCTTGCCCAGTGAAAAAAAACCTGATACTCTGCACTGGTCTCTCCAGGAGCTTTTCCCTTGTGGCTGCTCTTGTCCCCAGCATGGGGACAGGCCCCTTCATAGCACCCTGATGTTAGTCCCAGCCACAGTCAGCCAGGAGGGTCAAATCCGTCTCTCCAGCTTCCCTTTGCTCCAGCTTTCCTGTACTTTTACGTTGACGCCCCAAGCAACCACATTACAGTTTGGGGGATTTTAGCTTTCCAAGGGCTTTGCTGCCTTTATTTTTCCACATATGATATATTTGTTTCTGCCAGCTTCCTTCTCATTCAGCTAGATTTCTGTCTTTGACAAGTGTAAATTTTAAAATGCATTGAGGTAGTTAGCATCCTTCGTTTTCTGACCCTATTTTTGGTTAACAAAATATGGAGAAAGTTAGGGGAAGGTTTGGTCTCAGTTTCTTTAGGAATCCCTTACTTTTGGGATGGTCAGCATTGCATGTTGTTCACCGCAGGTCTGGGACTCACAGGATCCATCTGAGCTGCATAAGAAATGTTAAAAGAAGTCTTCTCAGTGTATTTAATTTAATTTAATTTAAATTTAAATGCTGGATTAAATTATAGAGGAAAAGATAGAAATGTGCAGAGATATCTGAGGAGCACTTTTGAGTCATGTTTTTTGGACGGACGCATCTCGTCAGCTGTGTCATTCCTCAGTGCATGGTGGATCTTCCTGTGATCCAAAATGAATTCTAGAAAGAAAAAGGCGTATGACGAGAAGCCACAGATTTAAATTGCTCCCTCTGGGAAATTATAATCTTAAAAAAAATAAATCTAACGATGTGATGTGCACATGTTACAAGTAATTGCGGAAGTGACACTTTGGCCCTGTGGCCTTTTAACCAGAGGTCTTTCCCCCAAAGCAAATGTTAAATCTCCATAAGCAACATCATCATAAACATTTGCAGTTCAGTTGTAAATTGATAGTACTAAAAAAGATTTTTAAAACTGCCAGACTCTTTCTGTTAAAGACTCTTCTCTAACTAAACTGTAGATATAGCTGCCGTACAAAAATTGATTGCACATTTAAGAATAAATAAATATGGGCTATTAAGGGTCATGGTTGGATTTAGGGTTGTATTTACTTTCAAGGGAAGCATTGGTATTGCAGTGAAATCAGTACTTCTCCCTACTTAAATGAAAGATAAAGGGCCGTATATTACCAGTCACCCTCTGTGAAACCCACTGACCCATTTTATGTGCCTATACCATAAAAAGTAATGTACCAGACTAAGACTGACTTATTTAATAATTAGCAGTTCTTTCTTAAGTGTTTTTTTTTTTTTAATATATACTTTTTTTTTTTTTTTCTTTATTGTGAAGTCCATTTTTGCCCTGCATATTTTGTGGTTGTGATGCCAATTGAATCCTGTGTGTGAAAAAGGAAGGATTTGGAGGAGAGGAAGGCAGAATAAAGCTTCACCCACTGTTTTTGCATGTATTACTTTTTCCCTTCTCTTTACATATGAATGTAGTTGCATTTTATGTAAGATTTTCAAAGGAATGCATATTATGTTTTTGATTAGGGCTTGTGCCTATCATTGCTAGGCAATTGAAGGCAATACTGTAGAAAAGATACATTTGAACAAGGGAAAGGAGAGGTGGAGGAGGCTGAGAGCAGAGAAACCGAGCTTGGGAGAAGCCCTTAATTTAGTTTTTTAATTCCTTCTGAACACAACTAAAAAGTAATGATATTTATGTTTTTAGCCAGTTTTAGAGTTAGCGGGTTAGGAGTGTTCTGTTTTTTTCTTCCCTTGAGCTGCTGGTACATCTCAAGTGTTCGTACCCGGGGACCACACATACCAGCTTTGATACAGCCTCAGCCCTTAAGCCGACAAGTTTTTCTGTAGTGCTGGCTCTCAGCCACACACTGGGGCTCTGCTTAGAGTGGGGTCTGATCCGACAGACTAGACTGCAGGAGCAGGGCAACCAGCTCTGTAGGTCATTTTGTTCCTGTACTTGTTTGCTGCCTGTCACTGAATTTTACAGGATGCTTTAGCAAGTTTCGTTTCTTAATGTTTTTTTGTTTTTTTCATTTTGTTTGATTGTTTACAATAGAAGGACATGTTTTACAAAGGACAATTTGTAAGCGCTGCAGCTAAAGAGGAGAAAAGGCAGAGGGGAGAAGAGACATTAGGAATCCTTTTCCCCTAAAATATCACCCAAAAAAATCGCAATGAAATGCTGTCAGCACCACTGCTGGCAGCTTGGTCATTTTTTTTTCCCAACCCAGAGAAGAGGTGGAGGTAACATACAGACAGATGGTGCAGCTGAATAATAGGTTGGATAAGAAATTTAAGGAAACAGCATAATCTGTCTCTTCAAAGGAAGTTTTTCCTGCTAGTGAAGTTTACCTTTCTTCTGCAAAGCCCTATGAGGTTGTGGGGTTTTCAGTTTTGTTTGTTTTACTAAATCTCATCTATTACGATGGCAGATACAGATTTACTTAAAATTCACATCTGGCTTCCCCTTTCAATGTTCTAGTAATGAAAGCCAATAGAAGAGATAAACCAGAAATAGCTGGAGATAAAGGACAGCTTCAGGTTTCAAACTTTCTCTGATTTAGCAGAGATTTGCTCAAAGGCAAAGCTTGAAACTTAGAACTGATTAGTGTGAACAAAATAAGAAAGCAAACGTATTTCTGGGGACATTTATTTTCACTTTAGGCCACACTTCAAGAAGAGGCATTCTTATTCTAGCAGCTCTGCTCATCTGGATCAGGCTGAACAGCAGCTTTTGCTTCTTGAATTACAAACACTGAGTTTTGTGAGCAAAACAGAGAAATCCCAAACTATTTAATACTCATGGCAGCTTTCAAAATGTCTTGAAAGTGCGTGTCTCACAGAAATCAGTTCTTAAAAGTACTTGAAAAGATAAGCTAAAATGAAAAGCTTTTCAATAACAACTATGTTGTTCACTATCAAAACCTACTGTGCCTGATAGATAGTTATTTTCCCTTAAAATCTTACGAAGTTATCCAAAGGCCTTTCTTTTAACAGACTTCATCTCATCTGGGAAACATACAGGTCTGCTCAGCTTTGCATAGGGGATAACCAGGACGACTTCAGTATTTTAGTCAAAAAAGAAAACTGTAGTCAGAATAAATTCTCCCATGGTCAGGAAATTCCAGAAGAATATTTCAGGCTGAAAAGGGCCACTCTGATCATCTGGACTTGCACCTATGTCCGAACCCACAGGCATTTCACTGAGAAAGAAGTCAAATTTCTGTAATATCAGCCTGAAAATGAGTTTTGAATTAAATGCTCCACTCACAGACTACACTGCGAGTTGCCTGCTGTAGTTTTCTAGATAAGAGTAATGTAGAGCAGACCACGTTTTCATTATAAACTAAAACAGAGTCCATTGCTGCTTCTTTCTTTTATTTCCTCATACTGAAACAACGTGTGCTTGTTTTGCTTCACGGTGCCACAGGCAGGAGCTTCTGTATTCCAAACTCTGAATTTTTGATCCTGTAGAACACTGTGAGAAACCTCGGTTGAAGGGTTTAATGCGTTTTCCAATCAATGCGTAGGGGAAATTTGGCCTTATCAATTTAAATGCTGGAGATCCTTCATTGCATTATGGAAGAATCTTCTCTAAGCAGAGATTATTCTTAAGAACTTCATAACATTTAAAGGTTAATATGTTAGGTAAAGAACAATATCTTAAGACAAACATTTTTATTACAGGACATGAAGGGATAGTTCTGATTAAATTACATGATTATTTGAATGGGAAGGAAGACAAAGTGCATCATTTCTTGCCCTCAACTTTAATGCCTTTAATCAAATAATGACCTTCTGGAAATAGTTAATTTTAAGCATTTGGAAAGATCAATACCACTTTGCCACCAAAAAATGGCCCAGATGATGAAATTTGATGTATTTAAAGTACCATTTCACCCTTTTAACCTAGTAAATAATTTAAAATGCTTTCAGTACTTCTATGCTACCATTATGTATCTCGTTCGAAGTATTATGACTTTTCCAAAAGCAACCTTTCTCTACAATGAGCAGCTTACAAGTTAATACTGAAGCCTAAGACCGTATGCATATATATTGTAGTGGTGATGTTGGCCTTTTTTTCTTCTCTTTTATGCGTGGATTCTGTTCTGAAAAGAAATGGAAATATCTATGATGAACACAGCCGTTTGGAACAAAACTGCGATTTGTAAAGCAAGTTGGACAGCTTTTGAAGGGAAAAAGTCAATATTTAAAGTTTAGTTCATGAGTTCTTTTCCTTTGTTTTGTCTGTAAGCTTTTGTGTTAAAGGTGAAGGATTTGGGTTGCTCAGACAATTAAGAGCCCATTTTACCAAGTGTAATTTCATATCTGTGTTCTATAAACTGGAGTGCCTTCAGCATTGTAAATAAAAAAATTGCCCTCTATTTAGCATGTTTGTGGGCAGATTAAAAACGGTCTTCATTAGCATAAGTAACACTTACAGATTCTTTTAAAAGTAGAAAATTATTTGCTGAATGATAAATTGCTAGCTTTATAGTTAGTTGCTGAAAATGTGCTCATTCAAAATGCCTACTTTAGTTTAGTCTACAATACTCAATTTTTTGAGTTCGAAGTACTGTTTAATGGATTATGTACTTAGTCTTTGTTCACAGCCGATGCTGAAACGCAATTCACACTTTCTGCTAAAATGTTTGTATCAAACACCTCCCTATTTAGACTGATTTCTTCTAACGCCATATATTTTTATTATCCTATATGCCCCAGAGACTGATACAAAATAATGTCAGATATGCTGTACCAAAGAGAAGCTGTTCACATTTTAGGACTGATAGTGAAAAATGTTTTGCCTTCTTGAATTCAAATTACAGCTCCTTTTTTAAAACATTTGATTCTTTGTTAGTTTTTCTGTAAGAAATATTAAACATTTGGCAAATGATCATCACTATAGCAAATTCACCAAACAATAGAGTTCAGTTGTTCCACCATAGAGTCCTTTCCTTCCAGACGTGTTTATTGCTGTCTTGGAAAGCTTTGCCCAGAGAGCACTTTTCATGCTGGTAATGTTACCCTCTTTGATCTAGTTAGAATTGGTATTTACACCTTAAGTACAGATTTCAATTCTCTCTCTTTTTTTTTCTTTTTTTTTCCCGTTTAATAAGAAAGATACTGGAATGCAAGAATAGTTTTTTTAGACACTACGTGACAGAGCAGAACATTTTATTTAAACAAAGCTAGGTTCAGTCTGAATAAAATAACATTTGGATGCATAGATAAAATGCATGTATGCTTTCTTTAAAATAAGTGTGCTTGTGGGTCTTGCAGACTCTAATGCTTGGCAGTTATCCTCTTTGCGCTTTTCCTGCATTAGTTTGGCAGTTCAGCTTTCACACGTTTTTTTTTCCTTTAATGTCTTCTGTTTCTTTACTAAATCCCCATCAGAAAAGCAGACAGAAGACTCTTATTTATTTTAAATATCTTAGGTTTAGCATCTTTTTTTTTTTCACCATTTTCTTGCTTACTGTAGCAAGACCTTTGCAGATGGTACTTGGTTACTTGAAAGTGCATAACAGTATTTTCTTTGTAGCAGATGGATTTAAGACTTTTAGTTCCCAATAAATGTAGGTTTACAATACATAACTTTACAGGATTTGTGTTGTATATAACAGGTTTGAACATATTATCTCAGAATTCATCTGCATGGCATTTTCAGTTTATCCAGGGCCCATGCCAGTATTTTAAGTAATAGGGAGAGCATAGTGATTGATAGCAGCTAAAGGCGTGATTTTGAATAGAAACAAAGGTTTTAGAACAGAAGGTGTCAAATTAAACTTTGTCAGTTTGAAAAGTAGTAACATCCTGAAAGTTCTGCAAACATATTTACATGTGGCTAATGTTTATATTTTGCTTTGTACTCTCTTTATATTCAGTGTAATGTTGCCTGGCAAATTTACTGTGTTTTAAAATCAAGGTTTTTCCCAATGTCATTGCAGAGTTTTGGGGGTTTGCCTTGCTGCATAGATATATCTGCCTAATTATTTTAAGGCATTTTTAATGGTGTGCTGCATGTGCTATAGAAGCTGGTTGTCATCTAATTTGAGTTATGAATATTTCCTTATTATTTTAGTGTTCTTTCCACTTTTTTAAAGATTACAGGAACATGAAAAAAAAAACCCCAAAAAAAAAAAAACCAGTTGTCCGAGCCCTCCTTCAGAATAAATTTTCTTAACTAGACAGAAATTGCTCTAAACTTACAGGAGTGGAAGAGGAGAAAAATCAGCCTTGTTATAGGTTCATTTGTAAATTAAACTACATTAGCTACAGTGCTTCATTCTTCTTTAGATCAAATAGCAGCAAGACATACAAATTTTGCAGAACTTAAAATTCAGCATTAGAAGAGTCTGTATCATTAGTTTTCCTCAAAGTTACAGAAACATTTCATACATTTTCTTTTAGCTGACTTTCATGAATGAGCTTTATGTTGGATAAACAGTGAAACACGGGAAAACATTCTGGTGTAAAGTTTTTACCGTTTTAACAAAATATACCCCTAAAGTTTCTGTTACTGCACACTATTCACTATCTCTTCTGAGATTATTTGTGAGGTCAACTTCTGCGGATGTTTTGAGAAATAAATGAAGGCCAAAAAATTACTTATTTCCTTGTTTTTAAAAGGTTTCAGTTGGACTTTTCCCTGTTGCCCATCATATATTTCATCAGAATATTTGTTTACTTCTTTAGGAATATGAAGAACAGAGTGGAAAAGAGAAATTTTATTAGAGCAGCAGTCTATTCTACGCACTGTCAGAAGCAACTGGTTTCAGAATCTCAAAATCACTGTTTTTATGAAAGGCTGGCAGAGGCATGCTTCATCTTACAACTCATCAAATTGTTTTTAGATCAAAAATTAAATGCATTACTTTTGTACAGAGGCTAGTAGGAAAGTACTGGAAATGTAATGTTAGTCATTGGTGATTAGTAATACTAAGGACTGATCTAGTAAGTGCTGAAATGCAGAAAACACGATATGAGGAGAAGGAATGTTTTAGTTAACAAAAATGTTGTGAAATACATTTAATCTGCACAAGCCGTGATTACTTAGAAATTATTTTATTATTGATCATTTAAAAAGAGTTCTCATTGTCCTTTTCAAAGCAGCATCTGAGATTCCCGTGGTCTTCAAACAAAACAAATGCAGTTTCTAAATGTATGGTGCAAATTCCTCTTAGGTCTGTGAATATACCTTAAAGAGTCGTCATTGGAGGGGACAGGTTTTTCACCTAATTGCTGTGGCAGCTCTGCTTTTTGTTTCACCACAATTAGAAAGAGGACAAACAGATTTAATGTGAAGCATTGCAGACTCCAGACAACCGAAGGACAATTTTTTTTCTGCTTCATGGCAGACCTTTCTCTTTTTAATTAAAAATTTTATAACCACATTTCAATTAAAAGATTTCGATTTTGTTATCTTCATCTTCTCCCTTCCCTCCTCAGTAAACCACCTACGCTTTCTGATCACACCATTTAACTTGCTGTGAAAAGCTAGTTGTCCTACACTTATTGCCTTGGAAGCAAGGCAGGAGGAGAACCACGAGCAACATGTGGATATTGTTTAGGGACATGGAGGGTTTGTGTGTTAACCCACTAACACATCCTAAGGATTCTCATGATGGGGAGGGAGAATTCACAGACCGTTGCTCCTGTTTTAGAAGCATGCTGTACAGTTCCAGCTGGGACAGCCTGTATATGTTTTATACAATGGCATCTGGCCACATTTCCCAATCAACTTTTTTTACCGGGGATTAATACCCAGCATGGCCAAAACTGGAGTCTACCCCATCTCTGGTTTGAGCCTTACTCAGATTTTTACCTTTTCATATTGCCAGCATTTGTGCTTTGTGCTATTTCTGTTTCTTGAGGACATATTCTCCTGTGTCATTTGTTCACTTTTCCACTTAAATGCAAGAGCATATACTTGAAATCTTTATACACACCTCACTAAATATGTTCTCATGCAGTATGAATGCATTAAGATTATTTGTTTACTTTCATCTCTTCCTATCGTGGCAATATTTTTACACTGCATTTATTAACTGCTAGGTAAAGATATGAATGTCTTCAGGAAAATGACATATCTATATTGTATCTATGTATCTATTGTATCTAGTAGTAAACTAGCCTGGATAAACCATTTTTCAACTACCAGTACATGTAAGATGGATCTAAAAGCTTCTGTACATTTATATTATTTGTTGATTCAATAAAATGTCACATTATCTTTCCCACAGCATTAAGAAATAAAATTGCGCAGACCTAGTTTTGAAAACAGATCCTGGAAGCTAAAAGGAAGAAATATGCAGGTTGAATGCGTGTAATAGTTCGTTTCTAAATTTTAATATACAAAAATTTGCTGATGATGCAGGCTGTGCTTCGTAGCTTGTTTCCCATAAAGATAGCTGGTTTAGGATCTTGCTGTTTGGTGACCTGGAAAGGATATGGAGGGTGAGTCAAAAGCATGAGATTACCTCATATCCCCCTCAAGCCCTATGCAAAAATGTGAGACTGTTTTTTTCTGGGTCTGTGAAAAAAGTACTGAAACAGATAATTATTTTCAAATAAATTCACCTGCAGAGGCACATCTACTTGTCGTAGATAGGAACACAATATTACTTTCCTGCATCTTGTCAAAGAATTCCTCTCTTTCAAAAGGACATTAGGGAATTCTGCTATCATTACGATTTACATCAGGCAGCTCTATGGTCAAAGCAGGTACCAGAAGTACTTTCTTGTCTAGAGGAGGAGCATCAACATTTAAAAACTACTCGGCAGCCGATTAACTGTCTACTGAAACAGTGTTGGTGCTCTCCAATGGATAAACAGAAGAAAATAGACAGGCACAAGACAGAATATATGGCATAATTATGTAGGGGAGGAGGGGATGGGGGGTTCTGCCTTGATCGATGGGTTTGTTGAAAAAACAACAGCATTGTGGTGTGGGACCAAGTAAAATGTGCTTTCCAAAATGCCCGTGCTTGCAGGGGTCTGTGCAATAGGGTGGTAGTCTTGGTGTGTTGATGTTTACTTCACATCCAGCATTTACAGGAAAAGCTGTGACTTGTTGGAGGAGAAGGTGAGAGAATGCAGTGCTGCTCAAGTCTGCTTTTCACCTTTACTTGCCCCTTGCAAGGCAAGAAAAAACTAATGTTTTGCTGGTGTTATCTTCAAGGGATGGCTCTGTGAGCTGTTACGTTGGAAA
This sequence comes from Callipepla californica brunnescens, assembly GCA_023055505.1. Lineage (NCBI taxonomy): Eukaryota > Metazoa > Chordata > Aves > Galliformes > Odontophoridae > Callipepla > Callipepla californica. Next base: position 584,827 of record JALIRH010000064.1, read on the forward strand.
GAAGATCCCTCACCAGAGAACAGGACCCTCTGGGAGAATCTCTCCATGATCCGAAGGTTCCTCAGTCTTCCTCAGCCTGAACGCGATGCCATTTATGAACAAGAAAGCAATGCAGTTCATCACCATGGTGACAGGCCTTCCCACATTATCCATGTGCCAGCAGAACAGATTCAGGTTAGTTTACCTTGGCCAATCCAGCAGAGCACTAAGTAAATAATGCTTTAAACATAGCAAAGGAAATTAGTGTTTCTTTCCTCCTGGCCAGGCTAACTGCAGGTCTCCTGGTATGAGATAACAACCTACTGCCGTCTGCCACTTGAATTAAAAGATGAGTTGGTGATCACACAGATTTTTCTTTTGGTTTGGGTTTTTCAAGCTTGTGTGACAGGGCAGCTTGGGCATAGCCATGTGTGGGCAGGACAAGCATCCCGCGTTAGCTGCCTGTGCTAGATGAGCCTCATGACCACAAGAGAGGGATGCTCGGAGCTGGGCCTGTGTTGCCACTGCAGTGGGAGGAGGTTACTGAGTTGCTGATGAAAGCTTAGCTCGGCATCCAGCAGCCAATCACCCCAGGCTGGAGTGAGGGAAGGGGACCTGGCTCCTCAGCCCGTTTTAACCCCAGCTGAGTCTGGGATGAGTCAATGTTTGTTTGTTTTTCCTTCAGAGCCCCTCTCCCACCACCCTTGGGAAAGGAGAGCATAGAGGCGCTTTCTTACCAGGCCTGCTGACCGCTGGACCTTGGCTGGGTGCTGCTCCTCAGGTGAGCTGGCACGAGGGCAATGTGCCAGGGAGAGAACCGAGGGCTTGCAGGACCCATGCACTCGTCTTGGAGAGGCAAGACCCTCGGCTCACCCAGGCACCGCGGGACTAGGAGCACAGACAGCTGTCTGCTAAATACTGTAGGTCGGAGCTGGAACAGGTTGCCCAGAGAAGTTGGGGATGCCCTGTCCCTGGAGGCATTCAAGGCCAGGTTGGTTGGGTCCTTAGTCAGCCTGATGTAGTAGGTGGCAACCCTGTCCACACCAGGGGGCTTTGAACTGGATGGCCTTTAAGGTCCCTTCCAAACCCAAGCCATGCTGTAATTCTATGATCTGCAGCTCTCTGAGCTGGAGGCTCTTTAATCCCTTCTGATTGAGACCTGAGGTCAGCTTTGTAGCTGCTCCCTCTTACAGGGCCGATATTGCCATTTTTCAGAGTTCTCAACCTCAGCTGGGACCTTGGTGTGCCATTTGTATCACCTGCGCAGAAAAATATTTACCGAACTTGGGAGGATAGAATTATCTCACAGCCAGAAACAACACGAGTGTATATTAAAGATAAAGCAAACTGAATAAGACAATCCCTTAGGATATCAAGTACTAAAATAATCGTGAAAGCCTGGAAACTTGCTGTTTGATTTAGCAAAAAGAGAGAAAGATCTATATTAAGTAATAAAACAGCGCTTGTTTGAAAATGTACATTGTTTTTAATAAAATCGCTTCTGAAAGGGATAAAAGGAGAAGCTTATGCACAGTATAAACACTGTATCACTGTGCCACTTACTTAGATTTTCCTGCCTTGTTGATAAAAGTTTTGTGTTTGATCTTGCAAATATTATTCACATAACCAGAATCTCTTAACGTGACTTGTAAGTGTAAGGACTGGGGGACTGGGCCCAAGTCCATGTCCTTCTGCACTCTAATTGTTGGAGATGCATAAATACGTAGCTAAGACACAAGTTTTCAAACTGTATATACAAAGCCTCCAGTCTTGTAAGAATTTAATGTGCTGGGAGTAGTCTTGAATCTCTGTGGGTTTGAAGCCTTGAGCAGGACTGCACTCAGACCATAAAACGTGAAAGAATGTGCACAGGGGTGAGGCAAGAGCCCAGCTTCCATCGGCATTTGTGTCAGACTTCACAGTAACAGGATCCCTTCAAGCAGAGACTGCTGAAATGGGTGTTGAGACCTACATGAAGTCTCCACAACCACAAGTGGCACTGTAAAATGAAATTTCCAATTCAGTATTTATGCTACCCCTACAGTATCTTGTGCTACTTGAGGTCTGCAAGTGAGCTGCAACCAAAAGCTTTGGAACCAGTTCTGACACACAAAAAATTGTCGAGGAAAGACTCGCAAAGGGAAATGAAAAGTGGTGATAGCAACTGCTTGTTTTGCTGCTGTTGTTTATTAATAATAACCGGTGGTTTGTACCATATGACAAGAAATTTGCTGACCCAAAATATCTACTAACCAGTGCTTCCTGTGCTGCAGTGCAAAAGAATTGTCAACAAAAACAGTAGCTGATAAATTTACTTTTGATTTTAAACATGATCTTATAATGTACTGTACTCCAGCAGTGGATGAGAAAAACATTTCTGTCTCTAGGGCTCAGTGCCTCACCTTTTAAGAATGTTTCTGAATCCATGCTTGCAAAACTTCATTTTAAGCTCTTGTTAATTATTTACATCATGATTTGCTTTATCTTATTCTTCTGATGTGCATACTGGCTCATTTTTATTGCTTGAGTTTTTGGAATGCAGCATGTTCCCTTCTAATAATAATAGTGCAACTTATTTAAAGCGTTGCATCTTAGTGCTTTATAAATATTAACTAAATAATCCCCAGCACAAACACTGCAGTAGGTAAATATATTTGTTCCCTGTTTATATGTCGGGATCCTTGAATGCAGGCAAGACAGACCCCCTCCGTGGCCACAGGCAAGATGGGCCAGTGCCAGCCTGGGAAATAACAAGTTGCTGTCTCCTGATCTCTTTGTCCTTGTGAAGACTGGGTTTGGCTGAGCGGTGTTAGGCACTTCCAGCTCTCACAGCCTGTAGTAGCGCTTGCAAGTTTGAGGTGGCTTCAGCAGCTGCTCAGCTCAGTTTGGTGGTGGGATATTTCTACCCTTAGCTATAAAGCCCTCCTCCTCCCTTGATCTTCCCTGTACCTCCCCGTAGCCATTGCTAGAGATTTGCAGCCCTTGCTTTTGGGCAGCAGCTGCTGCTGCTGGCAGAGCTCCTCTGTGTTTGCCCTTCTCTGGCACTTTTCTCACTTTGCCCTTGCTACAGTTCTGGCTAAGCTGGTCAAGTTAATCCTATACTATGTCACCTACTTAGCATTTTGTCTTGTCTGCACTTGACTCGTGAAACACGTTCATTAAACTGTGTCAGCTTAACTACACCGATGACACGTCATCAGCGTTTCCAACCCAACAAAGCCAGGGTGCCACCACTGCCCGCATCCTGACAGCCTTTTATCCCGGTCTCTGCTTGCACACATGCAGACACATGCAAGATATGCAGAGGGTTATTAATTCCTCTTTGTTTTGAGTTCACCATACTATCAACAATAATGAGCCCTTTGTTTTGTTTTCCTTCAACTTATCAAGCAGTTGCTTATAGCTTTGCAATTGTTCCCCTGGATTTTCTTAACAAAGAAGGCGAGCAAGAATACTTGTACAAAAAAAAAATTCTGTGCTTTGTCTTGCAGCAGCAACAGCAGCAGCAGCAACAGCAACAGCAGCAGCAGCAGCAACAGCAGCCGGGTCCCAGACTCCCCCCAAGGCAACCGACAGTAGCATCACCAGCTGAAACTGAGGATGAAAATCGTCAGAAACCCCGGCCACGAACAAAGATTTCTGTTGAAGCCCTAGGAATCCTACAGAGTTTCATACAAGATGTGGGCCTGTATCCTGATGAAGAAGCAATCCAGACTCTCTCCGCTCAGCTTGACCTGCCCAAGTACACCATCATCAAGTTCTTTCAGAACCAGCGGTATTATCTCAAGCACCACGGAAAGCTGAAGGACAATTCTGGGTTGGAGGTAGATGTTGCAGAATACAAGGAGGAAGAGTTGCTCAAGGATTTAGAAGACAGCATCCAAGACAAAAATGCAAACACGCTTTTTTCAGTTAAACTAGAAGAAGAGTTATCAGTAGAAGGGAACACAGAGATTAATGCTGAATTGAAAGACTGATCTAAAAGTATTATTTTCTTTCAACAGTGCCACTGGTATTTACTAATGAAATGAAAATTCCATCTTGCGTTCTGTCAAAAACCTTTATTATTCATTGTTTGGCCAATGAATCTTCCAAAACTTGCACAAAAGTTGAAAAAAGGAGATAATGCAGACTGCACTAGATGTTTTACTCTGTTTTACAAACTGCTTCGCAGCAACAGATGAAGCGTTGAGGATTGTTTGATATTAATTTGTGTTCACTGGATACACGGTGAGTGTACCCAATAAGCATGATACCAGTGATTTTGATTCTGGAGCCTTCAGACAAGCATTACAACTTTTGTGATTTACTGTTTTTTGTTTTCATTATGTTCTTGTTTTTAATTATTACTGTAGCACTCCACACTTGATCTTTGGAAACTCACATTTATTTAAAAAAATAAAATAAAAAGAGTTTGTTACTCTTGTTCTATTGTATGTTACAAAAGAACTATAGACTGTGGAATGCAGTTTAAAGATAACATATGCCAACAAATGCCTTGTATTATATGGCACTGCCGTAATTCAGATTTGTTTTCTTTTGGAAATAAAGGTCACTGTATTATTATTTTTTTCCATTCTCATTGTTACATGGTTTTAAAGAAAATGAAAAAGAAAATGTGAAACACAATTTAGTCCTCATTATTTATTTGTAGATCCTGCAGCATCATGTTGTAATTAATTTTTTTGGAAGTTTCCGTTAAATGTAATATTGCTTCTCTTGTTATCATACTGATTTTTTTTTTCTATTTATAAATGTATTTTGATGGGCAGTAAAACAAAGTGTCTTAAAAGTTTTAAATAGAGAAAATGTGCTTTACACAGTTGCCTATAAAAAGTGCTCTATGTTATCCAAGCAATTCATACTATAAGCTTCACTCTTATTGTTGTATGCAATTTTTACTATCATGCAAATAAGCTTAGGTAAATAAAACTAATAGATCACCTTAGAAACTTATGCAATTAATGTGAAAATAATTGATGTTTGCAATGTGTCTTCCTTTGGTTTACAATCAATTTTAAAGCTACAGCTGTATAAATTTTCTGTATAAAGGTGTATTTCTTTTTTATGAGTTTATTGCTATGAAAACACCAGTTATTTTGTTACAGCTGGCTGTTTTTATAAGTGTATCACGATTTTCTTTATGCAGAAATGTTCTGACTAGGAGTGGTTATTGACTGTAACTACACAATTAAAATTGTTTGTATGGTATGATACGGCAGGGTTTGTCTGCGTATGTGTGTGTCTGTGAGGAATATAACTTGTTCTTGGTACACACTGTACCTCCTTGCCACCACTCTGAAGATGACATTTCAATTGTTCTCCTTTAAAATCATGAGCAGATTTTTTTTAATGACCTTCTTAATATTTGAATATAGATAACATACTTCAAAAAGAAACACGGTTTGGTTATGAAAATCATAACCTGTCTTTTCTAGGTTTAAAAACTTGCCTGCCCAACAGAGATAGCAGGATATTATTGAGTCAAAAGGCTATCAGGCATAAACATATTTACAGTTCCTGGCAGTAATGCACTTATAATGGATACAGCTGGTTTTCTTGTACACTAGAATTATGCTAACACTATTCCTTGCACTAATGTATAAACATTAAAAAAAAAAATCATTAATAGTCACTAAGTACATCAGAAAGATGGGCTTTGCACATTGCAGTGCCCTTCTAAGCAAGATTCCTTTAAACAATTGCTATGAACATTCTTGATAAAGCCAACGCAACTAGTGAGCTTTGAGGGTATGCAAAGTCAGAGAAGTTCCATTAGCACCCTAACGGTGGCTGAAGGGCCAAGCATCCTTCTCAAAAGGGCTGCTTGACGTGGGAAAATTCAAATGAAATCTCTTTCAAACTGATTCATGTGCATATGCAGGGTAGAAGGGAAAAAATCCACTTTCCTGGAGTATACTCCACACTAAAAGCTAATACATGCTGCATTCCTAGTAGAAGGCAACAAATCCAACACTATAAAAATGTGAGAAGAAATATTTACAAAACTGTCTTTCTTATTTCAAAAGCAATTTCCTTTTATTCTTTTAAGCTTTAAGGGTGCTGAAGTAGAGGCCACGATTATTATAGCTGTTTCTTTTCTGTTACCATGGCCTTGTGTAGTCCCGTCCCAGCTGTGGTTACCTTTCAAGTCTTCAAGTCAACTGGCCTGTGCAGTTATATATTACCTGTGTAGGGGTTTGGATCCTGATGGGTGGGCAGAAAACACACTTTTATCTTAGCCTAAGTGACCAAAGGCATCTTTGTTAAATGCTTAGAGGCATCTTCAAAGGTGATACAGGTATTAAGGGTGCCGATGTTATATGGATGCAGGAAGTTTATACTTTCAGGAGTTAATCTACTACAAGCATATGTCATCTTGACTCATGGACTGCTTAGACTACCTAGAAAACACCTTATGTCCTTTTCAGTTCATTTTTCTCACCATCTGGCATAATCCTATCAACAAACCTTCAGTTTCTGTAGAGATTAAGAAATCGGTTTTGATTTCTGAAACAAATACGTTTTTGTTTTGTTTTGTGTTGTTTTTGTAACTGCAACATGAACTGAGAGATGAAAAGACAATTTGTTGGGAAGTTGCAGGTAAAACTCACTGCTGAGCAGGACTTCGCCAGGAGTATATGAGAAGGGTATTTTGTATGGGCTTAGGGAAGTGTGAGGAAATAACAGTGCTTACTAGGAATAAAATTTAAGCTGTGAATAAGGCCAAATGGCTAAAAAAGAGGAACCTGGGTGCTGAGTAGGAATGGCAGGGCTTAGCCTTTGCTATAAAACTGTGAAGTTACGTTTTGACTGTGTTTTGTGGTTTTACCACCAAAAAGTGGAGTATTTTTACTCCCTACCAATTCTCATTAATCCGTATTTAAGTGACAAGATTTGTGCAGATATGCTGGAGTCTCCGGTGAGTGTTTTTCAAGCCAAAAATGAACCATCAAGGGCCCAGATTCCAGGAGGGCCTTGGCTTGGGGGCACTAAGATACCTCAGGCATAAGCACAACAGTTATTTGTCCTTGTGAAGTCTCCCTGCCCTGCACTACAGGATTTCTAGAGCTCTGGTTTGCATCACTACTTTAAGTTGGTCAGATGATGTGGAAAGTAATGTCCAGGTTTTAAAGGAAATTATAGAAAAGGTTAAAAATGATTTAAAGGGATAAAACCGTGGAGGAGGATGGTTCTCTTCCATATGGCTTCAGCGATTTTCTGACTGAGTACTTTAATTGTGGGCTGGGCAAACACCAAACCTTGCCTCTAAGTCCATTCACCAATGCAAACGCCCCATACCTTAACAGCAGTGTAAATTGCATACTGCAGAAGTCTGCTTGAGCATCAAGTATTAGCAATTCTGCTTAGCGTCGACTGTGTGTTTTTATGTCAGATACATTGCAGAGACCAAAGGTTTTTTTGATTTTTACATAATGATTTATAGTGTGCTTTGAATAACAGTCCCATGGCAAAGCAGGGATATAAATACGCTCCCAGGCCTTTTTTGCGCACGGATGTAATTTTAGTTCGGTCTCCTCACAGTGCCTTGCATCCACGCAGTCTTTTACTACAACAAATGAGCTAATAATTCAAACTGCAATAAGCGATCCTCCTTGGAGCAGGAGCAGTGCTACTTGGCAGCAAGTTTGTTTGCTCTCAGGTTCATACAGGAGCCTTCCCGCCCTCCCCTGCTGGCAGCCCTCCCACATCCCACACGCATTGTTCTGCACCGGCCTGGCCCCACCACCTTTCCTGCCCTGGGTCATCCTGCCCAGATGTCACCTCTCCTGTTCACACACAAGCACTCAGGTCTATGTGCCGCAGCTTACTGTAAGGCAGCAAGCACTGCAAGGGTCCACTCCATGGATAGGGTCCTGATCCTGTGTGTGGTAACTGCCCAAGGCAGGAAAGTTGGCACAGTTTTTAAGGTCCCTTCTTAAGCGAAGCCATTCTATGATTGTGATTCCACGGCCACCATACATGCTATGAGCCACATCACTCTGCTGGAACAACCCACTGTCCTTGGAAAACTGGTGCAGAGCCAAACCAGTAGTTTCTGGAGTACCAGAGTAAAGGGTGTAAATGGGGTAGACACCCAAGAGAGGAGAGAAAAGAAGAGAAAGGTAGCAGAGGAGAACGGGAGCATCAGCAAAGTCATAGTAGATGCCCTTGCATGAAACAACAGATTTTGTTACAGTCCAAGCTAGAGGGACATCCAGGAATGCAATACTGTAATACCTCTATAGAAAATGTTACTGACCTGAAATGTACCATGGTCTGTAACCAGAGAGCTGGGACAAAAGCCTCCTCACCTGTCCACAGCAAAAGAGGTCCCCTGAAAGTATGTGCCATTCCTCCATGCAGGGCATGCAGGCTTTTGCGTTCAGCTGGAGGCTGATGGCAGCCACTGGAGTTGAAGCTAGGAATCTCATTTAGTGGTCAGTTGTTACTCCCATAATATGCTAAAGCAAAACTCAGGCTGTAAAATATTTTCCTGCAGGAAACCGTGCAACCACAAGCAGCCTCAAGTCCGCCTTGAAGTAGGCATACCATAGGAGCTGAAAAAATCAGACATGCTGTAGGGCCTGTTTTTTTTATCACAGTGAATTAAAGAGAATTAAACAACAACAACTACTACAACAACAACAAAAACATGTTAATTCTGTTAACACTCAGAGCTATATAAGCATGCACAGTTTTTAGGTATAGTTTTTGGGTGAATAGGTTGTTGCCTCAGGAGGCGTCAGACTGCTATTGACATCTTAAGGGATCAGTTGCAATGATTTGAAAGTGATGGGACCAGAAAAATTCACGCAGAATGCTGCTGATTTTGCAGCAGATTTTCTCCCATAATAGAATTTAAGGCAAAGAGCAGTCTGTTTTGTTACTTGTGTTACAAAATAAGCAGCATCCACAAGACCAGCCTCATGGATGATGCTGCCCTTCTTGTACACCCCTTCTTACCCCATCTCAAGGGGGCACTTGGCATAACCCAGAGTTGCTTCTCTCTCTTTTCCCGTGCTTCATCCCCAGGCAACATTTCTATATTGGGAAAGCAGTTTAGAAAACACTTTCCCTTAGAGCAAACCCCAGCGGGGAAAAGTAGGCAAGGATGTCCTTTCAAAAGTGCAGGAAAAGTGATTCTTTATCATTATCATCATGACAGCTTGGATTGGTAAATAAGTACAGGTGTTGTTGGCTTGCCTTAGTGGGCAAAATACTTTATTCCCAACCTAATAGGGATTCAGTAATCAGCTGAGAGACTGAAGGAGATGGATAAGGAGGGGAGAGTAGAAAAAATATCTGGCTGCAAACTTAGTGGGGTCTGTCATGCCTTGTTATGATGGGAGAATTGCACTACTTTAACCTGAAGGAGATCTGAGTTAGACGTTTGGAAAATGAAATGAGGAGCACTCATGGTTCACACACTGGATGTAGGTACAGAAGTAAACTGCAAAAAGGCAGAAAGAGGGATCAGTGTTACTGAGCTGTTTCAGAGGAAAAGTTAAATTCAGAAAGCTTGAAAAAGGTGGTGGCAGATTGCTTCTTTAATAAATACCTGCAGTGTCATGGCTAGTGAATACAGAAAGAGAACTCAGTATTTCTTGTAATGCAAATAGTGGCAATATTTGAAAAATCCCAAGGGGCATGGCTGTTGAGTGAGATGAATTCAAGAGGTCTGAAACCTGCACTATGCTCTTGTTCAGATGTGCTTAGTGCACTTAGCACAGTTTACTACCTATTCTTGTTCATAACCAGATCTTAAAACAGCAGGACTGAATAATTTCATTGAGGTGTAAGTCACCTCATTATTTACAAAACATTCCCTCCTGTACATCCCAGCATAAACATTTTTTACCCAAAGCACTTTGGTCATCACCACAGTACCAGTATAGCGACTATTCATAGCTGTGCACTATCTGCAGCAAGAGTAAATTGAGGATCCTTTGACCCAGCTGCCTACAAAACAGGCCATTTTTTGGGGGGTGCCACCTTTCTTTCAGTCTCCCTTGTAGCTGTCCCACTTTCATTCATGTTTAGCTGACCTGTTCCTTCCTCTTCAAAAGCCCACTGAAAAGGATTGTGCCTAAACGTGGCTAAGCGAGGGCTTTCAGGACAACTGGAAAGAATAGATGTATATTTCCATCATTCCCTCATGTGACATCAGTCCAAGGCTATTTAAGGTGCATTACGGGATGGCCAGGAGAACAATCCTGGGAATGTGCTGGTTTGATCCCAGGACTCCTCCAGTTGTCACAGTGCTTTCTGCAGTGCACACCTGAGAGCAGGGAGCAGACAGATGGATGGAAACTGCAGCCCCAGGTACCTCCCTAGGGCACTGCATGACACAAGAGCACAGCACTGTTTGCAAACACCCTTTTGGACAAAAAAAAAAAAAAAAAAAGTGCACTGTGGGCAAGCAGATCAAAGCCATGTGATTGCATTTCACGTCTGATGCAGCTCATTCCTGAAGCCAAGGTAAAGAGCCTAATCCAATGTATCATTCCCGTGCAGGCAAACCCTCGGGCTGGCATCATGTCCCGTGGAGCACTGTTCCAGTGTGCAGCATCTGCCACTGCTTGCCCTAGGGCTTGGCATCCAGCTGCCCTGCTCCTCCCTCCTCCCTCTGAAAGGTGCTTTGCACAAACTTTGATGGTAGAAATCTATGCTGCTTTGGGCCCTTTAGTGCACTGAGTCTCACTCTGGCCAATGCTACTTGATCTCTGATCCAACTCCTTGACCTTTAAGCATTCACAGGAGCAGATTTACAGTGATTTAGCCTTAATTTTATGTTCTCTTATTTGTGCAGATATGATTCTTCCCACTTACCCACTCTCTCCCCTGGTTAATCAATACATCAGCTGTTGATAACAACGGCTGCCAGCCAGCTAGTAGATGGGACAATTATTCTCACAAGGACTTTTATGTCCAGCCTTTAACCTACCAGATACAGAGCAGAACAGCTGCAACAGCTTTGAGCAGCAGATGCCCCTTTTCTACTGCAACGGCTGCATCACTCTTCTTTTGGTATCTGGCTACTTGGCAAGATGAAAAAACATTTATTTTCAAGACACTGTAGTATAAAAGTCTTAACTGACTTCTGCCTTAAGGAGATGTGAACTTGCAGCCAACTCCCAAGTGTCATAAACAGCTATTCTACTGAAGAGGATCAAGCAATTTGATATTGTCCCTCACCCTTTCCAAGATATATTGTTGGCTATTGGACTACACCTCTTCAACCCATTTCCTAAGGATAAGGTTGAGGTAAAACATGAAAAAGTGAGTGGCCAACATGTTAGCTGTATTTCCTGAGCCCTCAGTTCTGCTGCGGCCCCACAGATTTCCCAGACCACCAAGTGTAACTTCAGGTAGTATCTGTGTTACTGTGACTTGTGGTAGGAAATGGCCTTATTATCACCTGACACTGAGACCAGTGCTAAACAAAATCAATTTAAGGCTGTACTACTCCTCAGCTCTCTGTTTTTGTTCCAAGCAATGCTCTTCTATATCAAATCATCTGTACTGACATCGTTTAGGGCAATGAATATATAACTGTGGAGTGTTACTGCTGCTGGTCACAAGTTGTTGAACACATTGTCTTTTACCTAAGTCTGCAGTCTTAGAGGTCCAGCAGGTAGACAGTAGGACATTATTGACATCGAGGAAATTCTCAACTCTAAGGGAATTCCCTTTCTGCTGATTTCTCCTTCCTGGTCTCAGATGGAGCACTATGTGCATGATTCATTCATGTGAAGCATAAAACAAAAATGAATTTACATCTGCACAGCCATCCTTTCACAGTACCTGAATGTAAGCAATTGTTATTTACAGGGACAGGAGATGTTTCAGGTGATATGTCCTGACTTCTCTGAAGAGTGCACATCCAGATGCATAACCTGCAGTTATCTCAAGGCACCGTGCTGTTCCTTCCAGAAGTAATTGGGATTGTCTTTCAGCACTGCGTAAAGCTCTGATGCACTGGATCTGTGTTGCAGTACCAGGGTTAATGGGCCCAGCACTGAATGAGCACAAGGAGAGTCTCACACAGAGACATGTGAGGGGCAGAGAGTGGAGAAAATGGGAATGGAAAGGGACACCTCAATACTGAAAAAATGGAGGAAAGAGCCAAGTAAGAGAGGCAAAAAGGAAATAAAAGACAAATGACTGAAATACGTACTTACAGTTGTAAGATGTTCTATCCCTCACTTAATATATACATATATATTATTTCAGTATTTTGTCCTTCATAAAGAGTTACCAGATTTTTACTCAGCTGGTAGAAACAAAGCAGAAAGTATTTCCTACCCAGTGAAGGGAGGCTTCAAACTTTGATGGTCTTGGATTATCTAAGTTCCTTTCCATCATTTTTTCTTTCTTTTGGGCTCGCAGTCATGATGTTTATCTCATCCGCGCATGGGAAGAGGGGGAGGAACGGGTAGGCTTGACTCGTGCTAACTGTTGGCAACAGTTGTTTAATTTTTTGCAACATGCTCCCAAGTAACGAGAGACTGAGTAAAATATAAATAAATATGCTCTTTGGAAACCCTATACATCTTTATGGCCTACGATACCTTCGAATCATGGAAAAACACATGTTTGTTCATTTGTCTTTTAAAAAAAATATTTTTGTGAGGATGCTACCTCCCGTTGCTGTAAACAAGGTCAGGAGGCCAAAATTAGTCTGTCCTATTTTGCACAAAACAGTCAACAACTTAAGATGTTGTTGCAATAATCAGAAAATTATTGACCGGTGTCAACACCCCCTTTCTGATAAACTGTTGAAATGTTAATATTCTTGGCAAAATTGTTTTTGCTCTAATTACTGTATCCATCTGCTCTATAAGATTGATTATACTGTGAGAATGTTTGTTCTCTTGTCTCCTGCAATGATGGGCCTCTCCTTGGCGCAGAAACAGTCCTGCCTCAGCTTTACACAGAGACGAATGCGCAGCAGAAATCAAACCAGCATTTAGCATGAATAAAGCCGGATAAAAATCTCCTGAAGGAGTTAATACAATAGGCATTAATGGCTCTTGGATGGACTGTCCCTTGGAAAGCTGTTGCCATGGCCAGGACCAAAATGGCTGGCCTCCATCCAGCACAGAAGAGAGGTGACCACGAAGGCCACCAAAACACTGCAAACCCACAAACACTTGGCATATCAACAGTGTTCCTGATTCACTTGAGGAGAAGTTTGGCTAATGGGAGATGCCAGGTTTCCTCTGCACCAGCTCCTTGGCAGAATACAATCAAGTTGTCTGCAAGGGAGGGCATTCCCCCTCCTGCCTCCATGAGCACCTGCAATGGCTAATGTTATCTGGATTGAAGTAGTTATTCCTGGAGCCAACATATAATATACATCCTATCTGTGGCATATGCCAAAGAAGTCTTAGTGCAAAGTTTGGTATTAATCATTATTAAAGCTAATCAGAAAAAAAAAAAAAAAGAAAGAAAAAAAGAAAAGCAGTGGAAAAATTATTATTTTCTTTGAAAAATGCCGTTTTCCCATGGAAAGTCTGGGAGAGATTCAAAACAGGTTTACCTTTTTGAACAGACATTTTGAATATATGCACAAAAAAAGTAACTCAGAAAAAATTCCCTTTGAGCCTTCTTAAACAGAAGATAATCTTTTTCTTCCGAAGAAGATGCTTTTTTCACAGACAAAAAAATAAAATCCGGTAAAAGCATTTATTTCAGAAGTATGATTTTCAGTGAAAAAAGAAAAAGCTATTCTTTTCCATATACAGAACTGCGTAGTCACGTCTAAAGAATTCAAAGCCACCTAGCTATCAGCCTGAGATTGCTTTCAGGTTTTCGTTTTGAAAAGATTCTTGGTCTTTGTAAAAATCTTCCAAGTTTCTGACTCCATAGGGTGCACTCAGTGCATATGCTTATCCTTGTGAAAAGAAGCATAAAGGTTAGAAACTTCCAAAAAGGAAGAAGGAGTTTCTAGATGTTGAAGGGATGGCGTTTTCACAGTTTTAAGTTCTCAGCCTATGACTAGATACAGATTTCTTGGAAATGTTATGCAGCATTAAGAGCCTCTACTGGGTACTCATTCTCACCTTCGTTTCTTGCCTTTATTTGTGCCAGCGTGGAGTTTTAAGCTGTACTTAGCTAACACAGGTTGTTTCCAGGGCCTCAGCTAATGTACCATGCAGGAACATGTTCAGAAGAGTTTAAGGATAAGAGGGGAGAGAACTGTCAGACTTATTAGAGAAAATGTTGAGGAATGAGATTTTTAAGAGAAATTCCTTCTCAGGAAAAAAATAAAAAATAAAAATAAAAGAGATTTGGTATGCTTGCTTGTTTAGTGTGCTATTACACTGCCTGCTGATTTGATTTCATCTGAGAGGAACGTCAGTGAGGAGAGAGTGAATGCAGCCCATCCTCAATAAAACATCTTTCTAGTCTTCCACAGTGTTTACCTTCTCTTCCAGCTTCCCAAAGCAGTTCCCAATCTTGAGAAGAGCCAACGCAATACTACATTGCTGATACCAGTGCACTCAGCACTCTAGAGCAGAAGGAGGACAGGGGGGTTACTAGAAGTTTTCTTCTCACTCCAATTAGTTTCTCAAGCCTGTGTACACAAGCACCAAAAATGCTCATTCTGCCAGCAACCCCACAAAGCCCTTGAGTCCTTGCGTCTGGTGACTACCGTTTAAAGGACTTCCCACTTGGAAAAGACAGGTTTTGGCTATTGAGAAAGCTAGCGCGTGACTGACAAGATCTCTTTCAAACAATAAAATTTAGCTTTGGAACCTGGGAGAAATAAGCCCTGGGCAGCCTATGCAGAAGCCAGCAGGGCTTTCCAATCAGATATGTAGATAACAACTGCTTTAAAAAGACTTTTTTCAGTATTTTCCAAGCTGGTTTTTGTCATATGTTTATCTCCATACCTTTAGATACACTGGCCTTAAAATGCCAGGTACCTGGCATTGAGCATCAGTGGAAATGCATCATGGAAAGAATATATCAACATAAAGGGCTCTAAATCCTACTGAGCCCACTGAACTACAAATAATTTAGCTAGATATAATTATGTTACCAGTCCAGATCTACCTGATCCACTTCAATCCTAGCTGCCCAATCGAACAGCTGGTTGTTCTTATGTTCTTCAATGGCATGACTCTTGGGTATGTGGGCATCTTCATGATATACCTTTACAACCATGTTCTCTACCCAGACAGCAATATCTTTCTGTAATGCAGCGGCCCAGATGAATTTGTCTTTGCGCTGCAAGTTGCTCTGCTTCCATTGATGTAACTACTCCCATAGGGCATCTGCTACCATCCAGGAATCAGTGTAGAGGTAGTGCACTGGCCATTTGTCCCATTCAGCATTATCTAAATCCTGCTGAGTAGCCTTCCCTTTTGCAAACTGGTTCAATTCACCTTTTCCTTCAGTAGGAAGGAAAAGTATTAAAAGTTATAGTCTCTAACTCAGACAAAAACTAATACCTAAGAAAAGGGCACCAAAAGCAGTGGAGACCTTGTGCTCAGTAAAAAGCCATTGGGAAACCCAGAAATCCTAAGGGAAGGTAGGTTTCTGAAGGATTTCAGCTGCTACGGTTGCTCTTTGAGCAGGGACCTGAATATTTTCCCTATGTCCTCTGAACAAAATACAGGGAGGAATGCAGTGACTGAATTAGGCTTGATAATTTCCTGTCTGCCTGCAGTCTCAGACTGACATCCTGACGCTGTCCTACACTGAAGGACTATTTTAGAAGCTACCTTTACAGGCACACTGGATGTAATGCAGTTGTATTTTTAAATGAAATCTTTGATTATGGAGAACAATCCCCTGGCTAGGGATGCGTGCTACAGAACCACAGAGTCTGTGGGGGACCCGTGCTTATCACAGCAAAATCGCCTTCTCAACTGTTCAGTGTTGCTGCCGTGTCATGTTACAGTAATAACTGCAGATGAAGAGCTTTTAATTCATTGATAAAAGCAGAAGGCTGGAGTAGCTGGCTAGCTGTAATGAAGCTTATTATTCTGCAGCTAATTTGCCGATTATATTAGGGTTTTGTTTCTGAGCACTTGTACCAGAAGACAGTATTATCAACACAACATCTAAACATAGAAGGTCCGGGGAAGAATGTTAATGAGCTATCACCTACCTCTGCAAAGGTCTTAGTTATAAATAGTGAGTAGCCTAAGTATAGATCAAAACTCTCCCTCAAGAGCATGCAACCTGTGTAAAATATGATTACTCATTTGGAACGTAACCAGAAAGTAATGGCTAAGTCATGTCTCATTTATAAGATTGTGGTTCCTTTAATGATGGTAAATGGATGAGGGCTCAACTAAAGCACCCTGGTTCAGCAGTGGGATTCCCACACACCCCCAGCAGCTACAGCCACAGCTTGGAACCCCATCCAGGGAGAAATGATGTGCGTTAAGGAGCTCTGCTGCACCCTGTCCACTGCCTTTCTCTCTTCTGCTTCCTTATCTCGCAGTCTGGAGGCCAGGAGCTACTCAAAACTGCTCAAACAGTGGACACATTTCTTCCCTCCACCCCTACTTGATCCCCTAAAGGTCTTGTCTCTTAAAGGTGTTATCTCCTTGCATGCCAGGACATGAGAGCAATGTCACAATACCCAAATGTAAAGAGAAATGAAACATATGACATCTAGGTAAACAATGATCACTAAGATCTAAGTGCACCTTCAATCAGTCAAGTACCTGGGCATCTTCCTGCAAATACTGAGAATGTATTTTTCTTTTTCCTAAAAATTCTTTCAACATTTCTGTTGGATAAGGAATACTTCATATCTTCCTGCTTTGCTCTCACCAGTCTCCCGCCATATGCAGACTCCTTCTGAGGGCTTGTGAGAACACCATATCATGCCAAAAACATCTCCTTGTATCCTGCCATTGAGTTTCCTTGTGCTAAAAAACAAAGTGTCACAAAGGTTTCTAAGGGTGAGGAGGAGAAAAAGATGCATTAGTTGTTTGGAAACTTCATACATATTACTAGTTATTGCTAGGCTTATGAGAAAGCCATATATCAAGTTAGTATTTGGCAGGTTTAAGCTAGACCAAAGCACAGCAGAAACTGCTGTAGGACATACTTTGGTTTTGTATGGAGCTACACTGTAGTTCAGAGGGGCTATTTATCCTAATCCACAGAAGCCCATAATTGCTTTGCAAGCTCCCCGCCTGTTCAAGGGTGTTACAAGCCTCAGAGTTTCTCTTCTGCATTGCGTCCAGCCAGAAAAATTGATCTACTATTACTAAGGAAAAAAAAAAAAACAAAAAAAGGAAAAGAAAAATGCAACAAAATCCTTGTTTTCTTTAAAACACAACACAAAGTACACTGCATCGTGTATTGTTTCTTTTTTCCATTCTTTAAAATATTGCTATAAAAAAAATGTTTTCATTTCCCAGCAGCGGTGTGGTCCAGTTGTTAAAATTCACAAAGGCATTAATTTATAGAGATATTAATGTCAAACTGACAGTAGCAGACATCTAGCTACATGGTATCTTCTGTCCCCAGAGTCAGAACTGTGGCTGAGGGATGAGTGTGAGCACCTCTCTGGGCAGCCCAGAGGGGATGACTTGGCTGCAAGGGTCTGGGGTTCTAAGCCAACTTTGCTCATCTTTTTACACAGCCTTCTAGATGACCCCTGCCAAGACAGGGGCCCTTTGGATATGGGAGCAAAGAAACCTTTCAGCCCAGCCTGAGAGACCCACTTAATAAGACCCTTGCTTTTTTTCCTGAAAAGGGACATTTGGGGGTCAGTTCCACCCTAAACCGCACAGTCTGTGCTCCAGCACATGCTGATTAGCCATGAAACACCAGGCTGCCAAAGGCAGCAGGCATGCTGCATGCCAAGCAGCTTTTCAGGGCAATGTCTGAGCTGCTCCCGTCCTGGTCCCACAGCAGGGTATGGAGTCCCTACATCCCCACAGAAGGGTTCCTTCTCTGTGAGAGGTGGAGGACCAGTGTGTGGTATCCACAGTCTTTATGAAGGGGACAGAAATTGTTTGCAAAACAGCTGAGGAGATGGACAGTGAAGGCAAAATCCCCTCCACAAGCAAATGTCAATGTACCAGCATGACATCCTTTGTGTATAGGATATTTTGCCTATTAGAGACCAATCCACGTAGCTGCAGGCAATCTAGACTCCTTAGGGAAACAGAAGGTTGCCTACTTAGACTTATTAGGATGGTAAATGGCTGAGCAGCTGGATGAGCAGGCAAAAATAAACTACCTGATATTCTTCCAAGTGCTATACAGAAACCATCCCCATTTCTCTTCACTTCTCTTAGCTTTGCAAGGCCAAAGGGATTTAGACACTTGACATTCAGGACACTGGAGTCCAAACCATCAAAATGTAAATAGCTTTGAAAATGTGTGTGTCTTAGGAGTCACAGAGCAACTGACTTTCCATCAGGCTTTTGAAAACAGAGTTGCCTGATAAGGTAAACTAGAATAGTTGGGATGTTTTGAAGAAATGACCTGGCACATAAACAGCTATTGCAGTCCTGTCACTCCCAAAACCTGGCAAGATTCAGGCAAAATATCATAAAATGTTTCCTAAAAAGATTTACTTCAGTAAGGAAAAAAGCTTTGCTCAAAGCACAGTCTGGACAGAACAAGACTGTAGACACCAAGCCACAACTACTAGAAGAACCAGCACTGTGCCATGTAGCAATCACACAGCCATGACAAATTTTTCAGGGCTTGTCCATATACAATAAGATTAAATCTTTTTGTGGTCTAGTTAATTGTTTTTTTTGTTTGTTTGGTTGGTTGGTTGGTTGGTTGGTTTTGTTTTTTTTATCAGAGTAATGTTTCAAAAAAATTTTTTTTAATCTTCTTTTTTGTCGACTTTAGATAGAGCTTTTGTTTGTTTAGGAACAGATCATTAGATATGAAGAGTTACTTCTTGTACACTGCCTTGAACTCATGACCCATAAGTTACTTCTATACCATAGAATCAGTCACTATTGATTTCCTTCTCTATTTCCCAATACTTCTTTTTTTTCATTGAAAGAAATAAATTCTATCCAGCAGCATACACTGTAGATTTCTTTGCACCTTTATACTGCTATGAAGTTGAGAGAGACCCTGTTTGATTGCCAGCTCTCTTCTGAAACCTCCTGTTCTGTGGCCCTTGAGCATGGAGGCCAACATTTTCCAGCAGATTGTGTAGCGTTAAGCATCTGAATCCATATCTATATATGTAAATAAAGTTAGCCCTGCTTTTCAGAGGACTCTCAGATCCCATCAGTGGGAGTTTTTATGGACAGAAGACTGAATAAGCATTGCAGGATTTAATTAGTACTATTACCCAAAGGAGTGCTTTAAAGATGGCTATATCAGAGGATGCTGATACAGTCCAGGAGATAACTGTGTTGTTTTGTGGGTTTTTTTCTTCTGCATATAAGCTTTCGATGATGCTTTAGAGAGGAGGATATTCTTTCTTAAATGTTAAGTTCAACTACATGCTGCTTGAAGTAGTATTTATTTGATTATTACATCACACACTGAGAACGTCAGTACTTAAAGAAAAGCACAAAAACCTGGAGGAAGAGTAAGAAAGCTGTGTTTCTTCAGACCTGTGCTTAACTGCAGACAGTGGAAGAACAATCAAGGACAGTTAAAAACACCTTTAGGACTTGCAGGTAGCACAAACCCACATAGCTTTTCAAAATGAAAGGTACAGCACACTAGTCTGTGGGCTACATGAGAGATCTCATCACATGTATCCTTGAAAAAGGAGGAAGTTTGATGTCAAAAAACACCAAAAAATTTATGATTGTCTTCAGCTGGTGTCTCAGCTGGTGTAAATCAGCATTGTACAGCTCTGATGATTTGGATGGAGTGACTTTGATTTATACAGGCTGTGCTGGACTGCTGTGCAAATCTGTTTTGTACGTACTCAAAGAGAAATAATACAAAAAAAAAAAAAAAAGGAGAAGGAGGAAGGTTTCTAGATCTACTATAGAAAATGAGACAGTGAAATCTGCACCTATATTTCCTTTAGGAACAAATAGTTATTTTACTGCTTAAAAGCCCCAAAGTACAAGGCAGAAGTTTGAATTTAGAAAGTGCCACAATGACATTTTAAAATATTTGGGTAACAAAATTAAATTGCTAGCACATATATTCCTGTGCTTCACACAGCTTAAGCTGGACACCTCAAACTCTGTTTATGGTCTTGATCTTGCCACATTCTTAGTTTTTACTGTATTATATATCTACTTGCAGTGAAGCTATGAAGCCTGATGCCTGGATGTCTGTCTGTGGTTGGGTCAGGTATAATGTTGTTCATAAAATGAACAAAATAGATTATCTGCACAGACCAGCCCTTATGAATAGTCAGATGACTTCAGCCCAGTATTATGTAGAGCAGGGTTTGCAGCGGGTTTTCTTCTTTCAGAGACGAAGACAAAGAAAATAGATGTAACACAGGCATTTTGAAGAATGTAAGAATACAGGACAAAAACGAAACAGAATGTGTGTGACTTCTGAAAACTGGGATTATAAATGTCAAGAAGAAATTTCAGAAAGGAATATTTTAGGTTCCCTGAAAGGGACTTACTGATATTCCAAAGGCCTTTCAGGAGAAAGGCAAGTTAAAAAAAATTACACAAATTAATTTTACATTGAATTGGGCATTTCTCATCCTGCCCAACAGGTGAGAGAGCTGTATTTGAGAAACACACTGCAAAGTATACAGCTGTGTTCAGACTGGTACCTGAGAGGTTACTCCAGATAAAGCTGGGTGCAAGAATCCTTTGGAAGGGGTTCTCAGTTCTCATGGAGAGCCCATCCTCCCTCTTGCAGGGGTCAGTGGCAGTGAGTAGCAGCAAGCACCCTGCTGGGATGAGCAGGGACAGAGGACAGGAAAGGTGGGGGACTGCTCCCTGCTGGAGCTGTTGTCATACAATGGGGGGCATGCGTCCAGAACCAAAACCTGGGCATGAGCCAGCGAAGACCAGCTACAGCCTCAAGGCTGCTTCTCTCTGGGGCCTCCAGCCACCTTCAGAGAGACCTTCAGCTGGTAAAAGGCAGTCATTCTGGAATTATGTTAAGTCTCTCACCTCCCAGATAGCTCAGCCCGTGGGATCCCTTTTCCATTCCTACAGATTTAGTCATTTCTTCAAACTCATTTCACTCACCTCTCGCACTAAATCCCTGCTTGTTTATCAGGTCTGAATTTGTCTGGATATTCAACAGTCTCTACATATTCAGTTTAGAGTAGAACAATGTAAGAGAAGAATGCACAGAGGTTTACACAGGTTTACACTGAAAACAGATCCATTCTACTGACATTTTTATCATTTTCTAAGTATTGAGGAGTTGTGCTTAACTATTGGAGTAGAAAGTAATTGAACAATGAGTCATTTGAGAACTTATCTCCCTGACTGAGGCACAAAAACAGCGGGAAGAGATGCTGTAAAACAGAAACCAGTATCACAGCTCTAACTAGTGCCTGCAGTGTGTGTGCATGCATGTAAGAGACAGATGAAAGATTTAGTAGATAGATGGCAAAACAGGTGACATGACTTCTGATTCTGACTTATGGAAAGTGATACCTTCGTTGAAGTACATCCCGTTCTCCAAATCCTGACATTAAGACGAATAGCAGCCAAACAGCAACTTTGATATTTGCAAGAGCTCAAATATTGATTGCACTACTTATTAATGAGTTTCATTCATAATAAATACATGGTATGTTTGCACAAAGGAGGTGTTTTCTAGGAGAGGCATTACATGCTGTATTAAACAATGAATAATTTCTTAATCTTAAATGTGAGTAAACAGCAGGATAGTAAGTGTCACTGTTATAAGCAATTTCAGGAAGATGCAAGTGTAGCAAGTGCTCCAGCTCAACAAATGAGGCATCTCTCAATCTGAATGAAGATTTTCTTAATAGCTATTGTTACATGAGGTGTTCTGAGCTAGAAATTTCTGCCATAATTAATGACAGCTAAAGATTTTGAATTTTTACACATTGAATTCCATTTTGATGGATTTAAACTTTGTGACTGAATCTGTGATGGAAATTCCTATGTTGCCCTTTTAGAGGTCCTCCTACTTGGAGTAGTTACTTTTACAAAATCTCTAACATTTTATTATTCGCTATGTAGATATTTTTATAAGAAAACACTTTCTTCAGAAAACAGCCAATGCATCTGAGATTCAAAGAAAATAGTAAATCAAAAAAACTACACAAAATAGGTATTTCAAAAACCAAGGTTTGACATATTTATTAATGACTATGTTACCCAAACTCCTGGTCAATATGCCATTCACTGTAGTTAAATAGAATATGAGATCTTGAGTTTAGGAACTGAAATCTCAGATGTCTCAGTTATCCCCAAAATTGCTCAGTTTAATTTTTACAATTGAGGTCTAACATAAGAAGAGAAAACTATGTTGATAAGCAAACCATCTAAACAACAATAAAAAAGACCACTGCTTTACAAGGACTACTGTGAAAGTAACAGTTCCTATCTTATTATGTTGGCCCACGGTGTCAGAAGTGCTATGACAGTAGATGCTGAACCTTCCCACCAATATTCCATTATGTTTTGTTTCCATGAGACAGATGGCAACAGAGGGGCAGTCTGGCAAAATGGTGTCAGACATGGAACTGCAGATGAATCAAAGGTATGGCACTGAATGCCTTGTGCAGAAAAAAAAATGGCACTCACTGACATTATTGATGCCTGCTGAACATTTATGGAGAGAAAACAGTGGATGTGAACACAGTGAGCACTGAAGTGGTGGGTGGTGAGTTTCAGCAGTGGCAACAGTGGGTCACCTTAGCTGGTGCTGATTTTTATGAGCAAAGCATGCGGGCTCTTGTTCATTGCTGGTGAAAATGCACAGCTAATGAAGACTGTTGAACAAGAGTTTTGTAGCTGATGATTTTCTCTATCAAACAGTGTTACAGTGCTCTTTATGACTGCTGTAGTTTCCATTGAAATAAATAGGTGATAATACTTTCAGGATGACCTTAGGGTCACCTTCAGGGTGAAGCATGCATCAAACATGCAACTTTCATTGCAGAGGTGTTCTCTCAATACAGATACTTGAGATTGAGCTACTTGAAGAACTGAAGGCACTTTCTTTTCTTCCCAGCTAATAACTAGAGGCCTCTGTTTGTTCAGTTCTCCAGGGACCCCTTTCCAGACTCACTGAAAGAGAAGGTGTTCTCCACCCAACAGCATACTCCCAGCTGCCTTGCCTGCTGAGTGCTGTGGCTGAGACAAGCCAACTCTGCCCCAGGGATTACTCACCCTCCAAGAAGGCAGGAAACTGACCTGAAACTTCAGCCAAAGCCCTACACTGAGGCAGGTACAACTGTTTCAAATGACACTGAGAGGCAAATCCTTCCTACAGAGAGGCATAGCAAAGAGCACAGAGCTCAACAGCATGGATAGAATTCTTGATGCTTCAGGAGAATATCCCAGATATTCATGGATAATGGAATAAATAGTTAGGACCCTTCTGAGGTTTTGATTAATTATGTGATTCATGGAACAGAAAGCCACTAAAAGCAGGCTTGTCCAGCCTGCAGCCTGCGCATGGCCTGGCTCAGCCTGTCCAGCAGCTGCACTCTGCCTTCCACCATCATGGAGGCAACTCTGTCCCACTGGGAGGCCTGATACACAACTGACTCTCAGCAACAACTAAACATCAGTGTGAGATCAATACTGTCTAGGCTGGAATTGGTACATGGGGAGGGAACAGTGCAGAGAAAGATATCCTCTGCTTCCCAACCACATCATATTCATGTCACTGCTTTTTGGCCATTTGTACATACAGCAACTATTTTAAAGGATGAAGGAGTACAGAAAGAGTAAAATCTCATCAAAAATTCACTGGGAGTGAGAGTCCCCTGTGGGGAAGCAACTTTGGGGGCTGTTCTCCTGTCTGTGGGCAATGCCCTCTTCCTCGAGGCCCCACAGCCTCCAGGCCCCACAGCCACATCTACTGATGAAGGTGTTGAGGAGCCAGCCAGTGAGCACCGCAGAGATGGATCCTGTGTTGGGCTCTTATGCACTGTCAGCTCTACCACTAAACTAGGTGTTTCCAACCTGCAGGCCTGGACAGACAGTAATGCAGCCCTGCTTGATAACAAGCTTTTAACATTACTATGTAATTTTTATTATGTGAGTTTATTATGCGTGGTTCATGCATGGACTGCATAGGTGACAATGGAACACTGTGGCAGGAGGGCACAGCACAGTGCTGACTCTGTCTCTTGTGCCTCTCACACATACACAGGTGAATCAAAACCCATGTGTATTGCACATTACATGTGCTTGTGATACTTTAGTTAAATGCAGTGATTACCCATAATAAAATTTTAACCTATCTATCTACATATGTTGTGCCTGTGAAGACACGCATGTTTTGGTCGAGGTCAAATATTCCACAAGTTTGTTTTTGTTGCTCCTTTTTTTTTTTTGTTATTGTTAATTTTTTAATATATATACATTCACTATACTATGTGTTTTATATATGTCTCAAGACAATTCCTCTTCACTCAATGCAGCCAAGGCAAGCCAAAAAGTTGGACACCCATGAATTAAAGTATTTTCAAAAAACTTACAATAGTGTTGTAACATTTCACTGTTACCCTAGGCACCCTATTTTCTACCAAATTTCATATCAAATACTAGCTAGCAAGAGTGTCCTCGGGAGGAACTCATGCCTGCAACTGGGGCACCACTGTCTAAGTCTTGGGCTTACATTAGGCTGTATCTGTGAAGTGGCAGCTTCAAAGTTATATCCTTGGCTTCAGCATGGATCCACTGAGACCCAAACTCTTTTATTAGCTTCTTGACAGTGGTGGCAGCCCCTTGGATGAGAGTAGCATCACTTAGTTTTGAGAAACAACATATGGTACTTAGATTCCAGTGGTTGCCAGCTTTTGATGTAATTAGCCATGATCCCTGAACATCTGCACTCATCAGTTAGCCTTTAGGTTGGTGATCTATTGTTCTGCATTCGAATTGAGATAACTCCTTCTCTGGGCACACTTCCTTCAAGAATGTTGAATATCTTCAGCTTAAGTTATTAGCTTCAAAACCCTGTGAGCACACTGTAGGAAGAAATCCCATTATAGATTATCACCTCGTCACACTTGAAAAGTTCTCCTGAGACTGGAAAAGGCAGACTACTTAAAAGGCACTGTAGGACAGTGAAGGACCTCAGTACATGATGGTATTGTCAAGACAGAAATAACCTCCTCAGAGCAGCCATTTTTCCTAAATCATACGTGTAGGTTGATATGGTCAGACTTACTGTCATGCACAAACATAAGTCCAGTAGACTTATAATGGGGAAAACTGAATTTAAAAGACAAGTCAGAATAGTCAAGAGCATGAAATAATTTCAACATTTTGCTGGAAATTTTCTTATATTTTTGAACTGACCAAGAGTGAAAGCTACACAATGTGACTGAAGAATAACAATTTATTCAGTGATTTTTTTTTTTCCATTTGAATTGCAAAAACAAGTTAACAAATATTTGTGACCACTTATAACCTTGGATTACTAGATGGATTGAAAGAGACAACAAGACAAGAGAGAAAAACCATTAGTTAAACAAGTAATCTCATGGAAGCCATATGGGCTGTTTAGGCAATTAGGATTACTCATAGAAGAAGGGACTTAAAGAGTCTTTCAGAAAGTCCATTATCTTTGATAGCAAGGTTACACTGGGCTATGCGAACTCTCTGGAAGAAGAATGATGCCAGAAGGAAAACTGAAAAGAAAGAAAGCCCAGAAATAACAGCTACATCTAGAACAGCAAAATAAAAAAAAAAATAAAAAAAGAACAGAGAAATAGTTTCCCTGGCCATGGAGGTCTAGAAAAGAGTAATTATTAATCCTGGGGCAGCAGAAAGAGAGAAGAAAAAATTATTGTTGTGAATGCTGGCATTCAACAAGAAATCGCTCATTTTTGTAATCTCTATATTTCTAGCACTCATGCACTTAAATAGAGGACACCTAACAATGGCTAAGGAGACTTTTAACACTTGAAATTGTCAGGCTTAGTTGAAATAATAGTCCATCTCCTCACTAAATAAGAGAAGGCAACCACACAGTCTATATTTTACTTTCTTAAAGTAACTTGAAGACTTCCTGCCCAGCAGTTTCTCTGAAACATAATCATACACTGAATTTTAGAATGAGTATTATTCACAGGTTAAGCCTGCCACTTAGTCAGTCCAACTGGTTTGCCCAACAGTTGGTAGGCATTTTTTAGGGTACTCCGAGCAGGATTATCTTTCATTGACACATTACAACAGTCCTAACACGTTTAAAGTCCAGTCCTGATTTGCAGCGGAAGCTCATTATGTTGTATGAATCCTGCACTCAGTATATTCTCAAGAGGATTACTATCCTTTCCATATGTAAGGGATAAAAACTTCCTCTTTCTCAGAAGTTTGACAAAAGAAAGCAAGCTCCTTCAGGTAAAGGTATAGTTGGGTTGTGTAAGAGGCCCTGAAAAGTGGCATTCAGCTAGAATCTAGTTAAGAGAACTTCAAATGGTGAGCAAGAAAAGAATACTTATTTTCCCTAATTTGCAGTGGCTTTTCTATAATTGACTGTGACACAAGGAACTGAGCTCTCATGAACATTGCAAGATGACTGTTCTATCAGCTTGAAAGAGAGGAGAATAAGGGGAATTCATTCTTATTTAAACTATTATGAAGATCTTTCAGTTTTTGGCCTGAGAGAAAAAAAGACCAAAGGGCATTTAAAGTCTGAACTTTTTCCCTTCAGCATTCTCATCAGCTGACACAGAGCTGGCCAATTTATTGCTCTGACTGACAGCAGCTGATCAAGTGCTCCCACAGCCACAATCACAGCGTGAAACATTGGGTTCAAAATGGTGATGGGTTCATTTGCTGTAATTCTAAATGGGACAGAGCCCAAAACCAGGATCCCAGTTCCCTTGAACTCGAGCTGTTCAGAATTCACATCCACATGAAAATCTTCCTGCTCAAAGCCATCACTACTTAATTTACCAAGGATGTTACTGGCACAGCACTTCATTCTGGCTGTCTTCACTAGCTCTCATGCAGAGGCCATAGTAAATTGCGCAGCTGGGAATGCAATAGCATCTGAAGCAATTGACCCATGCAAGGATAGTGATATCACTTACAGTGCTGCAGTGCTGACACTGGACAGAGCAGTGCTGTCCTCCACCAAGGGGACTGGAGGTTGATTCTCTGATCTCCCACATGCAAGTAAATCTGTTAGGTATCAGTAGCATTAGATGCCGCTGACTATATGCAGATATGATTTCCTTTAAACAGGTCTGCTTCCACATTTCTTATGAAACCCTGTTAGTGAGCAGTGCTACAACACATAGAAGGCCTTCTCATGTAGGGGCTGCAGTCCTTCTAGTGAAGCATTAGCTTGGCCTTTATGTGGGGACCACTAAGTCACAGCCTGAACTACTGAATGAGCACCTGAAGGAAAGATCTGGTCAGCCCTGGGAGCACAGGTGAAGGCAATTAGACCTCATTTAAGGGCTGTCGGCCACTAAGAAAGGCTCTCTTGTTGGAGTTCTTTCCCTGAAAGTCTAGATCCTCAAAGATGGGTGAGCATTCATTTTCCTTCGCTTTGTAACTTCTCCTTGTTTGTATTGGTCCCTTTACAGGTCATCTTGCATATGTGCTGTAGAATTGGATAAAAACTCAACAGCTTCTCATTCATATCATCAGTATTCTCATTTCTAAAGCAGTGTATAGAAATGTGGCTACCTGAAACAAAAGCTTAGAGAATGGCTGGTTTGTCTGAGATTCAGGAGATCTACTGCAAACATGGTAAAAGTGGGTTACAAATGGGAGCCAGAGAGGTCAGAAGAGCATGCAGCGTAGGTGTCAGACAGGCAGTGATAAAAACATTTCCCTGAATGCTGGTCCTTACCCTGGATTCTTTGAGAGCAATCACTACAGTTCTTCTCCCTGCTCCGTGCCTCAGGACTAGCCCAAGCTTACTTCTACGTGTGATTGCACACTCATAAAGAGATCCCTTTCACATGACAAAATCTTCCAGAGGGCTCCTCTGTGCTCCTCGCTATTTCCCTGCCATTAAGGGCTCTAAAACTGCTGTTTCTATTTCCTTCAGAGGAAAATTTCCCCTAGGAGTAGAGAGGGACAAACTATGAGTTCCTGGCTTAGCTCCAGATCCTACATATACCTGCAACCTAGCAGCTAAGAAAATAACCTTCACTCTGCAAAGGGAGTATCAGAGCAGCAGTGTTACCCATGAGATTGGGAGCTTTCCCAGTTTCAGACAAAACCACTTCACCTCCTCCCTTCAAAGCAGGTTACCTCCATACAGAGCTTCCCACAGGACTGACACTAAACAATGTGCCCTGTGCTAATGCTTCTGACTAGCTTTGCTTTACTTTCTGTCTGAAGCATCAAGTATTCACCATGAGTGCTGAGCTACATATGGTGCAAGGTATACATTATTCCACTGGCAGCCATTACATGACACGGTAAGTAAAATAAAGTAACAGGTAGATATATTTTTCTTGTTAATCACAAAACTAATTTTCTATTAAAATGTATGAGGTGACAAAATCTCAAAAAATCTCAACAAACTCTTTAAAGCTATTACTAGAGGATAAAGCATTCCTCCGAAGTATTAATATTAACATCATTAAAAGAGTTTTATCAAGTGTGCCTTTATCTCCAGATTGCAAACAATAGCAGCCTGAAGGAGAGATATGCCCTTGAGTATTGTGGTATGAAAACCAACAGCAGTTTTAGAGCCACATAAAGTCTTCTTGTGGCTTCAAAATTAGGGAAAAAAAATTCTTGGAGCCACAATTAGAAGAAGTAATAGAGTAAATGAATCTATTTTTCATCACCTTGGGCTCTGAAAAGAAAACATTTGAGAATTATATTGATAAGAGAAAGAGCTAAGATATTCAAATGCATTTAATGTTGTTTTAATTGATTAAACTAGATCAGGAACATTTGAAAATGCATAAAAGAGCTGTTTCTGCATAAATATTCAAAATATATCCAGCTCAGAATAAAGGTGCTGCTTTGTACATATAAGTGATACAAGATGCCTTACCTTCTGTAAACCCGATAAGGTCTTGAAATACAGGAGATGAATGGTCTTGAGGGTGTAAGGTGCTTTTTTCAACAAGCCATTTGTGAACACCACAGAACTCTCTCCCTCCTTTGTACTTCTGTCAGTCCAGAACTTCCGAAAGTGAATCTGAATTAAAGCATGAAAAATTTTGGTTCTACTGAGTAAACAGTTACATTTGTTCAAAATTCTCATGGTGACAGTAAGTTATAGGTAAAGACTTCCTGAGATAAATTCATCTTTCCAGCGTATGATTTTCACAACAGGTCAATACCCTTTCAGCTCTCAGGATAAGGTCCCAGTGTTTGAAAATGCTAATAGTCTCAGACGTGCCAAGAGCACACCGTTTGGTATCCTTGTCCCTTAGAACCTCAAATATCCATGTAGAATAGTTCTCTATTGCCCACTCCTCATTCCCAGGTGCCAGTGGTCCTGCACTAGCTGTGTAGTGATTCTTTTCTAATTTGCTGGCACCTTGACGCTTGCTAATTTGCGATCAGACTTCTTATAAATCCCTACAGTGGATTATTTCAACAGATTTATGGAAGAGGTCTTGTGGGGACTAGGGGCTGGCTTGGGTGAGAGGACAGACGTAATCAAAAGCTAGGCCATTTGAAGGCCCATACTAGTGTCAGAATTCCCAATCTTTACAAGGTCCCTTTAAAATGTTTCTTTGTTTTGTGATCATAAACTCAAAATAGTCCCCTTTGCCACATCACTGTAACACTGCTTTGAGATGAGGAAAATACAAGAATATTGTACTGTAGATGTCTGTCTCCCAGCTGCATTGAGTGATGAGGCTCTCTCTTCCCTGTATGTTCATAAGAGGTAATTTCTTCTTGAGTCTCTCTATAAAAAACTCCTTACAGGGAGCCCACCATTAATCTTGAGCACAGTAAGTATTAGCCAACATGGTAAAAAGAACATTAAAAAAAATCTTGTCCCTAAGCTGCAGAAGCCTAAATAATGACAGTAATAGCATAATCTCACTCTCACACACAAAGTTGTTAACTGACAAAAATAGAGTTCATGCAAAACAGAGTACACAATCAGAGCAGAAAAGCACAACTTTCTCTACTAATTCCCAAATAAATAACACAAAATATATTGCTTTTAAGTGCTTCATTTATTTTAAAGAAACACTTCTAAAAGAAGTGTTCCAATGACAGACCAGGAAGAGCACTTTATAAAAGAAGATTAATTATATCCTGAAAGTTACAAGTGTCATTGAGTAAGAGGACTGCTGAATAAAATACCAATATACCATTCTACTCAGCCACCCATTTGGGCTAGGCCTGATCCTGAATTTCCAGCTGAGAACTGGAATTATTTAGCAATTATTTAGCTGAGCATAAATATTTAGAGACAGTTTCTGCTAACAAATCTTGCCTCAAGGAGCCAGGCCCATAACAATATTCTTGGCACTAGTTTTCCACACATAAATCAACCCCCTAACTTCACACCTTCCTTATTTCATTTTTACAATTTTGTAGAATACTCAGCCTGGTTTATTTATGTGGTGCTGCGTCTAGTGTTCTCTATACGATGGCTGTTATTACATCTAATTCTGGCTACAGTGCCACCATTGAAAGCAGCCATACAACATTAAAACAAGAGACAGGGGAAATAGGATTCTTAGAGAAGTGGTTAAAAAATAAAACATTCTTCTAGCTAGGGAAATCACAGACAAACAAAATATCTTCCTTCCCCTCGAGTTCTGCTACAGATCCTTGCCTTGCTTCCCCCCGTCCTATATATAGATAGAAACCAGTCAGTCAACTGATCGCCCTTGAGGGACCAGCAAAGCGTAGGAAGAAGCAAATGTAGTAATTTAGGTGTTCATCAAACACGTGGACAAGGAAGGCCTGGCTCTGGGTGGAGCAAGAAGTAAGCAGCTGTGGCCCGGTGGCTATCCCAGCCCTCTGAGATTTGCCTTTACAAGAGGAAAGCTCAGTGAAACCAGCTCAATGTTTGCAGCTCCAGATGAATCATGCTGCTAGGAAGTGAGAAGTCAAAAAATGTCTCTTGAGCCTGGATAAAGATTTCCTGCCTGAAGTGGCCCAAGGGAGCCTGACAGAGATGAAGGCGGAGTGTCAGCCTGGTGCAATGGGCCTGCTATCAGATTTTCTTCTTCTGACAAGAAACAGTTTTCTGAATAGCAAGTCCACAGTATTCCAAAGAAAATCAGGTGTTTGCCTCAACTTGGCTTGTTTTGCACTTTCTGGACACAAATTGACCATGTTAGAAGTTCACTATGTGAAGCTTGCCAGAGGTTGGCCTTTGACCATGAGTTGCTCAACTACAAGCAGGGAGCACTTGGCAGGTTCGAGACAACACCCTCTGCATACCTGTAAGCTACCCATTCATGATGAGGGAAAAGGCATTAACTTCCTCACCATCAAATAAAATCCCATTTTAAAAAATAACTCTTGCGTCCATCCCACTATAACACAGAGTATCAGAGAGAGAGAGAGCAGAACAGTCTCTAACTTGGCTCTTTTGCACGTGCTTTGTTGAAACAACTCTGTCTCACACTGCTGCAGCTTGGACCTTGTGGTTCCAGCACACTTTAATTCAATGGAAATGTGCCCCAACAAAGAGATTACCAGTTTTCAACTCTAAATGCAGAAAGGAAACTAGCAATAGCAGCACCACCACAGCTGAGTTCTCTATAGTTGGTAAATCATGGGAAAAACAATCCCCAATTTCACGTTAATTGTTTGGAAATCTCTACATCAAACATTTTGTTAAAATTTGAGAAAAAAATCAGCATAGCTCTTTTGTTGTTTTTGTTGTTGTTTTGCTTTAAAATGATTTGTTCTAAATACAGCTTAACATGCAGATGACTGGTTTGAGACCAGAGCATTTCTTTAAGACAAAAAAAAAACAAAAAAACAGGAGCAATGATTTGTATAGGGATGTCAGCAGAGAGGCTATTTAATAATAGAGGTACCTGAAAGATCACTCAGTGCTTGCACATGAGTAGGGAGAGTCAGGCCTTGGGGCAGTCCAGCATATTTTCTTCTATCACTCTGCTTTAGCAAGAGCACTTTTCAAACCAGAGTGGAATACTCCCTTGATGATAGTAAGGCGTTAGAGGATAAAGAAAAAAAAATAAAATAAAATAAAAAAATCTGAAGCTCCTCACAAAAGGATCAAATAAGCTAATGACTTGCTAGGATTTTTATTTTTTCCTTTGCTAGTGTGCAGTTCAGAAGGGAAAAGTCAATCCAAACACAGTTTCTTTAGAACCCTCTCTGCTGATATTGCACTTTGACATACACAGCCTGATATTGCTGTTTGTTTGTTTGTTTGTTTGGGTGGGGGGAGTAGGGGGTCGAGGATAATTTATTTGCAATTCAAACCCATATCTAATTATTGCCCAGTAACAACATTTCCTTTTTAACAGAGCAATTGCTTTCCATATTTTTGCTTTCCATTGAATTTCAGTGTTCTGGATCACTTGTCTTTATTGTTCTAACTGAGCTACTGTTTTTCCCCACACTGAATCCCTTTATGCAGTTTTTGCCTATGATTCCAGTTTCTCTATAGCCTATTGTAAATTTTTTGTATCTTCAGTCAGATTTGCAACTCCTTTTGACTTTGTATCGTCTGACCATGAATTACATTAGCATAGCATTTTATTCCTCTCCGAAATTTCATACCTAACACCAGTTCCTTTGCGTAGATAGCAAAGTAGTAGTTAAAATATAACTCTTCAACACACTGTAAAAGCCATCAGGATTTCCCTACTTCATAACTAGCAACTTTCTGGCTGATATTAACAGGTTCACCTAGGATGTAGGTTTAATCCATCCACAATTCTTTATGGAAATAAATAAATAAATAAATAAATAAATAAATCCTAGCTAAGGAATTAAGTAAAAGAAAATATTTTTTTTTCCTTCCTATCTTTTGGTCTGACTGTTGCCATATTCCTCAGCTCAACCTCTATGGCTAAATTTTTATGGTGGAATAGAAATGAAAACAAAGCCAATTGCACTGCAGTCTGTAGTGCTGAGTCACTTCTCTCCTCCCACTCCTTTCAGCTGTGCCTGTTCCAGAAAGATTGCTTCAAAATCAGCATCTGGGGGCTGGTAATTATGGGAGACATGGCAAAGGGACTTGGGGATAGGAGTTGTAGAGAAGTCTTTTTTAAGGGGGGAGGGGAGGTATTTTCTTTGCTTATTAAAGATTCTAAAATAAATTGAATATTCTTTTCAAGTAAAGTATTCTGGCCAAATTTTATCCCAATGTGTAGTATTTCAGTCATCTAGCAAGATGAGGAGGGATTGTAGGTTACTTAAATCCCAGGAGAGAAATGCCAAGAACAAAGTTACTGCATATGGGAAATATTTTTCAGAGGAATTGAACATAAAACAAATGATTTACTGGTGATCCTTAGCTTAAGTTGCTTTTAGTGCAAGCAGCCATATTGTATTAAGGGAGCTTTTGGTATGACTGTAAGACGGAACTTTATAACTGTGCTGAAATTGAACTGCATTTTAAATCTTTATGAGATAGTATTAAAGATTCACTGATATCAGAATATCTACCATCTGGGCTATTCTCTGGTAGTTGGGAAATGGCTATTTCTTGGAGCCTCCAGGTCTATTTTAACCTGCCATCAGATATAACACCTGTTCCCCAGACCATTTTGTAGCCACTAATGTCCTTTCGTACTCTCACGGTGTCACACAGGCAGAAGTGAATGAATTGCAGGCATTGTGTTCTCCTGAAATCTCAACATGCTCCTCAAACCTCCTCACTCCTCTCCAGCAGCAGATCTTATAGTTAACACAGCCAAATCTGCAATGCCCACACCCTCTTCAGAACATGTCCCATAAGTAACAAAGGTGTTTAGAAAAAAATACCTCTGATTAATAAAAATTTTCCTGCTCTGCCAGCCTGCCTGTAAACCAGTTGGTGACTTAAGCCAACTGTGCCTTGGCTGCCCATGGCATCCAATAATGTATGGCCCCAGTGTGGGTAAGGGGCCGTAATTCACTTGCAGGACTCTACCGATGTCAGACAGTGCCTGAACAGTTTATGAACAGCAGCAGAGCCTTGAGAGTGAATTACGGCCCTGCATTCACTCCTAGGACATCTGTTGTTGTTCAATACAGAGTATACTTTCTGTAAATTAAAAAAAAAAAAAAAAAAAAAAGCTATTTCTTCACCAGGTCTTCAGTTAAAAAAAAAAAATAAATTCTTTTTTTACTCTTTATTTAAAACCAAGCTGACCCACAAGAATCCTGAGGTTTCTCATGGTATTTTATTGCCAAACTCAACATTAGCAGTTTAGTTTTCTTGTTCAGGCCCATCTTTTCAAGATTAGGGTAGCCTTATAACACAGAAGAATGTATGGTTTCTCTTTCATGCTTACGTAAATTTAAATTTGACTCTACAAAGCCAAATTCTAAAGCAGCTTATAGCCATTGTTGTTTCGTGATTATCACTTACAATCAATTTTCTTGTATTTTGCTTAATCTGAATGCAAAAGCCCAATGTGATGTCGCTTTAATTATATTTCCATAGTAGGTCCTGTTATGCTGGGGCAAATCTGGAATAATCTGGTGCATTTTGTTTCCTTGCCAATAGAAGTGACTCAAATCCTTGGAGTTATTCCAGCTTTTCAGAATTTGGCCCAAAGAAGCTAGCTGCAGCATGTGACATCAAAGAGGCGTTTGTGAAAAACTTTGTTAAATGTTCTATTTACGAACGTTTCTGGCCATGTGTCATATTTTCTGTAGGTTTCCCCCTTCCTCCTATTTTATTACTAGGGACATTTGCCTGAAAACAGACTATTTGTTACTTAGCAAGTTCATTTGCTCCTGCTGCTTATTCCTCACTTGAAGTCACTCCTGTGATTGTGGCATCATAATTAGTTGCTCTGGAGATGATTATGATGTCACAGAGGACTGTGTGTTATATGGCTGCAAGTGATGAATAAGCAGCAGGAGCAGATGATCTCTCAAGCAATAAAGACCATGTCTTTATGAAAATATCCCTGGAAACAGAAAGGCTGAAATTATATATTGAAGCAGTGGAATATTTTCTAGTGTGTCAACACTTTCCATAAAATAGCAGTTTCTTTTTTTTCTTTTTTTTCTTCTTTTTTGGGGAGATGGAGGGTTACACATTTTTTATAAGCTATGTGTATGACTTTAAAATTACTTTTGAAATATTTGGCCTTCATTTGTCCTTAGTGAATTAGAAAAAGTGTGAAAGAGCTGTATCTATCCATAAAAGGATTATATATCTTACATAAAACAGCACATTCACTTCTGATGGTCGGTGACCCCCTTTCCAACCTCTCAGACATCACAAAAAGCAGCAGATAAAATGGGCACAGGCACATGACCTAAATCCCACCACTGTCCTGCTCCAGAAAGGAAGGTCTTTGCCAAAGTCATGTCCTGAAGGACGAGGGGATGGGACCCATATGCCCATTACCCTGTGCCCAAAGAGGAGGCTCCCTGCTTCCTTGCTCTCCATTGAGAAAACCGTCTTGCTACCAGGCAATACTAGGCATGTCAGTCCTCTCTCAAAATCTCTCTGCTGGCATGGTGCCCTCACCCTCATAGCTCTTCTTGGGTGTGCACTAGGTCAAGGAAATAGTTCATCTCTCTTCCTTTTAAACCTGTTTTATTCTCACTTCTCTCTTCTTGCCAGCTGCCTACAACAGGCAGGAGTTGCAAACAGGGAAGACTGAGTGCAGGTCACTTATGTAACAATAACTTACATAAGGCATAAAAAACAGAGAAATTTCTAAGAGGCATGGCTGAAGGTAGAATGCCTCCTTGCTCTCTTTTTATTCACTTGGTTTTGACCCACCTGCATGCCGCAGTTAGCCTCTCTAATCCTCTAAAACCCCTAGGTCTAATTGCCAGATAAGACCTTATCTCTATCCCACCTCCACAGCATTTCAGTCTTTCCAAATATCAAAGCTAATGAATTAAACATTCCTAA
The DNA here is from genome assembly GCA_023055505.1 of Callipepla californica brunnescens. Taxonomy (NCBI): domain Eukaryota; kingdom Metazoa; phylum Chordata; class Aves; order Galliformes; family Odontophoridae; genus Callipepla; species Callipepla californica. The sequence goes on from JALIRH010000064.1 coordinate 620,881, forward strand.
AAAAGGCTTTAATTTATTGTTTAATACATTCAGTGTTGCTCTTTTTATCTGATTGGCTAATCTAACTTAATCTAGTGGGACAAAAAAAATCTGCTTGGCGCCACAAAATACAAGAGAATGCTTTTCCCATTCTGACTACAAAGCTTGCTGTTTAATTGTACAAATATTTGTGGGTTTGGCTAAGGTGAGCACTAATTTGTTATTTTAGTAAAAGCTTCAAATAATTTAGAATGTACTGAGAAAATATTCATTGCCTTTTTGCAAACAGTGACATGTTAAATGTTTAAGAGAAACTACTATGCTACTGAAAGGACTTTGCAAGTAGACGCTTGCAAAAAGAAGTAAAAAAAAAGTGAAATTTTCAGTGGTTATTTTCTGGAATGTTGAAAAATACTGCCTGCAAGAACCTGCCTCGTGGGCAAACATTCCCACTGTGTCCTTAGTTATTTATTTTAATTAATGTTTGGGGCTTCCTTCACTTCTGATGAGGGTTTTTTTTTTTCTTGTTTTTGTTTTTCTTTTTTTTCAGAGGGCTTTGCCCTCCTAGGCTTCAAGATAAAAAAATGTCTGATGCTGCTAAAATATAAAGGCCGTGATTGAGGATCTGCATAGGCATGTCACCAGACAAATGAGGACCCTCTGAATTCAGATAAATACCCCTTGCCTCTGAAGAGGCAAACTTCAATAAATCTCAGGTTCATCCTGATTATAGACTACACCGCAAGTGATCATTTACAGCAACTCTTGGTGAGATCAATAGCTGTGTGCAAGCAAAGTTTCCCTGGAACTGTTCTCATTGCTGGACAGAATAGACTCAGTAGCAGTCAGTGCTGAAGAGCGATGTTAGTACCGGGAAACTTCAGGGCTGTGACACGCTGAGTGAGCCTGTCCTCCCACTTGCTTGCATCAAGTCATGGAGCTGCAACCCATCTGCCAGAATGCTTTTTGGCAGCCACAAGGGAACTCTGGGGAATTCTTCCTGAAGCGTTTAAACACTGGCATGAACTCCAGCCTCAGAAATGTAGGGAAACCCATGGTTTGGGTGCACCAGGAGAACTCTTTTTCCCCAATACGATAAGCACAAGGACTGATGCAGCTGAACATGTATTGCAAATGGGAGAAGGAAACTAAAAATAGAAAGAAAGGAACTGGATATTAATAATCCCCCATAGCTAACTACCAGCCTCCAGAGCTTGCTGGCAGTTGTCCAAAGCTTCCTCAGCCAGAACAAGTGATAGCATGGGTGACAAGTCACTGCTCCCCTCCTCCGGCCTCATGGAGGTGCAACGTTTTCACAGCTGTCATGGCTTTGGGTCTTGATCCCATTGCTTCCCCTACTGTGGCAGCTCACCTTATTTGCTAACATTGTTCTCACCACAAAATCCTGCTAGCTGACATCCTTTGGAGTCCATGGCTACTAGCACGTCCCCAACTAGACATTCACCCTAGAAAATGTGATTCTCTGCATACTGCTTTAACTAACGTGAGCTTTGTTTCAGGGCTCCCCTTACCACCTGACACCTCAACACGTGTGGAGCATCAAGCTGTGGTGGCAGCTCCTCTAAGGGATGCTTAGCCAAGTGAAGTTGTCCAAGTTTTTCATGGAGCAGCAACTACCTTTGCTGTCTTGTGAGTTCTCACAGAAATAACTTGCCTGAAGATTAAATACATTGTCCCTTCCTTTTCCAGTCTCCAAGAAATGCTGAAAGAGTGCTCCCACCCGCAGGGCCTCAGGGCTTTCTCTGAAGATCTGTGCCAGGAGCTGCTGCTTTCCTGCAGGCCTCAGGCCCCACCTTTCCATAGCTGCTGTTCTGTCAGTTCGTTTGCTTTCTTTTGTCAGAAACAGATTAAATATGTTTCTTTCTTGAGGGAAAAAAAAAAAAAAAATGCTAGGATTGTCAGAAACTGTTGCCACTCCAGGGGCACATTGTGTCTTACCTCTGTCAGCCATATTCAGAAGGAAGCATAGGAATAGGTTGCTTGCTGGCTGGGGGAAACAACTGAAAATGCATGAAGTGGATGTTTCTAGTCTCTCTGTTCAGTTCTGGTAGAAGAGTCCATGCATTGCTTTCTGGACTTACAACCCAGCTCAGCAGTGAAATATTTAGTTAAGTGAGGGCTGGTCACCAAATTGTTAAAACATACGAGTTTCACCTAGCTAAAAAGGACCAAGAGAAACTGCTGGTGGATAAAGAAGCAAAAGAGCAGTTGAGAACAAGAAACTTACTCTCAGATGTAACACAGACACAGCTCAAACCATCTCAAGCATTCAAACTTCCCCTTGATTGATCCAGTTCAGCTAATGCCTATAACGTGGATTAGCTACTACACAGAACTGACAGAACAGGACCACCAGCTTCACAACTAGAGCCATAATCTTCACCTTTAGTCACTCCTAGCTAATCACCTACGTGCTTTGAGACTTGATGTAACCTACAGGTGTGTGGGTGTGCCTGAAAACCCCTTGCAAATGCTACTGACCCAGGATGGCAGCAAGGATGATTGCTGCCCTTTATGCAGTTCCCCACACAAATGTCCAGATGGCTTTGAAATCTGTCTGTTTGTTGACTAGTACTCAGCATGGCAGGATGTACAACCTTAAATGAATACCCTCCCTTCAAGATAAGTGTTTTTCTTGCATCAAGAAAAACAGCAAAACTAGGAGAAAGCAGGTCCCATCGATCCCCACATTGGTATTTTACCTCCCAGAGGACTTTGTAGCTGCTGGGACTGTGGGAGTGTTGTCTTTCTTTCAGAGAGCTCTCTGATGAGGAATTCAGTACTGTAGCTGAGGCAAGGCACGAGACACGTGGTTGGGATGTAAAAAAGTGAAAAATAGGGCCTGAAGAACGTCTGTGATGAAGCTCCTCCTTCAGCAAAATGGGAAGTGTTAAAGCTCTGAATATCAATCAGCACTTCCCACAGGCAGTGGGATTCACTGGCAGGATCCGCCAGTGTCTCTGAGACATCAAATCCTTTCCTTAAATTAAAATTGTGACCAACTAGAGGCAGAGAAAATTACTAAGGTAATAAAAAATGAGTGACATTACTCTTTTAAAACAAATCTACAAAGGGAAATTCACTGCCGGATGCACAAAAACTCCATCAGTTCTGTATTTTAAAAGAAACGCTCCCCCAAACTATTTGCAAATCACAGAAAATAGTTAAAATGCACCAGAGTTCAAGTTCACATTTTAATAATAATAATAGTGTACGGTACAATAATAATAATTTTAAAACAATAATAATAAACATCTATTGCTTTATTACAATTACAGATGGTCTCAGAATGAATGTCATTAAAAACATATGTAAAAACCAGTTTTTGCTGCAACTATTTATGTACTTAGCTTCTCTGAAGGAAATCAGCAGAGCGAAGGAACAGGAAAAAAAAAGCAAATCAAAATAATAAAAAGAGTATTTTTAAGGCATGTTATAAAACTCTTGACATTCAATTGTAAGGGCAGTCTCACCCAGAAAGATGACAGCAATTAGCTTCCTGCAAAGAACAAGGGAAAAGCAACGTTTTTCTTCTGCAGTTCAAAATACTAGTAGTAATTTTCATTCTTTCCTATTCTCTGCCCTCAAGAAGCTACGATTAAGATACCAGTGTGCACTAGCAGTTACAATGTGAAGGTACATGAATATCCAGTCTTGGACAACACTAGTGGATCAGTCCAAAGCCTCACGGTTCTTTGAATTAATGACATTTCCAGTAATGCTTTTACCTGTGCTTCACCTGGATACCTGTGTTCTCACTCTGGACCAAACTGGATCTCCTTAAAGCCTTTAAAGGATGTGTGTAGATGCTGCTGGGGAGCCCTCAGAGATGCTCAGACAGAGCAATGGATTGCAAAGTTACTGGTAGATTGGTCTTTCAACTTACAGTTCAGAAAAAGAGGTGTGAAAGCATCTACACAAGCTGCTGTAGTAGTGCATCTTAAAGTCCTTTCTGTAGCTTGTGTACTTGGAAGAGTTTGTATTTATGTCCATGATGCTTGGTGAGAAAAGCAGTAGATACCATGGAGTAACATAGTTTTCACAGCCAAATGAATGGTGACTTCATTCTGTCTGGTCTTCTCATGCTAGCAGCAAGGAGTCTCATTCCTTTTTTCCTCCTGTTCCTCCTTCAATTTTTAATTTTCAGATAATCCCCAAGGTAGAGTTAGGAGAGACTTGTTTCTGCATCTTGTCCATTTTCCTTCTGTGGAAAGGTTGCTGCTTGTGGAGTTTGTGTTTTCCCTAAGCAACAGGTTGGATACTATATGTGGAAAAGAGTTGAGCAATTATCATTGAGACGGTAATGAGAGCAGAAGGGATGCATGGAAAAGCAAATGATGCAGTATTTCAGGCCCATAAACAGCTCTTTAACATCAGTTATATTTTATCTTATTTCTGATACAAACTAGTCACAAGTGAAAACCAGAGAACACCAACAGATATGGATCATCTGGAACTTCACAGGAGAAGCATGTCTTGAAAGCAAGGTCATTAATAAGATGAATTTCCCAATTTGTAGCCCATCACTTTTTACATATGCAAAACTACAAACATTTCTCTTGGGAAACTATTCTACATCTCAGTACAGTCAGAAAGATTTTTCTTTTTTTTTCAAATATTCAGCCTCAATTTTCCATTTCCTATAATTATCCCAGGATTCTTAGCTATACCCTAATTATACCCTAGGTATATAATTAATACCCAAGGTATTAGCCTAAAATAATTCTCTCCTTCCTTGCCGTCTGCACCCATCTAATTCTCCAGGGAAGAAAAGCTGTTAATAAAATAGATGAACTGTTGTCATTCTTTTTCTCAAAGCTTTAATAGAAAAAAAAAAAAAAAAAAAAAGAAGAAGAAAAAAAATGGATAGCTGAAGGGAAATTAGAAATCCTTACTCATTCTTGCTTTTCTCTTTTACACAACTCTTAGCTTTTCCCCTAGGTTCATGCTAGTTGTAGGTCTCTCCCACTTCTCACTGTCCTCAATACAAGCGTCAATGAACTCACTCTACTGTTTACAAATAGGTTTCCAAAATACATTGTGAAAAATAACATTTACCCAGTGGACTACATTCCGATGGAGATACTACTCAGAAGTCAGAGAGAATAGTATGAACCTCCCGTTTCTGCATTCTGGATCTCAAGGGGATGTGAGTGAATAATGTCTTTTTCCTTCTCAGTGTGCTAAAGTCAAACACGAGGAGTCACTTTTCTTCTGGAAAAGCCTTTTGCCCCTCTCTTGTCAGCCAGGAGTTATCTGCAGGTATAAATAGGGAGGACTGGCAATACATACTGGAATAGTGACCTGTGAAAGCAGAGGGATGAAAGCCTCCCTTGTTCTTCTCTTTGTCACTTGATCAATCAGCTCTGCAAGATATGACATTTACACATTGATAAGTTCCCAGAACAGCTTGTGAAACAATCATTCACTTTTGACCACTCTGAATTATATCTTATCTGTACCAGGCCGCATAGTCTATGAAACATGTAACTTAAAATAATGGTAATGGTAATTTGAAACTGGCAAGTGCAATGTTACAAAAGGTTAAATTTAAATTTCCCTGGGGTCAAAGGTATTTAAGGATAATCTAGGCAGTGGTTTGAAATACAGCATAGTTAGCTACCAGATGAAAATAATTTTTCTTGCAGCAATTACCATGGTAGTCCCAGAAGGGGTTTGTTATGTTAAAACGGCATTGAGACTCCAGAAATGTTCGCAGGCAGGCATTTTAGGCTGCTTTGGAGGGCCTGCTGTTTGCTTTTGTTGGCAAGCCTGACCTATATGTTTATTTTATTCCTTCCTTACTTCACATGGTGAATTTTGTTCTCTGCATGTATGAGAGGATTACAAGCAAGAGATGTTAAAGTTTCTGTTTACCTACAAGGCATGTACAAACAGAGGGCCTGATCCAAACCCTGTTATCTTCATTGTAAAGTTGAGTCAGCATCTCAGAAAAACGTAGCTGCAGTTTTCAAGGTGCCAAAGTACAGATACCTTTTCTTCAAACAGCAAGTTTGAAAATTCAAAAAATATTCTTTATCAGAAAGGAGATGAATATCTCTGTCCCTTCTTTAATTTCCTTCTAGATGGTGAACGTGTTTATTTTTAAGGGGAGCTTTTTTTTGACAGAACTTGAGTATTAAAATTATAAATCAACAAAGGTTACGCATTAGCTTTGGCTGGAGACCAGTTTCCCCTGGAAGCATCCATGAAGCCATTCTTTCAGCAATTCAAAGCTGTGCAAGACAATTCTCTGGCCTGCTCACCCTACTGTGGTGTGTACTGCTCAGAATTTGTTTATTTTTGTGAACTTTAAGTATGCAAAATAACATCAGTATTTCATTTGCCAAGAAAGGAAGAGAGAGAAGACCACAGAGAGAAGGGGCCAGCCCAAAATGCAGGGTGGAAGGGAAAGCAAACTCTATTGTACATACTGCATTCAGCATGGAAATAAGACTTGGTGCACGGGAGACTTGGCCACAGTCGTCTCCAGGGAGTCAGCAATAGGTAAACAGAGAAGCAGCCTTTGTGTAACACACGAACACATCCTGTAAAGAGCATATATAAATGGTGACTCTCTCTAAAAAAAATGTTACTTAGCATGCTAAGCAAACAAACAAGCAGCTGAAGGCATGTAAATTAGATGAATGACTTGGGTATAGGAGACAGGAACCTCATAAGTCAAATGATTCCCAGCTTCCAGAAGGATTTGCATATAGCGTATGGAGGGACCTTCTGCAGATGCAGGTTTGCTAGCTGGGTGTGTGCCTGGAGAGCTGTGTCTTTGTGGGACTGACAGATTGGAAGAACAAATTAATGGACTAAAAATAAGATGGAATATAATCTATTTTCAAAACTCCAAAATGCAAAAGCCTAGATACAATATTTCCATTTTCTTGTCCGTTTGTTGGTTGGGCATTTCTAATGAAGCATCTCTTTTTCCGAGATCAGATACAGCAATCAGCTGATACGTTATACATGGGGTATCTGTGAAAGGCTGATGACTTCTGTGGTTCAGACACTGTCATGGGACGCAGACACTCCATCATTCTTTGCTTCTGTTACTGATCTATAAAACAAACAACACAATCTCAAGTTGCCTGTGGGGTCTGCAGAGTACAAATTGCCCCTAATGGCTGACAGCACATTGCCTACCACACTAGACAGTGTGTCCTGTCTGCTATGTGACTTCATTTCGCAGACAAAAATAATAACTTTCAGGAGGAGGGCTCTTTCACTGTACTTTTCATTTCACAGTGTACTGAGTGGTACTCTGTTGATGCTGAGTCAAAAACACACACATTTCTTCCATATTCATTACTATGCTATTTGGAAGGCTCAAGGACGTGAAGCGAACTTTAAGCTGTGAAGATGTTAACAGAATGTATACATGGAAATCAGTGTTTTTGTCTCCATCTGTTTCTTTGCTCTCAAAAAAACCACAAGTGCCTCTATAGCACAGTCAGTACAAGTAACAACTTCTGGGACCAGTGGGCAGACATTTTTCACATCCTTTTTTCAACCACACTGCCAGTATTGAAACCTTGTAACTGCCATTTGTAAGGCACTTTTATTTTATCACATAAAGATAAAATTGTTTCAGCCCACTGCCCAGCACTTGCCACCATGACTACTGATCTGAAGCAAAGCTCTCAAGCATACAGAAATCTGGGGAGGGAGCCTGAAAACTGAAACAAACGCTGAGCAGATTAAATTAGAGTTTGAACAAAACCTACAGAGCTAGACAGTATGTCCCTGATCATTTGCTCTTTCATGGCCTCTTTTGAAAGTCAGGACTGGTAATACAGCTTCTGTGTGCATGGGAAAGGAGGGAGGAAGGGCAGAGGAAGTGTACAGCTATTTCAGATGACATTGTTATGTCAACCACATGAACTGGTAACCTCAAGGTTTCTGCTTTCTGTAAATCAGTGCCTGCTATGAAGAAAATTCCGTGTTTGAAAACTTACTTACTGCTGCCCATTTTTCTTATGGGATGTTCTTCAGCCTGGAAACAATGCTCTTTAAATGGGTGACTCTTTCTCCTCTTTCTGAGCTGGTCTGTATCGCTGAGGAGGTCCTTCAGATATCTGAGGGCATATTCTCATCACGGTGCTGAGATGTTGCCTATTTGAGCTATCTGCTAACCTGCACTGCACTGCCTCCACCATGCAGAAGGTCTGATAAGAGTGGAAAATGAAGTTTCGTCTGGAGCAGGTCTATATTTTTTTACATACATCATCACAAGTTAGGGTAGCCTCACACTTGTTCTAAGTTGTCAGAAAACCCATCAGAGATCAAACCTGTGGAGTTAAATTAGCAGTGATATCATTTCTGTTCACCTCTGTTCTGCTGAGGTGGCACTCACAAGGTGAACAGAGGAGCCAGGAGTGGACGTGCAGTTTATTATCAGACAAAGTAGATGAAGAACAGTTTATAACTTATCAAGTGGCTTCTGCACAATCCTTTGATCTGTGTTACCCACTCTATTGTTAACACCTGTGCAATACTCAATAAAACACTCCCACAAGCCCTGTTTGGTATCTCCAACGTGCAGTCTTTTATATTTCCTGTTGATGATGCAGTACATAACTCATTTAGAGGGGCATGTGAAGTGTTCATGAATGACAAATTACGATTTAGTTCAAACATCCCTGATGGGGTCTTGGTGCATTTACCAGGTTTATAGATCTGTTTCCTGGGAATGTACCTTATAAAGTTGCATTTGTGGGTTGTTTATTCAATGAACAAAGTGATCCATTATGTTTTTGTCACTGTTTTAGACATGAATGGCGGGTAGGGAAATAATTGCAGTAAATAGCTCTTCTTTCCGATTTTCACAAGAGTGAAAGTTGAAGAACAGCAAATGGAATAATCTGTTCAGGGTTGCAAGCTGATGCAAAAAATAAAAAAATAAAAAATATACATACTCAAGTGCATTTAATTCTCTTCTTCTTCTGTCTTGGGAATTAGAAAAAATAATATAAAAATTCTGAAAATCTTCAGTTGATAAAATGTTGAATGGGAAAATGGGACACAAAATGTTAAATGTAGAAAATGTAGTTTTATTTTTTCCAGGGGTTGTGAATGGAAGAGGAGAGGAAATATTACAAACACACTTTATTTCCCACATTCTTTCTTCCAGAATCTCTGGACTTTCTGTTTCTGGCCAGTATGAAAGATGGTATGACTGGTTTAGTGTTTCCAGCCCAGAGGGCAAAGAGTACTCCTGGCAGTCTCATAAAAGCATCCTGCTCTTGATAAATTTCTATCACTATTTGGAAGACCAGATAGGTTTCAGTAATGTGCCTCTGGCTTTCAAAAACATAAAAATCTTTTGATTTTTCTCTGTTACTAAAAAGATTTTTGCCCATGATTCCAAACACCAGACTCATGGAAGAGTAAGGTGAGAAACTAAACAATTTAGCTAGCAATATCTCCATTTGTGTTGGTTTGTGGGGTTTTTGTTGTTTCTTTTACCCCAAAATTTCAATGTTATATTATGCATCTCTGTTAGAACAAAGATTTTGTATTTTCAGTCACAGTAAAGCTATTTAGTAATTCTTTAAACTGAATCAAGCAAACAAATAAGGACAGTGTTTATTCAAAGTTCTTTGTCCCTCATTGAGGCCAACGGGCTCAAGAAGGATGAGAAATGAATATGTCTTTAATTTCAAAAGATGAATAGTTAATACATTAAGTCCAAGAGAATCTAAGGACAGATAACAACTCTGAAATATCTTTCAACATTCTATGTACACCGTCATTTCAGAAATTTCTGTATGTGGATCAATCTTACATGGAGAGCCATAAAGAGTTGAAAATCATTTGCAAAGTCATTTCCTCAGGAAAAACAGTTGAAGGAAAACTGTCAGGGTTTCCTCCTGCTCCAGTCAAGAGTAAACACTTAATCTGAATTCTGCAGGAATGTGTGCCCCTGTATGCAGACAACATAGGCTACAACAGTAGTAGGATCTCTCTAAAGGCTGCTTATTTCACATCTTTCCCTTGCTTCAGGCTTGACAGCAAACACCAGCCATTTTCCTTACTTCCCCTCCCAGTACAGTCACAAAATATTCATTGATGTGGGTGAAGACTTGTGTCAGGAGGCAATGTGTTCGTTCCCTCTGCCATGGGGAGTTGTTCAGCAAAGTTGTTAGTCTCTGGTATCTTAACTGATTCTTTTCCCTCTGTATTAAAGAAGCATCCAGAATAGCTTACAAGATGCTTAGGGTAAGACCTTTCCCATTTGGAGCATAATCATGCCTGGCTCAGGCAAATTCAATGGATTTAATGTGTTAAAAAAGAAACTTCCTTTTTTCTGAGCTCACACTCTCTTAAAACAGATTGATCAATAGAGCAACATAGTGAGAGCGAAGACCTGTTTTCAAAGAGGAAAATATCTTGTGAATAAGGCACTGGCCTGAAAATCAAGAAAATGTCTTTGCTTATCACATGTTTGCTGACAGAGAATCCTTGCAAAATGCTGGATTTCCAAGAACAGATTGCTGAACTCCTACTTTCATCTCGGGAAAACTGCAGCCAATAAATCATAAAACCAGAATTACAGAGACTTTGTTTTGGGGTAAAATCAAAACTAGAATTAAACATTCCACTTTCAGGAGATAAATCTCTAATCTGGGACTATTGGGCCAGTAATCTGCAGCCAATAAATAAAATTCACCACTAAAAATGAAGTGAAAATTTTCTGGCCCCATTGACTCCCAGATTTTCTCCCTTTGGTGCACTGTTCCCACAGGGCCTCAAATTCAGACAGGGCTACAGTCGGACTGTTCCCTGATTCTGTTTATTCTCCTCTGAGCTCCAGACCTTTCAGAACATGGTCAGAATGAAATCTTAAGAACCTTATCCTGAAGCTACTGATGAAATTCACAGGGCTCAGAGCACAACTCTCATTCCAAACAATACTGAAAGGAAGCATTCTGAAATGCTATATGCTTCAAACTCTTTCTGTCTCTTGTTGCACAGAAAGGTGAAGGACGGTAACATTGAGAAGACAAAGGACATACAAGCCTGTATTTACATAATTTGCTATTTACATAATTTGGAATTTGAATTTGATCTATATGCGGCCAGGAATGAATTTTTTCTCTGTGTGAGCTTTGTAGAGACTTGGGAGGAATTTTGCTTTCTCTGACAATATGTATAGCTTCTTCCAGAGGTATTTTCTTTTAACAAATGTACTTAGAATCGCCTAGTGCACTAGTGATGTCCCTGTCCTCTCCTGCTCTCCCCCTGTGGCACATCCCAATTTTGTTTATGCTGCTTTTAAATAAGTGTGGAGGATATAGGCAAAGACTTTGCAGCTTGTGATACGTATAATGGACGTTTTGTGACCACCCTCCAGACAAAATGTCTCCCATAGGTTCCTGTGACTACAGGGAAATTATGTCCAATGTTCGCATGCAGCCTTTAAAAAGAAATTTTGAAATTTAAATATTACTTTGTTTTCCATAATTGCAGCAAACAGCTGTGATCAACATTCAAGTAGATCAAAGAAAAAGATCTTCCAGTTGTAACATTTTTCCTAAGAAGTTAAATAGCCATGACAAATTTCAGATATGTTCTACTCTTTTCCTCTATACTAGAATTCATTCCATGCTGCATCTTTTTAACTTACTCGATCAATTTAGACACATTGTGTTTTGCAAGAGATTTAGTGTTTGTTTGCTTCATTCTTCTAACTCAGACTCATTCATTTCTGGACAGAGCTTCTTCCCTCAGAGAAGGAGGAGGTGTGAGCTTTTTGTAGCAGGGGTCTCTCAGGCTTCCTTTGATGATTGATTCAGACATTTAAAATTACACAGGAAAAAAATCCAAACCTTTAACTGTTCCTCTTAATAAATAAAAATGGTCTGTTCCCACGTCTGCGAGAAGTCTGTTTTCAATGGTCTTCATTTTGAGCTTTGTGTTTTCTGTGTTCCAATCTGTCTCACAAACATGGAGCTCAGGGTGATGATGCACTATAAAATGCTCACTTCTGGGGAAATTAAGGATAGGTGCCGCTGATGAGAGTTGTGTGAAATCCAAAAATCGTTCCTGCTGTGGAGAGATCGCTTAATATCCTACTAAATTATACTTCTGTCTCTGAGTACAAGTATTAGAGGTGATTCTTAAAGATATTTGGAGGCTAACGTTTATGTGTAAGGCAAACAGATTGCATTTGTAACATTTAACACACAATAACAATAATAAAACACACTGACGTGGGTTTTCTGTGTAAACAGTCTCTTCTGAAGATAGAGCCAGTGAAATGTTTTGAGAACTTTGACATTTATAGCTGTATTTATAATCTCTTTTGGATCATTTCCTCATGGAATCACATGTTTGTATATTTTAAATTCTCTAGAGAAATAAAAACGTTTAAACAAAATAATGATGTGATAGGCATTTTATGAAGGCATGTTCAACATGCACTCATGTAGAAGCAAGGCTGGATTTGCTCTGAAGTAAGTGAGTGGGAGGCTTGGAGGGGGGGATCAAGGAGAGAGCCTCTTTACTGTAATTATTAAAAAGAGGAAAAAAGCAAGCACACCCAGGCCTGTACAGAAGATGGGACTCTTGGAGTCTGGTAAGTAACATGCCTATTGTTGCAATCAGTTTACCAATATTTAAAGGAAAGGAGGAGTAAGATACACTCACACCCACATGCTTACATACAACAGGTTGAGTAAATGAACACACACACACACACTTATCATGGTCAATTAGTATTCGTACATAATTCAAGGTAGATAGTCTTTCTACTGCTGATAAATAGATGAGCAGACTGCTTTTTCCTAAACATGATTCTCATTCCACTGCATTTGAATAGATTTTTGCTGCATAATGGTTGCACAGGTAAAACTTGGCTACATGGTAAGATCATCACTGATGTCTCTCAACCCACTTGAAGAAAATAAGTCCTTGCAGTGGGAGATGGAGAAACTGTTCTCCTAAACTCAGGAAAAAGCACCGTGATGCCGTTCCCAGTGTTGCCCTGTACGGCTATTTCTTCACAATCCTGACCTTCGTCACCTGCCAAATCTGGTGAAGGGGATTGAGCTACATGTTCCAAGAGTAACCACGCATCTCAGATATTCCAAAGTGATAAAAAATTGTATAAGCACGGAGAAACAAGTCCATTTTTAAACTTAACCAAACACTTGCCCAGAATGTTTTACAATGCTCAGTTTAGCTTTCTCTTCAATTTTTTCATATTCAAACAGTATCACAAGTGTGTCAGGAGTGTTTCTAAAAAGAAAAGAAGATACAAAGAGCTTGTGAGCCCTGAAAAATTCTTTCTGTGTCAGCCTCAAAATTCTCACCAAGGCTATGTAAGAAGCTTGCTAGAACAGCACCAGATGCTCAAGTGTCTTCACTAGTTGGAAAATGATGGCAATTCAAGAGCTGCACATGGCTCTTGACGAAGTTGGTGGAAAGATCTCCACCAATATAAAGTCACTGGATGAAACCCCAACTTGTTTAACTAAGATTACATGTCTATCAACTAAATATGAAAAGCAGATACATTAGAAAGCAGAAGATATTCCAGAAGGAGCAGTGAGACTTTTAATTCTAAGAGGTGCTCCTATAACAACAACCTTTACTTCAGAGGATTTCATAACACTATAACACTTGAAAAGACACAGCAATTTGCAGCTCCTCTCTATAAAATGTAGAACTCAATTGTTCTTTTTACAAAATGCTGATTTTCCTCTGGTTCCTAGCAGCAAATATGTATTTTGTTCTGTGGTATATTTTGAAACCTAGGAAAATCTCAGATAGTAGAGTAATAGTGCATGATCTGTAGGACAAAAGCTGCCATTATTTAGCATATTACTACCTGTAAATGTGCCTTAAAGTGTAAGATTTTCTTTAATCCCAGTTTGTGCATGAAGAGTAATTGTCAATAAGATGTAGTTCAATGGATAGAATGATTTAAGCAGAGATCTCTAGGGAATGAAAGAGAAAGCAGACCGAAATGTCTAGCATATAAAGCTCATGTAAATAAAGCACTGACCTTTACTTCTGACACTGTCTCAAGTCCAGCTTTCTCTCTAAAGTGGAACCAGACAAAGGCTGTTGGGGAGGTTTATTCCCCTGGGACCTGTGTTAGGACCATCAGACATCTCAAGGGAAATAATGTGAAAGGTCACAACACAGTTGCAGACTATATTTTAGATGTGGAAGGGTCTCAGAACTTCGTGTTTATGGAGTCCTCTGACTGACTGAAAAGTATCTTTTGTTTTTCTGACCTCTTAGCATGTTCTCATCTTGGCTCCAGAGCATTCAAAAACTGCAGAATTCTGTACTAAGCCAGTATGAAAAAGAAGATGTCTTTTGACTGTTACTTGTCATCTATATCCTGCAAAGTACTTTTTGCGTCCTGTAAACTGAAAGTATGTTCATCTCCTAAGTTACTCTGCTGTCCAACTACAGATGTTTAGTTATGAAAGTTCCCAGGTCCTCTTTAGAAAATAGATCCAGTCCACTGGAGTTTTATAAGAGGTAGAAAAGTTGTAGAAGTGTAATGAGGATAGGTAGATGTGGAACCCTTTCTAGGTTCAAAACAAATAAATAAAAACAGACAAACAACCAATCATATGACTCATGGAGACCATAATAGGTTTGGCATTTTAAGATGGCATGCCACATACTTTAAAGAAACCTTCATGCACTGCTGTCTACTAAAAGTTTTACACTTTCCTTTTCCTTCTATATATCACATTCCTTTATCCCTCTGTATGCATTTGCTTTCCTACCACACTATCTTCCACTGTCTTCATGTTCTTATACACTTCTGCTTATTTGTTTATCCGCAACCAAGGATCTTCCACAACGATTTTCACATTTTTTGGCAGGGAACATGGAGTTAGCTAAAAGAAGACGAGTTCATTTGGTTTTCTTCTGGCTGAAGCTATGCATGCTGAGTGACATGGAGTTCAAAAGCCGCAAATACTTTCAGTATACCACAAAACTGTATGCAGGTTTTATTAGAGATGTAAAATGTCTCAGGACTACAAACTCAATTCTCTAACCCCATCACAAACCAGAAGAGAATACCCCAACCTTTTTTAACTAGAATATAACTACTCAAGTGTATCATAAATGACTGAACAAAATGAATCAATAAGAAAGAGAGGATTTCATTTATGGATAGAAAGAACTAATCGGTAGTAATATGATTGTTCTCTGTAGAAAATGGGTAAGGTATAGAGTGCTGCCATTGAGACGTAAGCAGCATTAGTCACTGTCAATAATCTCAGAGAGTTCTAGTCATTGTGATGAAGCTTTATAAATCTTTGTCATGTCTTCAGAGCAATAGACACCCAAATCTACTTACATTCCAGGTAACATATTAACATAAATAGCCAAGTAGTAAATAGGATATCTGACAATTTCCTTTAAAAAATGGGGCTTAGATTATTAGATGATATTTTGCTATATAATCTCTCATTTTTTTCTTCAGTGATCAGTGCATACAGGAAAGACAAGCAGATTTTGTAGATATTCATGACATTAAAAACAGATTGAACAATCAAAATATACCTCTTCTAAATATCTTTAATATCTTCTAAATGCCTCTCATATATTAGAGATGTTTCTCACCTGAATTTATGCTCAATATATTCTTAGAGAAATGTGTTGTATCCTGGCTGATCATTCTCTAATGAGTCTATTCTGGGTCTGATCCTCTTCAGTTGTCAACTGACACAAACTTATTGACTTCAAATAATTTCACACTAAATAACATTTTGGACCTTTCTTACCCAAGGCACGGGCACAATTTTTTCTTTTACATTCCACACCTATTATGTTCAGTGTCTAGAAACCAATGCCCAAGATGTATAGGAAAATAACTCTTCATGTCTGGTCTAAGCTATTTTTGAGCCATCTTGCAGAGAGTTATGATTCGATCCCAATTAGTAACAGTCACAAGTGCTGTAAAAATCCACCTACAGTGTCAGTACAGGATTGAGAGTGGCCTTTGTTGTACACTGACATGTTGAATCTCTAATATTATCTCTTTCTCTCCCCTCTCTACAGCTCAGTCTTTCGAGGCAATGCTACCCACATTTAAACATCATGAAATGTCATCAATGGAGTACTTCCCACTATGAAAAGAAGATGAGATTGTGAGTCAATATATTCTTTTCAGTCTATAGCCAGTGTCTGGCTCCATCTGTCATGGACACACAGTTCATATCTCTAAGTCCATTTTAGCTTTAAAATATGATTTTAACAGAAGCTCCCAGAGACAAAAGGATTTGACCCATTGCCCCAGAATTCTTGGGATAAAGGGTTATACACACCCATTGATGAAGAATCCTGAGCTAAGGAAAATAAATCTAGGTAGACATTGTGATTGTCATTTTGAAGAAAGAGAGAGAGAGAGAGAGAGAGAGAGAGAGAGAGAAAGAAAGAAAGAAAGAAAGAAAGAAAGAGAGAGAGAGAGAGAGAGAGAGAGAGAGAGAGAGAGAGAGAGAGAGAGAGAAAGAAAGAAAGAAAGAAAGAAAGAAAGAAAGAAAGAAAGAAAGAAAGAAAGAAAGAAAGAAAGAAAGAAAGAAAGAAAGAAAGAAAGAAAGAACAACAGAAACATTTTCTTCAATATGACCTTTTAATTTATGAGGACAGTGTACAAGGAAATAAGTGATTCAAGACTTAAATAAGATGCAGTGATAAATGCCATATTAACTGTGTGGATGTAACATATGTAAATATGTGCATAAAGAAAAGAGGCAGAGAGATAAAGGGAGTGTTTGTACAGTCGTACTTATGCCCAAAAGTAATTACCATGTGGCCTGCACTCTGGGCTGGAGGACAAAAATAATCATGTATTTTTCCATAAGAATAATAAGGTAATTACTATGTAAACACTATGTTGCTACATGACAATTATTGCAGGCCAGTTGTGCTCACCCTATTCATATTGACTACTGCTACCAGGTGAACAGGCCCCCACTCCTTGATATCAAAATGACTATTTGGACGCTGTGTACTGTGTATGAGTAAAGGTGACTGCCTTGTGTAATTAAATGGTCAATGAGCAATTACTATGTAAGTACAGTATAATGGAACCTTGCAAAAGAATCTCTGAGCAGAGGAACAAACGTTTAAAAACTGCATTATTGTAGTCAACCTGTCCTGCTTCTGTTGTCAGTGACAAGATACCCTTGGAAGTATTTTTTAATGCACTTTCTGCGCCTCTTTTAAAGAATGTTTGGGTTAAAGTTTGAAGTAATAACAAAATCACAGAAGCCAGAGATGCATGAGAATCTGTATGCTCCTCTCTTCTTCCATCTGCCCACCAAGTAATACTGTGTTGGCAGAGTAGCCTCAGAGCAGAAGGGAGCCCTGAGCCAGGAGTGGGAAGAATGCTAGCTGACAAGATGGGTGGCATGCAAAATTGTGGGTTCTAGCTGTAATCTTTCCAGATACCCCATTGGTAATCTGTTCAAAGTACACCACACCGCAGTACCCTAGACACAAGATCAGAATAGGTTTGTTTTCATTATGTCAGCAATGCTTTGAGTGTAAAATTCATTGCTTATTTATCAAGCATTCAGAAGCTGCAGGGTCGACAATCTCATCCACAGCAAGATTCTTGCTTCACTTTAAAGAGTCTTGTATATGTTCATTTGAGCTTTCCCACATCTTTGATAAATACAGTGCCTCTGTTCTCATCTGAATGCTTTTGAGGATCCCAAAATACTGCCCAAATGTTAATGATCTTGGTGATGCTGCTCCTGCACTTATTAAAATCGATACCAACACATTCTTTGATGTTAGTAACACAGTCATGCCACAGGCTTTATAATGTACCAAGGAGGAAGGTATATATTTCATACATTTGCCAGTTGAAAAAAAAACCAAAACAACAACATGGTTTTACTCAAGAGTGACAGGAGACAACCTTGAGTTTAAGATCAGGCTCCAGCAAAACTTTGCAAATAGACTGCTTGAAAATCAATGATGTTGGTACCAAGCAAGAGGAAGGGCTATTGGTGACATTCCTGAGCCACCATATCCTACTCCCTGCACTGAAACATGTAACTATGGTTAGTTGTTTGAGCAGATAAAATTAAGATGAACAATAAAAAGGCCAAAAACCTCTTAGCATAGAACAGAGACATTGCAGTGTCTAATTACCAAACTGTCCTGAAAGGTGTTTGTGTTTTCTGAAGCATTCTGTCACAAGACCATCAACAGTCTCATTATAAATGTAGCCCACCAGCATCTAATTGGTATTCCAATATCTCTGAGCTGTGACCTAGAAAGAAAGAGAAGAAGAGAAAAAAGTAGTACAAAAAAATCTTGTCCAAGAACGGTAGGGCAAATGTCTGTTCCTATACTGTACAAACATAAACAGCTCTTTCTCAACTGCGATTTAATGTTGCTATACCTTCGATTGCAATTACATTGAATCACATTGCAACAAATCTTTGTAATGCCAATCCCATCTTTCCACCTCATTGACAGCTCTGGAGATGCATCTGAAATTCATAGTAGCCTCATAGCCTATGGCAAGAGAAATCCATGCTGCTAAAATTTTATTTTAGAATTCAAGCTGGTTTCTCTCAGTCTAGGATGCTCTGGTTTTAATCTTTTGCTGCCTAGCACAGTGTATCAAAATAACCAGCCAATATTGTTAAACTGTCAGGGGTCTTTGCTGCCACTGAATTTTACCAGTATAAATAAATACTGTAACTTAAGGAAAAAAGAATCCCTCAGGACAGAATTTTAACATTAATAGAATTAAGAGAAGAAAGAAAATGTGTATAAACTTCGGCTCAATGACAGCATTCTCCTTTTCTTTTTTTCCTTTTTTTGGTACAGAAAGAAAAGGCTTGAGTGGAATATTCAGGCTGATTTACTGCTCAGGCTGATAGGGACTCCAGGCTGGATCCCAAAATTTGAACAACGTTCAAAGGGAGAGATATTTAAAAATCCCAGAAAAAGAGATATTTCCAAATTAATGGCATTGCCCAAATGCCTTGGCTCCTTGCACCCCACCAGGAAGGTTTATTATTTTCTGGTAAAATGTTGCTTGAATGGGGAGTGGTAGTCAGTGATGCGTCAGTGCTGCTCTTTGAAGACATTAAAAAGCTGAATGCACAACAAAGAACAGATGTTCCAGCATGCTTTATTTATGCACCCATCAGCAATCTTCCAATGACCACAAAACACAAGCTTTTTTTTTCCTTTTTACTCCTCACAATATTATTTTCTGATCAACTCGCACTCTATTTTTCTCTAGCTGAAGTCTTCCGTGAATTGGTGTGTGTCTCTGCATGCATGCATTTGTGCGAAAGTGTGTGCCTGTGCGTGCGTGTGCCTGTGCATGAGCGTGTGTGTGTGTGTGTGCTGAAAGTCTGCTTCCATCAAAAGCAGGCTTCTATTGAACTGTCGAACAGGTGTGGATTCTGCAATTAGATCACATTTCAGAGAGAGAGAGACACTGAGGGTAATAATGGCGGTGAATTCTTCATAGTCAGATGCAGCACCATAGCGACCAGTAACAATGAAGAATAATAGGTATTAGTATTAGGGTGATTATTTTTAGTTTATAGAATCATTTGATTGAATACTGCCATAAGGCACCGTTAACGTGTGCACAGCGCTTGCCAGCTGTAGAGCAAACTTGTTTTACTGGCACTTATCTGAAATTCTCATCTCTCCCCCACCCTCTCCGCTCACAATTGGAATGAAAGTAGCGATTAGGAAGTGAGATGTAATGCAGATTAAATGTTATGATGGACTAAGATCCTGATAGGTTATTAAAACTCTCTTGCATTTGGTGTTTTAAAGGCATAGTGTTTGCATATTTTTCAACCGATCTACATCTTTCACAGATAAAACAAAGGGAACGTTTTAAAAATCTGTTCATAACCAGGAGGCTGTTTAATAGTGAGCTTCTGAATTTATGACCTTCCTGTGCGTGTTTTACACCTGCGTGTTGTAAATATATATTAAGTGTGGAACAACTGTGTTACCAGTGGATCTGATTTAAGCAGAGCTAAGGCCTCTGCACCGCAGTGGGCCAGATTCTCAGCTGGTGTAAACTGGCATCTCTCCACAGAACTCAGAGGTGCTACATAAAGTTGCACCAACAGAGGATCCACAGCGAGGGGAGAATGACAGCCTTAATTTGGAAATTCCCTGCATCTGTTGGTATAAATCAGAGGCCTAACATTATTGTCACATAATATTCTGGTGTAGCAGAGGTGCTGTGAATTTTTAAACATGAGAGAACTGTTGATCTATTGTTCCTTTCCCACCCTCCTCCCTCCCTTCCTTCTTTCAGCTGGCAGTATAAGCACTACAGCACTGGGCTGTTTTCTCTATAGCCACAGAACTTGGTTCTTTCAAACCCTTGTAAGAAAAATAACTCTTATTATGATGTCACCTGATATCATAAATACGCCGTCATTCCCTCTGCAATAATAATTGCTATTAACAACAGTAATAGAAGTAGCAGGATTTGATAGTAGCAGTATTTGATCATCTCCAAAAAGCATACTAATGGCTTCATCACAGAGGTGAATGTTGTAATCTATTTTTGTAGGTTAAGTAAATAAAGACTAAGTCTCACTCAAAGACTTAGCATGCACTATGTAAATACTGAATTTCAATTTCAATTCCCTTTGTGTTGTTAATTATAATTATTTCTCAAAAAATCATTAAAAACTACTTTTCAAAATATCTTCCATGTTAGATCATCGTTGTTATATTTGCATTTGATCCAATGAAACAAGCACAGCATTATTACTTTTTCCTTGATGTTATGACACTGTCTATGCAGATGTTGCAAAACTAACTTTCCCGTATGATT
Organism: Callipepla californica brunnescens; assembly: GCA_023055505.1. Taxonomy (NCBI): domain Eukaryota; kingdom Metazoa; phylum Chordata; class Aves; order Galliformes; family Odontophoridae; genus Callipepla; species Callipepla californica. The sequence goes on from JALIRH010000064.1 coordinate 641,714, forward strand.
CTGAATTGCAAGCATACTGTGCATTGACATACTGTTCCATTTATTCATCTGATTGAATACTGCCACAAGGCACAGCTAACGTATGTTAACAGTGCACAGTATGCATAGCCTAGATTTCTTACTTCACAAAAATGCTGGCAAATGAAACAGTGGGTGCAAACTAAGAATCACGTGCTGAATTTTGGCAAAGGTTGTCGTAAAAACACCTCCAAAAGTTGTATCCTGTGATGTAAATCTCAGTATGCCTTGTACAAGTCACAAAAACAGCAACAGGAATCTGTAGTCTATGTATGCATACATAGTGTGCACTGACACTGTAATAAAACCACTATTGAATATAATATTTCACGTCTTAGTTTCTTTCCATACATTCATTTTTTTCTGCTATTCTTATCTCTGGTTTGTTGGTTGTTTCTTTTTTAGTGTTGGAGTTGATGGTTTGAAAGGCACAGCACTATTTCCACTGCATTTTTCCCTTTATATTCCTCAAAAATATGCCACAGTAATTTAATATGCTTTAAAATTTCAGTACTGACGAGGAGTTGCATGCCATTTTTTAGCCCACTAAACAAAAGGCTTACTGAGTCACACATAGCCTATTGAAAAAGGAAATGCAGATGCCTGCTAATTTATCTTCTCATATAAAGTCCGTTTACCAAGCCATACAAGGATTGCCCCTGTATCTTTGTAGTACTGCAACCAGAACAGATGCTGTCACTCAGGGGGGACATGTGACCATTAGAGACCCTTCCTTGGGGAGCTCCTTACCGTGCCGTCCTCCACTTCTGTAATTAAAACTAACAAGAGTGATATACAAAGGAAAATAAGAAAACACAAGGAGAGAAACCTGCACAATACAGCTTGCAGCAAGCTGGATAAAGCAACTTGAGGAAACATTCCAGTACATTTCTGCTAGGCAGAAGAAAGACAGATTTCTATGGAGGTTATCAGTGAGGAGAAAAAATATTACACAGAAAAGACAGACGACTCATTACATGTCCACAACTACCCATATATTTAGTTTAAACTCAACGAATAGTTTAATCCATAAAAAGATCTGGAAATAGATGATGAAGACAGAACTCTTATGGCACACCATTTTAAAAAGCAATGTTACGACATTCTACTTAGGAACAAATTGTTTTGAAATGTAGCAAATGAGTATTTTAATGGGGAAAAAAAAAAACACCAAAAGCCACAAAACATTCAGAAATTTTACCTTGAATTAAAATTAGGCTTTTTTATTATTGTTATTTTGCAATTCATGAAAAAGGGAAAGAAAGAAACATTTTTACCCTTGGATTTGCAAATCAACCACTGAAAATTTGTCTATTTACCTTGAATGTTACTTAACAATATATGCTTGTTGTATCACAAAGGCTCTCAGAAATGCCCAACTCCTACATCTCTTTGAACAAGTGGTAATGACTTCAACTGAGAAAGCAGAGTAGGAGTGCAAGCACTGAGGAGCATGAGAAGACAAATTACTACTTTTCCTTGCTAGGTTTAAGAAAAGTCCTGTGTGCTTTGCTATAGTGATTAAGTTGACCTTCTGCAGCATCTAAACCAAGACCAACAACATGCTTCTGAAACCTGAAGTTCTTCTTAGCTAAATCTTTAGTTTTCACCTTATTTTGTCAGGCTCTCCTTGAGATTTGGCAGGCACACAGTGGTTTGAGATTAGTAGGAAGTACTCTTGTGTAATTATATTTTATACAGGATGTGATATTTCCCTACCAGGATCAGGACATCTAACCCAGCTATGATCATGTAGACCTTTTGCCTACTGCGTTTTTTTTATCACACTCTGATACGTGAAAGCAGATGAATGAGCTTGTAAAGAGCTCACATGAACACTCAGGTCATTAAGAAAGGGCTGTAACATCTTCAGGGGCACTGCAATTATGCAAGCCAAATGAATAAAACTTCTCTGATATGGAGGATGATGGCTGAAATATAAATACGGGGATGTCTGGCAGGTTGATTGTATCACCCTCCCACAAATCCACTGTGGCAAATAGCATGTGCTTACAGTGGTAGAAGCAACCAGAGGATGGTAGGAAGCATATCCTATGCCACATGCTGCTGCTCAAAATGCTATCCCAGGCCTTGAAAATTAAGTTTTGTCATGTCTTGACACCCCAGAAAGAACTGGGTCAGATAATCAGATTCATTTTTGAAGCAACCTCATAAACACCTGAGCCAAAGAACATGGCAGCGAGTGAGTATATCACATTCCCTATCATGCACCATTTTCTGGAAAAAATGAACTATACAATGGTCTGTTAAAGACTACAGTGAGAGTAATGATTGCTTGGACATTCAGAAACTGGGATGCACATTCAGCAAAAGCCAGCAGATTAGTCAACACCTGAGGATCTGCCAGTCTATCTGATCCTGCCCAATCAAACTTCTTATGTACTGTGGAAAGGATAAAGTTCTAGTGGCACACATAAAGAATGTGCTGGATAAGACAGTCTGGGTTTTTGCTGCCTTTTACAAAGGCAAATTCATCTGTGGTACTGCTTTTCTTCATGGACCTGGGTGCACTTAGTGGGTAATGCAGAAAGATGGAAACATCCAGAGTCTCACAGGGATTTGATGTTGGGTGAGAACAGCCAATAATTTGAGTGTATGATGTTAATTGCTACATAATACTGCATATCATGTTTACTAAAGTTGTTATATGCCTCGTTAACAACATTATAGTAAGAAATCACCCAGATGAAAGAAGAACAAATCTTGATGGAACCAGAGCTATCTTCAGCATGCAGCAGTCCAACACTGTGCATCAGTCCTCTTGACCTGAAGGACTGTTACGACAGCTGGAGCCCAAAGTAATGGACTAAATGAACACCACAGGTGATTTTACAGGGATAGCCAACAGACTAAGGGAATGATATGTGTGTGCATGTATGAATAGGCAAGGTAGGTGATGGTATGTAATTAGGATGTATGGGAAATTGTGAGACACAGGTATGATGTATAAGATATGGAACAGAGTAGTTCAGCTGGAACAGAGGTTTTTTTTTTTTTTATCTTCAGAGTGTCTAGTACAAGGTATGCTTTGGTTTTAGGAGAAAGAGTGTTGGAGAGGAGAGGAGAGGAGAGGAGAGGAGAGGAGAGGAGAGGAGAGGAGAGGAGAGGAGAGGAGAGGAGAGGAGAGGAGAGGAGAGGAGAGGAGAGGAGAGGAGAGGAGAGGAGAGGAGAGGAGAGGAGAGGAGAGGAGAGGAGAGGAGAGGAGAGGAGAGGAGAGGAGAGGAGAGGAGAGGAGAGGAGAGGAGAGGAGAGGAGAGGAGAGAAAAAGGTGTCTTGGCACCACTATTCTAGAAGCAGAGGTATTTATTTACTGTTTAGCTTTTTTCTTTTCTATATATATATATATATATCTTAGTGGGTATGTATGGAAATAGAAAACAGGCTGCCATGATGCTTTTTCTTGATGGAAAATAGCATTGTTTGATAAGCCTCATTGCCTTGTTGGTGCTTAGAAAATTAATTCCTTCTAACTCACAAATGAGTTGACCTTTGGCTGAACCAGACTGCTGTCATTTTGGGAGATCATTTTTCATTTATTTCAGGCCAAATTCTACCATCTTTATTTCTGCTATGAGTCCCTTATATTTCATGCCGTCCCATAAACAAACAAACAAACAACTCTACTTAATGTGAACAATTGGACCTTCTTGTTTATATTTAGAGGAAGCGGTAGATTAGATGCTAAGCACTTTCTTTCTTTTTCTAAAACAGAACTGTGCACTGTAGACCTACTAGCCCTTTATCTAACATCTCCAGAAGTATTTGATGCTTCTAAGAACATAAAAAAATGTGCTCCGTGCCCCAAAACACTTGTGTTTTCAACTGAATACATAGTGTTAGAGGCAAATATCAAGGAACAGCACTGGGTCACAGATGTGTAACTACACAGTTACTTTTTTTGTGTGTGTGCTTCTGCTCCTAGTTGGGCAAAACATATACCTGAAAGAATACTTCAGGAAACAGAAACATAGGAAAGTAAGACTGGAAGTAACAATTCATGGTGAAAACGATGATGTTGAGAGAAAATGATGATGATATCCACCACAGAGGGAAGAATATGCTGTGAAGTCAGATAAAAGAAGTTTGGCTGTCTGAAGTCAGACGTGTTGACTAAACATACTTAAAATGAGCTTGAGATGGAACGGCAGTGAAATACCTGATAAACATACAATACCAACCACCTGGCACTTTAAAAACCTTCCATAATTACCTCTATTTCACACTAGTAATAAAAGAAGTCGAAATTTTCTGTATTATTTAGGCTTTTGATGTATCTTTTTTGAAAACATGTAACACCCAAAAAGCCCTGCCATTACCACATCATTTGAGAAGCAGCTTCTAGCACCACCCCACATTGTTTTCACTGCTTGCATTATTAATGCAATTACCCTCTAACTTCTGCCTCATGAATCACATGAACCCGACCGCTTGACAATAAGAGCAATAATCCTGACTTGTCACCATTTCACCATCACCACTACAAACATAGGTATCATATTCCTGGCTGCTATTCAGGACAGTCCAGTATAGTGTATGTATATGTTGCATCAATAATGATAGAGAAAGTTGGAATCAATAAATCCATTACAGGAAGACAGCAAGAAGGGAATTGCCACGATTCGACATTTAATGTTCCTTCATCATGCTTTTTTCCCATTCATGATCACTAAAGTTGAATACATGTGAACACAGCTACAAAGGAAGGCCTGTAGGCTCCATGCAACAGATGCATTCTGACTTAGCACGTGCATTTTTATTTATTTATTTATTTATTAACAACAAGAGCTACACATGAAGTTTATCAAGGATGCAGAAATGTAGATCTGCTAAATTTGAGAATACCATCAACGGATTCTACAGAATTTCTATATAGATTTCATAAGACTTTTTTTGCAGAAAAAAAGTCAAGATACTTAAACTGAGACCCTGAGGCTATAGGCCATTTTTTAGTCTGGATCAAAAAAGTATGTAAAATTTCATTTCCCACTGAGAGACACCATGAGTTTTGGAAAGCCAAAAATCTAGTCAAATAATACACACAAATTTTGAAGATGCTTAGGATGAAGTTTTTGCTATCTATCTCCTGAGGATGGAGCATCCTTTATGTCAGCTGATGCTGGTTTATTCCATCCCCAGGCTCAGTCCTCTGTCACTTACGGGATGAAATAGTAGGTCATCCATATCAAGTTCCAAATTTTATTTATTCAGGAGCAGTTAGGTTTTATGATTTAAAGCTCTTAATGGGTGCTGGAAATTTCTGCAGAAGAAAAATGATTGATGAGCAGTAAGGAAATGTATTGCTTTATAGGCAATTTAGTTTTTTTGTGGAGAAGGTTTCAAATTATTAATATAATCCCCAACATGTAAAAATGGGGTTCAAAGTCAAGATATATGATAGCCAGAGGTGTACAAATGGGAATACACTGACAGCTTTGTCCACTAGAAATCATGCAGTGTATTTTTTACAGTGTAAGTCTCCAAAAGTAAACAGTACCAAAGAGCTATTTTTGAGGTGTTTGTTCAAAAAGAAACAAGAGAAATAAAATAAATAAAATAAAGGACAAAATAAAGAGAGAAAGAGGGAATGAAAGAGAGAGAAAGGGAGAAAGAAGGCAGTAACACAGGGAGAGCAGCAAGAAAGGAGGAAAAAGAAACAAGTGGGAAGGGAAGGAAGGGAAGGGAAGGGAAGGGAAGGGAAGGGAAGGGAAGGGAAGGGAAGGGAAGGGAAGGGAAGGGAAGGGAAGGGAAGGGAAGGGAAGGGAAGGGAAGGGAAGGGAAGGGAAGGGAAGGGAAGGGAAGGGAAGGGAAGGGAAGGGAAGGGAAGGGAAGGGAAGGGAAGGGAAGGGAAGAAGAGTAATGAAAATAAAAAAAAATGATGGTGGGGTTTCCCCATCTCTTCCTTCTCTCCTCCCCCTAGCCAGATAAACTGGCAGGTGCAGTATTACTCTGCAGATGGACCAGGAGTGGCACACATACAGTTATACATGCCTGGCACATTCATATTTCCTGCTTTATATCACATGCCAGCTAACCGGGTAGTAGCCAGATTTGAGAGGACGTCCCCAACAGTTGTTGTGCGTGAATAGAAACCAGTCTACTGGCAGTACACTATTAACCCTTCTCCAAAAATAGACTGTACACTTTAGCCAGGGCAGTAATTCTCATTTTTCTCCACTCTTTCACTATCACTCTTTGTTTCTCTTCCCTTCTTTTTCATAATGATAGTGGACATTATACTGAATGGGGTACATGGGCACAAGTGGTTCTGCAGCACTGTCCAGCTCCAAATATTGCAACAATTTCCCACCATTCTTCCAAGTCTCCCTAGTCCTTTGAGCTGGAGATGGAGAAGACAAAACATGTGTAAAGAAAGGAATGGTGAGTGAGACTCCGATTATCGTTCGAAATGGCAGTTGCATTTTAAGTGAAAACTAACTATCCAATAAATAAATAAAAAGATCTATGCTTTCATGGGAAAGACTCAAATTTTCTCATATACTAACTCATGAATGACATTTATCGGCCTTTTGGCATCTAAGGATGCAGATACTCGGTACAATTTACAGAACCGTACACAATTAGACTGGAACTTAAAGTCAACATCAACGTGAATTAGCCAGACTTATAAAATCTTCTGTATCTAGAAACATAAGTCTTTTGTTAAATCTGGTCTGGCATAATTGTAAAAGTGCTTATATCTCTTGAAATCTTCTTCAGCACTTCATAATTTCTCATTCATTTCAGGGGGAAATAGGTACTGCTGTGTGAGTCTGGAAAAATAAAGTCAAAATGGTGGACTAGAGGCTTCTAACAAGGGAACTTGAAAGGCAATGTAACAATCTCTCTGGTAAGTTCTCCCTCAAGCAGAAGCCCTCAATAGGAAAGCAGCAGACCAGCTCTCAGAGTTTCTCCATCTCCTATTGGAAGGTGTAAGAAGAAGGTGAATCCAGAAGGATTGCTCACAGGCATATCAAAGAGTACTCAGATGCTTTTATTTGACACACATTCTTGGGACAGATGAGATCAGATGGTAGGAGAAAATTTAAGGGAATATCCCACTAATGAAATCTTCAGTAAATATCAAAGCAGGAGAGATTCAGCTCAATAAATAAATAAATAAGTTAATAACCAATATAGAAGTAAAAAAAAAAAAAAAAAAAAAAAAGTTTGAATGTGGCAATAAAACAACAGAAGAAAACAACATTGGGTTCCTTTAAATCCTGACATTTACCACACCATGGGATTTACTTTTACTGCAGTATTTAAAGGATTTCCTACTCTTAGACCTGGGAATACAGCAAATAGCACAGTAAATTTAACTACTATGAGCAGTAAATGTCAAGATTTTAATGGTGCATACTGTATGCCAGTTGGTTATACAGTCACCTGTATGTGTTAACATATAAGGCCCGATTCTGCTCTCAGTTATACCTGTATAAACCAGGAGTAAGTGCATTTAACTTAGTTCCTACCACACAAAACCTTTGTGAAAACAGAACCCAGTTCTGTATCCAAAATCCAGATTGGGAAAAAAGCATTAGTCTAAACCTTGATTACTTCCGTCAGTTCTTTCTAGGCAAAATAAAAATATCCACACTGAAATCAAAGGGCTGGGAAAGATCGCTGGTATACAGCTGCTGGTTTCCAATGCAGTAGGGCATTCATGTGGGCAGAAATTGGCCTTCACTGTTTTTGCTTTTATTTGCCTTGCGGATCATTATGGAGTTAATGCTCTTTCTGTCAAGAGTAAGACTTCCCCTCTGATATACCATCAATTAGGATATAACAAAAAAAGGAATGAACTTATGTATTCAGAGAACTTTATTTTCCTCTTTAAGCTCTTAGTCATATAACACCACAAACAGCATTTTCATGCTTTAGATAAACTCCTTAACTCTGTCCCACTGATCCTGACTATAAAGTAGAGGAAAGCCATTGAGGTATGCATTCATGAACCTAGACACTGGGTACCACTGAGTAAGGCTACACTTGTGGAAAAAAATTGTTCTTAAGTCTGCTTCATAGAGCAAAACCATACCGAATGACAGCTCTACGAAGGGAAATAAACTTTTCTTAAATGAAAAGGGCTTTTATCAAAAACATTATCTGGAGTCAATACCATAAACAAGCCCACTGCAACTGAGTCTCAGAGATGCCACACAAAGCCATTAGCCCCTGCCTGCAGCTCTCCCAGCATATAACACGTTCTTCTACCCTGCAGCCTCCCAAGCCAACAACCAGCAGCACACAGTACCTGCAAGGTTGTTTTGTTTGTTTGTTTTTTGAGAAAATTCACTACAGCAAATGTCCAGTCACACCATAAGCTACAAACTTGAAAGTCGTTTTGAACTATCTCAAACTTCTAAAATATACTGCGGCTTTCTCAGAATTGTATATTTTCTGATGTTAAAAAGTAGATGTTAAATACAATCATGAGATTTTATTCTAAGAAAAGTATTCCAAAGTTTTGGTATTTCTAACCACATTTTTTCAGATGTACGCCAGTCCTATTACCCAACAGAGGTTATTTCAGATCCTTCTATTTTCAGTCTGCCACACACTAAGTACCCATCATTTTATGACACATAGTTACGTGGACTAAGATAATGGTAATTATATCTCATACTTCAAAGCAATTACCCACCGAGGTGAGGAAGGGCTCCTTCTTCTTCATTCCACAATAGAGTATTTGCAACATGGAGTTATTCACCTTTCTGAGATGCATTAGCTATTGGTCAGAGTCAGAAGCAAGATACTAGATTTAACGGATTAAAGGTCTGATCCATTATCACACATCTTATAATTATCCAGAAGCATAAGTCTTTACAGTAATTAATCAGTGAAAGATTAGTGAGTATTCCCAGTGGGAAGATACTAAGTCTGAGAAATAAGTGCAGTTTGGTGATGTCCTTAATTAGATATTGACTCATTATCCAGAACATTTGTTTTGGACACAATGGTCATGCATTAAAAAAAAAAAATCATACTTGCTTGCAGTCCTTAAACAATATAGGGTAATTATTTAGTCATTTACATATGAAATCTATAGATTCTGTACTAGGAGATTCTGTTTTCAGCTTCTCCCTGTAGAAACAGATGTACATTTGTCACCACTCTGAATGCAGTTACAAAATGGAGGGCGTGAGTGTGAGCAAGGCAGCAGTTCTGCCACCCTGTGTTCCCCAGAAGATAACCAGTTTAGAGAAAACAGGTCTTCAGTCCTGTTACAAGCTCCAAACACATCTAACAGTGCATGAATGGCTGTGGAGCCTCAGTGCCCAACTAAGGAAACCACAGAAACCCTGGAAGAAATGATGGACATGTAAAAACTAGGAAAAATAATTTTGTCAGTTTCAGCTTCTGTACATTAATTACTTGTAATGCCACATGAAGATGCCATGGGTTTTGTTTCCTCTAACTGTCCTAGCATTCAGTAGCTGCTCCCTGTGGAGCAACTTGGTTCTTGCATTTTGAGCCCAACAGAACTGCAAACGGCAGAACTGGGAGACCTGCAAGACTTGAGGTTACTGAAAGGAGGTGGGATCACCTCACTACTAGCTCCTTGGACACTAGCCTACTGCAGAACTACTTCACTGGACTAGTTCAGTTTTCATTTTCCCACACTCCAGGGATAAACAGTCATTCCTGCCTATGCACAAATTCAGAGCACTTAGTTTTTTGCTCCAACAGAGTGTGTCTATGAGATATTAGTTCTGTCTATCCACACAGTAAGCATCTCTTCCATCAAAATAAAGATGCTCAGTCTTTTCTACAAACACCCTCCATGATATTACTGTTATTTGGGGTTTTGTGCTAGGCAACAGGAAAGGAAACAAGTTTTCATAAGATTTCACAGTCCCTAAGGAAATAGAAAGATAGAAGTGCGTCTCCAAACTCCTCTACTGCTCAACTCATTCAAAGAAACAGGACAGCAGTGTGATGAGGTTTATGAAAGGCCTCCTCAGCTCTTTAGGCACCTCCTCTCAAACCTGACATTGTGTCCTTTGTATCAGTGGCACCATTGCATGTTTCCTATTCTCCAAATAACTTCTCACTTTTCCCTCAACTACCTCCTTTGAGGAAAATTCCTTACATTCCTTTTTCTCACCAGTCATCTCATCTCTCTCCCCCCTCCCCCAATCTCCCCCTCCCAACAAGAGCTGTGAGCTTACCAGAATAGGGCATATGCAGCATTCTCTAAATACATTATAAACATGTTTAATAATAATCTTTCTCAACCCTTGATCTTTCCTGGATGAATCCCACTTAATCCTCACTGAGATTTTTATGAATGGTTTTTTCTTACCCTTCAAGGCAACATCTTTCTGCTAATATTTTTGCCAGCAACTAAGTGGGAGATAGACTGTGGCTGCTAAAAATAAAGAATAAAATACAAAAAAACACTAATTACTCAGATCAAAACAAAATCTGGAGAAGTGAGTCATAACTCAAAAGAAGGGGAAGAACGTCTTGCTTTTTACTGGGAAAGGGAAAAAAAACTATTGAGAATTAAATTCTGCTTCTAATAGGAGATAACCGTCATCTTTAAGTTAACCATAGTAGATCATACCACAGATAATATTTCTAGACTATAAGTAAGAGATGAAGGTTGTTAGTAAAAAACACAGGAGTTGCAAGGCAAAAAATCCAGACAGCTTGATCTTTACAAATGAAAGAGATGAAGTTGCTGCAGTACTAAATAAAAAGATATAATCAAAGCAAAAACATAAACTACTTCTCACTATGCAAAGCCAATAAGATAGTACGACAGTTAGAAGGTTGTCTACATGTACACTGTACCAGTTACAAATTATTACACACCAAATAACTTGTAAATATATCTCTCTTTGGGTTCTCGTTTTAAGGAAAAATTCACTAACACACAAACTATATATAAATATTTCCAGATCCATCTTTGATGCAACTACACTGCAGTATTTAGAACAAAGTCTTTTATGCATTATTTAGTGTTTCAACTGTGGAAAGATACTTCCATAATATAGTAACTTAGATGTCTGAGATAATTCTCATGGGTCAAGTTCACAGATGATGTGACGAATGATGTAAGATATATATGAGACTTGCCATATCTTACTCCTTCTAGTTCTCTTAAATACAAATAAACCCTTTCTAATTTACCAATTGTTGAATTAACAATCCTTTAAGATGTCTGCATGCATGTGTACATTTTCTGCTATTATCAAAGAATGCACATAGCTTTGAGTCTGGATAAAGATGGTATTGGATGACTTAAATGTTGAAAAATGATTGAAACTTGTTCATTAAATTGTTAGTCAAAGCAATTTATAATTAAAAACCAAATTCTACTTATTAGCTACTTAGGGGTTTATAAAAAGGAGAATTTCAGAGATTTCAGGCAATTCTTTGAGATCAGCCTAGCAAGAAAAAAAAGCCCAGCAATACATAAATTGTTGGAGAGCAGGATAACCACAGGCTAAACTTAGCATAAAGCAGCCATGCACATCAAAGCTTAGCAAGGACTATGTACTGTTCATGGGTCCTTAACACAAGCCATTACTAGAGACTTGCATGTTTTATTTGCTGAAGGTTTGTCTTCTATGCACTCAGGGCTTTAAATTGTATCATTATAAATGTTTACTCCTTCTCTAATGTACTATCAAATTGCACTAATTTTCATAATAAAACTTTTGCCTCTGATATAAATAGTTTATTCTTGAAAATAACAAAAAATATGAAGAATTAAACATTGTGTTTTGTTGTTTTGGGTTTTTTTTCTTAGTTTATATACAATGGGAAAGATTGAGGGAACAATAAATTTTGAAAAGCCTGTGCTCCTACAACACATCTTACAATTTTTGAAAATAGTTTTTGATTCCATCAGGTAAGCATGCAATCTGTATTTAAAACTAATTTGGGGAGTAATTCCAAATTAGTAGTTTAAATGTCAGCCTCATAAGACTGCCCTGCTGTTGAAAAGGAAGACTTCAGTCTTAAAGCCCTATCTCTTAAGCTCTTCTGGAGAAGACAGTTCTGTAGTGAAGAACCTCCAATGCTGCTCCATTGAACAGGGTTCATTCCTGGCAAAAGCATGGTCAAAATCAAAGTCTGAGTCTACAGTCAGGCTGAACCAATGGAAAAGGGTATAAAAACACAGTTTTTAGAAGAAAAGGCTAACTTCTAAGAAAATAACTATTTAAGTGTGTTTTGAAAGAGAAGGAAAGATAATGAGCACTGGGGGGGTCACATGGAAGGCAACTGTATGGGATATATTCTCCCACGCATCAGTGGTACATCTGAACAGTTGTTTTATTAAACTATATTATGAACTCTGTGATCATAATAGCAGCTGCTATTTGTATCCCAGTAGACTAATATGCTCTATTTTCCCTATTAAGGCACTTTTGGGACAGTTTTGGAGGGTGGGGGAGAAACTGCAGTACAAAGATGTGCCAGAATTTCACATTTTAAGCAATATGCTACCAAATACTTCAAAATGAAAATTCTCAATTATTTTGTAGGTCTTTTTCATATTACAAGCAGCTTCCACAAGATGGGATAGATTCCTGTCTATATAATTCAATAGTCTCAGTAAAAGCTCTCTTTTCAAAAAAGTAAATGGGAAAGGTATGTATAAGTATATATACTCATGAGCACACCAGAGACTGGAGGTTCTTCCAAGAAAGTACTGATCTGGGGGGAAAAAAATGAATTAGCGCGGTAAAGAAAAAGGAGGCCATAGCTGCCATTTGCACCTGCCAAGTCATATTCACATCTCATCATTTGGTTGAGAAATAGTCACGTTGTGTTGAAACACAGTTCTCCCACCCAAATCTCAGTTGTATTAGGTCCCTTATGTTTAATTAGCCGCTTGTGTATGCCCATATTTGTACATTTATGCATCTAGCGGCAGAAGACATGGATTCTGGATAATTATTAGTTTTGAAAGGTTTTTTAATTTTAGAAGATGCAGTAGCACAAATATTGTCAGACTCATATTCCAATTTAAATATTAGAATGATGTTTCATTGTCTTTCAGTATAAAAAAATTAGAAGAGATTATAATTTTTTAAAAAATGATACTACTTTGATATGATATTGCAAAGAAAATAAGGCACTTTCCTTTAAACTGATTTTCAAAGCTATATCTGAGATCTATATCTGCTGTTTATGGATCACAACTAACTTTATAGTCATGTATAAACTGTACTTCTGAGTGCTGTAAGAGGTATCCCCTGTCTCACAATAAAAATATTATGGAACATTATATTTCCATATAGTAATGGCACTCTTATTTTACTAGTAGGAAAGGTATTGTACTAATTTAATTGACTAACATAAAAGTCTCACAAGCAAGATCAATATTTTATTTTCTCAACAGTTTTTGTCAATGAAGATTTAATTTCCCATGTAGAGAGGTGTCTGTATAGCTCATGGATATAAGTAGGGTGTGGTCTTTTTGGTGTAGCCCAGATGCTCTGACTTCCCCACCAAACCCCAGTCTCGAGGGAATCTGAATGCAAAAACACAGACCTAGATATCAGTAACAAGGGGTTATATTTGTCACTTTATAGTAAACTCATCTCTTGACTCAAAACACATACATTCTATATTTTTTAGTTCAAGCCTGAACTATAAACTTATGACAGCTTAGCTATATTAATCGGGGTGTGAAGATCAGAAAACTTAAGTAGAATGGAAAAAAAAATGACTTAGCTTATTTCACAGCTTTGTGTTTAGAAGACGGACACTTCTGTAGAAGGGCAAATATCATCCCATTCAGTATTGTATATTGTAAATCTAGAAGGTTTTTTTTTAATCTTTTTTTTTTTTTTACATAGCATACACACATACAAGTTAACCTAAATACAGCATTGTCTAAAGACAATAAAATTAGAATACTGCAAATCTGCAATTATAATTCAGAACCTTAGCACAATGGCCAGATTCGTGAACTTTCCCTGAACCTAACACTGAGTGCTGTTTGAGAGAAATTTTCAGCTGATCTGGGTCAACTGCTGAATTTTTGTGCACTGACACTTTGCTGGTCAGAGTTGTTTCTCACTCAGCTTCCGCATTTGCTCAGACCCAAAGTCTCTGAAAATTCAGAGTCTGTAAATCAGACCCAGAACTCTACAAACAGATTTATTTACTGTTCTGTTAATTTCTGCAGACTCCACATCTAAAAGGAAAGAAAGATATCCTTCTCACCTGTACCCACAGCCTTCTCCATAGGCAGCATCAATGTAACATTAGGCACAGGTTTCCCAGGCTATTGTTGTCACAGGCAAGGAGGAAAAACTGAAACTCACCAAAGTGCTTTAAAAATAAAGTCAGAGATGCAAACACAATCTCATTTTAGAGCAGGAGAGGAGAAAATACAGAGTGAATTCTAAAGCAAGCAAAGCCTGATGCAACAGAGGTCTGAGGGAGTTAATGGGAAAACTTCAGCCCCTTCAGCCATTTCAGATATTCGACTCCTAAGAAGACATTCCACCTGGCAAATGATGCTAATAATAAAAATTATTGTAATTATATATGTAATTACTTTACACTTATAATTATTAACCAATGCTAATAAACGCGAAGCCTGAAAAAAATATTAAAATCACATTGCCATTTGCACTTCAGCAGCGTATTTGTTTATCAATCTTTTAATTTTAGAACACACTTTGTGACTTTGAAGATATGGATGTGAGAGGAGAAACAGAGAAGTAGCTGAAGAGATTTTTCCCTTTTTCTGCTTTGAGTTATAATAAAAGAAGCTGAAGAAAACATGAGTCAGTCCACAAATATATTTGAAGAGAACATTTGGGAAAGCTAGCTCCTAGAGGATAGACAAAAGAGTGTGGTGAGTACCACCACAGAACCTTACAGTGTTATAAGGCCTTCATGGCCCTCACAGGTCTCTCTGGCCCTGATCAGCCATACCAGGGGCCTTCCCTACACCCCAGGAGTGCCATTTCAGTGCAGCCCAGGTTCTTTATGCCCCTCCTGAGCCACAAACCCTACTTATCCCAACCTCTCCATGGGCCAACAGCCTGTGCCTGGCCCTTCGGCCTGGCAGCCCTTCCAGTGTCCTGACACAGCCACATAGCTTACATTTTGCACAGCACTGACATGTGATAGGGAATAGACTTGTTCTGCCCAAGCAGCTACCAAGGCATTCAGTGATTTGCAGATGCAAAGACTACTTCAGTGCTGTTAACTAATATCTCTGCTTATAAATCCTGCTTTGCCTTTTTATTCTTCATTTCACATTCTGACAAATCACTTGCATTTGTTCAGGCCAGACAGAGACATCTTTGTGCTATTTGTGAGTTCAATATCAATACAGACTCTCTGCCTGGCTCTTAGAAGCTCTTTATACCTATCCTCAAACTTGTATTTTTGTATCTCTGGATTTGATAAATAGCATATTTGGTGAGGTGGGAAAGGTGTTCATAATTTCCAGCTGAAGTATTGCCTGGTGAAGTGTCAGCTTGGGTTACATAACTCATATATAAACAGACCTTTTGTGGCTGGTAGGAGAATAATTGGTTCACCTAGTCTATTCCCCTACCTCACACAGCTGCATCGGCCTGTTATTTCATTATTCAGTAAAGCTAGCAATGACCACCACATTCCTTACAAAACAGCATGCCCACCTTTAAGAAAAATCTTGCACATTTTAAATGCTAAAATCTTCTCAGAAATTTACAAAGTACATACAAAATATTTACTGGACAATCATGTCATCCTGATGTTGGCCAAATCTGAAGCTTCAAGGTCATTTCCACGTGAAAAAATGTAAGCATGGAACTAAACCATTGGCCTGGGACTGAGAGAGGCAAAACCTCCTGCAATCCCTCAGCCAGATGCCTCAATTGCAGTGGGATGATCTGAACTTTCTGTATATTAAGCATGAAACAGTTTCCTTCCATTTCAGAGCTACATAGGCTAGCTCACTTGAGGAACCAGTACAGGGTAACACACCATCTGAAAATTCCTTCCCTTATTATACACTTGCCCTTTCATGCTAGCAGACAAAAAGCTGATATGTATCAGGTACTACTGTAATAATAAGTCATTATAACTTCCCAAAGAGTGAAGTTAGCAAATTAATTTTTTTCAGGAGAAGCTGGAGCATCCTATGAGAAAGTAAGGATTCAAGGAAAGGCAGAAATGTTCTCCTGTGGATTTCCCGTTGCATAAACCAATGCAAAGCCATCATTACATGTTTAATTTTTTCCATCAGTACAGGAGCTGGCAATGTTATGGCATGTAGAGAGACAACACTGTCACTCGCTTTGTAAAGTCAGGTGATGTAATGGCACAAAATGCAAGAACTTCACCCTAATTCCTGGTAATTATCTTACCCCTCTGCAGTAGCATGTAGAACAAGACAGAAACAACTAAGCATATGACAGTGATCCACACCATTTGGTAAGACACTGGTGACTATGTGTGGTTCTCCTCTGCTGAAGAAATAGGCACGTGTAGAAAGCAAAATATTGAAGACAACATGCTACTTTGACAGATACAGTTGAGAATTACTGCTACAGTCACATGCAGACACTGCAAAGTCACAAACAGAACATTCTACAAATCTTTCTGCTCCAACATTGTTCAGATGTTCTAAAATCTCCAGCATTTACACATCAGGCTGCTCCATACACTCTCAATCCCTATTCCCACCTTTACCTTTTCCAGTCCTCCAAAGTACAGAGGGAACACTTCCCAGGTATACACAAGTTAGATTTGCTTTTGTACTTTTCCCTATTCACTTCTGGATGGTCTTCCATCCATCTTCCTTTTCATAACTGTCTTTTCAAGCTAACTTATCATAGTGTTAAATTAGAATTTTAAAAATAATAATAATGATAAAATATTATATACGCTATTCATTTCATTCTGCTTCTCATGTGGACTTTTATAGATGTGTGACTTACAGATATCTTTTTAATTTTCCCAGATTGTAAAATGAAAAGAATATTTAAATCTTCTCTCGCTGGAGGTGTGAAGGCTGGTGAGGGAATGTGCAGAATTTGTTCTGGAGATAAGCAACATTTAGCACACTACTGATACTAGTCTAGAAGCAGTAGCGGTATTAGCAGCAGTAGTGATTGCATGAGAAGCAGCATGTCTATGCTTTAAAATCTGTGAACACCTCTGTGTCTGTACCCTTGAAATGGTGAATCCAAGAGAGGAAACAATTTTTACATTACTGAAACATTCCTCTGTTGCCTCTCATTGTACAAGATTGTACTAGAACATACTGGCAAATCTCTAAGAGACATTATCCGCCTGGTCCTTGTAAATAGTATTATTTATGTTACCTGAATTTAAATTATCATCAGATTCTTACATCAGTATTAAAGAAAATGCATATAAAAATATCTCCTGTTAACTCGCAGCTTAAAGCTGACCTCTTACAGAAATTATGGAGAGTAAAATGAAATTGTACAAAGGGCTGTGGAAAAGAAAATGTAAACATGATATGTTTTTGAGACTAAGCCAATGCATTTAAAACCCTGAAGTTTCCTGCCTTATTCTCGAACAGAATGGCATGTAGACTTTGTACTAGCAAATGATCTCCTCTTTCAGGTGTCCAATCAAAAGTTACATGAAGTCCCCCTATCCCAATTCCCCAAATGTATCATAGAGAGCAATATAATAAGGCCCCATTGACAAAAATATTCCTTGATTGCAAGGATCGTCGATATCCTGAAAATTAGTTTTCACAACACTAGAGGTGCACTTCAGCTCACTTTGCCAGGTGTTTGCATTGCAGTGATAATTTCCACTACTGTGCTGGCTGCTGAATATGGCCCAAAATTGGAATCACCCCCACATGAGTATTCAGATCAACTAGAAAAACCTGGGCAAAGAGTAGAACAGACTGCCATCACAAGGAAAACAGCAGAGCACCCCAAATTCAAGCTGCATCACAGCAAGCATGCAAGAATTATTCTTACATTTTTGTAACAGCAAAAGTTTCTACACCGATATGCAAGAAAGTTCGGGGAGAATTTTAGTCTTTTTGTCACTTCAAATCTAGGGTTGCTGGGGTGCACGTGCTTGCACACAAACTATCCCTTTCCTCTGCACTGGAGCATTTTCACAAATGCTTCCCTTAATTTGAATCTGTCTTCCTGCATGTGTTTGTCTGTGTTTGTCTCTTTGATCATCCTCAGTAGCTGTTGAGTCCTGGGCTAAGTCTGATTGAATCATAGAACCATAAAATCATTAGAGTTGGAAGGTACCTCTGAGGGCCACCTAGTCCAACTTCCCTGCAATGAACAGGTGCACCCCAGACACACAAAGCTGCCCAGGGCCTCATCCATCATCAGCTTGAAAGTATCCAGGGATGGGACATCCACCACAACACTAGATAACCTGTTCCAGTGCCTCATCACTCTCACTGTAATAGATTTTTCCCTTATATCTAACCTAAATATACCTTCTCTGAGCTTGAAGCCATTTCCCCCATTCTATCTCCATAGAGCCCACTACTTTCCTGTAGCTTCCCTTTAGATTCTGAAAGACCACTATCAGATCACTTTGCAGCCTTCTCTTCTCCAGACTGAACAGCCCCAGCTCTCTCAGCCTTTCCTCATAGGAGAGGTGTTCCATTCCATGGATCATCTTTCTGGCCCTTCTCTGGATGTGCTCCATGTCCATGTTCACGTCCATACTCCTCCCATACTGAGGACTCCAAATTTGGACACAGTACTCCATGTGAAACCTCACCAGCACAGAGCAGAGGGGCAGGATCACCTCCTTCACCCTGCTGGCAGCCCAGGATACGGCTGGCTTTCTGGGCTGCATGTTGCACATGCTGGCTCATGTGCAGCTTCCCATCCACCAGTACCCCCAGGTCTTTTTCATCAGGGCTGCACTCAATACTTTCAATCTCTAGCTTGTTTTGGTAATGGGGGTTGCCTCAACCCAGGTGCAAGATGTTGTACTTGGATTTGTCCAACCTCATGAGGTTCACCTGTGCTCACTGCTCAAGCCTGTCTAGGTCCCTCTAAGTGGCATCCCTGCCCCTCTGGCATGTTAACTGCACCCCACAGCTTGGTGTCATCAGCAAATTTGCTGAGAGGGCACTTGACTCCACTACTGATGTCACTGATGAAGATATTAAAGAATATTGGCCCTAGCACCGACACCACTCATCATCAGATTTCCTCCATCCCTCAGTAAGAGGACAGCTTTTAGTGCTGAAGTTTTTCAAAGCTTCTCCTAATTTTAACTTTGTATGCAGAAAGGCAGATAGAGAAACAGAGAGGCTTAGCTCACCATGATACAAAGGACAACAGTTTATAACCCCTCCCAAAACACAGGCCTTAATATAGATATGCGTGGCACCCTAAATGCTACAGATGAAGCCCTACAAAGGTGACTGTTCACACTTGCACTGAGTGTAGGCTGCCCATCTGCAGTGCCAGAAGGCATCGCACACCTGAAAACAGCTGCCACATACAGAAGTTCCTTCCATTCTGCTCTTCCTCTAAGGTAATCATTGCTTCAGCTGTCCACAGCTTTAAGCGGGTGATGAGAGAAGGCATTGTCAAAAAAAACTTTAAAGAAGGGAAAAAGCTGCCTCTAAATGTATAATGCTGTGAGCACATCAACCAAACTGCTCCCACTTGGAGTCAGTTCAGTGAGCAGTCTGTGCCTCAAGTTTTACAGTACCGGAGAACACAGTAAGTACTGCTTATATGGAAACTCATTGTTGCCACCAATTTAACAAATTCCTCTATCCCTCTTTTCCCTTTTCAACTGCCACTTATTTCTTACATAATACAAAATTTCCTATTGGTGTAAGCTTGTCTCTTCTTAGTAGTGTTCCCTTCTCCAGAGGAGGATTTTTAAAAGCAGCTGGTAAATTCAGACACCACTCCTTCCATTACCCGATTCCTGATTTTCAGCAGCTATTCTTAAAGTTGGATAAGTTGATGCCAAAAATGCTAGCTGCGCTTGAGAATGTTGATCCTTATATTACAAGCAAATAATAACCAATCAATTGCAAATCATAAATCTAGGGCTTTTTGTTTGCTTGCTTGCTTAATTGATTTATTTAAGTATTCAAGATGCTAAAAATGGCTTTATAATTGACCAGTATATATCTTAAGGGAGCTGATTTTTTTTAATCATCTGATGTGGTTGTTCTGGCTTTGACAGTGATTTGTTCTCTAGTAAAGAAGAGGAGACTCAAGCTCATCTGGGCAAAACTCTGCTTTCAGTTCTTAAAGCTGAGCTACACTTTTTTTTACCACTTGTAGGAGCACTAATGGTGCACAGACACCCCAGAACTGTCTGTCCCAAAAGCTCTGCATGGAGAAGTTTGAGTTAACTGAGTCTCTCTGCTGCTCTTCCCAGTCTCTGGGATACATAGCCCATTGCATTATGAATGAGGCAGTACCATATGGAAGAAATGTGAATAAGGAGTATGTGATACGAACAAAAGATGTCTGTGCCCACTGACGTTGTCACTCGAATCCATTTCTTCTCCTCCAGTCATTGCACTGCATTGAGATTGCCGGCCTAGCTTAATGCAGCCTGATTGCAGCTGTGTCCGCTTTGGTTTCCTGAAAGAACTTGCAAGTCTAGCATGGTAACTTGTCATCTGCAAGCCGGGAGTTTTATTCACTGTTTGCTAGAAGCCACATTAAATAGCAACATCAGTCTGGAGATCAGCTTCTGCAGCAATGTTCTTATCCTTAAGCCCGTGCAGATGGGTGATTCCCTGTGTGCCTGCTTTAATGGCTGTGCTGCTGAAGA